>FTRY01000008.1:600000-1200000 GCA_900157415.1 Armillaria cepistipes
ACTCTAAGCCAGAGTCCATAAATTGATGCCAGGAAGAGGGCGCAACCTGTGTACACCTTCAAAAAGTTGGTATTTTCCGCTTGAAATGACGTGTAGTAACATCCTCCTTGAAGGCGTTATTTGAACAAAAGTTTTGTTAGACGTGATGATTTATTCAAAGCATACCTGTCTTCCATTTTCTGCGGCCCGCAGGAAGGCACGAGCTCGTCTTTAGAAAGATGTATTGATTGATAGGCAGATTCTGCGCGAAACGAGATATTGACCCAAGCGTGGATTCATCCAGTAAAAGCAGACTACAATCAATGGGATAGATATTAAGCATGGTTTAGCAAATAGTAACGAGAGAAAATGCATACCTCGAAATCAGGATCCTGCTGTTCCATCACTGACAGTCGCGCGCCATGCTACGCGTAGCAGCCTGATAACAACGCCAACAGAAATAGTCTCAGATGGATCACGGTAAACGGTAGTTTCGCTCAGCATTTTCTTTGACCTACTTTATTACTTTGCCGAGGGATGTGCACATGTTTGATTAGTACAAAAAAAATTACCGTTGCCGAGACGACAACATCACCGAGGAATGTGGTCCCAGAGTGAACCGCACCATGGCGCTATGACACAGAAGCAAGTCCTCTGTATCCAAAGTTCGAATCTTGGTAGTGCTTGAGACAACAGCGAGAGCTTTTTGTAACGAGGGCAAGAATTTCAGAAGTAGAAGGTGGTCTTGCTTCTAACCAGTTTGTGGACTTGGGACCCGGCGGCGTTGAACGGGAAGTTGCAAACGAAAGAGTCAATCTTGTGGAGAGGCTTTACAATGACTCGGCAACAAATGATTCGATTAACGCGAAGGTTTTGAGATAGGCTGAGCACGGATGGTGCAGACTGAGGAGGGAGGAGAGGCAGGACTAAACATGAAATTGCCGACAGTATGCGGCAAATGCCGAAAGACCAATCCTTTTGCCCCTCCATGTCGTCGAGGTCATATACGCGGAAATCACACACTCACAGAGGTGTCTGCATGGGATGGACAACGCGTCCAAACTGCCAGTCTTGATTACGTCGTCTTCTCAACAAAAATTCACATACTATCCTGACCAAAGAGCGAAGGTCCGTCGAAGTCAGCATGTCCTCCCAACCCTTTCCAAATTCGGGATGAAGGCGCAGCACACAATGTCTTGAGTTCACCTGCTAGCTTGTTCCATTGTTGCTTCGACGCCGTAGCCGGAGCCTTCGTTGATAGGGTTTTTTCTGTGCTTCCTCGCCCTTCTCTTATAACTTTGACAAGTGATCTTCATGTGTGGATGGACCTCAAGCTAAACCTAGATCCAATTCAGTGACCATTCGGTACGTCTCTTCCTTGCATACCAGCTCGACACTAACAACATGCAGGTAACCCAGGGTAGTAGCTCTAGCCAGCGCGCGATTAACGCTCGAGCTGCTCTCACACAATGGACCGAGGATGCTACTGATATTGGCTCTTATGAAACAGTGCGTCATCACGCGCTCGTTTTTCAGGACCGTCTTTTGATCCTTTGCAGTTGAAGTTTATCTGAACGTGTGTCCTACAGGCAGCCCCTTATTGCGCCCGTGGCAGCAGCAAGCCGACAGAGGCTATCCCGAGTCCGTAGCTGCCTTCATCCAATATTCCCTCGGCAAGCACGAATCTACCTCGCCAGTAGGCTGTGAATATCTCCCCAGGGAACCATCAGCCTTTCCTCCTTACAACGACTAACGCGAACTCTCATCAGCACCCCAACAAGCGGTCCTCAGTAGAAGGGGAGATCGTCCTCGATATCGGGTACATGAGGAGTAGTTCGAGAGGGGTTATGCAGGCATCAGTGAGGTTAAGGGGAATGTCGGTAGACCTGGTTGGATAGCAATTGGTGTGCTCCTCGCCATGATGGTTGTCCACCCTTCTCTGATCATCTGTTAAGGATGACGTCGCTCGTCTCTCTCACTGCCAACGCGTGCCATACCAAGTGACCAAGCTACATCCAGGACGTCCCACTAACATCAAACGACGTATCAACCTGTTCCTCTTTCGAAAACCCAGATCTTTGCTCTGAGGAACACTGCGCAATTCCCCATAATCCATACTCGAATCGCTTCATCACCGTCAGATTGTGCATTCTTGTACGACCCAGTATCCCGATTTCGGTACTTCGTTTAGCTTTTGGCCCTTCTGTCTCGTTCTTCCACCCCGAGGAAAATAGTGTATATGCGCGTCAAACTATAGCGCTCTGTGCGAGCACCCTAACCGGACAGTGCACATACATCCGTTCTCACACAGCTCTCATGAGTTGTAGTGTCTAGAGGCAGAGCTCGAAATAGTAGGCAACACCGAGCGCACGTCGAAATATGGACGCGCTTTGGGCTGGCGCGTGCACTCGGGACGGACGGAAGGCTCGAGATTTGGGGGTGGACGCGTCCTTGGGGAACTCGCAACAGAATGAGAGGCCATTGTTATAGCTGTCGTTGCTGTGCGGGCGCTCGGCGAGTTAGTTGGAGAGCAACTATACAGGCGGCTGGGACTGAAGGTTCTATCCGGCGATGAGCTCCTTGTTCAATGCTCGGATCTCCGAGAGGTGAGAAGGAGAGAGGGAAGAAGACTTTAATTGATGATCGCGCGAGAGTAGTTTGGGACCAATGGTGACATTGAGGAAGCGAGTTCTCGAGCGCCCATAAGGGAACACCCAAGCCATGAAGAGATGAGCCTCAGAGGTCCGGAGGAACGTAAGAGGTGGAATGGGAGTGGGCCCAATGGAGAGCAGAAGAGATGTAGAGGATTCGAGCCGGATCTGCCTCGATGTAGAGTTTGTACGTGTCGCTCAGCCAGCGACCAAGCATTTGAATCTCATGATCTGAACATTGGAGAGCAACTATACAGGCGGCTGGGACTGCAGGTTCTATCCGGCGATGAGCTCCTTGTATCGTGTGCACGCAGGCGGTGGTATGTGATTTTCATTACCAATATCGTTGTTCTCATCATCGCGCAGGCAATGGAATAACGACTTCCTGCATCTCTAAAAGCTCTGTGGAATACCCTCGCCGAATTTTCCTTGGTGGATGACATCGGTCTCTGACCCTATCCTGCTGAAAGTCCATTCTTGAGCGTCTTCCACGAGAGCAAGCATCGGAACACACAGATCCTAGAAACGGGCGGGATGAGTGTCGCGACCACCTTCTTTCCTTTTTCCCTCGCGGCGCTATGGATGGAAGCGCCCTCGCACCATCCTCCTCCTTCCCAGTGTGTGCATAGAGAAGATTCGCTCCGATTGGGTGCGTGGGTTCACGTTGACACTCTAGCATTTGACCATGACGCTATAACATAGGAGCTATGACCTCGGTAGCCCGGGTTCGAACCCTGACAGTGTCCATTCCATGGTCATAAAGGTTTTTTCCAGCGAAGCCTACCTGGACACCAGTTCAGTCAGGTTCAATATGTTATATGTGGAAGGATCATGGAATAATATTTACTGGAATGACAACGCTTTGAAAGCTACCTCAAAGAGGGCGAAAGTCGAAGGTGGTCTTCTTTCTGACCAGCGAAGTGCAAGAGTTGAACGGCACGACAGTCTCTCTAAATGGCGCGGCAAGAAGACGATTTGACACGAAGGAAAAGATAGATTCTGAAAATACATTTGGAACAGAGGATCGTTCATCTCATCATACTACCGTGTTGACAAACCCCAATGTAGTCTATACTGGGGACCAAGTCAAATCGCTTCATTGAGTAATTGAGAGAGGCCAGGAGATCATGAAGCACGAGGCCGAAGGAAGGCCTGGGCTGGTCTGGGATGGAAGAGACATGGAGGACTGAGACTCGGTCTGCGGCAAATGCCGAACGAAATCTGGCTCAGCACCATGACCGCTGTTTTCCTTTCCTCCCTTCCATTCACACACACAGAAATCATACGCCGTCTGCAAGCTTATCAATGAGGCAGACTTGGGATGGACGATGGAAGTCAGACGTGTTGCTGTGGATCCGGCGAGTCGAGTGGGGACGTCGATGGCTGTGGGGTGATTATGCACAGACGGAGAGGGTTACAGTGAATGATTAAATTGCCGACTACATCAAGCACGAATCTACCCCCGGAAAAGTCATTGCGGTACAGGACTGGCGCGTCTCAACTGGTCCTCGGAGAAAGAATGGGAGGCCGTCTTTGATCTTCTTTGGAGGAAGCGCGGGATCGTGGGACGTTTGGTTAGTGCAGGCAGTGAGATGGTTACGGGGATGGCGAACAGGTGTTGGCCAATGGTGTGTTTCTCGCCGTTATCGTCGACCACCGTTTTCTGACCAGCACTGGCAGAACGTCTCGCTAACATCAAACGACATAGTATCCTCTCCCTTGGCTCCCATTCGAGGAACACTGCGCAAATCCCCACAATCCACCCGACCATGGCTGTTCGTTCTTCCGCGCCGGTGTATACGCGCATCAAACCATAGCGCTTTGCCTAATCGGACGGTGCCATTTTGAGATAGTGGTCGACGAACTATGGACTTGGCGCGTGCACTCGGAATGGACGGATGGCTCGAGCTTTTGGTCCTTAGAGAACTCGCAACAGAAAGAGAGGCGCTGCTCGGCGAGTTGGTTGGAGGGGCTACCGGGGAATAACGGTGGCTTGCTCCTTGTTGGGGCCGTTGATCTCGTGATGTTGAGCGCAGGCAATGGTATGTGGTTTTCACCACCAAAATCATCATTCTGATCATTACGCAGGCGATATAATAACAACTTCACACTCTCCCGTCAAATACTCTCGTACCCGCAGGTGTACCTACTTCCCCCGAATTCGCCTTGATAGGTCCAGCTCGAATGGTATCGTTGTCCAGTCCCATCCCATTCCGTCCACTCCTGCTGCGAAAACATGTGTTCCATGCGGCACATCGACTCATGGATTGAGTTTTGGCGCTAGTCAGGATACGGGAGATAGCTCTGCGCTTGGGATTGAAAGAAAAGAGCACAATAACGCCACCTCTGAATTGAGCGATGTGTCACCTGTTTCCTTGCTCATCTCTGAGCGAGACGCCTACTCTCGGTCCCTGCTTCTTCACAAATCATCATACATCCGACGAACAACACTCCTCGACTTCGTGAATATAGATCCTAGAAACGGGCGGGATAAGTGTCTTATGGAACTCGCGACCATCAGCGAATTGGACAGAAATATATATGGCCGTATAAGCCCTTGGCAAGGCTCGAAATGCACGACAACGTCCGAAATAATTGTGACAGCCTTATATGCCCATATGAACATTGGAGGAATAAAAATCTGCATGTATCATTATGAGTATTTCTGATGCCGGTAATGCTTATTTGACACCATATGCAGGTATAACATGACCGGCATCATAAAACGAGCTATACCTTCTCAGGTGGCTAAGGCCCACTTCATATACTACGAATATTTTGAATTTTCACTCTTGGAGACGAAGAAACTTGAAATAGTAGATTTATTATTATTATTGTATTATTATCGCCGTAAACAGAATACAAGTACGTCTAAATAATACAGTTTATACAAATGGCCTGTTGGCCGGTTATCCAGGTCCTCGTCTCAACTGGATCGACAAAGAAGCAGGGTATTACATTGAGCATGATTGAAGAAGCAAGAGACCATACCTTATCTTGAGCTCGAGATTCCGTGGAGATCCAGACCATTAACCAAAGGGTGACATTGTATGGAGAAGGATGCACCTAATGGCTCAAAAATTTCCCTAAGATGCTATACGGAGCTGATTCCAAGAGATTTAACTCACCGATCGTGACGGTTGACTCACTTGACCTGAGTACCTTTCAACACGACCACTTCCTCCTTCGACTCTGCACTGATATGTCACTTCAGAAGACCTTGGATGTTTGAAATGGGCATACCGATGCCTGAGAAGAGTTGCATAGGCGAGGAAGTTGTGATGGCTAGAGGCGATGATATCCTGCCCGAGACGTTGGGGCTTTCAACTCTGTTGGCTACTTCGGACTGTATTTATGTTGAAATAGCTGACTAGATTCTAGTTCCGGTTCGGAAGAAGAAGTCCGCATCGGAGAAGATTGGGTCTAGAGAAGTCTTGTAGGGTCTGTGTCTGATGGATGGACCATGCGGAGAAAACCACATGGGACGAATGGATGCGTAGTACTCTATGACGAGAAGGAAGCAGACACAGGATGACATATTACACGTTCAGCATTGCTGCCCCAGCATTGATCTGGTGATCGCGAGATCTCCGACTCGGATGCTCGTTTTGTCACACCATGAACCCTGTCTCGCATGGTTCTCTTAATGACCGAACTTCCTCTTCCTTGCTGCAGCATTCCCGCTGAGACGGGCTGAAAATTTAATAGTGCACTACTACATCTGAAGGACTCACTTCCGACTTCACGAGAACCGCTCTGCAGCCAAATACGGGGTCGAAGTAAATCCAGGCAGGCTTCCACACACAAAACAAGGACCACCAGATGAGGCGATGAAGCCACCAAGGAAGAACACTCAGAGGAAGGCGATGGAGACGATGGTGAGGGGCTTCCCGAAGAAGACGCCAAGTCTGATGGAGCGGCAGAGGTCGAACTACCGTCTCGACGTCATAGATATAGGCTCGTAGTACATTTAATTATGTCGTCATTTTGGGCACCTAAGCATTTCAGAGTCGAAGAAAATCAGTCTGCAGAAACGAGACTACATTTTATTGAGCTTACAGTAGTGATATATGAGCTGGAAATAATTCTATGGAACAAGGGGCTACCGGAATGAAAAAAAATGACATAGGGTCGATTAAAAAATTTCGTGCACTAGCGCTGGACCTACCTACCTCCACGTGATCAAAATGATGTCATACACTCTACATTGAGCTGATTATGGAGCGAAAATGGGCAATTATGTTGCATTCATGTACTATTATTCAACTGAATATCATTTTGATTACAATCTGAGTCATTTCTGGTCAGATAAGTAAAGCACATAAATTTGGACACATGATGTCATATGCTGACTCATGATGGCAGTGCCGCCAATACTTTGTCTACTCTCAATGTTGTACTGCACAAGCATTATAAACATTGTAGGTCTATTCATTAGACATATTGTCACTTAAATATCTCACATTTTTACATTTGGAAGGCAGTTTTGAGGCCATTTGAGGAGGGTCAACTTTTTTTTTTTGGGCCTGCCGGCCCAACCTACCTACCTACCCGGTGTTCCGGGCCGCAATTCCGGTAGCCCCTTGCTATGGAATCTTGAAGGCTAAGTTATTATTCTGTGAGGTTCTAATAGCATATGAAAAGGACACAACATCATGCCCTGGTTATATGAACTCTGTAAGGTCTTGACAAGGCGAATAAGAATTCCGCCGGACCGTGGTCGCCGCAAGCCCCGGAAATTTTTTTCCCAATCTGCTGATGACCACCTCCTTTCTTTTTTCTCTCGCAGGCGCCATGCATGGAATTGAAATCCTGGACGGAAACACCTGCAAGTGCCGACTCCACACCCCTTCTTCCTAGTGTGCAAAGAGAAGATGGTCACCCGATTGTGCGCGCTGTTTCAGGTTGACCACTATTATTATTTTATCGTGGCATTGTAATGCAGGACTGAGGAGCAATGCCCTCGGAACCCCAGGTTCAAACCCTGATAGTGTCCATTCGTTAATCTTCTACCATTTTTCTAGTGATGCCTAGTGTATATGAAGAGACCGATTCATGTTCAACATTCAGCATCCATAACTCAGTTTTTGCACTGCAATCACCCGCGTCTCAATACACTGGCCATACACCTACATATTCATCTCATCACCGATCCCTATCACAGACATGGCCCCAGGATTGCTATGGCGCTATAACTCAGAAGCAACTTGTGTCCTCTGTACCCAAGGTTTGAACCTTGATAGTGGGTACCGGCAACCCCCTGCTAAATTCGGACTCCGAGTGTTACCAAAAATGGACCGGAATACCCGTGTTTTATGGATGCACCTACTGTGGGTCAAAGGAGCAAGATTCAGCTCTAGTTTTGCTGGAACAATTTACTTGGAATAAAATTCTATGTGTATTCTTCGAGGCACTTTGTTTGATTTACATCATTTTCCTTGATTTTGGTGAAGTTTATCATGATTTCAGAATGAAAATTTCACTTTTGTCTTGAAGAATACATGTATTTTAGTTAGGAAAGACATCTCCTGTGTTTTTTGGAGCAGCTTCGACTCTGTGGAAGCCTATACAAGGTGCATAACTTCAGGGTACAAATATGTACAAACAGTTACATGGTACCAATTTTGTCATGGTTGAAGGTGTTTAATTGTTACCAAACACATCATTTAAGGTGTAAACGAGTGGGAGTTAATATATCAACACTTTAGGATAATCAAGTCAAGGAAATATGACAATAAGTATAGCAGCCTTATTCTCCAGGCTATGAGAGAGAGACACAATGGTTGCAAAGATGCCATGTATATTAATAAAAGGAGAAGATTACTGCCATGATTAGGATTCCTTGTAACATTATTTAATGGAGGCATGCATCGCATACACTGTACAGGTCCCAAATGAAGAGTACGGATGGTCATGGACAAATACGGAAGGGATTTGCCGCCGGAAGGCCCAAAAAGGTGCTTACTCAGCTCATGTTCCAGAACCGGGGGTTGCCGGTACCCATTGATAGTGCTTAAGATCAGGGTAAACAAGAGCTTTTGTGTAACGCGGGCGAGAAATTCAGAAGTATCAGTTTGTGCACGAGGGAAGGCGTGCGGCTGGACCGGCGACGTGCATGAGAAGTTGCAAATGAGTATAAAGAATAATTTTGACATGAATGATATCGATCACGCTCGAAGAAGACCAGTGACCGTGAAAGACGGATGTCCATCCTATTCACGCGTCATCTCCGCCGGCTCGTCGCGGTACTGCCAAAATAATAGGAAAGAGCCCCAATAAGGCACAAATTGTACCTTGTACACACTCTAGTCCGCTTCCTTGACAGCATGCGGCAAAGGCCGAACGAGGCTCGGCTTTCAACCATGACACGGACGTTGACTGCTGATTACCTTTTTCTTTTGCCCTTCCATCTCATTGAGGCCATACACTCAGAAATCATACGCCGTCTGAAAACAGGCAGGCTGATCAGTGAGGAAGTGGAACTGGACGACGAGCGTAGGCTGAACGCGTAGGAGGTTCCTTGTATATGAATCCGGCTCGCCGAGTGGGACGTCGCCTGCAAGGTGATCATACAATGACAGGGAAGTTCTATCGGATTACTGTAGTATTTCGACCGTATCTTCACGGGGTGTTACGCGTTATGCACATCTTCACCCAGTTACATCTTCATTATGATGTCACATACCTTAATAGGCAGTCCGGCGCAAGCCGGACCGAAAATTTATTGCTACATTGAGTAATTTAAGGCACCAAAAGGGCCTGTTACGCGTTACGAAGTTCGCCGATCTTCACATAATGGACCCCCGTTACGCATTATGTGAAGATACGGTCGAAATACTACAGTACAGCAGATGGTACATTTTCTCTACCGTGATTGTAACTTTTCTGATTATTGACCAGGGAGCGACTTGCTCGTCTGTCTCAATGAAAGTTCAGGAACTTGGACTTAATCAGGCGTAAGAGCACGAATTGAACCACCTTCAGCAGGTAATGAGAAGCGTTCAACATCCAAAACGTTGTGCTAAACTCGAAACATGTGGTATCTTTGCCTTCAGCATCGTCGTTCTCTCATCCGGGAACATGCTCGGAGTCTGAGTTGCAGTGCCTTGGCTTGAGAGGATGCTGAATTGTTTTTCCAGTATGACATCCTCGGCAGTATCACCATGCAAGAGCCAAGCGCTTACTATGGTTGACATCTAGACCCGGACTGGACGGAAGGGAGACATGAACGCGGCAATGGACATTGTGCAATGTCACACAAACTTTTATGGCTCGCCACTACCAACTGACGAACACTGTATCTGTCTTCTACCTGACCCTGCCGCCCCTGTGATGCAGAAAGCCCCAAGTCAAGCCTCTCTCCATTCTCCCTCCCAGAAGGCCCCTTCTTCGATTCCCCCGCTAATACGGCGCTACGCTACAGGCGCCGTTATCCTCAAGGTCCAAACTCTAGTACTGTCTCTCTTCAGTTTCGTAGACACGAATTATTTTGTATCTATGCAAGCGTTTTGGGAACGAAGTCTCTGAAGTAAAACCCGAACAACCCGGCCTCCTTATCATCCCCAAAACTACGCCTTCTCTTCCTCTCTGGCTTACGGTCGGCCTACTCGCAGAGTCGTTCATGCACTCGGAACGGACGATATCTCATCAACTGCCCATTGAGGAACACCAACAACCATGGCCCAGTGTGTCTGTACCACACTTTTACCATGGCGGAGCAACATACTCAGTTGCTCAGGTTCGAAACCTAAGCGTGATTTAATGTTTTTCCCCAATATCCATATCGCGGCTATAACGGTACCCAACACGACGCCACGTCATCTCATGCAGGCGATTAATCTCGCTGAGGGCACGAAGGCTTCCCCTTTCACCCTAGTCAAACCCTGCAACGCGCGTGGATTGCATGGATAGGTGAGCCGCTTATGCATCGTTCCTGGGACGTGTTGGAGTCCAGCGCGCTGGACGGCAGTATTTCCGAACGTGATATCAGATGGTGGGCACCACAAATCGTCAGCGCGATTCATTGGTGTCACTCACAAGGTTTTGTGCACAGGTAGGTCCGAGACTAGCATGTATGAACTCTCTCTGACATTGGAACAGAGATATCAAACCTCACAATTTTGTCCTCAAGCCGAACGCTCACATTCTCTTGATTGATTTTGATACGGGGGCCCCGCTTCTTCCCCGTCTGCTGAAGCAACATTGTCTCGTCCCATGTGGAACTTGTGACTACATCCCGCCGGAGATACTCAAGGTCCATGAGCGGGCGTTGGGTGCCTTGGGAATGGAAGATGACGATCGCAGCTCCGATTTCGAGCATGAAGATGACGTTTATGGACGAGAGACGGACTGGAGGAGCATGGGCGTGATGTTGTATGAAATAGCTTACGGTCAAGCGCCTTTCTTTGCAGAGGATATTCGAAGGACATACGCCAAGATTATGGCTGACAACGTCTGTTCTCTTCTTTGTCTTGTCCAACAGACGCCGATTTATGTTCAGAGATACATTCCCTTCAATAATAATATTATTTCACCCGAATTCCAGGACTTTTTACGCAAGTGAGTGCACTATCATTCCGACTTGTTGGTCCTGTTAATAGCCATTCTCGAAGGTTGCTCACCGATGCCGAATTCCGTCTGGGAAGACATACCGTGGCTGAGCTCACGTCTCACAAGTTTTTTGCCAATGTCCGCTGGACTAATCTCCACGGTGGTGGGTTTCTGTGTTATACCTACACTATCTTAATGTTGATTTTTGGTCATTAGAGACCGTCCCCACGGACATTCACGTTCCTCAGTTTATCTACGCGGATCCCAACGCCGACCTTGAAATGGAGGACGACGGATTGGACGGCGATGAGTCGAAACCCTTCACTTTCTCCGATCTTTTCCAGTCATCTGCCGGGTCTTCTCAGGGTCTTTAGCGACACCTCGACCGACATCTGGAGATAATAGTCCTGCCTTTATCGGCTTTACATGGGGACCCACGACGACTGCATTCCCGGACCTGGCACGTCGTGAACCCGTTGCTGGTACATTGAATACACCCAAACCACTTGGACTATCTCACGCCACTGTCGGTTCTACGATGGTGCCCCATCTTCTAACGCCCATGCCCAATTCAGATCCTTTCAGCACGCCTATCCGATCCGGACCGCGAACTCCATATCAGATGCTTTCACGGAATAGCACTGCTCGCCGTACAACAGTTACCAAACGTCCCGTCTCAGATCGCGAGGCCATGAAGCAGCTTACTGACTGTGTTGGCATGAGCGCACATGAGAAAGTGCTAGAGAGCGGTCGGAAACCGCATATCTTGACTTCCATTGGCAGACGCAGTCGGTCAGCATCGCTGAAAGAACTTCGGTTCCACCCCCAGGGGAATCCACGGAAGATACCCGTGAATGTATCTGACTCGGAAGAGGAAACTGACACGGACATGGAGGCGCCACCAAGTCCGAGTACGACCCCTAGGCCGGGATCCGTTATGTCGAAACGAAGCACCACGCCTAATGCCACGGTAACACTTACTCAGCGGTCGAGCGACTTTTCGCAGCGGACGGGTACAGATTTGTCTGTAAAGGTGACGGAGACACTTCAGCGAGGTGGTGAAGACGACAGTACACCTCGTGTGCGAGTGGGGTCGAGTCTCTCATACGAGAATACGACGTTCGATGGCTTGGAAAACAAGCATAATTTGATTATGGGAGATATCCACAGCATAGAGCCGATTAAAGCAGTTGGTCTCTGCTATTTCAAAGTAGATCGCTACGTACGATGGCTATCATCATGATTCTTGCCTATTTTTACTAAGCGCCTGCTGTGGTTTTGTAGCTCTGAGATACCCTGCTATTCCGAGCGCGGGTGTTGGGGGGCCCCGTCTGTCACCTATTGAAGGTCCATAATATATAACAGTAGTCGCTGAGAAGAGGGTTATGCTAACCTAGCCTGGAAAGCTGGCAAGGACACAGATCTATTGTGAAATCGAAAGTGGAGGAAACGAAAATACCATTCAATGGTACTCGGCAAACATCCACCGAAGCTCAAGATCACATAGACCCCGAAGCATGCACTCCATTCTGACTATTGACGCGGGCATTCGCAGAACATGTTTATATATTAGATTAATTGCCCCCACTATCAAAGAATTCTATGACTCTTAGGACAGCAATGACAATGGTCCTTCTTCTTGCCTGATTTCCAGACCTGGTTGTCAACATCGAGGAAATCAAGACCGTGATGACTTCTCCCCACTGGTAGTCAAATCAAACAAGTACATCATGAGAACTTGCTGCCAAACTGATCTTCCCCAGCCTATATGCATTGATCACGTTGTCCATCATGATCACCGACACCTTCTTGAATCTCTGTGCTGGCAGTCGTCTACCTATGACCCAGTGGTAGGACGAGGGTATATCACCAAGCAGTGTGTATGTATCTTCAGGTATCGGAAATTGGTGGGTGACACGGATTTTGAATGTGTGCAGGATCCCATCTGCAGCTTTGACAACCAACTCTCCGCGTCGACCATGCCCTTCTGCCGATCCCATGTTGAATCCTCGCACATACCCCTGTTCAATGCAAGCCCCATCAAACCAGTCCTCATCTGTCTCATCATCATGCTGAACACCATGTGTGGAAAGTAAGGAGACATCCTTTGGCAGAGGCTGTTTCATGACCTGGTCCCATGTCGGTCTCCATTTCTTGCCTCCAACTCCAACCTCAGGATACACAAAGAGGATGCACGCACGCATCTCAGTGTCCATTGCATTCACCAATGCCGTCCACGCATCCTCGAGAGTTTCGCTCTCGTTGTAGGCAGGTAGCGTACGGAGCCGCAGAGGGAATGCGAGTCCGGCCAGTCTGTCGACCGGATTGGTCGACACGCGCTTCTGCATGTCCCCCAGTATAGCAAATATATCATATTCACCCCTCTTCAATGAATGCAGCTCCTTGTGAAATCTGGTCAGGAGCGCAGTCTCGTAGTTCCAGTTGTCTATCTGCCGTGCGTGCATCGGTCCATCTGGCGTATCACCGGCAATGATGCGCTGAAAACTGTCCTCCTGGAGTGTCCATGCACGTCGAAACCAGGACTGATCACTGTCCAAGTCACCATCCTTCAACCTCAACGGCCGTCCCAGCCCACTCAGGCAGATCACCACCTTTACATCCATATACACGCTTCCAATTGTAGGTACGTCCAGCCTCCACTCCTCCACGCGCAGATCCTCCCTCAGGCCCCCTTCCTCTTTCTGTCTTAAACAGAGCACATCCAGCCAAGCATACTCTGCTCCCAGATTCAGCATCTCAATCCGGATGAGGCTGAGATCCGCATCCTTTGGTATAGGCACAGGCCACTTCTTCCCGTTGATAGGGGTCAGCACATCCCCACGATCCTTCTCATCAACCCATGCGTGCGAAATCGGTGTTGGCCTTTTGTCAGTGACCCACGATGGTACCACGCGATTGCTGAACAGGTCCCATACACGTCGAGGTGTCAAATCTGGTTCGACAATCCGGTTTCCTACCAGTGCTTTTTGTCGGCGCTCCCTGTCTTTCCCTTCACGTCTATGTAGTTCGTCTTGGATGTTGCTAGGGTTCCCTATATCCCATACTGGGCGAAGGAGGGCATAAGCTGTGCCAAAGTCATAGTTCCTTTCAATGAAGTCTTCAAGAATGGACAAGAGTGATAGTTGGTCTTGGACAGAGGCAGCGGAGGAAGGGGCGGGAGAGGCGGTGGACGTAGAGGAAGAGTGGGTTATGTGAAGAGTGTGTGAGGTTCCGAGGGTGGTGTTCAGTTGATCCAAGACCCCCTGAACACCAAGTGTAGCGCAGGGAGTGTCCGCGAGGGAGGATGGTATGACAGGACTTCCACCGGTGTACGACCGCTGCATTGGAACCTCGATAGACGATTCCGCCTGGCCGGTTTCGGTGAACGCGGAAAGGGTGCCTTTGGGAAGAGTGCCCCGGAAATAGATATCAGCTTGACTATGGGGGTAGTGGCTTCAATCAGTCTTCATCATTTTAAAGCTCGATTCCTCACCGAGTAAGAGTGCCTACGCCTGTATCTGTATCCTGTCGTATTGCTACCCATGCATTAGATGTTGTCTCGCCTGAAAAAAGTTACGACTCCAGCAAGACTGTAAACGGAATATCTTACTTTCGTTGATAGAGACGAGGTTGTTATCAATGGCATACTTCGCAAGCGCCATAACATTAAGTGGATTTTGATCCTAATAACATTGTTAACAAACCAGAAGACTTATCAACGACACAGCGATATACATTGTCCTCCATGCCTATCCACTCGAAATCATCATGAGTGAGCGCGACGGTAGCATCAGGGTGCTAGAATCGGTCGAGGGAGGTGAGCTGGAGTACGCCTGTACAGAGGCACTAGCTTACAGTATCCAATATATGTTTATTTATCAAGGCGGATGGATTGTCAACCTAGTAATGTGAATTCAATACATCTCCACTACACCGAAGCACACACTCACCTTGCCCAGTTCAGTGTGGCCATAGGGAATATCCATCACCGATATATCAAATTCCGACTCATCTTCCGAAGATTCCAATCCCCCGCATCCCGAATACTCGTCGTACGAAGATCCTTCAGTCTCCGAGTCGTCGAAACTGAATGAGCCGGCCGCGCCCTTCCCCATCACCGCACCATGTCCCTGCGATCAGATTTCAATATTCAGACTTATAAAAGAAAACAGCGAGCTCACCTGGGTTTCCAAATCTGTCATTGCAGTCGGCGTTGTGCTACTTTCAAAGGGAACCGAAGTCCCGATCCGCGGCGGCTTCTTGTTCATCGCGCCAATCATGGTGACTTCCACCGATTTTGAACCCAATGTACGACTCAGCTTGTCCCGAACGGAGATCGAGTATCCGCGCACGAAGACAGTCTGGTTCGTTAAATCTCTTGGAGCCACATAGCTGTTTACAGGCTCATCGTTTTGTACCTCCCACGTATAGCTGGATATTCCAGTGAGCTGTCCGGCGCCGGCACTAGCCAGAAGTTTTAATAATACATCGCCCGACTGTGTCGAAAAGCATGTATTGGCCCAAGAATGGCACTTATCGCATCCGGTCACAAGGTAAAGCATACCGCTACGGATTTGCCTGCGCTGTGTCGGGCCATTGAAATATTCGAACCAACTACGGGCATGGGTCTCCCCGTATTCTTCAAATAGGCCAAGATGTTTGGAATCATGACTTCCACCGCCATCGGGCAGGACGAGGACGGCCCCCTTCTCCCTTGAACTTGTAAATTCAAGACCCGCGCCCAACGCACCAGGGATGCTACTTGGATTAAATCAGTAAAAAAAGGGAGGGTTTGAAGATGAAAGCAAACGCACGGCACTGCGGCCGATATATCAAGACTAATTGACTTCTGTTTCATACCATAACTTAGAATCGCTGAGTTCTTGGTGTACCTTTCAGGGTCCGTCAATGTACCGTTATCCGGAATGCACAGCGGTACGAAGCCGGGAGGAACCCCTTCCCGATTCACTTCATCCTCGGCATCATGGCACACATTGAAGAGGAACACGAACGAGCCATCATCGGCAAGATATCCAAGATCGCCGATTTCTATTCCACGGTTCATAATAGGACTATCCACGTGCGGGCGAGGAACCCACAGTGGATATCCGTGACCTCGAGGTATTAGCATTGGGACGTAGGTGCCTGGAGCTCGTTGAGATGACATGACAAGGGATTGCGGGGAAGACAAAAGAAGTTCCTGCTATATATGTGTGTGAGGTTATGGGCGCCTATTTAACAGCACAAGGACAGCCTGCAGCTGCGTACATCATTATAAACCTGATTGGCCAATAGCAAAAGGGTTTGTGAGAGAGCTAGTCTTCTTCGATGATGGAGAACAAGCGCCTGCGGGTGTGTACACTGCGCAAAGCAGTGATATGAGGTTCGACGTTTATGAGAAAACCTGATGGAATCGACGCGTACGGCAAGGAATGTATTATCCATTATACATTCTGTCACTACCTTTCATCCCGCATCAACAATGCTCAATATCGCCGCCACCGCAGCTATGAACCAAAACACGGCATGCATCGTCTCCTCAAACACATATCGCGACACCAGATCTGTGACGATTATCCACAGTTACAAGCACCGGGAGTACCTCTAACACTGGCTTGCCAGGCTATGTCGCAATACTTTCAGACGAGCAGTGCCACAGACCAACAACCGGGCGTTTTCTGAAGATTCTTCTCTTGACCTTGGCCGAGCGTGGAGACCTACATCCGACAGATGTTAGCAAGACGTTCCGGTTCTTCAAAAACCTAGTTACCGCTGTAGCAATCCACATTTGTGGCAGGAAATACAGACGAGATCTTTTTCTCGCCCCCTAGCAGCTCATCAGAAGGTGATAGACGAGAATAATAATAGACAAACATACTATTGCTATCACCTGCCCATGTTCGCCACCACTCCAATACGTTGGGATGAGCACATGAGAGAGGACGGATCTCCTCCTGGTCTATGAGAAAGCGGCCTCCCCTTCCACCATTCATGGAACTTGCTGGTAGAGAGTCGACGACGGACGTAATTCGCCGTGACGCAGGGAAAACCGATCCGTCACGCGTTCTCCAAAGACGACTCTTCCTCCTGAGACTATCGGGTGGGAGAACGTTGGAAGAGAAAGGAGTAGAGAGTACCAACGATGAATCGATGAATCAAGATGGACGGATCCGCCACGGAAGATGCGCGATGGGTCCTAATCCTTCTCGCACGTACTATAAAGAGTTTCGTCGACTGAGTATCAATCACAAGGAGTGACCAGAGACTTCTGGAATCTGGTCGAGCGCGTAAGGAGGAAATATAATCGCTCCCTTAGCTGCTGTGAACATTGTTACGCGTTTTCTAGGCCGTCCGCTCGGGACACCCTAAGCTAGAGTCCATGAATCGACGCAAGGAAGAGGGCGCGACTTTCCTCCGCATACACCTTCAGAAAGTTGGTATTTTCCGCTTGAACCGACGCGTAGTAATCTCCCCTTGGAAGGTGCTATTTGAACAAAAATCCTGTTAGCTTCCACACGCGATGAATATTTGAATATTCAGATCGTACCTGTCTTCTATTTTCTGCAGCCCGCAGAGTTCGTCTTTAGAAAGATACGCGGCATTACGGTGTATTGATTGACAGTCAGATTTTGCTCCGTCAAGCGTGCGCGACATAGCAGAGAAAACATTCATATAACGGCTCCGTGATTGCATGTAGCATATTGACCCAATCTCGGATTCATCTAGTAAAAATGGACTACAATTAATGGGATAGATATCAAGCATGGTTTAACGGATAGTAACGAAAGACGATACATACGTCCTCGAAATCAGGATACTACCGTTCCAAATATTCCGTCATTTTTTCGGACAGTCGTGCGTCTTGCTACTGCCGCATACATTCGCGTAGCAGTCTAGTGACAAGGCCAATAGAACTGGAGGAAGGCTGGTCATAGTAAGAGGTAGTTTCGCTCGGACTTTGCCGCCACCATCCGGCAGCCAGTCTCAATTTACGTCATCTTCTTCTTGTCCGGTTATCTATCTATCTTAGCAAAAACTCACATAGGGCCTCAGCAATTCAGACATTCAGCGCTGCACTCAGCACTCAACCTAAACCCTAACAACCCCATTTCTCTCTCGATACCGGATCCCAGGCTGCACACAGATAACAACGATATGCAGCCATTATGTGCTCGTTCTACAAGTCCGTACTTCGATATACTTTGCATCTGTGGTCCAGGAGTGATCGAGTTATGGGGATGGCGAACAGCGTGTTGGTAGGCCTGATCGTATAGCCGATGGTAAGTTCCACGTCGTTACTGTCGTCCACCGTCTTCTGACCGTCTGTTAAGGGTGACGTCACGCCTTACTAGATAACCAAATCAAACAACATATCCCTCTCCCTTGACTCTCATTCGAAGAACACCGTGGAACTCCCCATAATCCACATCTGAGTCCCTTCATTAGCATATGAGTATACATTCTCGCTCAAGACTCGAATGCATCCCGATTTCGGCACGTTTTCACTCCCGGCGACGACTAGCCTTTTACATCGTTCTTTTGCGCCTGGATATGGGGAGGGAAATGGTGTAGATGCACATCATCGTGCTCGCGTCAAATCATAGCGCTTTTGAGCATACACCCTTATCGGATGGTGAGCATACGCCCGTTCACACACAACTCTCATGTCTTGACGGGGAGGGATATGGTGTCTGGAGGAAGAGTTTGGGATAATGGCCGACGAAATATGGACCTGCCTTGGGTTGACGTGTTCACTCGGGATTGACATAGTTCAAGCCGACGCGTCCTTGGAGAAAGAAACCGTTATTCTAGCCATCGTTGCTGCCTGACGAGTCGCGTGCAGGCGACCGAGAATCGGGAGGTTCCATCCAGGTGATACCCTTTCTCCTTGTATCATGCGCACGCAGGCAATAATGGTATGTGGTTTTCATCGCCAATGTCGTTGTTCTGATCATTACTCAGGCGATAGAACAAAGTTTTTAATCACTCTTGTCACGAGAGCTCCATCCACTCCTGATGAACCACCGCTGCAGCAATCCACCTTCAACGAGGGATGAGCACCGACACGTCAATTGAGTTTTGGCATCAGTCGGGACTCTGCATTTGGAATCAAAAGGAAGAGAGTAGGCAGCTCTTTGATTTGTACAACGTTAACGACGCTACTGCTCTGAATTGAACGCTGTGTCACCTGTTTACTTGCTTGTCTCGCGTACTCTCTCGGTTGCTGCACCTTCACAAATCAAACATGCATCCGACGAGCGAAACTCGTCGACTTTGCTTTCTTGCGATCATCTACTTCCCTGTTTTTCTCGCAGGTGACACCGGACGGAACCTCCAGAAACGGTGGCTACCCTCCTCGCTCCTGCGGCTTCAGGTTGAGCCTATCATTGTTTTACCCGGGCGCTATAACGCCTAGGAACTACGACCTCGGCAGCCTGGGTCCGAACCCTGATAGTGTCCATTCCGTCATCTTAGAGTCAGTCACGCTGCTTCAACTCCAGGGTCAGAACTCTTCCCTCAGACACCAAATCCCTCTCCATCATGCTCTACCACACGTATAAGTGACGTCGTCCGGGTATCCATCGCGAGGAGTGATTAGCAACTTCTGCGCTTGAGCGCAGGTAGTCGTTTCTCTTGGCTGTGAACGGCGTGACACGAACCTCTTCAAGCCCGTGTTTTCTATGTCGTCGACTCGAAGCACTGAGCCAGAGTCCGCCAGGAAGAGGGCTCAACTTTCCTACGCGCGTATACCTCAGAAATTTGGTATATTCCGCTTGAATCGATGCATGGTAATCTCCTCCTTGAAGGTTCTATCTGACCCGTTAGCTCGACACATGCGATAAATATTCAAAGCGCACCTATCTTTCATTATCCAATAAGGAAAACCGAGCTCGTCTGCGACATTGCAGATTTTGGTTCCTTCGTGTCATGGCAGAAATAGGACCTCAGAAATAAAATGTATGTCGTGACGCTGCAGCACGTTGACCTATGTCAAACATATAACAGAACAATGAGTGACGATACATACCTATACCTATAAAATAAGGATCCCGTCTCAACGTTCCGTCACCCTTTTTTGGAGAGTCATGTAGAAACCTGGTAGCGAGAGCAGCAAGGTCAACGGAAACAGTGTAGACTTGGCCCGGGGGAGATACAGGAGATACCGGTCGCGGCAACTTGACCGGCTGTCATACAACTGCCGCCGGCAGCCAGTCTCGGGTCGCTCAAGATGAACCATCACGCGTTTTGCAGGCGCGTCTTTTGATTGAAGATCATCTAAGCGTTTATCCTACAGGCAGGCGCTGGTATCATACCAACAAAGGTGGTTTCCGACCAGCTCCACGAATCCACTAGTACTAGCTGGAGAACAATCATCTTTGATCTTTCATGCGGTACACCGGGACTGGCGCGAATGTTCATCCCAACGTCCCAACGAGTGGTCGTCGGAGAATGCCTAACAGAAATGGAGACCGTTTTGACCTTCTTTGGGGGAAATGGCGGGACGTTTGGTTCGGGAGGAATCGGGGCACTCCGAACAGGGTGTTAAGACTCGCCGTATGTGTCAATGTTCCTCGCCGTTATCATCGTCCACCTTTTTCTGACCATCCGCTCAGGGTGATCTCGCGCCATACTAGGCTACCAAGCTTCTCAACATTCGGAACGTCTTGCTAACATCAAACGATGTCGTATCATACCTATTTCGCCCCTCGTTCATTCAAGGAAGACTAAACGATGCTTAATCGGTAATTAGCACGGCAAGATATGAACATCGAAAGACAGAGCATTGTGACTCTCTTGGGGAGGATAAGTACACACTCTTGCTTCCCCTACGAGTGGCCAGCCTAGGGAATACTTATGTGCAACTTCGTACTTGCATCGATCCACGGTCGTTAGCTCCGCGTGCATCTAGCGGATGCTCACATCAGGATAGACCAGCTTTGGGTCCAGGGTTGGCGCGTGCACTCTGGATGTTCGATGACATGTTGTAGCGCAGACGGAAGACTCGAGCTTTGAAGCCGACACGTCTTTGGAGAACTCGTGATTCGTGAAGAAAAGAAAGTCGCGCGGATGCTATTCCACCTGTCGTTGTATGTGTGTTCTCGGGAAGTCACTTGGAGGGTAATTGTGCAACCGACTAAGAGTTCCATTGGGTGACGATGCCGGGGTGCCTCTGGCACTTTGTTGACACCGTATCGACGAGTGGTTCGTCGGCTCGGTGATAATAGCATGTACCGGCAATGGTATGTGGTCTTCCGGGGGGCTCCAATATCGTTCTTCTAATCATTTGAATTGGTCAGGCGACTGGCCAAAAACTCTGTCGATATACATAGTGAACATTTCGGATCCTGGTGTCCGAGAGGATTTAGGAGTGTACAATGAGAACACGGCTACCTCTGCTCTGGAACAAAAGGTGATTGATGTTGATGTTTCCGACGAACCAACGTGCGTTCTTTTCTACATCTGTGAACAAGACGTGCACTGGAGCCCATCTGCTGCTAAAGGGAAAACTGTAAGCACCACGGCAGGGTCGTTATACGAGCCCCGGCCGATTGGTACCCACAGCTCAGAGCCAAGAAAGGCTAACAGAGCTGCTGGCAGACAGTGAGACAGAAGTAGATTGACATCTGTCTCCAAGCTAAGTTCTTCAAGTAACTATTGAATCTCAGTTTGCTTCGCTCGTCAACTCTTAAGATTTGCGTTCAAAAGAATATTAATACTATTGATGGGATACGTAGAGCTCAAAAACAAAGCGCTATGACGCCTACATAGCACTCATTGCCCGCTAGGACAAGGACTCTGTGTCGCGAGAGAAACAGGGCAAGCGGTGTGATAATCAGGACACCCGCCGCTCCAATTATATGTCGTGGCCGTCTTTGCAAATGCTTAAAAAATGACAGTCAATCAAGAGGACGTCGTGCGCTGGACAAAGAGTGAAATACCAGGATTCTTTGTCGGCCGGTTACTCGTGATACTCGTTACCGCCATCGAGCACGCTTCCGATACATCCGCACTACCATTTCCCGCCATCCGCTTTAAAATAGTGATACCACCTGCATTGACAATCTCCTTCCTGATGGCAGACCCTCCTACATCACCCAAAAAGCTCATTGCCAAAGCCATCTGCATATGGATCTGCGGGTAGGGCTCATCAGCGACCGTTCTTAGCGCGGCCAACAGCGCGTCCACAACTACAGCGTCTACAAGCGCCTTACGTGTTCCGCCTCCCCATTCGGCGCAAATAAACCGCTGGATGGCAAATGCGAACGAACCCAGCGGTTCGACAACTTCCGGCGGAAGTACGCTTGGCAAGCGGCAGAGGCCTCGCGCGACGTCGGCGTCTACGAGCACCTTAACCATGTCAGCGCTGTTTGGCTGTATCATGCAGCCTGCTGCATACGCAGCCCACATAAGAACCGACGGGTCATTCGACGACGTCAAGTGGAACGAAACAAGAGATACGCATCCCTGTTTATATAGGGCCTTCGAAAGCTTGATGGTACGAGCGATTCGAGCTACTGCGTAAAGTCCCGCGCAAATGTCATCGGAAGTGACGGCGTTCGTGGTCGATGCCTGTCGAAGAGAGGCAGCAATTTCCGGTATAACGCCGAGGTCGCTGAGTTCATCGGCTATCGCATCGTTATGGATGAGGATGCCAATAGGACCCCGGACTATGCCCTATCGACCCAGATCTCCAATTTCTGAAAATTCGAGCATTTTGTCCGAACGGAAAATGTGTGATTTTGGCTGATTTTGTCCGAATTCATACCTAGGTTATGACCAAAATTCCGCGTCAGGGCCTCGACACACCTCCCGACGTGGCCCGCCCTCATGCCGGTAGGCTGGAAGCGGCAAAATTTGCTCCAAAAGTCCAAGATTTGTCCGAATTTTCACGAATTTGTATCTGGGTTCAGCGACGGTTGGCCCCAAATGTCCGAATTTTAGACATGGGTTCGAGGGTCAATTTGCCCAATTCCTGTCCGAATCGCGATCTGGGATCCTGGTGTATACTCCGGGGTCCTATGCCAATGCACCATGCTGACATACGGGCGGAGGCAAGGTTGCCGCGCAGAGTTTTTTCAAGGATAACGCTGACGAGATTCTGTTTGATGAGACCAGCGGGGACATCGGCATTTCGGCAGATACGGCTAAGACACCATAGAGCGAGGGTAATGACGGGATCCGAAGTTGAGGATTCAACTATTTCAATCAGGGTTCTGGATGTGTTGGTCCGGTAAATTATGTTGGCGCTTATGGTGTCGTGACTGGGTGGGTGGTGGTGAGAAACGAGTGGAGAAACGAACAATACAACGTACGCGACGAGACCAAGTGTTGTCAAAACTACTTCTAAACCATCTGGCTCAGCTGCTCGGATCTCCAACAGGTGTATCAGCATCGGAACAGCCCCGGCTCTAACCAAGGCCTGTGCTCCTTCGTCGCATTTCGTAGCGACATATTGAATCCTGAAAAGACAGTTATCGACAAAGGCCTGTCTGCAAGTAGTTTTCACTTCAGCTTGTAGGGCGCTAACTAGAAGAATGGCATTCGGAGTGTCTACGAGATGCATTTTAGTAACAACCATCATTCGGAACACTGAACACATACCGGACAGGCTGGATGATGACCCGGTGCCAGAGAGATTTACACTCTCGGCAGACCAATCCGACCCACGTTGTCTTCTTGCAATCCTACGACGTTGCACATTCTGAGTCCATATTGGAGGTTGTGACTCGTTGTGAACCATATGATCGTCTACTTCGGCAAGGACAGACCATTGTGATCTTGTTGAAGGACTTGTAGGATTCCAGTGACGCGAGTAGTCTAGACAACGAAAGATTAGACTTCTGACTCCTTTAAAGAGTCTCACGTACCCCAACTATTTGAAGGAAGGAAGGAAGGTGTTTTTATTAGTCGTCGGTGTTCCTGAACAGAGACTGAGTTTACGTCATTTTGGCTACATGGGGAGTGTCAGTTTCTAATCGTGCGAAAGCTTAAGGTCCGCCTTACCGAGCAATTGCACCTATATCTGCATTCCGTCGCTTTGCTACCCATGCGTTAGGTGTTGTCAGACCTGAAAGATGATTTATGACTGAAGTACGACTGCTGTGGGAATGTCCTACTTTCATTGATAGAGACGAGGTTATCAAGGGCATAGCTCGCAAGCTCCACAACATCAAGTGGATTTTGAGTCTAGTGAGATTGTTAACGAAACAGGAGGCGTATCAAAGATGCAACAATTTACCATGCCCGTCCACTCGAAGTCATCATGAGTGAGCGCAATAGTGGCGTCACGGTACTAGAGAGTCGATACGAGGAAGATGAGAGTTTTAGTACGCCCATACGGAGGCACTAGCTTACAGTATCCAATATATATTTGTTCACCAAGGCCGATGGATTGACAATCTAGTAATGTGAAAAAATCACTTTCCACCACAGCTTGGCGTTATACTCACCTTGCCCCGTCCAGGGAGCTGCCGAATCAACGTCTCGGCCTGCATCGTCGTGTGGGAATGTCCATTATTAATTTACCAGTCTCTGATTCATCTTCCGAAGATTCCGGTACTTCGTCTGTCGAATATGCTGGTAGCTCGTCAGACGAAGATCCGTCTGCCTCCGAGGCGAGAAGAGATCTTCCGGTTGTACGCATCGTATCATGATCCTGCGATAAGATTTCAACGGCGTTAAGACTCATAAAAATAAACCAGCGGGCTCACCTGCCAGGCGGTTCCAGGTCTGCCTGTCGCTATTTGCTTTGCACTATAGGGAACCAAAGACCCAACCCGCTGTGGCTTGTTTTTGTTGGATGTTTTTACCGGATTTGTTATACGGAGCTTCACACGCAACGATGAGTCCTCACGAACGGAGATCGAGTATCCACGTAAGAAAATAGTTTGATTTGCAGTCGCCCCTGGTGTCATATCGCGATGGTGACTCCGTTTATGAACGCCGGCTTGTACTTCCCATCTGTAGCATGCTGTTCCCGTGAGTGTTGCGACACCGGTTGCCACGAACTTCAACGATGCACTAGCGGACTTAGTCGGATGCAGGTAGCACGCGTTTCCCCAAGAGTGGCATTTGTCGCATCCAGTTACAAGGTATAGCATACCATTACGGATCTGTCTGCCCTGTCCCGGTCCATTAAAGTATTTGTACCAGCTGTGGGCATTGGAAATCGCATATTCCTGGAGCAGGAGAGGATGTTCGGAGTCGTAGCGTTCGCCTCCATCTGGAAGTACAAGGATGGCGGCTCGTGAGCTTGAACTTGTAAATTCAAAACCACAACCCGCCCCAAGGACAACAGGGACGTTGCTACATGATATTAGTCAAAGAAGAACCCTGAAGATGTAGAGGAGAGAACTCACGGTGCTTCGGCTGACACAGCAAACCCGATTGACTTCTGTTCCACAGCAGAGGTAGTAATCACCGAGTTCTTATCATGCATTTCTAACCGCCCTTGTATACCGGGATCCGGAATGCCCGTCACTGGTACAAAATCGGGAGGAACTCTGTTCAGATTGATAGGATCCCTGGCATCCTTGCACACATTGAACAGATACGCGAATCCGCCATCATCGGTAAGATATCCAAGATCGCCGACTTGTGTTCCACAGCGAAGATAAGCGGGAGGAAGAGTTGAAAACGGGTCCGGAAGCCACAGCGGATATCCATGACCCTTGGTCATCAGCAAAGGGACGTAGGTGTCTGGAGCTCTGTCTGTCGCCATGAGAAGGGGTTATGGGAAGAAACAAGGATGCCCCTGCTATATATGCATGTGTAAGAATCCAAGGGCTTCTATTCAACAGCACAAGGATAGCCCGAAGCTATGCATCACTTCCAGAACTGATTAGCTTATAGCAACGAGCGCTTCTGAAACTGCCATAGTCTTCTTCGGTGATGAAGAACAAGCGATGGACTGCAGCGCCTGCGGGCGATTTGATAGTGATGAATTGTGTACACTATGCAAAGCAACGCTATGAGGTTCGACGTTTATGAGGAAACTGTTGAATCGACGCTTACAACAAAGAATGTATAATCTAGTCATGGACGTAATCAATCAATCTTCCCGTCACTACCTTTCATCCCGCGTCAGCGATGCTCAATATCTGGACATCTTCCGAAGGTTCCCTTCCCCTTGGACGAGCGTGCTCCCAGCCGGGAGACCTACATCCGACAAGGGCGAGAGAGTGGAATAGATGAGGTACTGCATGATTCGATGTTAGCAAGATGTTCCGGTTGCGCTTTGAGTCGGGCTCGAATCCACGGCTAAGATTGGGCGAGTCATCGAGGAAACCACAAGGACCAAGAATACCAAGACAACCCTCTTCCGAATTGGGGCAAGGATGTAGCCATTATCTTTGGGGCTGAAGAAACTAGCTGGAAGCGGTGCCGAGCTTAGAGTTACACGTCCTACGACGACGGCGTCGATTTCAGCCAGAAGGCCTATGAGGATATTGGCGTTGGCCAATACAAATCCTTGTCTTCGTATGGGTACGATACTGCCTGAGGATGAGTAAAAATACTCACATAGACTTAAAATATGCTCACCGTAGAGCAGCGGCCGTATCTCCTCCAACACCTTCGCATTGATCGCGTAGTCCGAACTCGTCGTCTTTTCGGCCTTTATTTTAGCCGTGTCATTTCGCTTGTAGATCGCAGCTTCGCGTTGCGTTTTGTGCAGTATCATGGATGGAGTGCCTTCAGCTGGGCTGTCAGTAAGTAGACGCGAAGGGGCTCTCTATCAGAAATATATCTTCTGGTTATAATCTGCAGGTATATAGCTAAGATGGAACGCACCTTTTCTTCCCTCTGCGTAGGGTTTTCTCCTCAATAGAATCAGCCTGTAGATGGCCCCTTTCGTCCGTCGCATCTTCCAATACATCGTCTCCCGTGCTGTCTTTGGGTGCGCGCGACCATCTATGCAACGACATTGGTCCCAGCCGCCGAGAATCATGATAAAAACGTACCTCCCCGACATATTGCCAGTCGAAGAGGATTCGAGGGCCGTGTTCAGGTCATGGAAGTTTGAGAGATGGGTGGGCGTCTCTATATATTGATCGACTACGGTAGATTTCGCGACATGCCATGCAGAAGTAACGGTTCCGTGATATTGCCTGCAGAAAGCACGCATTCATCCTGTTAGTAAACGTGGACCGAGATTAATGAGGCATGCACGACGTACGAGGATCCTATCTTGAATATTCCATCACCCCTTCGTGTCGTGTGAGATGGTCGAGAGAGGCAGTTTAGTTCGGCATTTTCCGACCGTCTCATTTTCAACATATGGTCCCGACCAAAGAGCGAAGGCCATCATGTCCTCCAACCCTCGATATGAAGGCGCAGCACGAGAGTTCACCGGCATCTGCTAGCATCCTGTCCACCGTTTTCCTGGTAGAGTTTATTCTGCGTGCAGGTGACGGCGCGCTCGACGGAATGTGGCGGGATGGACGTAGCATTTTGGGTGGATACGTAACTCACGTCGAAAGAGAGGCAGCTATTCTCACTGGCGACCAGGACTCGAGGTACCCTTGTGGTATGTGGTTTTTCATTACCAATATCGTTGTCCTCATCATCACGCAGGCTACAATTCGTACATCTCTCTCGTCACGAAAGCTCTGCGGAACACCCTCGCCGAATGGCTCCTTGATAAAACACTGCTACGGAAATCCATCCTTGAGGAGAGCAAGCATCCATGGATTGAGTTTTGGCTATAGCTCTGAAAAGAGAAGAGTACAACAACGCCGCATCCAATTCGAACGGAGTGTCACCTGTTTCTTCTGAGCGTACTCTCTCGGTCCCTAATCACGACAAGCAAAACTGTTTGACTTCCTCTCCGTGAATACAGATGCCTAGAAACAGGCGAGACGACTATCCTATAGAACTCGCAACCATCGCCATGCATAAAATCCTGGGTGGTAAGCACCCCTCCTTCCCAGTGTGGAAAGAGAAGATGGCCGCCCTCCTTATGCTACTTGTTGGTGTTTCACCACGGCACTATAATCTAGCAGCAATGACCTCGGTAACCTGGGTTCGAACCCTGATAGTGTCCTTTCGATGGTGGTCTACGGTTTTGCCTGGTTACGAAGAGACTGGTTCAGTTTTTGCACTAAACTGTGTCTCTCGCGTATCTTTTGAGACGACTACATATTCATTTCATCGCCGAATACTATGGCGCTATGACTCAGAAGCAATGTCCTCTGTATCCGAGGTTCGAACCTTGGTAGTGCTTACAGTGGAATCGATTTCGAATGCTTTTTGTGTGAGATGTGTCTCCGTGTATCGGGGAAGGGTCATGGAATAAACGAGGGCGAGAAGTTGGTGGTCTTCGGTTTGTGCATGTAGACTGGAATGGACCAGTGCGTTGAAAGGCACGACAGTCTCTAAAATGACGAGGCAAGAAGATGATTTGACACGAAGGAAAAGATAGATGGTGAACGAAAACACGTTTGGAACAGAATGCCTCATCTCATCGACAAACTAGGTTCTTCTGGGGATCAAGTCGAATTGTGCAGTCGCTACCTTGATTGCTTGAGAGAGATCAGGCGATCATGAAGCGAGAGGCCGAAGAGTTGCAATGGAAGGGAGAGAGGTTAGGACTGCGGCAAATGCCGAACGAAATTTGGCTTACAACCGTGACCGCTGTTTTCTTTTCCTCCCTTACACAGAGATTCGATCATACGCCGTCTGAAAAGCAGGCGGGCTGATCCATGAGGACGGTAGACGCGTCCTCATTAACATTGCTGTGTATGGGTCCGGCTGCGGGGTGATTATGCAACGCCGGAGAGATTGTATGTTTTCTCTGCCTTTGCATTTGAAGTTTGTGTTGCGGACAGAGATGATACCCGACCACATCAAGGACGAATCTCCTCCCGGAAAAACTAGGTACAGAGCTGGCGCGTCTCGACTGGTCCGGGGAGAACGCCTGATAGAAAGGGAGGCCGTCTTTGATCTTCTTTGAGGGAAGCGTGGGATCATGCGACGCTTGGTAAGGATGCAGGCAGTGAGACGGCAAACAGGGTGTTGGTAGGTCGAGCCAATGGTGTGTCCCTCGCCGTTATCGTCGTCTGCCGTTCTCTGACCATCTTTCCAGGGTGACGTCGCGCCATACCTTTTCAACATTCAGAGCGGCTGGCTCTCCTTCGCAATCCACCCGACTATTTGCTTCATTCTTCCGCGCCGGATGGAAATGGTGTATATGCGCGTCCGGTGCCGTCCTCAAGAGTTTGAGATAGTGGTCGACGAATTATGGGCTTGGCGCGTGCACTCGGGATGGACGAAAGGCTCGAGCTTTTATGGCAGACGCGTCCTGGAGAACTCGCAACAGAAAGAGAGGCCGTTATTCTAGCTGCGGTCGGCGAGTTGGTTGGAGAGCGATGATGCGGGCGACCGGGAGGTTCCACCGGGTACTCTTGCTCCTTTTTAGGGCCGTTTTCGTGATGTTGATGAGCGCACGCCCAGGCAATGGCATGTGGCTTTCACCACCAATATCGTCATTCTGATCATTACGCAGGCGATGGAATATTAAGCTCACACTCTCCTGTCAGTACTCACAAGTGTTTTCTCCGAATTCGCCTTGGTAGGTCCAGCTCGAATGGCATCGTTGCTTAGCCCCATCCCATCCACCGTCACTCCGCTAGAGCGTCTTCTACGCTGAACATCGACCCATGGACTGAGTTTTGTCACCAGTCAGGATTCGGGAGATAGCTCTGCGCTTGAGAAGGGAGCATGCAGGTCTTTGATTAGTACAGCAACACGAATGTCACCTGTCCCCTTGCTTATCTCTCGGTCCTTGCTCCTTCACAAATCACCGTAAGCAAAACTCTGTCTTCCGTGAATAGAGGACATAGGAACGGACGGAACGAGAACTCGCGATCGCCTCCTTCTTTTCTCTCGTATGAAAAACGCCTGCTGGCACTCTCCTTCTTCCTAGTGTGCAAAGAGAAGATGGTCACCCGATTGGGCGCGCCGCTTCAGGTTGACTACTATTATTCTTTTATCGTGGCACTGTAATGCAGGAGCAATGCCCTCGGAACCCCAGGTTCAAACTCTGATAGTGTCCATTTGTTGGTCTTTTATGGTTTTTCTAGTGATGTCTAGGAGACCGATTCATGTTCAACGTTCAGCATCCAGAGCTAGTTTTTGCACTAGACTGCATCTCCCGTGTCTCAATACACCGCTCATCGTTACCGAGACGCCTACGTATTCATCTCATCACCGATCCTTACACGGCCCCGGAACACTGTGGCATTATGACTCAGAAGAAACATGTGTCCTCTGTACCCAAGGTTCGAACCTTGGTAGTGCTTAAGACCAGAGTAAACCAGAGCTTCTGTAACGAGGCGAGGAGTTCAGAAGTAGAATGTGGTCCCAGTTTGTGCATGAGGGAAGGCGAGCGTGAGTTGAACAGGAAGTTGTAAGCGACAGAGTCAGTCTTGATGCTCTAGAATGGCTCGGCAAGAAGAATACGAAGCAGGAAAGACAAGGAAAGATGAGTCTTCATCCCATTCACGCTTCATCTCCGCCGGGTCGTACTGCCAGAAAAAGACAGGAGGGAGGAGAGAGTGTTCTAAAAGCGGCTCATTGACAACATGCGGCAGAGTCCAGCGCATTGCATGGCAGGATTTATGGACGCGATATCAAATGGTGGGCACCACAGGTCGTCATTCCGACTTGTTAGCCTTGCTAATAACCATCCTCTCAGTCGCTCAGCGATGCCGAATTCCGTCTAGGAAGACATACCATGACCCAACTCACCTCTCACAAGTTTTTCGCCAGTATTCGCTGCACCGATCTGTACGATGGTGGGTTCCTGGATTACATCCGCAATGCTTTAATGTTGATTTTGGTCATTAGAGACCATCTCCGCAGACATTCACGTTCATCAATCCATCCAGACGGATCTCAATGCTGACCTTGACTTGGAGGACAATGGATTAGATGGCAATGGATCCGCGTCTCAGATCGCTAGGCCATGAAGCAGCACATTATTGACCGTTGGCGTCAGTGCAGAGAAGATAGCGCTGCAGAGCGGTCGGGAACCATATATCTTGACTTCCATTGGCAGACTCGGTGTTCCCAACCTTGTTCGATAAGGAGTGATAGATTGTCGACCAAGGTTGTCATTCTTATTTATCGAATCAAGCACACGGGTCTACTATTATGCGTATGCCGGCAAAAGACATTGGCGAACTTAGGCGACACATTACACTGAGTAGATACTTCTTTTCCTCCATCTCTTTCCCTTTTGACCCGGTATCGACTGAAGTATAAAAACACCTCGATTAGTATAGCGGACTCGAAAAAAGCATCGATGAAGGGTAGGTATCTTGAGCTCGCTGTGACGTTGTCGCGGGAACAGTGATGAGAGAAGCTATAAAAGCTGAATATAAAGCCATCGGTACCTTTCGGATTAGAAAATTGTTAGTCTCAGACCCACTGAACCGGGAGGATTAGAAATTCACATTCACCGCCTGTGACCTCTTTTCCTTGAAGGCTTCATACTCTGTGATACCATTCATCGTCTTCCTACAGCGCACTCAGATTCTCCTCTTCGTCCTCGTTCTCCTCATTCAACCCGGTCCGAGGTTCCGAGTCCTGTGTATACAGGCTCAGTTTTTAGGGTAGGTCCTCGGTGGTGGTGTATTTTGGTTATCCTGGATTTTGCCGGTGTTAGTCAGCAAGCTCGACGTCATTTTCTCGGCTGGAATTTTGAGGCGTTGTTGCTCTTCACCCATATACCACAGCTGGGCGGCGACTATTTTGGACGAGTCAAAATAGAATCAAAGTGCAAAATGTCGGATTTTGCCTCAGTCAAAGTCCGGGGAATTGCCTAATAAGGAAATATCGAAAGATTTTGCCTCGCTCAAAATCGGCATCTCGGATTTTGATTTTATTTTGACTATCCACAAATAGTCGCCCCCGGGCTGTGTACCCCCACACGCTGCAGCGACAATCACCCCATGCCAGTACGTTCAGCAATCTGCAGGACCTCCCTTAAATTTTATGATAGGACCGAGAATGACCGATTCCAAGCCAACCCTTATTAAGAACGCGAGGATATGGACGAGATTGCACAACGGAACGCAGTTTCTGGAGGTGGACATTTTCATTAACCAGGGCCTTCTTATGAGTGTTAGGAGCTTTGGGTACAGTCAGCTCGAGGCGTACGGTAGCAGTCTTGAAGTAGTCAATGCACACGGTGCAATTGGGTTACTCCAAGCATCGTAGACCTCCATTCTCATTTGGGTAACTACGCGTCACCTGAACTCGAGGGTTCTTCGGCCACGGACGACAATTCTCTCAAGGGGACCGCGTAGCCATAGCTTGGAAGCTTGGATGGTCTGAATACTCACGACAATGCATACCCTCTCTCTATTGCTGGTGTTACGACAGCCCTGATACTACCTGGCTCAGCCAATTCTATTGGTGCATGTATTGCACATGAAATTCCCACGGAAAATCTAACAACGTACAGTCAGACATCTGTAATCCTTGTCCTGAATGCGCCTTTTCAAGTCAATGACCTTAGTCTGCCACCAAGATGACGGCATATGGAGTATGTCTCTGGTTTTGATAAAATCGGAGGAACTGACTGATTATGTCCTCCGCAGACACGCCTGCGGTAATTGACTGATGTAAACCTGGTTGCCAGCACGTGTCCATGATTTTTCACGTTGATAGGTGAAAATCCCAGTATATGTCATACTTCGTCAACGTTGGCGTAAGTTCTATTGACCCTGTCTTGACAATGCAAGGTTTATGGTGCAAGCAGTCGGTTACAGTGCCGTACTCACCGAAACAACGTTGCAGGTCAATATCCATTGCTACAAAGCTGTTGACCACGACATGGTCCGCGTATGGACGGAAACTATTTTTGTAAAAAGAAATTTAAAGGCGATTCTCTTTCACCAATGACAGTGACGTTGAGCGCATCCGTTCACTTCTTTGCAATGGTTCCTTTCAGAACACGATCACCTTTGTCTGTTTGCCTCTTTCATTCGTCTTTCGTGCAGGATTTCCTTGCCGCGCACCAACATGAAGAACTACCTGGATTTTGACTACAACACGGACAAGGACCGGCTCGAGGGAGAAGTATGGTCCTCATTATAGTTATTCTACCTCTGTTTGACTGATATTCGCGACAAATAGGATGTCTCTATGCTGGATGGCGACAATGCTCCTCCGGAGGCCTTACCGGACATCGAGGGTGAAGGTGCTGACGAGCCTACGACCCAGGTGCGTCAGTATCGACTCTTGACGCGTATTTATTTAATCCTTCACCAGTCCTCACAGTGGGAGGGTGATGCAGTCTACAATGATGTCATCACAAACTACTAGTAGTGTCATGTGCCCCCCGAGTCCTAAGAGTATCCTTCAATTTGGATCATAGGAGGAACCTGTGGCGATACTACCCGCTAATGGCCTGAAGGTATGTTCTTCATATCATCGTCAATGCAACTTTTGATTTACAGTTACTACAACATTGAGCAGTGTGATAGCCATGCCGCCGCCACTAATGTGGGTACCCTGACAAATACTCAACAGGTTGATCTCAATGCTTTCTATTCTTCAATGCTTCTCTGACTCCTGAAAGATGTGGGCTGACTTTGACAATGTGCCTTTCCAGCTAAGTAAACCTTCTCATGCCAGTTTCTCTGCTGATCTCATGGGATAGTGCAGGTCGCCGAAGATCATGCGGAGAACGGAAAAAGGAAGTCGAGCGACATGATTGATTTGTCGTCATCTGGAATGCTGGTCGATGGTCAAAAGAAGATGCGGCGCATTGACGGTGATGCCCATTGCCCCAGGACGATGAGCCGTGAATCGTGGTGAGTATTCTTACTTTCTTATACTGTTTCATCATCTGGCGCTGTTCCACCACTTAGTTATGTGTATTTCATGTATATTGATTGAGCATTGTTGCTGGATCTCACACAGTACTCGGACCTACCACGCTCCGCAAGGGCTCACCACTTCATCAAAATTTCACTTGATTCTAGGAAGCCGTATCATCAGGACACTCAAAATACGTCTGTACCAAGACACATGTACCTCATGCTAGATTGAAACTGGGGTGAATCTACTTTCGGGAGGTTGCCGAAGAGTGCTGTCATCACAAAAGTTCATGAGATTTGACAAATAGGATCTTGTGCGGTACGAAAGTATAGCGAATTATCTAGATGTAGACTAGAAATCAACTAGAAATGGCTACAACAAGTTAGATAGAGAGATAATCGACTTAAATATGAGGTATGAACGTTGTCCATTCTACAGTACAAAGAGCCAGCGGCGGTAATAAACGGAATTGTAAGAGCGCAAGGACAATTAAAGTCACCCGCGCTATGCTGTATATCACGATAGCCAAGACAGAAAGAGCGACTGACATGAATTCATCGTAAGTAGTTCTGTTCCATGGAGCGCTAATGTATTCCAAGATGGTATAGAACAACTCGAAGTTGTTGCGTGGAAAATATCTGTTCATAAAGACCAGAATACGACCATTTCGTTCAAAGACCTTTCGTGCCCATTGTGATAGTTGTCTGATCAGTATCCACTGGAGTGGGCGAGTGATTACCACTTGAAGATACATGATCAACAGCTCAGAGTCCCCGGAGACGCGTTGGGAAAGCATGTGAAGGACACCATAAAGTAGGCCAATTATCATAGCAAGAGATGATGTTTGCCATAGCACCTTTTCCGCAAACGAAGGAAAGCTGGATGACCAGGCCATGCAGTGGATTGCCCCAAACAGACATCCCACAACAACCACTGCTAGCAAGTGCACCGAAAAATCATCAGCCTCCATTGCCATGCCACCATTGCAGGATGACATCCCTGCAGCACCGGTTGCAGCATTTAGAACAGGTCTATCAACACCTGAACCAATGTCATCAGCAAAAATGAAGCCCATGACCTTGAAGTATATCCATGTATAGGATCGGCTTGCTCTCTTTCCGCAACGCTCGAGAAACTCGGAACAGCCGTGAATGAATTCAAGCACTGGAGATTGTTCTGCATAGACTTCATGTCCAGGAGAGGACTCGGTGTCCATCAGAGCTGCAGTTTCGATCGCAGGGGAATTGTGAGGCCAACCACTGTTATAACCCGTGGTTGGCTTGGAAGAGGCTGTATTGGGAAGGGGAAGGAGTTCTATGAGGTCTGAGCTACTGCCTCTGGGAGAATCGTCGGGGTTGTCAATGGTTCTTCTAGCAGGAGACAGATCCGCTGTCGGCTCCGGGTCGACATCCAAGGATACAGTGACTTCATGGGGACCATCCTGACCAGTGTCGATCGAAGAAGGCTCTTCGAGACGAATCTGATACTGGACATCGACCGGCTTTTCCCACCATGCCGCATAAGAAGCGGTGCTCAGCACGGCAAATGCAAGGGTCGATATCTCCAGTAGTGTGATAGGCAGCTTCAGAACGGGTCGTGTACAACACTGGATCGCGAACCAGGATAGTTGGAGAATGACGATCGTTTTGGATAGCGCGTCACCTTTACTCTTGTCCTTGATGTCTATGGCACGGACCTTTGCCAGCGATTTCAAGAGCATAGGAACGTCGTTCAGAGTGACAAGCCTTTCTTCCTTTCCATAATAGAATCCACCCATACTAACAAAAAATCCGTGGACCAGCTTCAGCTCGTGATCCTTGGAGGAATCTACCATGTACGAGGTCAGCTCATGGGTTATGAAACCAGGCCATAAATATCTTACATGTGCGAACCTTCCTTGCGACTAGGAATTGACGTATAGCCCACCCAACCATGACTTCCGGTGCCAAGATCGCGACCAGCATCAGTTTGGCGCGCTCAATGGAACACATGATTGTTGGACGGCCAAAAATCCACCACCTAGGTTCTTCTTTGGTGAGATTAAGCCCTGGAACATTGGGATGTACAGCAAGCCATGTGGATGCGAATATCGTAGCTAGACAGCTCTGGATGATGCTCAGCTCCGTCCTGTTCAAACAGGCAGGCGACCCTGAGGAGTCACTGCCGTCTGGGGCACCGCTGACATTCACAGTGAACAAGAAGACAAGGAACAGAATTTGCATGTCAATGGAAGGCTAGTGCAGAAACATAAGAATCCATAAGGTAGAGCATGATGGTAGGTGTATACGTACGTTTGCCAATTAATGCCAGTGACTTTGACGATTCTCTGATTTTGCAAGCAAGATACAGGGTGTCGAACGATACCAAAGCACAAGCATGAGATGTTTACAAAGAATTCCAGTTTAGCACTCGATCTGGCCCAAACCAAGGAACGTACCAGCACTCAAACTGCAACTAGACGTCCAAGATGGATGCCTCTGTGAACCGGAGGGATGGAAGTTCGCAGCCACTAAGCTACACTGGGAAAACTCAGTTCACACGTAAGTGCAAGGAGCGAGCTTAGTATCTGTGCGATGAAGGTACAGAGGGTGGAGGAACTAGAGACGTGATGAGGCAGGTCCATAGTATTTAAGTCACACCCCCAGGACAGCCTGCAGCTGCTGGTCGGCCTATCTCAAAAAGTGCTTGGGAGAAACCCGTGGTCTTGTTCAGCCCAGCGCCTGCAAGTAGTTGACATGGTGATGAGTCATATGGACCGTGCTTAAAATGACGCTATGAGGTTCGACGTATACTGTTGGAATCGGCACTTACGACAAAGAGTGTATAATCTATTCATATATTCAAACCATTCTTCCCATCATGATTTTTCACCATCAGACGTCAACAGCACCTTCTCAATGCACTCCTCATTAATAGACCGCAACACCGCTGAGAACCAAACACGGCAGATATCGTCTTGTATCACACATTCACATGAGACCGATACTGTCAGGGGTCTCTCATTTGACTGAGCGGATGGGCCGCTTTCACGGCACGGGAACGAGTCCGAGTAAGTCCGGACTCCGGATGATGCAAGGATGACATCATGGCAGTAAGAAATCGATATATGTTATACTGCTTGAAGAAAGTACACGGTAGGTACAATAGGTATAAACATTATGAATGCAGATAGATATGTTCAGAACCGTGTACAGTTTTTATTCATCTATCCACGCTTAGAATTTTCCAAGGGGCTACCGGAATTGCGGCCCAGAACACCGGGTAGGTAGGTAGGTTGGGCCGGCAGGCCCAAAAAAAAAAAGTTGACCCTCCTCAAATGGCCTCAAAACTGCCTTCCAAATGTAAAAATGTGAGATATTTAAGTGACAATATGTCTAATGAATAGACCTACAATGTTTATAATGCTTGTGCAGTACAACATTGAGAGTAGACAAAGTATTGGTGGCACTGCCATCATGAGTCAGCATATGACATCATGTGTCCAAATTCATGTGCTTTACTTATCTGACCAGAAATGACTCAGATTGTAATCAAAATGATATTTGGTTGAATAATAGTACATGAATGCGACATAATTGCCCATTTTCACTCCATAATCAGCTCAATGTGGAGTGTATGACGTCATTTTGATCACATGGAGGTAGGTAGGTCCAGCGCTAGTGCACGAAATTTTTTAATCGACCCTATGTCATTTTTTTCATTCCGGTAGCCCCTTGGAATTTTCAGTGTTCACGTTAAGAAGCATGCACTATGGGTAATTCCGAGGCTCGTGAGAACATGATGTAAATATGCATTCGGACTGTCAATTGTCTTTTTCTCTCTCTTTCTGTCTATGCTGTTGCATCGACTATGAACATGCTGGACTATAGACTACATGGACGGTAGATGTGAGTCAGGAACATGATGTATGATATGCCTGTAAAATATATCATAGTATCCAAGGGGGTGGTGGAAATAAAATCCCAGACAGGGGAGGGGGGGAGGGGTCCTGACCTTAAACGCAATACCAAATTACCTTACATAGCAGTATGATATGGCCTAATGAGGCATGTAGAGATGGTTCCATCTGAATAGGATTTATTGTGAGCTTGTTAAAGCATCCAAAACACTTTATATTACTTTTTTGTGCTATAGTGAGTCACAGCAACCTGGCCAGCAACTTCAGGTCACGATATTGTGCTGACATAGCATTACTAAGCCATCCATATGTGGTCATATTACTACCGTATATGGCAGGAGGGGGGGGGTCGACCTGACCTTAAACACAAAAATGTATGTCATGTGCGCAATTTTATTTCCGCCACCCCCTTGATAGTATCTGCATGTCTCCAGCAGGTCTCCATCATTATGTCCCAAAGGTCAAAAATTCGACATTATTTGTGGTATTGCACATCCTGTCAACCCTGGACCAACGTCGTTCGTTAAGTTAAATTTGGATACCTGTCACTGCATTGTTTTTGCCATTGTGAGGCTCAAGTCTGAAATCGCTGTTTGCACCAATGATATTATCCATGACAGTGATTGCTGACATGTGAAGATTGATTTACATTCAAGCAAGGGGGTACTAAAAATAATATAAATTACAGTGGGTCAAATAAAAAATTTTGCCCATGGCCAGTGACCCTCCCTCCCTGTCACATGACCCTTCCCAGTGCTGCAGGCCTCGCACTGCCCCGGAACCTGTCAGAGGTCCTTTTTATAGTTATTTATTACATCTTAAAAATCAATTTGACCAAGTAAATGTCCATCTTAGTATTACTTTTGAGCTCGAAAGTTCATGATGTAAGGATGATGACTCAGTGTGGCTGTGTACCTAAAATCTTCGAACTCTCCAGGGACTTGGAGTTGGAGCATGAGATTTTTTGTGGGGTTTATTGGATGCTCAAGGACATGCCCTGACCCTGTTTGAAAAATTTCCCTCCCTTGAGGCTCTCAGAGTAGAGTATCTGTCCAGTCAATAAAATGGTAACCGAGGTGACCCCATATACCAGGCTGACATCCCAGCACCCTCTTGCATTCGAGGGATTGGAATCTGATGCCAAAGACAGATATGGGACTGCCAAAACTTCAATATGGCGATCCTTGCACATCTGAAAGTAAGTTTGAATATCTTTGTGAATGGATGATAATGAATCCAATATACTATATTTGTTACACAAAACTAAATCATTAGCTAAACTATAGTGTGACAGTTCTTTACCACAAGTCTACACCTTATTCATGAATCAAACTCACTTTCAGACATCACAATGACATTGCTCACCTGTCTCTCCTCTCACAGCCCCAAATCATAGCCCTAAGGTCCTGATAACATGTAATTAAGCTATGGAACCAGTGTTCAAAACATTGATGCAGCCTTACTCCAACCAGCACTATGCTGCAGCTTAAACTTTGCATATGAGCATAAAATCAAATCTAGATATAAGAATTGCTGCAGTACTTTCTGTGACCATGACAATTTTACTCTGTGGCATCTGCGTGCAGTACCCAAAACCCAAAACCCAAAACGAGCCTCCACCTCGGAAATGGTGGCCTGTGCTGCAGTTCTGAACAAGCACTAATTGCTTCATTAACTCGTTGGATTACCTGAATCTCTTACAGCTGATTCAGAATGGAATGAAAGCTCAGGTATGTGACCAAATAGTGAACTGTCCTAGAGTTTACTGTTAGAACTTACCTGTAGTGTAGAACAGCTCCACATTCCCAAGGTGAAGAACATGGTATGAGCATGCTGTATGACATTCCAAGTGGCACTTCATGACCACATTGGCATGTCAATCAGGACATGATGCCATAGCAGACTGTGGAGAAGTCCAGGTAAGTTATCATACCAGTTTTGCATCAAATGTCCAAGAATTTACTGACATTCATTTAGAGTAGCTAAAAAAAGATCTGCATATGATTTTGATTTACTCTTGTAAATTGACCAAATCCTGCTGGCTGAGTCATTCGGTCAGTTGGGCAGTGGGTAATGTTTGAGATGATCTGGCTGCAGCTTGTTGTGTGGCTTCGGTGGAAAAGGTCTTGCCACTGAAACATGCCTTGAAATTGATTCACAACAGGACATGTGCAACTGTGTCAAAATTCCAGTAAGTTTATGAAAGTGGAATCTTGGGTTCTTTTCTGTACAGCTCACCCTGTTTGAACAGAATTCCTGGTCTCAAAACATTGTAAGTCATTTCCTTACACATGCAGTCCCAGGATTGAGCATCAAAAACACAGTATAGCTGAAGGCTTTGTGCCTACAATGTTGGAGCTGGGGATGGCACTTGTTGAAAGCAAAGGGGAGGTACACCATTGGTATGCTTGTGTGACTTTACTCAGGCTAATGATTTGGACCTAGTTACCTTGATGTTCAATCAATATGTTGCCAATCTGGAATCTATAAGCACATCAATGTTTACCATCCTACAGGTTCAAGGAAGTAATTGTATAGTACAACAAGATATAAGTAAGCTAGAGAAAATATAGATACAAGTGAGATATGGCCAGACCCACAATGCAAGAAATGAGTGAAGATCATGTGAGATACATACAATACGTGGTGAGTGAATTCAAAAAATAATTACCAGTGGAGATATGAGGAAATGAGCTACCATAGTATCAATGCCTCCTAACCTTGCAGCTGTGGCGACTCGTGCCAAAAAACCACCCTGTGAACCCATGCAAACATTACCAGGCATGGTGTCATGCCCGCAGCATGTCTAAGGGTGTAATTTTGCAAAATTCACATACCTTACATGTTAGCAAAGCAGAAGCACAGAGAGCGGACTAACAGTGCAAATAGCATGTGAGGAAGCAAGGTCACCAAGGTTGAGAGCTCTATGATAGAAACAGAAGCAACAGAATTAAAACATAAGGACTTCGTTGTTGCACTGTACCTTATGGGCATGCATGACAATAGGGCTGAAGAGCGAGCTCACTCATGCAAAACATCCATCTGCAGTAGAGAATTCAACTTTTGGTGGGATGCACTTGTATGCAGGCTGGGACTAATTTAGATAACTACGTGTCGATAATCTATGACACGTTGTCACACCTGCAGCATGTCTAAGGGTGTAATTTTGCAAAATTCACATACCTTACACGTTAGCAAAGCAGAAGCACAAAGAGCGGGCTAACAGTGCAAATGGCACGCGAAGAAGCAAGGTCACTGAGGTTGAGAGCTCTATGATAGAAAAAGAAGCAACAGAATTAAAACATAAGGACATCGTTGTTGCACTGTACCTTACGGGTATGCACGGCAATAAGGCCAAAGAGCGAGCTCACTTGTGCAAACATCCATCTGCAGTAGAGAATTCAATGTTCAGTGGGATGCGCTTGTATGCAGGCTGGGACTAATTTAGATAACTACGCATCTGTAATCTATGATGCGTAGTCCCTGGAGATCCAGAGAAAAGATATCACGTGCAGGGGTAATCAAAAGAACCCCCAGCATGGCCTAGAAACAGACTTCGGCCAATGGGAATAGCGAGTGGGCTTGAAATCCAAAGCATTCCTTGGTTACCAAGTCTAGAATATGATGCTGTCACCTTCGGAGCAGAACCGAAAGCCGAATATGAGGTGTGATCGGTGATTGAGGATTAAGCAGCTATTGAGTACAAGTCAGCGAGCTACTCTGCTGCTAGGGCGAATGACATTGACATCGCTTAGCTCTTTGAGGATACTAAAAGGAGGCCCAAGCAGCACTCTGCCAAGAGTGTTGCACCAGTTTGGATGAAGGATTATCGGCCGACAAAGGAATTAAATTACTAAAAGACCGTTTGTAATAATCAATTTCCCATAGTATAAGTAGGTAGAATTTCATGTAGTAAACCAAGATACCTACCCCCCATGTACAGTAATAAAGTTTCAGTTTGGATCTGGACTTGTTGTGACACATAAGAGTTAGTAGCTTCAAGCCTCGTCTAGAACGCAAGTTTAGTGAGCTCACAGAGAAATAGAACAAGAGAAACATTTTGCATAAAAACTTCGGTTTACTTGAGATAAGAAAGAGATTTGGCGGCAGTGACGCTGTGCCCATCTTGAGAGTTTGCTGAGATAAATCTGAGAGAAAAGCTCTGTTCCTTTTCTGGTTCAGTGTAATAAGAGAACTTGTGTTGTGTCGGCCTCTGTGTAGGTCTTGAGTAGTTGCAAGGGAATCAGCCAGATTGAGCTGTTCTAACAGTTGCACGAAGTGTGACAGGTGTGTGCAGTTGGACCTCACGGCACCGTTGTTAGGGTGAGCACACTGTGTGTGAGGACTTGCAGGGACGGTTTTTGAGAGTATTTTGTGACTTGATTGGGAGTGCCGAGGGTCTCTAATCGTGACGAGTTTGGGAGTCAGGTTTAGCAACTAAGAGGAAGATGGTGGCGCATGCAGATTAGGTCTAGCGGCGGGTCATACTTAGCAAGCTCACTGACCAAACTTGGTCAATTTGTGAATCTGCGTATCCGTGTGTTCCGGCTATTGAAATATATTTTGCCTTGAGGGTTGCATGGTTCACCGTGCTCTCTTGTAAAAAGCTCTGAAGAAATCAAGAATTTGAAAACGGCTTGAGAAAAATACGTTGTTACATGCATCGTTCTAGCGAGCTCACTGAGATAAATTGAGATATTGTTGGCATGCAATTGGAATTAAAATCCCTTGCTCCCCTCCGCACTTAAGGAGATTGTGTGTGTGTTTTGTGGGGTTGAGTGTGTATGTTAGTGTGTTCACGCTAGGCCATGCTCAGTTTCACGGGTGCCCATCACCAGCCTCGTCAATGCTCTACCTGGCAGATATTATCTCATCTGCAGCTACCAGGTCGATCAATCACTTGCAAAATATGGAGATCACATATCAGTGCCTGCTGGGAAGCTGAATCTGGCTGTACTAGGTGGACCAGGTAGCCTGGACTATTGGCTACTGGGTAGAATCCCCATGCTTCATTCTTGGCTTTTACATGTCTTGCTTATAGTTCCTGGGGAACCTTTTCATTGCTAGTGGTACTTACTGCTGGTTTCTTACTTATTGTAGTTAGATAAACTTGCTTGAATTAATTTACAGTGAACTTTATACATGATTTTCAGAGGTGTATGCCAGGCAGGCATATCAGTAGACTATGCCATGATAGCAGTTGTTGAACCAGTGACCATGAAAGAGGCACTGAGTGGTCCTGATGAAGAGGAATGGTGTGAGTTGATGCTTGTGGAAGTAAGGCAGTGCGAGGAGAAGAAAGCGTGGAAGGTGATGAAATGAGAAGACATTCCCATGAATGCAAATATCGTGGACATGAGGTTTGTTTACTGGGTCAAACGGAACAAAACTGGTGAGCCCAAAAAGGCTAAATTGCATTTTGTAGCTAAAGGATTCACACAAGTTCAAGGTGTTGATTATTTTAACACTTATGCCCTGGTTGTCCGCCTCCCCACTCTCCACATCCTACTATCCATGGCCACATCTTGTGATGCAATAATTGACCAAGCTGATATCAAAAATGTGTACCTGCATGCCAATATCACTGAGGAGATCTATATCAAGTTCCCAAACAGATACAAAGAATTCTTTGAGATCTCAGAACATCTCAAGGGCCAGAATGTCTGTGCTAAGCTGCTCAAGTGCCTATATGGCATGAAGCAAGCAGGCTAAGGCTGGTACCAGACCCTCAAGTCAATGATGATCTCCCTCAGGTTCACAATTAGCAATGTGGATGAGGCCATCTTCTATCAGATTGAGTCAGCAACAAAGTACACAATTGTCACAGTTGCCACAGATGACTTTACCATCATAGCAAACTCCTAAGAAGAGTCGAACCAATTTAAACAAGAAATTGGCTCTCATTTTGAATTAGTCAATCTTGGGCCTATTCACTGGCTGCTGGGCATGCACATCACTCGGGACTGGGAGAAACACACCATCAGCATTGGACAATCTGCATATATTGACCAGATTGTGAAACCATTTGGCATTGAGGAAATGACCCCATTTGCGATGCCAATGGAAGCAAATCTCGATTTAAACCCAGACTTGCCTTCTGTGTCCACGGAACCAGCCACACCATGCAAAAAACACTCTACTGTGAACTCCTGGGCTCCTTCATGTACATTGCAGTTGGATCTCACCCTGAAATCAGTTATTCAGTCTCAGCACTCTCTCAATCTGTGGAGGAACCATGCTCAACTCACCTAAAGGCCAGATTCCGAGTCCTCCACTATCTCAAGGGCACACATGACCAACAGCTCGTAATTGGTGGCCTTGATATCAATCCTAAGGGCTATCACAACACTGCATATGCAAACCAGCCTGGGCAGAAATCTATGTCTGAATTCATGCTATTCATGGGTCAGGGCGCCGTCATGTGGACATCTAGAAAGCAACCAATTGTTACCATCTCTACAGGCGAATCAGAATATGTTGGACTGACACCAGCATCCAAAAACATGATCTGGCTGCACAAGATCCTTTCCGAGCTCTCCACCTTCATTGCAAACCCTTCCATCTATCCAACTGAACCCACTATCCTCTACTCTGACAGCCAAAATGCCCTCTCTATTGCCAAGGATTCAGTATTCCACGAACGTACAAAGCATATTGGAGTTTGTTACCATTTCATTAGGCAAACCGTTGAGGAAGGCCACATCAAATTGCAATACTGCCTAACTGATGACATGATTGCTGATGTCCTAACAAAACCGTTGGCTCGTCAAAAGTTCAAGAAGTTTATGGAAGCGGTGGGCATTGTGTAAATGAGTTGCATACATCTCGAGGGGGAGTGTTGGACATACTGTACTATTACAACCAGATCCTCACACCATGTTATGCATTATGCGCATCTTCACTGGAGCAGATCTTCATAAGCCAGCATCACGTGTTATGGTCAAATCAGATCTTCATTTTGTCAGTGTGCGCCACTTTGTATTACTTGTGACATATCAGATTAATATCAGATTTAGTCAATTCTCTGCTTGGAAACTGCAGAAGCAGACAATTTGGACAATCTCTTAGTGACATCACATCAAGATACTCTGGAGCCACAACTGAAGAATAGGACCTCACTGCAGATATTACAATACACAGCCATGCGAAATTTTTTCATTTTTATTGCAAAAAAAGCTATTTATTGATACAAAAAGTACTATCTTCACTGTGCTGTGTTATGTGTTATGATATTCACTGATCTTCACATTATGAGCTTCTGTTATGTGTTATGTGAATATCTGGTGACGAGGCTGGTGACAGGCACCCATGAAACTGAGTATGGCCTAGCGTGTACACACTAAAACACACACTCAACCTCACTAAACACACACACACACACACACACAATCTCCTTAAGTGCGGAGGAGAGCAAGGGATTTTAATTCCAATTGCGCGCTGACAATATCTCAATTTATCTCAGCGAGCTCTCTAGAACGATGCACATAACAACATATTTTTCTCAAGCTGTTCTCAAACTCTAGGTTTCCTCGGAGCTTTTACAAGAGAGCATGGTGAACCATGCAACCCTCAAGGCAAAATATATTTCAATAGCCGGAACACACAGATACACTGACGAGGCTGGTGATGGGCACCCGTGAAACTGAGCACGGCCTAGTGTGAACACACTAACACACACACTCAACCCCACAAAACACACACACACACAATCTCCTTAAGTGCAGAGGGGAGCAAGGGATTTTAATTCCAATTGCGTGCTGACAATATCTCAATTTATCTCAGTGAGCTCACTAGAACAATACACATAACAACATATTTTTCTCAAGCCATTGTCACACCCGCAGCGTGTCTAAGGGTGTAATTTTGCAAAATCCACATACCTTACACGTTAGCAAAGCAGAAGCACAGAGAGCGGACTAACAATGCAAATGGCATGCGAAGAAGCAAGGTCACTGAGGTTGAGAGCTCTATGATAGAAAAAGAAGCAACAGAATTAAAACATAAGGACTTCATTGTTGCACTGTACCTTATGGGCATGCACAACAATTAGGCCGAAGAGCGAGCTCACTTGAACAAACATCCATCTGCAGTAGAGAACTCAACCTTCAGTGGGATGCGCTTGTATGCAGGCTGGGACTAATTTAGATAATTACACGTCAGTGACCTATGACATGTAGTCCCTGGAGATCTGGAGAAAAGATATCGCGTGTGGGGTAATCAAAAGAACCCCCAGCATGGCCTAGAAACAGACTTCGGCCAATGGGAATAGCGAGCGGGCTTGAAATCCAAAGCATTCCTTGGTTACCAAGTCTAGAATATGACGCTGTCACCTTCAGAGCAGAACCGAAAGCCGAATATGAAGTGTGATCGGTGATCAAGGATTAAGCAGCTATTGAGTACAAGTCAGCGAGCTACTCTGCTGCTAGGGCAAGCGACGTCGACATCGCTTAGCCCTTTGAGAATACTAAAAAGAGGACCAAGCGGCACTATGCCAAGAGTGCTGCTGTTAGACCCGATGTCCTAATAAGAGTAATGCAACAGCTGTATTGCGTTCGTACAATCACCGTTGAGTCTTGTGTAAGTTAGAAGATCAAGACTAATGCTTTAGCACTTGGCGTGAATGACTGTGTTTCGGTATGAATAAACTTTAGCTCGAAGCTAAGGAATATACAGCTTTGAGTAAACTACTTTTATACTAAGTCGTGAGTCTGTAATGAGTACTAAGATGAGGGTACTGTGTTAGAAGATGAATAAGGCAAATACACAGTAACCAAGAATAAAGTACACGTCAACCGAGTGTGACTTCATCGTGATGTGAAGACTCTGTGGAGTCGCGGATCTAAAGATAAGATAATATAAGTGCCGAAGATAAGATAAGATAAGAGGCGCTTAGATAAGGAAAAGAAATAAATTGTAACATTACCCCCTTATTAAGGCAGGCATCCCGACTGCTGTTAAGGTATGCTCGTCGGTTCAAGTTGCAATTTAGTGTCTGTAGAAGGGTCGTCGTGCCCCCCGAATATGTCCCAGAGTTCGTAGAGTTCATCCCAACTCTTGAGTTTCTTTCCCATCCTTGGATCTGTGTGATACTCCCAATCCTCCTTCTTGCCATTGACCATATCTACGTGTTTGGCGAGATAGTTGTCGATGAGTTCATCGGCGTCCATGTCGTCCTCTCGTACCCAGGTGTTCGATTCTGGTCCATAGCCTTTCCATTTGACGAAGTAATCTGTAGTCCAATGCCATGGTTCTCCGGCTTTTCCTCTGACTTTGCGTTCTCTGCTGTCAAGGACTTTCTCGATTTCGTAGTGTTCTTCACCGTCAATGAGATCTGGGGGAGGTGGAGGCGGTTGTTCTTGGTTAGGGAACGCGGGTGGTGTGTATGGGGTAAGGAGTGATTCATTAAAGGTGGGATGTATATGCCAGGTTGAGGGGAGTTTCAGGGTATATGCTGAAGCTCCTTTTTTCGATACGATGAGAAATGGACCTGTGCGTTTGTTGTCGAGCTTTTTCTTTGGTCGTGGGAGATTAAGATTGGTCGTATCAAGCCATACCTTGTCTCCTACTTGATATTCCATAGCAGGTCATTTCTTCTTGTCGTATTGGGCTTTCATTTGGGTGGCAGCTTTCTCCAGAGCTTGTTTGGCCTCTTCATGGATTTTCTGCATTTCTGAAACAAAGGTGGTGGACACAGGCATCCGGAAGGGTGCCTTGGGTTTGGCACCAGGGAGGATGTCAGCGTTATAGCCGTAGTTAACCTCGAAGGGGCTTTTACCAGTGGCGGAGTGTACACGGTTATTGTGGGCAAATGCCATGAGGGATAGCCATTCAACCCAGTCATCCTGAAGATGGTTGACGAATATTCGGAGGTATTTCTCAACTTCTTGATTTACTCGTTCGGTTTGACCATCTGTTTGTGGGTGATAGGCGGTGGATGCGTTTGCCTTGATCTGTAGCAAGTCATAGAGGTCTTTCATGAACTTGGAAACAAACACGGTGCCTCGGTCAGAGATGACTACTTGCGGCATTCCGTGCTTGGCATAAACTTCATCTCGTAGAATTTTGGCCCACCCTTCTGATGACAGCTCCGTGGTACATGCGATAGGTATGATTTCTTTGGAGAATCGGTCGACAATCATTAAGATAGTGTCTTGACCGTTGCACCTTGGTAAACCAGTGACCATGTCTACGGAGATGTGAGTCCAGGGTCGGGAGTGGATGGTGTTTGGATGAAGGGGCGCTGCTTTTGCTTGAGTGCTCAACTTTGTTCGTTGGCACGTTTCACAAGTGCGGACGTAGTTCTCTATGTCTTTTTTCATCTTGGGCCACCAATATTCTCGTAAGACTAATTCCTTGGTCTTCTCAATGCCAGGATGTCCCGCCGTGATATGGTCGTGAGATGCTGCGATAATTTCCCCTCGCAACGCATGATCTTGGGGAATATAGATACGGTGATCGTAATAGATCAAACCGTCATCTAGCTTCATCCCTCGATCATGGTTGAGGGACGCAGAGACGTTCTTGTCCCATCGGTGGTGGTCGAGCGTGGCTTGCTTGATTTTGGTGTGAACTTCCTTGATTGTCAGCATGACTAATGCCCGGAAGTGTTCTGGTTTGAGGACGATAACCTCATCGTTGTCCTCCTTCCCCTGTTCGTGATCTGCTCTGCGACTGAGTAAATCGGCTTTCTTGTTCGATGCTCCCGGTTTGTGGTGGAGAGAGAAGTGGTATTCTGCCAGTTCTGTTACCCAACGTGCTTGGTGGTGGTTTAGCTTCTGGGGTTTTCGAAAGTACTGGAGATTCTGATGATCTGTCCAAATCTTGAAATCCTGAGCCGCTCCCATCAAGTAGTGTCTCCATTCGTCGAGTGCAAGCATAATTGCGAGCAGTTCTTTGTCGTAAATTTCGTAATTTTGCTCTGTTACCGTCAGAGACTTGGATAGAAATGCGACTGGGTGCCATTTTCCATCCTGCTCTTGTGATAACACAGCGCCTATTGCTCCTTCACTGGCATCCGCCTCAATGCGGAACTTGCCATTCTCCGTGGGTATTGCCAGTACCACTTCTTTGGCCAACAACCTCTTTAACTCTTCGAAGGCTTTCTGTTGCGCTTCTCCCCATTTCCATGGATTGTTTCCTGTCAGCTGTGTCATGGGTTTGACCACCTTGCTGTATCCTTTAATGAAATGTCGGTAGAAATTGGTGAAGCCTAAGAATGACTGTAACTGCACTTTCTTGGCTGGCACGGGCCACGCTGCTATTCCTGCGATCTTGACGGGATCCATACGAATGCTGCCTTCGCTGATGATGACTCCGAGGTACTCTGTTTCTAAGGTCTCGAATTCGCACTATTCCGCTTTAAGGAATAGCTTGTTCTTTCATAAGACCTTCAAGACTTCACGTGTGATGCGCTGATGTTCTCCCTTGGTTTTTGACATGATTAGAATATCATCAAGGTAGACTGTAACGGCGCCAGACGCGATGAGATCTTTGAAGATGTCATTCATCATCCATTGGAAGGTGGCTGGCAAGTTGGTGAGCCCGAAGAACATAACCGTGGGTTCGAACAACCCTCGGTTAGTTCTGAATGCTGCTTTCCACTCGTCACCGCTCTTGATGCGAACATTGTTGTATCCCCACTGAACGTCAAGTTTTGAAAAGTACTTGGCACCCTGTAGTTTATCCATTAGCTCAGAGATGAGAGGAAGTGGGTAATGGTTTTTAATCGTCATCTCATTAAGCTTGCGATAATCTTGTACGGGTCGTAGCTTGCCGTCTTTCTTTTTGACGAAGAAGAACAGCGAAGCCATGGGTGACTTTGATGGTCAGATCCGTCCGCTTGAGAGGTTCTCGTCTAGGAACTTGTCGAGCTCTGCCTGTTTGTTGTGATTGAGAGGGTAGACTTTGCAATCGAGGTTGGCATTCGCGTTGGGAGTGAGTTCAATAGCGTGGTCCCACGTTTTTGGCTCGGGAAGTTCATCGAAATTCTCTTTCTCAAATAAGTCGGCGAAATCTCTGCACCATTCTGGGACCATTTCTTCGAACGTCTTGGCCTCCTTCCCTTCACTAGCTTTGGCAGCGAGGTCATTTGCATGATGAGCACATATGAGGATAGCTTATGTAAAGTCTATCGTGAGAATGGTTTCTCCCTCTTCCAGCTCCTCGTCCCACTTGTCATTGGGATCTGCATCTGGTAATACGAATGGAGACTTTCGGCATTGGCACCGGGCAAACGTCAATCCCCCCGACTTCCAATTAATGATTGGGTTGTGTCGGGCTAGCCAGTCATGGCCAAGGAATATCTGTCTGTCGCCGAGTTCTGTTAGGGCTAAGTCTATTCGTTCTGCATGATCCCCGACTATAAGTCAGATCTCGGCATATTGGGTGATCGATCCTCCTTGATTACAAGTTCCATCAGCATTGTAGACCGGAATGGGCGCAGCGGTGGCATGAGTTGGGATATTGTGCTTTTTGACAAAAGCCCAATTGATGGCACTACTGGTGCACCCGCTGTCTACTAACGCGGTCATCACAATCTTGGTGGTGTTTTCCAGAGTCTCAATTTGGACGTCGATTGTCAAGTCCTTGCCCTTCCCGCTTAGTGCGCTGATGTACCGCCTTGGTTGTCATAGTTCTTCGAGCCACCAAAGCGCGTCAATGCACATCGCTTTTCACATTTCCTCGATCATGTCGTCCACGACTTCCTCTGCTCGCACCTTGTGAATCCAATTCTTTAGGATTGCCTTCGCCTCCGACTCTGTCTTGGCTTGTACTATGCTGCACAGAGTCCACTCTGCTCCGAATGGTTTAAGCCATTCGGTATAAGTCTCACCACTAGTGTAGGTGCGCGAGAGCTGCGGGGCCTCCTTAGCCATCGCATCGACCCATGAGGGCTCGACTACCATTGGCGAGGTCACCGCAGTTTCTATATCTATAGGGGTTGTTAATTTACTCTTCATGTTCATCATGAAGCTGGTGCTGTCATCTTGGTCTGGAACCTCAGACATTGATACCTTGTGCCCCCTATATACTGCCTGGGCGCTAGCAGCTTCCTGTCCTGCAGCTTTCAAGTCGGTCGTGGAACGGGAGGTGCGTTCCTCAAAGGCATCGCCCCATAAAGGGGCAACAGGTTGGGCTGACACCGCCAAACGAGCGATTGCCTTAAGCTTCTCACTGTCCATCAGGAGGTTGCCTTTGCCTGGTTCCTTCGAGCCTGTCACTGTAGTAGTCAGGTCCCTCGTTTCATTCGGCATTCCCCCGTCGTCGAGTCGCCCTGCGTCACGACAGGCATTGGCAACTAATCGGGGGCACTTACTCGAGTCCGGTTTGTCCTCGATCTTCTTGGTTATTATGTCATCAGGTTTCGGCCCCAAAGCCCCCTGCTGAACAGGAGATTTACACTTTGGCAGTCGTATGGTAATCTCTTTTCCCAGAGGAGGTTTCGCCATAGCTATTCCCTCAAAACTCCCTGCGAGGCAGGGACTCTGTAGAGCCATAAATGCAGGAGAGGCACTAGGCGCTTGTTCCCCTGTCCCAACCGGTCGCTCGTTCGTCACTGTGGCTTGAAACTCCCCTAGGGGAGGCCTCGACTGGTGCAACGCCGTTATGCTGGGTGTCACTATGGTGGGTGACTTGTCATTCGCTTTCACCTGTAATAGGTTACTCGTCGAAGGTCCAGCCGGTAGCCTGACTACCGCTGGTTCCTGGGATCCTGTGTGATTCTTGCTTAGTTTCAGGTCTGATTGCGAAGTCGCGGGTATATTTGAATGCGCAGTGGATACTACAAGCATATAAGTACATTCATCGGGTGTGACATGTGTACCAATTGAAACTAAGTCCTTTGCCGAGTAAGTCGAATCAATTACTTCTCGGCGTCCTCTTTTACCTCCTTGACTGTCGCCATTACCTCTACCGTTGGATGGTTGTCCCAGTAAGTGTTGACCTGACGCAGAGCTTCTTCCCTAGTTTTTGGCTTGTTGGGGCAGTTGATCTTGAAGTGACCTAGCTTTCCGCATCGGTAACACTTCGTCGTTGCTGTTGCTGCACCGATATCCATGGGCACTCCTTGTCCTCCATACATGGTTCCCGACGGTGTCTTCTGTGTCGGTACACTTGTTGTTGTTACTCCCTTTGGTATAGCAGCTTTTGTCGTTGGTATCGTTCGTCCTACGCCTTCTGCCTGCTTGAGGCGCCAATTGTAGTCAATCCGGAGTAGTCGACTCTTCCAGTTGTCATAGAGGTTTGGCAGATCGCCGTCGCCTGCGTATATTGTGTTTTTACTGGTTTCGCGGGCGGCCTTTTTGACCTGTGTGACCATTACCTGCTCATTACCACGTACTCCTGCATAATGAGCGAGTTCTTCAAACTCCTGGAAGAACCTATCCCCATCCTTGAAGTTCACCTGCCTAAGCTTTTCCCACTGGGCGCGTTTGATCTGTTCGTCGGCGTCCTTCCAGAATCTTGCCCTTAGATGTTCCTCGAATTCGTCGTAGGTGGGGTAGAATTGTTCCCTGTCTGCCGACTTTCCTAGGATTCTGGCCTGTAGCTCCCACCATCTCTGTGCGTCGCCAGCGAGTCGTGAGATGCAAAAGATTACTTTGTGGGGGGGGAGGTATCGGTAGTGCCGATTATGCAGGTCAAAGTGTAGTTCACACTTTTGAAAGAAGCGGGAGATGTCATTGGAATCTCCATGAAAGTCGTCGACCTCTTTCAAGATCTTTGGTTTGAATTCGTCGTAGGGAGCGACATTCCCGATGGCGAGTTGCCAGAGCGCTGGAGGAGTGGGTGCCTTTGGCGGTGCTGGATAGTGCGGTAGCGTCCATCGCTGAGGTGCGGCGGGAGGTTGTGGTGTTTGGGAAGGCTGTCCTCCACCTCCTCCTGATGGGCCTGCACCTGCAAATAGTCTGTAGCCGCTTAGGTACGTTCCTGGGGGTGCTTTTCCCCTGCTGTAGGAGTAGGTAGGGTCGACTGGTGCGCGTGGAGGGGGTTTTGGTGGTTCGTCTGGCATCGGCAGTTGGATGTCGGCTTTGGTGACGATGTCTTTGTAAGGAGGGAATTCCTCCATGGGGGTGTTTCGATGGACTTCATTGTACAGGAGGCGAGCGTTCTGCTCTGCTTTGTACTGTAGAATGTCGTCGGATGGGAGTCCTCAGTTCTTCTTCATAAAATAGTCATTCCCGGCTTGGGTTTCTCCCCAAGCCAGCATGAATGGTAACTCGTAAGCATAATATTTATAAAGCTCGCAATACTCAGCTCGTCGTAGTTCTTCCGGGATGGCGATGCTGAGATCCATAGCTGTTCTCTGGTAAAATCTGATGGCATCAGGCAGTGTCATCGCTGGGAGAGTCGGGGTTGGTTGGCATTCACGGCGGCTCGGGGGTCGACTCAGGACTTGTTCTTTCATCGGGGATGGTAGTCGTGTCTGGGAATGGCATGAAGGGTCGGGGGAGCTCTTGGAGGGTGCCTTCGCCGCTTGTCTGGTCGGTGAAGTACTCATAGTATCTCGACTCAGGGGGCGAGAGTAACTCTGGTGGAGGTTGTGGCTCTGATCTGAGCTGTCTGGCGATTCGTTCCCCACATCTTCGGTGTATTCGGGATCTACACGGGGGCAGGTGCTGCTCGATGACATACGACCAGTAGCTACTGTTGTTGGGTTCTGGGAGGGTTGATCCGCTGGTGACGGGTTCCTCTTCTCGTACAGGCTCGAGTGGGTGCTCATAGGTCTGTACGGGCTGATCCCAGATTGGCGGAGCTCCTCAATGGTGGAGGGTGTTTGATGCTGGGGGAGGGGTTTGGTGCTCGGGTGAGTCGTCGTGGGGCGCTGGGATGTAGGCGCTAAGCAGAATGGTAATATTATCCCAGAACTCACTTGGGCTGACTGGGGCTGAGAGTGCTGCAGGATTGGCGTCCCAAGTATGGTCACGGGTGGGAGGGGCGGTGACTCGTATGTCGCGGCCCATGTCGAATCCCCTGCCGTTATTCCGGTAGTGGGCATACTCGCCAGACATGGGAGATCGAGGGGTGCTAGGGGAATCGACGGCAGTAGTGGAGGGGGAGAGGATGATGATAGGCTCGTGCCTTCTGGGAGGGGTAGGAGGCCTTCCCTCCGGGATTTCGGCAGTAGTCAACTCAGAAGGCCTCCCGACCGTTTCTTGCTCTGCGACTCTAGCGAAGTTGTTGAGCAGGATCGGTCGGCGTGGTAGGGGTGCGAGGATTCTGGGTGGTCACTGCTCGAGCGGGATGCCATAGTATGGGTCTATGGGAGGAGGAGACGACGCTGGGGAGTTTGTAGGGACTGTGGGGTTCGGGATCCTCTGTGCTTGTAACTGGCAGTGTTGGATCCTAAGTACAAGCAGAAAGGCTATGGAAAGGAAGGTGGCGCTGGGGATTCCTAGTGCGAGTGTGAGGATAGTAGTGTCGTTGCTGTCCATAGAGATATTCCGGATAAGGGAACGGTAGGATAAAGCTTCAAGCTAATTGTTAGACCCGATGTCCTAACAAGAGTAATGCAACGGCTGTATCGCATTCGTACAATCACCGTTGAGTCTCGTGTAAGTTAGAAGATCAAGACTAATGCTTTAGCACTTAGCGTGAATGACTGTGTTTCGGTATGAATAAACTTTAGCTCGAAGCTAGGGAATATACAGCTTTGAGTAAACTACTTTTATACTAAGTCGTGAGTCTGTAATGAGTACTAAGATGAGGGTACCGTGTTAGAAGATGAATAAGGCAAATACATGGTAACTGAGAATAAAGTACATGTCAACCGAGTGTGACTTCATCGTGATGTGAAGACTCCATGGAGTCGTGGATCTAAAGATAAGATAATATAAGTGCCAAAGATAAGATAAGATAAGAGGCACTTAGATAAGGAAAAGAAATAAATCGTAACAGCTGCGCCAGTTCAGACGAAGAATTATCGGCCGACAAAGGAATTAAATTACTAAAAGACCGTTTTTAATAAACAATCCCCCGTAGTATAAGTAGGTAGAATTTCACATAGTAATACAAGATACCTACCCCCCACGTACAGTAATAAAGTTTCAGTTTGGATCTGGACTTGTTGCGACATGTAAGAGTTAGTAGCTTCGAGTCTCGGCTAGAACGCAAGTTTAGTGAGCTCACAGAGAAATAGAACCAGAGAAACCTTTTGGAGAAAAAACTTTGGTTTACTTGAGATAAGAAAGAGATTTGGCTACAGTGACGCTGCACCATCTTGAGAGTTTGCTGAGGAAAATCTGAGAGAAAAGCTCTGTTGCTTTTCTGGTTCAGTGTAAGAAGAGAACTTGTGTTGTGTCGGCCTCTGTGTAGGTCTTGAGTAGTTGCAAGGGAATCAGCCAGATTGAGCTGTTCTAACAGTTGCACAAAGTGTGACAGGTGTGTGCAGTTGGACCTTGCGGCACTGTTGTTAGGGCGAGCACACTGTGTGTGAGGACTTGTGGGGATGGTTTTTGAGAGTATTTTGTGACTTGATTGGGAGTGCCGAGGGCCTCTAATCGTGACGAGTTTGGGAGTCAGGTTTAGCAACTAAGAGGAAGACAGCGGCGCGTGCAGATTAGGTCTAGCAGTGAGCCGTACTTAGCGAGCTCACTGACCGAACTTGGTCAATTTGCGGATCTGCATATCCGTTGACGAGGCTGGTTACGGGCACCCATGAAACTGAGCACGGCCTAGCGTGTACACACTAAAACACACACCCAACCTCACAAAACACACACACATACAATCTCCTTAAGTGTGGAGGGGAGCAAGGGATTTTAATTCCTTTTGCATGCCGACAATATCCCAATTTATCTCAGCAAGCTCTCTAGAATGATACACGTAACAACGTATTTTTCTCAAGCTGTTCTCAAATTCTAGGTTTCCTTGGAGCTTTTACAAGAGAGCATGGTGAACCACGCAACCCTCGAGGCAAAATATATTTCAATAGCTGGAACACACGGATACGCAGATCCGCAAATTGACCAAGTTTGGTCAGTGAGCTCGCTAAGTACAGCTCGTCGCTAGACCTAATCTGTGCGTGCCACCGTCTTCCTCTTAGTTGCTAAACCTGACTCCCAAACTCGTCACAATTAGAGGCCCTCGGCACTCCCAATCAAGTCACAAATTACCCTCAAAAACCGTCCCCGCAAGTCCTCACACACAGTGTGCTCGTCCTAACAACGGTGCCGCAGGATCCAACTGCGCACACCTGTCACACTTCGTGTGAATGCTAGAACAGCCCAATCTGGCTGATTCCCTTGCAACTACTCAAGACCTACACAGAGGCCGACACAACACAAGTTCTCTTATTACACTGATCCAGAAAAGGAACAGAGCTTTTCCCTCAGATTTATCTCAGCAAACTCTCAAGATGGCACAGCGTCACTGTAGCCAAATCTCTTTCTTATCTCAAGTAAACCGAAGTTTTTCTCCAAAAGGTTTCTCTGGTTCTATTTCTCTGTGAGCTCGCTAAACTGGCGTTCTAGCCGAGGCTCGAAGCTACTAACTCTTACATGTCGCAACAAGTCCAGATCCAAACTGAAACTTTATTACTGTACATGGGGGGTAGGTATCTTGTTTTTACTATGTGAAATTCTACCTACTTATACTACAGGAGATTGATTATTACAAACAGCTTTTTAGTAAGTTAAATCCTTTGTCAGCTGATAATCCTTTGTCTGAACGGGTGCAACACTCTTGGCAGAGTGCCGCTTGGTCCTCCTTTTAGTATCCTCAAAGAGCTAAGCGATGTCGACATCGCTCGCCCTAGCAGCAGAGTAGCTCGCTGACTTGTACTCAATAGCTGCTTAATCCTCAATCACCGATCACACCTCATATTCGGCTTTCGGTTCTGCTCCGAAGGTGACAGCATCATATTCTAGACTTGGTAACCAAGGAATGCTTTGGATTTCAAGCCCACTCGCTATTCCCATTGGCCGAAGTCTGTTTCTAGGCCATGCTGGGGGTTCTTTTGATTACCCCTGCACGTGATATCTTTTCTACGGATCTCCAGGGACTACATGTCATAGATTACAGATGCGTAGTTATCTAAATTAGTCCCAGCCTGCATACAAGCGCATCCCACTGAACATTGAATTCTCTATTGCAGATGGATGTTTGCATGAGTGAGTGAGCTCTTTGGCCTTATTGTTGTGCATGCCCATAAGGTACAGTGCAACAATGAAGTCCTTATGTTTAATTCCATTGCTTCTGTTTCTGTCATAGAGCTCTCAACCTCAGTGACCTTGCTTCTTCACATGCCATTTGCACTGTTAGTCCACTCTCTGTGCTTCTGCTTTGCTAACATGTAAGGTATGTAGATTTTGCAAAATTACACCCTTAGACACGTTGCGGGCATGACACCGGTCATAATAGTACAGTAGTAACAGGACGAGACGCACACGGACGACGTATTTGATTTTACTTTCCTTTTTCGTTTACAATGCACAGCCTCACATCTCAGCTTTTACCAACACGCTGAGATGTGAGTACCTCTACATATATTTGTCCTATTACCATACTTATCATATTGTAGTAACGCTACGACATTCTATTCAGCGACGCTCTCTTTTTCTTCCGAGCCTACTTTCCGTTACCACGTAAGTACCTCAATAACTCCAAGAATAGAACCAGCAGCGCCTGCGAGTGACTGATGTGTATGCACTATACAAACAAAGATATCAGGTTAGATGAGCAAACTGCTGAAATTAGTACTTACAACAGAATACTCTGCTTTTCATCGTCCCGCATCAATGGTGCATATTCAATAAAGACCGCCACCACGACGACTATAAACCAAACACGGCATGTGATATCGTCTCCCCGATCGCACATTCACGCGAGTCGCTAGGATGCTGTCGGGGAGTGTCCCACTTAATGGACCAGCACGTTAATATCGACATCTTCTCCCTGCCAACTCCTGTTTGAGCGAACCGGGGTTCCTTGGACGAGCATGCTTTCGGCTGAGAGATGGAGTGGAATAGATACAAGCCTCAGTCATTTGATGTTCCTTTTGTTCGAACGCTTCGGTATGTGCTAGTCCGCATTTGCAAAGGGGACGGACGATTGATTAGTCTCTCTGTCAACCTTCTCGCATGAAATAAGTAATGTCGTCAACCGAGTGGCATCAACCGAGTGGCGCGAAACGCCGTGACACGAACCTCTTCAACTTGAGTCGTCTACTCGGAGTGCATTAAGCCGGAGCTTCTGTGTACACCTCCAGATGGAAAAGTGAGGCAGATACCAAGCCGCGGATGGACTGGAAACTTGAAGACAAACAACGCTCCGCTAGAACCGACGCGTAGTTGAAGGCACTATTTGAACTAAAATTCCATTAGCTCAACGCACGCGAAAGGTAGTCAAGACGCACCTGTCATCCATATTATCTACAGAAAAAATACGAGGATGTCGATACACGACATGGCGGAGCATTGAGTGACTGAACAGATTTGGCTTCCTTCGGGACGTAGGAGAAAGAATATTCATGTCATAGTTCCGTGATGGCTGTGATTGAAAACATCCATTCATCCTTTAGTACACGTGAACTACAATTGATGAGATAAATATCAAGAGATTAACGAAAGACGATATATACCATCGATGAAATGAGGATCCTATCTCAAGCATTCCGTCACTCCTTCAGCCCTATTCCGGAGAGTCGTGTCGTGGTATGGCATACATGTGTGTGGTGGCCTGGTAGCGAGAGGGCAACAAGACTGACAAAAATAGTCTTAAAGGTAAGAGGCAATTTCGCTCGGCATTTTCCTTGACTTGCTTTACTCTTACCGGGCCGGGTGGCCTCTCGTACCATCAACTTTGTCACCGGCAGCCTTGCGTCGTTTTCTCAGAATTCACACACGGTCCTGACCAACGAAGGCCCCGTCGAGGTCAAACTTTCTTCCAACACTTGCCCAAGTCGACGAGATGTGGGATGAAGGCGCAACACGTAAAGTTATGAATTACCTTGAATGACCCCGACTCTGTAACAAATTTTATCGTAACTAACTGAAGCCTTCGCTGGTAGAGAGTTTTCTGCTGCGCTCAGATCTATATACGAACTACGACGTGGATGCAACCTCAGCTGTACATGGACCCAGTGAACTCGGTACGCCTCCTCTTTCTCGCATAGCAGCTCGACGCTAACAGCATACAGGTAACCTGGCGTAATAGCTCTAGCTAGCAGGATGCGCCGCTCCGACTTGCTACAGATATGTATGCAGAGGGTGAACGCCGTCAAAGCCACCAAGCTTTCCTGTTACTCCTCTTCTCTCCCAACAAGATCTTAGGCTGCGCACAATAACAAGAATGCGTAGCCATTACGTGCTCGTTTACATAGGTCCTTTGTCGCAGGATATTCTCCTTTAATTGCGCTCGTGATGTAGAAAATCGACAGAGTCGATTCCCAGCCAACGCAGACCCGAGTCTGTAACTGCCCTCTTCTAATGTGGCTTCATCAAGCACGAATATATGTTACCAGTACTGGATCTCATCCCGAGGAACCATCGGTCGCTCCGACCTTCCACATTGCGTGGTATAGCGACTAGCACGACTTCTCAACGAATGGCCCTCGGAGAATGCCTAACAGAAAGGGAGACCGTCTTTAATCTTCTTTGGAATGGATATTGAGGACGGCGAACACCGTGCCGGTAGTCGTAGAACCGACGGTACGTCCCTCACCGCAATCGTCGTCCATCTGTCTCTCTCATAGATAATGTGTGCTATCATCTAGAACATTTCAAATGGCGTAGTGTCGCGGCTCCTCGCTCATCCGAGGAGTACTGCTCAATTCCCCATAATTCGCACTCGAGTCGCTTCATTGGCATCTTGATTCTTTTGTGTGAGACTTGAGCGCCTAATTGGGGTGCTTTTATTTTGCTTCCCACTATGATTGTTCGTTTGCTTCGTTTTCTCGCGCAGCCTAATCTTTATAAAGGGGAGGGAAGTAGTGCGTATGGGCACCGTTGTACTCGTCTCTGGCGCCGCCCTGAGCGAACGTCCTAATCGGACGGCGGACATATACCCCGGGTGTTTATACGCAGGGCGAAGTCTAATGCTGCAGCACCATTACTCCACAATTGAGCGTTTTCTCGTAGCGGACGGGTACAGGTTTCTCTGTGAAGGTGACGGAGACGCCTCAGCCAGGTGGTGAAGATGATGGCACACCTCATTTGCGAATGGGGTCGAGTCTCTCATACTACGGGGATACGACGTTTGATGGCTTGGAAGCATACGTGCCTTGATCACGAAAGATATTCGCGGCATAGAGGGCTGATTGAAGCAGTTGAGCTCTGCTCTTGCAAAGTAAAAGTTGAAACCCGATACTTCTTCTTTGCACGATGATCTGTCCATATGATCTTTCCCCGGCCTCATCGTCTTCTTTAAGCACCTGTGGTCCATATACTTGCTGCTGTGAGATGTCTTCGTGTTCTCGAGCATAAGTATTGGAGGAGCCGAGAGCGTGATTTCGGGCGCTCGTGGCTCTACTAAAACAGAACTTTGGGTTACGAAAGCAAGGGTTGCCCCCCCCCATTGACATTGGTAAGCCCTCGCTGCCCCACCGCACTGAAATAATATCTCACGTCTGCGTTCAGCTGGCATTCGTACTTTGGATGTGTGGCCAGTTACGTCGCCTGAGCCTCCCCAGCTCGGTTGATTGCCATCATAACTGGCGGTTGGTCCGGTTATCTATCTATCTATCTGTATACACAGGACTCGAAGCGCCTGGGTCCTACCAATTTGCCGCCCTCAGAATCAGAAGTCGCTGGTTATAATTCAATGCATCGATGGTCTGTCTGCTATAAAGTTTGGGCATCTGAAAGATAGCCATCGCGGCATCCCGCTTAATTTTAAATGCTGCCACGACACTGCTGTACTATTTTGGCTTTTGATTGGCACAAGACTTCGTGAAGTGAAGCTCTTGATATTTCGTAACGCATTCCTGAGAGGTACTATCGATCGACTGGCAGAAGTGTCAATCCAAATATCTGAAGTGGCCCGTTTCCTCAATTTTGAAAAACACCCGGGCCTCAGATATTTGATAGAACAATAGTCTAAGTATAATGCCTGCATTGTGCCAAGTTTTGGATTTTTCTGGATGGTGACTTCCGGGTACGTAATGTTGGAGCCACATCCTCACAAGCATTGGCATAAGTATACTTAGTTCATGTATGTGTGATGTGAGTTGGCTTGAAGCCTTTCGTTCACATTCCTATCTCAAGCTGGAAGCATCCTACGTCATCGACCCGTCATTAATTCATTAATCATGGGTGACCAAGGCAGTAGCAAGTACAGCCGTCAATTTAAATTTTCGACCCGCTCACCACGAAGATGAAAATCCGAGATCCGCTCGAGCCTAGAGGGAATTAAATTAAGGGCGAGGTTTAGGGAAGTCGAATTCCATTGAATCGAGCATATCGATTTTTGTCTGGTCAAAAATAGCCTGTGGTGTAATCAAAGCTCCCCACTTGTGACCCAATTTGCGTATTGCATTGTGGCTGTGCCTTCCATTTTAGAGTTCGAGATGTCTTTAGATTGGAACATGCCTGCTGTCAGGGCAAAAAGCAGAAACATTCGGAGTATCATATGTCCTTTCTGCAATTTTTGGGATCTATACTTATCGCCTACTGAAGAACCGTGATATGTGAAATAGCTCATGCACATTCTTATGCTACATATCACAGTGATCGGGAAGAATATCGGCGTCTCTGTCATTCTCTGGATCGGATGAGGACACGGTTGTCGAACAAGGATCCAATGAAACACCTGATACGCGTACGAAGATAATCGATAAATGCCTGTTGCGTTGAATACTGTGCACATCTGATAGTTACCCTAATAATAGTAGCTGTAAACGGTGCGGTACCTACTACTACTGTGAATCGATCTGGAACTTCTAGCTTCATTCTCCGTTCTCACTTGATCTGGATTCGCGGATAGGCGACTTTCAGGAAGTCGATTCATCTAATATTTATGTATTTTGAGAGCACATGTCTTCAAGAAATGTTCAATTCCCCGTTGATACAGGCTCCGCTTTATCATTCAAACTTGGCCGTTCCGTGAGAATTCCAGTCATCACTAAGGTATAAGTAAACGGTTGCCACTTCTACTCTTTCGTAGCGACAAGCACCTTCCTCGACATCCTCGAGCTTGTATGTCCGACTTCTTTCAAGTTACTCCACTCGTCTTCACTAATACTTGTATCGCCGATAGCGAGCAACTTATTTCAGCACCGAACTTCATTTCTGAAGGTACGCAGCCAGTATTCTCAATACTAGCCTGATAATGAAAAATAATTGTTAGTAGATAATCAATATGTCCGGCTTGAGCCCAGTCGACTTCACCATCGAAAACACAGGCTCCGTTAACGTCAGTATCGATACACCCCATGGACAGAGTGTTCTATTGTCGTCACGCCAAGAGAGCAATCGTTTCAACGAACCTTTCAGTGACGTGGGAACATACGCTGTCAATTTGCCTACTGGACCCGCGTTCTTCATCGACTACTGCCAAGACTCGGTCGTGGTCCGCAAGGGCGAGAAGACTGCAAGCAGGGCCGATTTCGTAGTCAAGATCAATGTGTCTTGAAAGAAATTGTATGTCTGATTGTAGTATTCCGTAGCGCTTTCACATTGCTGATCTTCATTTCTTCAAATTGTGGAAGGCCTTGATGTCGTTTGAGTCTCCATCAATTGGCATCCACCGACAGCATACTTTTTCATCCTCGTTCTTATCATTTGTTTCCATCTATTGTGGTCCCTCCTTACCTACGCCTTTCATCTTCTGCGCTACTTCTTTCCAATCGCTACCCAGTTCCACACCCATTGCCCAGATTCACTTGCTACCATACATGAGCCATGGACTTCCATATAGCTAGGGGTGATTCATGTCGTAGTCCTTTGGTTTGCTTTAAATCGTGTACCCTACCGTTGTTTAACGAGTGATTTTAAGAATTTCTTATTCTAAGTGACTTGGCGAAGTGGGCCGCTGCAACCACGGCAAGTACGAGTCCGAAGAATGGCCGTTTTTCCAGGTCTACGGGGCGGAACAATAAGGAGGGTCTTCTGTTTTGGAAAAGACTATTATTTACTCATCTATGCGCACTGTACATTGATGTTGAGGATGAACCGATTGTGCCGAAAAGATATGAAATACCACTTATTCTCCTTCCTTCCTTATATTGGCAGCACAAAATAGTTTGTTCCGCAATCATGAACACGGGCGTCATATTGCAGAGTGAACGGCGAAAATGCTGGTAAAAAGAAGTAATTTAGCACGAGTGCAGGAAATCGAGCACAAAGCGAAACTCACCGTCATTCCAGCGGATGGGCATTCCTGTCAATCATGCTGCCTCGAGTCAATGCCACAATTGCCAGACATGCAGAAACAACACCAACCTCGCGTTTGAATGTGAGACATTTGTTTCACTTCAAGATTTCGTACTTCAAGTCATCGTTTAGGGGAGGGATTCATACGGATGGAAAAGCTTTACTTCAGGCTACGGAGCGGAAAATTCCTGTGGACGTGGGCGAATGGAAGCGGTACTTACCATCCCCAGAATATCCGCCGTTACCGACCCTCCCCACACCATCTCGTCCCTGCAGTCATTCGCCCGTCACACTCCAGACCTTGCTCGCCGGATGACGTTACATCATCTCAGCGTCAAATCGCAGTCTGGAGGGTGCAGAAATGTTGTTCATGGGCATGGACGTCACCAACTATACAGGCGGGTAGTGGGCTCGCTACCTCTGAGGACAGACGTCGAATTGATCAGGAGGGAGGGACCAAGATCAGCCTGTGGGGAGGTGAGTACCCTTGAGTGTGGGCGAGGAGCGAGGTACTTACATCCACATCACCCTAGATCCTTCCGCTGGTTCCTGCATTCATACACCTTTCCTCCCGTCGTCATCGTTCGAGAAGAGCGCGCCGGACGGTGATACGTCGTCCTGGGCTGTCTACTTTGAGGGTTGGCGTCGACATTTGAGCGTTCGCGATGCAGGAAATAATACCCATGTGTCGATTCCGTGATGGTGCCCATGCATGCAGCATATTGACGAAAAATAACAGGCCGGCCCCGCAAAACAAGCATTCATCCTTCAATAACAGTTAACAAGATAAATATCAAGCATGCAGCAGAGAGCGACGAAAGATGATACCTCGAAGTAAGGATCTTATCTCAAACATTCTACCCCTGTTCCGGGGTCTTGTCGTGCTTACATGCGCGTAATAGCCTGGTTGCGAGAGGGAAACAAAGGCTGATAGAAACAGTCTCCGATGGAGGAAAGTCGGTCACGGTAAGAGGTAATTTCGCTCGGCATGAGACTAAAACGGAACTTGATATTAACAATGGCATCAATTGTCAATTTCGACTAGGCTGCATCGCTCAAGAAGGTATATAAACTTTCCGTGTATTCAATCACACGACATTTATGACGAGTGCGCAGAACAAGCGTGAAGACGGGCGGAAATCCAGACGCATTTACAACGTCTTGTTTCTCGGTATCGTCTCGTTCACGATGTCCCGCAGAACCATCATACTTCAACTTCTTGCCGGTTTGGGCCTTCGCTACTGTTAACCTTCTGTCAGCACCACGTTTGAAGACTTGAAGTGTGTATATGACTGTACGATGGCATTATACAGAGCTCTTGTGATGAGTAAAGTCGTCGTTGTTCCATCGCCTGTGTAATGATCAGAATGACAATGAAGTTGGTATTGAAAACCTTTAACCACGTACCATTGCCTACGAGCCCACGTGCAGTAACGACGGGTAGAATAGCAACCACTTTCTATTACGAGTTCTCCAAGAGGACGCGTCTACCCAAAAGTCTGCACTGCGACACATCGATTCGTCGACCATCCCGCGGTGGGTTCTCCGACGTGCATACGACATCGCTCATTATTTGAATTTCAAACTCTGCAGACACTACATCCCTCTCTGTCGAGACATGAGAGAATGGACGTATGTGTACTGTCCGATTATGGCGCGCCCTCAGAGCGCTAAGATTTGACGCGAGTACGAGGACGCGCATACACACTGCTTCCCTAGTATCCGTACTAGACGACCCAGAAGAACAGAGTAAAAGGGCAGTCTTGGCCGGAAGCAAAAGCGAGGTACCGAAATCGGGATGCTGGGCAGGAGCACCAGTCTCGTGCGTGCGATGACGAAGCGACTCCAGTGTGGATTATGGGGGAGGGAGATGTATCGCGCAGTGTTCCTTGGATGAGCAAAGAGGACGTCGTTTGGTGTTAACAAGACGTTCTGGATGTTGGTTCGCGATGTCACCGGCCACCCTTAACAGATGGTCAAAAAATGATGGACGATGATAACGGCGAACACCATTGGCCGCTAGCGCTCAAAGCCGTCACCCCGCCTAATGCCCCCTAACCTCCTCGCCGCCTGCATGATCCAAGACCTCCCATAATTCCACAGAGCTGCAGGTACCTGCCTCAGAGAAGATCGAGGACGGTCTCTCCCTCTGTTAGGCCGTTGGGATATCGAGATGAGAGTTTGCGCTACTTAGTAGCAGTTCCCGGAGGTGACATCCAGTACTAGTGGAGTAGATTCATCTTGACGAGAACATATTAGGTGAATCGTCTCTGTCGGTACCCTATGAAAACGTTTAGATGAACTTCGAACTTTGCAAGTATCGAAAGACATGCCTGTGCCTGTAAAATTGTGTACTACTTGATTTTTCCCGCTCGTCATTTCTATCTGCGTGCAGTCCAAGATCTGGTATCGAGAGCAACGACGCTGTCAGAGTAGCAAGAGGCAAAGACGCGGTGGCTGTGATGGTGATGCTCAGTGCTTCACGCGGAAAAGGGCCTAGGCCTGACCTGCGGAAAACGCCGGCTCTCACGCGACTACGACCTTCCCAGTTTGACTCCCTTGCTACCCTCTCGCCACCATATATGCAGGAAATACGACGCGACTCGCCGGAACAGGACTGAAGGAGTGACGGAAAGAGAGATCTTCACTTCATAGGTATCGTCTCGGCTGCATGCTTGATAGTATTTATCTTTTCTTTATTTAACACAATCACAGTCAATGAATACCGTACCGCAATGCCACATGTCTTACGTTTCCTTCCTGTAGATAATAGAAGACAGGTGCGCTTTGAATACCCATCGCGTGCGGTCAAGCTAATGCGACTTTTAGTAGACACAGTGCCTTCAACTACGGCTTGGATGATATTTTCAAAACCCAATTCCAATGGGAACCGCTGTAATATCTGTCTGTATGGTCAGAGGAAAGTCGCACCTCTATCTCAGTGTGCTCCGAGTGGACGACCTAGAAAACAAGGAGTCAAAGAGGCTCGCGTAACGGCGGTCACAAACAGTTATCTTCCTTCTTACGCTTGTCCGGACGACACTCCTTATACGTGACCAGCGCGCTGGAAGAAGTGTCCGTCCCGACTGCTTTTCCTTTCCCTCTCTTCTCTCTTCTCGATTCAATTACCCGCAAGGCATTCATCGAATCATCATAGTTCCCTTACGCTTCCACCCATTCATCAAGTTCTCTCACTTGCTGCAGAGTAAGGTGAAATTCCGATGTGTGTACCTCGAGAATACGTATTCATCTCGGCGGCGGTGAATTGCGCACGCCCAGGTGGAGGAAGGCATAGCCACACATGTATCTTCGCGTCACCAGCACCAACTCCAAAGGGAGAGGTAAAGTTTGAACTGCCGAGTTCTGGCAGTTTAGCAAAACGCGTCGTTCCGTCCCGATCTCTGGTCTCCATCGATAAATGGTTGGCGGGATGTAATTCAAGTCCTGTGAACTTCTATCGCACGGGATAAGAGATGCCAATCGAATGCCATGACTTCCGGCATCAGGCCACGCGCGTAAGGGGGGAAGATAGATGTTTCTCCTTGGCTGTAAACATCAAGACGCGAATCTCTTCGACTCCATGTTTTCCGATTGTCCGCTCGAAGTGGACCAAGCCAGAACCTCCACATACACCTCCAGATGGCAAAGCGAATGGTTGAACGTTGACGTTAAGTTGGAAGCTCGAAGGCAAACCACTTCGGTACTTTCCGCCTGAACCGAGCTTAGTTGCAGGCGCTATCCAAACTAAGGTCCCATTAGCCCAACACACGCGAAGGGTAGTCCAAATGCACTAGGCATTTTTTATCTACAGGAACAACGCGAGCTTGTCTCTGGAGAACGACACACTGTCAGATTTAGATAGTGTCCATTCTGGAGTAAGTATCATGTAGAAATCAGAACAGATATGCCCTAAATAGCGCGAATTGAGCCCTCGCTAAAACTCCATCGATCACTATCCTGCTCTGTCGATAACCTCCTCGGACGTTCTGACCAACTGTGGATATTAGATCGGGGTGGGCTGAATTGCATCAGCCTTATCAGAGACAGGTTCCTCGGATTTCTGACGATCTCCTGTGCATCCTCTATGTGTGGCATAAACATCAGCGGCAGAGCAACATAGTGGAATACGGTCGCACCGTGTTTCATAAGCTGCTTCAAAGTGTCCTCCAGTAAATCCCCATAATCGGACCAGCCTCGCAGCCACTGGCTGGAATCTGGCTCGTCATTGTAAGCTCTGAGTAGTTCTATGAGTTCATTGGTTATTTCGCCGCTAAGTATCACTTGACGGGCGTCTTCTATATACATACACACAGTGAGAATCTCACGATGCCTGATAAGAATTCACGCACCAAATTTGACCAGCTCCCGCAAGCACCTGACTCCAGCTATCTGCGCTTTAACACGATGTCCTTCACGGAACTTTAGAACGTCTGTTGTTATACCGTCTGTTATAACCTGGAAGACACTTTCGTCTAGAAGCGATTGAGTAAATATCTCTAGTCGAAGGGTGAGTAGAGCATAATGCATCTATTACGTTGAAGTCATACCGTGGGAAGCAAACACCTCCAAGGCAGCCCGGACAGCCGACAAGGTGCCCCTGTCACCTACGACAGTTTTCTTGCCAACTGCAGTGAAGGCAGGCCCTAGGACAGACAAAGGGCTTTTCTTCCTAATGATGTTTTTACCAAGTTTTGCGATCTTATCAAGTAACGATATATTAAGCATAAGCTGACGTGCATATCCTGTATTTTCTGGACGTTCAGTTGGCTGAAATTGTAAAATGCACACACATCTCACCGTCTTTGGCGATCCGTTCCAGGAATGTAACCGCCTTTGCCCGGCGGCGTGGCTGATTCATGGCATCAATGATTGTGTCGATGATATCTTGATTTGCAGTCATCAGAGTATACAATTTCTCTGCAAACGAATATTTAGAAATTCTAGGCGCTGATAGGAGATGACACACCATAATTACATAGCCTAACAAAAAAGGCCTGAGTTTGATGCAGACAGGTAGCGTCGCCACTGACACTGCCTAGCACCAACTCGCGGATGATAATATTTGCCACCGACACCATCACCCCGGTTATATCACCGTCGTTCACGTCTAAGATGGAGAAGACATTTCGCAAGATGCTTTTGCTAGGCACACAAAACACACCTCTGGACAATATTCTGTACAACAGACCAGACCCACCCTCTAAGTCAAACCATCCCTCTATACATAGAATCCTGACAATTGCATTGATGACCTTGAGATCGGCCAGCTCGTCAACAGAGTCATCTGTTGCCAGCAGCCAGTATCATTAACATTAGCTCGCACAGGAACAATAAATTCGCACCGTGGGTGACTATAGCCAAGAAAGCGGTTTTAACGGCTTCTATCTGAGCAGGAAAGCAGTGGGAATTGATGCCAAAGAGCTTGTTCGTAAGTATCACTATGAGATCGGGTTCCAAGTGAAAGGTGCTTCGACGGAATTTTGAGTCTGTATTATGTCGTTAACGATGTAAAATTACACTTTCAGTATGCTTACCCGCTTTGAAATAGTTGCTGAGACATAGCACAGCTGTTCCTTTTGCTTTAGGATGTCCATCTTGGATCATCGACATCAGCTGGTCCAGCAGCCGCTCCTTGTAATAGACATCAGATGAGGTGATGACACCTAACGTGATTATCAGAATGGATAGGACGACACTAATCGCCTGAGAACATACCGTGAAGCTCTGCAGACATAAATTGAAGCAATGATATGGCATGAAATCCAGTCTCGGGTTGCCCCAAAAGCTCTAGGAGTGTTGCGGCAAAACCGTGCTTCTCATCACGATTTCTCGGTTCAGGAAAGATGCTTCTGTAGTTCTTCAATTTCTCTCCTTCCAATCATGCATCAGCTAAAATATTGTTATAAGACAGGTAAAGCGCAGGTGCCCACTGTTCGCGACCAAGAGTCCATTGGACCACGAAGTTGACCTAATCAAAGTGACGAGCACTCCTCGCGTCTGCTCTGGAATTATCATGTCAGCTTGGTGACTACGGTGGTAACGGAACTTCTCACCTATTGTTGCCAGGCGCGCTAAACAAGATAGGCCAACAATTTTTTGGCTTTGGCGTTGCGGCTTATCAATCAGATCAAAGACGATATCTGACCAGGCCTCTGGTTGGTTCACCAGGATGTCTCGAGCTTTCACAACATACGAAGGTGTACTGAGGGCCAGACACCCTGTTTGTTCTGCGCTAGGTTCCAAGATCAGCTGAGAGAGACACTGTAAACTAGCAACCCGGGTTTCACGCGTGCCGTCCCGATGTAGCATATTTTGGAGGGGTACACCGGCACCTTCCTCTATAATCTGTTCACCATACGCTGCAGTGCACTATTATTTGCTGTTATGAAATCATAGAGCGTAGAACAACACACAATGTTTTGCAAGTTGGAATAGGCAGGAAGCGCTCGCGGCTTGAATATCAGGCGGCTTATCATTGGCGAGCATGGCCACCAGTTCACCAATCACCTCAGCTATCTTCTTGGCGCATCGATCTTATATATAAGTGTACATGAGAAATGATTAGTATTATACAACGGCGTGAACTCCTTACCAGACAAAGCCATGAAAGCTAATCGTTGTAGGATTAGAACAGGATCAAGGAATGTATCGCCTTTAAGCTGTCCTATTGTCATCCGGACAATAGAATCATCAAATAGGTCCATATCCAACATATATGCCCATTCGTCGGCCCAAGATAAATCTTCAAGCTCAGCGATTTCATTTATTTCGAGAAGGGATGCCCAGTCTCTCCCTTTGTCGCCAAGGAACGTCGCTAAAGGTGTGTAACCTCTATGTTGAAACATCACAGAAGCATGAATGCACTGCTGAGGAAGAATGGAACGCCCACGCCCACGATGTCGTGCACTAGATATCCGTTAGCTTTGCCACCCGATAACCAGCAAGGAAGTTTGAATACCGGGTAGTACTAATCTCTTTGCCAGAGTACAAGGACCATTTGATGGGCAGATACTCAGGTATCCACCAAGGTCCGCGCAAGGATCTTGTCGGCTTATCTTTACGAAGATGATCCCACGTCCATTCGCCAATGGCTTCTCGTTCCGCGAAGCGCAGACCAGCCTCACTCGCTTCATGCTCCATCCATGAAAGGGGAACAGATGTGAGGTCGAAGCTACGTTTCCGCTCATTGCTCCCACCACTTCAGACGAAGGTCAACATCCGCTAAGAATGATGTTTGAAGGACATACATGTCTGAGTGACTGCCCACAAACCAAACTTCCTTAACATTGGTGGTTATGTTCAACTCGGGATTTTCACTATGAGAAGACGCTACTCGTCCGTCGGTCAAGAATTCCGGAAGAAATTTGACACGGCGCTCGTCCAGAGCCAATCCTTGACGGAAAAAGCAGACATGGGAAGCAGACGCAGTCAGCGGCAAAGGCCGTTGCCGAATAAATCCCACGGACGAGACGGTGTCCCTGGAGGTAGAGTAAGTACTTAGATAGACATAAAACAACTACAAGAACACACCATGCACCTATAAAATGAACCTTAACCTTTCTCGAGAATGTACGCTTGAAGTTCGCAGCAAATGCTTCAGCCTCAGTTTTGTCCCTGATTTCTGCAGGAGGAGCATAAATACTTGTGAGCGAAGAACGAGAGATAGGCTGTCCCACTTCTTCCTCTGTGCTTATTGCGGTACAACTCATAGGCTCTAGAAGCATAACATGAGAGTAAGAACCAGCATCACGGAAGGCCTTACAAAGGTATCAAGGCTGTATTTCCGGCGAACACGAGGCCAAGCTATGGAAAGCTGAATCCAGTTGGAAAATGTGCGATGAGGGTACAACTGACCCTTTCAACCATCCCGGCCAGTGCCCGAACTTGATATGCTCCACGAGAAAATCCTGGAGCGTGCGTTCAGTCAACCGGCTGCTTCATGACCGACTGCAAGAAACAACTTGCCGAATAAATATATTCTATCTCTGGGTTTATAGTTATCAGCTAACCAGCGGTATGCTTTTTCAACTATGTTCCGGAAGTTCCTGACATGCACAAGTAATGAGCACACTTGAAACATCAAGGAAGATACTGCGCCTGATCACCATGCGATGGCCATGTCGACGGCATTGTACAACCAGTTACCCAGCGAATGTTTGCCTGACGGAACATGGGTTCCAATACCGCTGCTGTAGAAGGTAAGCTGTCTGATACTGCCATCATCCTTTAGTACTCGGCTGTGCAGTTCGACAACATTGGTGTTCTAAAAAAACCATGTTATAGTGACGAAATGGGGAAAGGACTGAAATAGATCACGTACAAAATGGCCAAATTGATTGGATGTTCCGTCGAGGCAGACGACCAAATTCCGGTAGTTCTTGCGCGACCCGCATTTCCCCCAGCATTTGTACTCGCACTTTTTTTTGTGACATGTCTCGTTGCAGCTATGATCCCGAGGAGGACAGATACAGTGATCGCGGCACGGGCAAAAACATGAGCATGTAGGAAGGCACTGGCATCCGCATTTACGCTCAGGTAAACGAATGGTGGACTGCGAAGAGTTTGCGTTGTCTGGTGCTGGAGCTGGAGCTGTTCGATTGGATGAAGATGCGGCGTTGCCTGTCGGGGTTTCCGCAATCGATGCAGTCCGAGTTAGATTTGCTACAGACGATGGAGAGCCTGCAGTTGGCGCAGTTTGGGAAAAGATATCGAGCAACGGCGTCCTACTAGGTGACGGAATAGATTTTACGTTAGCCGCCTGAGGAGCCGGCGTAGGCATAGAAGACGGAGGTGCAACTGTGTGGAAATCCACACCATATGGCAGTTCGAATGCATCAGCCAAGTTTGATTGCGACTCCCCGCTCAATGGAAGTATCGTGGTCGGTCGGTCATTCACTTCAGGTGTCACGTTGAATTGGGAATCCATACTAAACTGCTGTCGCCCTTTACGAGTTCGTCTGCGTCGCGGCACGCTAGGAGAGCTCAAAGAAGAAAGGTGACAGAGGGTGATAAGTAGCTGGAAGGCAGTTATAAGGCTATAGGCTTATGGGAGAACAGAAAGATGAGAGTACGGCATTTTGCGTTCGTTAGAAGCCTGGATACATGTTTCTAGCGCCCATGCTGACACTTTCATCTATAAGATCAACGTCTTGGGTACAAATGAATGACGAACGTACCTTGGCGCTTCTCTATCAACAAATTAGGATATTGTCCGCCATGTGGTACATCGTGTCTTGATCATACAAGCGGCGTCTGGTTTGAAATCACAACCAGGAACGACTAGTGCCCCGACTATTTCACCACCTCGACATAGCACCCTGCGCAGTGCTCACGGAAGTTTGAAGTACCTCGTGCTTGAGAGAATTGCGGTGCCGAGAGAATAAATGGGTAAGTACACACTACAACAAAAGACGATATCAATCGACCGGAGTATCGGAGATCGTGAATGTTCACCCCTGCGAAGGTGGTAGAACAATTTTGCAATACGAAGCTGCTGGACAGCTGGAAGGTGGGATCTACTCGGACCTATTAGCTTAACTCGAACTCAATATAATTACCTTACCCATGCAGTAGGTACAGTACTACATGCCCTCATTGGAAGAACTTTGGTGACATAGTGTGACTTGGCATCACCGCTATTCGGGGGAAAGTAATCCAATATTAAACGCCGAAGGGCTTTTTTGCATGAAGAAGTGTATGCAGGTACTGATGGTGACCCGACCGAGGAAGATTGAGTGTCAATTCCAGACGAAAAATCAAAACGCAGAAGAGGCCAAGAGATAGGAATTACGTACGCAGATATTTACTTCAAGATATCACCCGCGCGGCATATTAAACGGCAGGCTCATGGAACATAGGTGCAAGTTACAGATGCTGCTGCACGAACGGAGAAATAATCAGCCATTGACGAAACGCCCACAGTTCAAACGGATCAATATTGAAACTTGGGCACCCATATCGGATGCAGGAAGAATATTCAGCATCAAAATTTCGGGCAAGCCTATTTATTTGGGCACCGCCAGAGCAGCTCTCAGGCAGAAGAAAGTACCATTTGGTAGCTCCAAACGGCATAGCTTCGAGCAGAGTTTCCTTAGACGTACTAACAGTTCGGCCCGAGTTGAGGGCGGCTACTTTCGTAAACTCTTGGAACCAAGAGTAAAAGTATTTATTCTGTGTGCCTATACATTAGAGAGATCCCATGAGCATCGGAAATCATAAAACAGTAATAGAAGTACCTACGACATACAGGGAATAGATGAGCATACGACATGCCACCTGTCGCGGGCCGTAGCCCCCCTCGGTAGTCCAAGTCACTGCCGGAGCGCATAGAAACCACAAGAAATTAGTTCTTAAGAAGGGATATATGTATCCTCGCGATTCAGCTGTTACTAGCCGGTTGCGTCGAACAGAGGGGTACTGCGAGTTGTAAGGTAGCTCGAATCTTCCAGACAGAGAAGTCGCAAAGAAAAAAAATTATGTGCCAAAATTGGCCGGGAGCCCGAAGGAAATGGGCCACGAAGGACAATGGTGTTGGTGTTGGTGTTGTTACCGGCACAAGGTCCCAATAAGGAACGGCCGGGCCCACAGCCCTGACATGGCGAACCATGTGCTGTGGCCACGAAGGCTCATACCGTTGTGATCACACTTTTGAGTGTGTCGCGCGGAGTAGAGACTCTTCGCGGGGTTCCCGAAAACAAATGACATTCACAAAATGACATTCACGAATAATAGAACGGTACGGTACTAAAAGTGCGGAAAACATTGAAAACATATTTAGCGAGAGCTCCCACAATTTTCATATCATCTGCTCCCAGTACGACGTGTATTACTTCAAAACTAGACGCTGCCGATTTCAACAGATCCGCAAAATGGCTGGTGGCCATTAGGAACACCGATTTAAAGAAATCGGATCGCAAATCTTCCAAGGATTGTGATCCATCGCAGTACCATAAAGCGTGCACTTCATCCTCAACTTCCGATAGGCAGAAGCGGCATAAACGCTGTGAACGAGGGACAGGTAGACGACAGCGTTCAGATCATCGTAGGTCCTCAACGGCGGGGGTATGGGATGATGGTATGAATGAGACAGTTAAATGCATGCTCGGCAGTTGCCGGTCACTGAACGCTAAGCGCCAGTGGCGATTCCTTTCTTCCAACCACATGAAGATTGATGTCGAACTCGTCGTGATACCTCCCAGGCGTAGACCGCCGCTCTTCAAAAAATGCATTCTTTACCAATTTCCTAGTAGGGCCCGGTGTCTTAATCGATTTCACCCGGCAGCTCTTCGGCACGAGTTCGTCGTGTAGGATCCTCAAGAATACTTCACCGAGCGGATTCAAGACCTCATTTCCGCCAGAACTGGACCTGACTAGGACAATAGACGGGAGACACGGATGGGAGAGTAGGCGCGCTCGTGGGGATATGAGGGCGATTCGATTCCTGAGACAAAATGTGCCCTATGTGCCAGTGGTGATGAAGCTACTCGAGTTTGGATTATGGGGAACCGGGCAGTGTTTCTCAGATGAGCGAAGATCCAACGGAGAAGGATACATAGACGCCGCGTTGTTTGATGTTAGCAAGATGCTTCGGATGTTGAGATACTTAGTTACCCGGTACGGCAATGAGAGAGATGAGTGACGTCACCCTTAACAAATGCGTCCTCGTGATCTCCATGCCGCCTGCATAATTCCGGACCTCCTACAATGCCAAAGCTGCAGATACTTCCTCCAAAGAAGATCGAGGACGGTCGCCCATGAGAGTTTGCGCAAGACTCTAGCAGCTGTTGCCAACTAGTGGTAGATTCATGCTTGACGAGGGAAAAAGGGAGGAAGGTAGTTGCGAGTTCTACGGGACACTCGTTCCGTCCGTGTCAAGCACTCTATTCACGGAAGACGGAGTCGAGGAGTTTTGCTTATCGGATGCAAGGTGATCTGTGAAGGGGCAGGACCGAGAGTACATGTCTTGCTCAGAGATGAGCCAAGGGAACAGGCGAGATGCTTTTCAATTCAGAACGGTGGCATTGTTGTACGAATCAAAGGCTGTCTTCTCTTTCAATCCCAAGCGAACCCTGGCTGTCGCTGGTTGACGTGCCGGTGCTCACATTCGTGGAAAACGCCCAGGGCGGATTTTCGTAGAGGTGATCTCACAAGGAGAGAACCGGATGGGGCTAGAAAACGATATCACCCGCCTGACCAAGATGAGTTCGGAGAAGAGTAGGCGCGTCTGCAGATATGAGGGCGTTCCATAGAGCTTTCGTAAGAAGAGAGATGTGCAAAGCCGTTATTCCATTGCCTGAGTAATGATGAGAACAAAGATATTGGTGATTAAAACCACATACCATCGCCTGCGCATGCACGAAACGAGTAAGGGTGCCCGCTACCGTCAACGGATGGAACATCCCGAGTCATGGTCGCCTGCAAAATTGCTATCCAACCGACCGGTCAAGCGCGCGCATAGAGATACGGCAGCTATAATGACGGCCCCTCTTTTTGTTGCGAGTTCTCCAAGGACGCGTCTAGCCCCAAAGCTTGCCGTTTGCACTATATCCATCTCGAATACATGCGATAACCAAAGGCAGGCCCATATTTCGACCGACGGTGCGCATACATGCTATTTCCCCCATATTAAACGGCCAGAAAGAACGAAGTAAAAGTGCAGTCGTGTCTGGAAGTAAAAACGAGATACCGAAATTGGTAGGCGCTCCAGTCTCGTACATGCGATGACGAAGCGACTCTAGTGTGGATAGTGGGGGCAGGAAACGCATTGTGCAGTGTTCCCTGGATGTGCGAGGAGTACAGAGAGCATGATGTTTGATGTTAGCAAGACGTTCTGGATGTTGGTCCGCGATGCCACCCTTAACAGATGGTCAGAAAATGGTGGACGACGACAACGGCGAGGAACAGACCACTGGCTATACAACCAGGCCGACACCCTGCTCACCGTCCTCATAACCTCCCTGCCGCCTGCATAATCCCAGACCTCCTATGATTCCAGAAGTGCAGATATCCGCTCGAAAGATCGAGGACGGACTTTGCCCTAGATTCAAGCGGCTACCAACCAGTGGTAGATTCATACTTGACGAGAGTCGGGCAATAGTAGGTGAATTCGATTGGGAATCGTCGCTTTCGAGTACCATCATTACGAACGCGGTAAGAGACTGCAGGATACCCTACGATGAACTTCGAAAGCAAGTATAGATAGGCGTGGCTGTAAAAAGCGCATGATGGTGCACTACTTCATTTTTCCCGGCTCGTCGTTTTTATCTGTATGCAGCCCAAGATCTGGTATCGAGAGTAATGAAGCTGTCAGTGCTTTATCCACAACAAGCTCGTCTGCGATATTGTTGACTACGGCTCAGTTTCGATCTTTCGTAAGCGGTTGCGAAATGGCAGAAATAGGGCCTCAGAAGTGATATGTATGTCGTGACAGTGCTGCAACAAATTGACCCATGTCAAACATACAACAGAGAGCAACGAGGGACGATACCTATGAAACGAGGATCCCATCACAACTTTCCATCACCTTTTCCCGGAGAGTCATTATCCTGGCATCGGGAGCAGCAAGGTCAATAGAATACCGAGAAGGTTAGTCGTGATTGACTTGCTCGGCATTTTCCTTGGCCGGCCCCTTCGCTCCGGCCATTCATACGTCAACTGCCGCCGGCAGTTGAAGCCACCATCATGCGTTTTGCAAGCACGGCTTTCGATGTTTTGCATTTGAAGTTTATCTAGATGTGCGCTGTATATTACAGATAGTGGCCGATAACATGCCGTCAGAGAGATGATTCTTCGCCAACTCCACGAATATACTTCACCAGTACTAGCCGGAGAACTTCCACCTTTGACACGATACAGGACTGGCGCGGATTTTTATCTTAACATACCAACGAGTGGTCCTCGATTATCCATGATCTTCTTTGGACTTTATTTGTGAGTTAACGAGGAGTCTGTTTCGGGAGCGATTATGTAGGCCACGAGGATGTTACGAGAATGGCGAAAAAGGTGATGGTGTGTTCCTCGCCGTTATCGTTGCCCACTGCTTTCTGACCATCTGTTAAGGGTAACATCGCGCTATACCAGGTAACCAAGCTTCCCAATATCTGGAACGTCTCACTAGTATCAAGCGATGTAGTCTCACAACTCCGCCGCCAAGCTGTGCGATGACAAGGCGGCGAGCGCGGGCGACTTGCTTGAATCAGAAGCAGCTCTATACTCACACCCACAGAGCGATCGTGAAGTGACCATACAGCCTCGTATGGAGGGAAATAGTGTGTATACGTGTCCTTGTCCTCGCCTCTAATTCATCGCGCTGACTTTGCGTCGGACCGAACTGCTCCAGCTTCTTCTGAACGTCCTTATCAAGAGTTTCAAGGTGCTCTCGATCAGCTGTACAATCATCAGTAGAAGCTCAAAGGCAGAAAGCAACGGACAAACCGTTAAGCATAAATTTCTCCAAAGTCTCCTTCAGTAGGTCACCGTAGTCTGGCCGCATCTTCAGCCACTGGCTGGATCCTAACTCTTCGTTAAAGGCTTGATGTACCTGCAGTAGCGGACGTATCAGATCGTCCTTCATCAAATTTCGGGCATCAGCTGGCGGTATCCTAGAATGAATAAGTGAATGAAACTTAGTAGTATATCACCCACGATAAGTGATGAGTTCCTGCAAGCACTTGACCCTAGCTATCTCCGCCTCAATTTGGTCGCCCCGGTGAGTATGTACAATATCTCGAAAATCGATGGTCTTGCTTATTATCTCAAAGTTCTTCGGTTCCAGGATGTGTCTCATGAAATCCTCTGATCAATAATTAGCAAGTGTTGCCAGAAGGAGGGTCTAACTCGCTTACCATGAAGAGGTACGAGCAACCTTAAAGCGTCTCGGACTTTCGCCAGTGGTCGTGCGCCCTCATAGTTCAAGCTCCTAGCGTCGCCCTTTTGAAATATAGCAAATACCGTTCCCTTGTCGTTCTTGATGATCTTTCTACCGAGCTTTGCGATTTCGGTTAACAGAGGCATAAACAAGTCGCTATCCTTTAGAACGCGATTGTCTATAACGCATACTCAATTGTCTAGAACTGTAAAGAGTATGAGTGCAAAGCATCTCACCGTACTCGACAAGCGACTTGAGAAACTCGACTGCCCTTACTCGAGATTTGCGATGCATCATAGCCGTGATAACCGTACTGATGGCATCATGATTATTATAGATGAACGAACGCAAGTCATCTAAGGATAGGTCAGCTAGAGTTCTCGAACTCATCTATAATCCTTCATACTCACCGTAGAGAAGAAAGACGTTAAGAAAAGCATGGACCCGATACAATGTCTGACCTAAGTCGGTTTGTTTCCCGTTCTGGTGGATTCGCGTCGACCGAGTTAACTGAACCATCTCGGAAATGATCAACTCCGGTATTGACTCGGATTTCATATCTTCAGCGAGGTGAAATTTCGGAAATTTCTCAGCCTTAAAGGAACCTTCCGTCTCATCCAGCGTGAGAGGTAACGAAGGACCTGTCAAGTATTCATACAGGATTAATATTTAGAGGGCATGGGAGAACCTACTTTTGGATAGAATTCCGAGAAGAAGCACGGAACCGTCATGCTCGTTGAGCCAAAAGTTGACACATATGGCCTCAAGGATCATTCGAACTATCTCCTCGGATTCAGTGGTGACTCCACCGAGAGCCCGACGAAGGGCTAAGACCGGCTTCATATTTGGTAAGGAGTGTGATATATCTGGTTCTTCAGGTTCGAGTTTGCGGATAACTATAATCAAGAATGCTTCCATTACGACCGTTTTCTCAGTCGTTGAGCAATGACTTTCGGTACTAAAGAGCTGAGCAATCAATGTTGCTATCAAGTTGGTTGTTTGCAGAGCAATTTGGCGAAATTCTTCATCTGGTAAGCAGCTATCAGCGAAGTCGTACTTTTATTTTGAGAAGGGATCCTACCTTTATCAATATACTTGCTAAGACATCGCGCATATGTTCCCTTTGTCGTAGGGTTTCCGGTTTGGATACCCGACATAAGGATACTGAATAGGGAGCGCTTCTGAGTAACTGAAAAGGCTGATGAATTGGTGCGCCGTGTATCAGACAACAGTGGTACTTGAGTCAATAACACTTACTCTGAGCCGACTCCCATTTAATCACCTCTTCAGACATATTTCTGAGAGTCAAAGCAGCGTGAAATCCGGTCTGAGATTGCTTCAAGTATACCAAGAGTCTTGAAACCAACGCAGCCCGGCGTGCATCTGCCATCGATGTCAGCTATTGCAGTAATTCATCAGAAGGCAGAGTCATACTGGTGCTTTCCGGCTTGTCATAATCAACCCATTTTATAAATTTCTCTTTCATCTCTATTGGAAATCGTCATTTCACGGAGGCATCAAACATGGAAAAATTCGCAAACCAGATTTAACCAGGCGCATCAGGCATGACAGGCCGACCCGCTGAATTGAGTGGTCGGAGCCTGATTCAACTAGGCAATGATAGAGACATTCTGGCCAGACGACTTGTTCATTGATCAGTATCTCTGTAGCCCTTCCTAAGTTGGTGTTCTGTTGCGTCTTTCCTTTGCAAGACTTGGAGTCCAAGACCAATTTGTGAGAGGCACTGAAGGCTAGCGATTCGCAGGTTCGGGTCTTTACTTTTGAGCATCCTTTCAAGCTCTCGTAATGCGTTTTCTTTTGATGCAATCTGTTCACTAAACCCTGATATGTATTCTCGGTCTCAGAGATGAAATAATACGGGACAAAAATATACCTTGCTTTGCGAGCTGAAAGAGACAAGATGCACTTGCAGCTTGGACGTGAATATTCCGGCCTGCGTTGAGCATCTTCACAAGACTGCCAATTTCGCTCGATATTTTCTTTGCACTTCGCTCTGATTCTCGATGAGAAATAATGAATTCAGATACAATAGACGCGACTTACCGGACAATGCCATAATAGATAGACGCCGCAGCAGGCGTACCCCTTCCTTAGCAGCTATTTCCGAATCATTCTGAGTCCAACCAGACTCCTTGGAGGTCAAGGATTTAAGCCGTTCAAGCATTCCCTGGGCGAAGGTATCATCAAATAAATCCATTTCAAGGGCATGTTTCCACTCATCAGCCCAGGACAAGTCGCCGAACTTATCGGAATTTATCTGTATATTGATGATAGATTCCATCTTCGTTGCCTTGTCACCGAGAAAGGTGGCTTTGCATTGGTATAAGAATTCACGACTGAAGGCTGCAGACACATGGATATGTCGACGAGGGACAATTGAACGACCTTTGCCAAGATGTGGCATTCTGTAACCGGATCAGCATTACTGCGACGCTACAACGACGAAAGATAGTACTTAGTAGTACTGTTCGGATCTGTGTATCGGTACCGTTTGAAGGGTAGGATCTCGGCTAATCGCCAATAGCTGTGCAATGATGCCGTAGGCTTGGTTTTATGGAGATCATCCCACATCCATTCACCACCAAAGGTCCGTTGTTCAAAGCGGAGACCAGCGTCAATTGCTTGATTTTCCATCCAAAGAAGAGAAACAATGCCAAGACTCGGAGCATGTTGGCCTCCACCACTGTGAAACAAGGGGTTACTGCTCAGGGCCAACAATAAGTGCGGTTCTACATACACATCTGAATGACTGCCCACAAACCAAACTTCTTTAGCGTTCATTAGCTTGTCATCGGGACCAAAATATTCATCCAATTGAAGATTCGGTGTCCACCCGCCAGCCAAGTAAGTAGGAAGAAATTTGACACGGAGTTCGTCGAGAGCCAGTCCGTGTCGGAAGGCGCAAATGTGGTAGGCGGCAGTGGTCAATGGTAAGGGGTGTTTCTGTGGTATCCCTACCTCAAGAATGAGAGCTTCGACACGAATGAGGCAAACGCATAACACACCATACACCAACGAAATGAACCTTGACCATTCTTGAGAATGTTCGCTTGAAATTCTCCGCCAAAGCTCTTGCATCCGCTTCGTCTCTGATATCTGCCAGGGATGCACGTGGGCTCAGTATTGACAAGGAGAGAGTTGTTTGAACTCTCTTGCCTTTTCCTCTATGTCTCTTGGCATATAACTCATAGGCGCTACATGTCGAATTAGAAATGCCGAACGAGTTGCATTACCAGTAGGACAAGAGATCTCACAAGGGAATCAGACCTGTGTTTCCGGAGTATACCAGGCCAACCTAAGCAAGACTAATGAGACCTAATCGTAATGTTAAATAAAAGAATAAACCTGTTCAGTCATCCCTGCAAGTGCTCGAACCTGATATGCCCCACGAGAGAATCCTGCAAGATACTTTTAAATGAGTATGAATGAATACCTCAGACTGTGCGAAAATATAATACCGAACATAAATATCCTGTCCCCATCTCTATAATGGTCCGCTAACCACCGGTAAGCCTTCTCGACGATCTCCCTGAAATTTCTAATATTTTCAATGGTCAGTACGACTTGCGAAAAGAGACGCCTGAAGCATCACCGTGCAATTGCCTTGTCGACCGTGTTGTTGTACCAAGTAACTAGCCGACATGCAGTTGGAGGAACATAGGCTCCGATACCGCAATTGTAGAACGTGAGCTGGTTACGGTCCTTGCTTTCCTTCAATATTCGATTGTGCAGTTCAACGATATTAGTATTCTGGGAGCGTGTTAATAGATCTACAAAACGGGCCAAGAAATCAAGTACCCAATGTCCAAATTGATTCGATGTTCCATCGAGACACACAACCAAATTTCGGCAATTCTTGTTTGCCGTACCACATTTATTTTTGCATACATGCTTGCACTCTTGGGTACATTGCTTGAGTTTGCACTCGGGGTCGCACTTGTGTGTGTTGTACTCACACCCTTGGTCGGGCTTCCGGGCACAGACGCAGTGTATGAGACAAGGACAATCACAATCACATTCTGGACTGCATTGACATTTGCATTTGGTATCCCGCTTAGTAGCAGTCGATGGGGGAGGATGAAGGGACGATGCTGTCTCATTAGTGCTGGCGTCTAAATTAGACGAGGAACTAGCGAAGGATTGGGTTTCCATGTTGGCCGTTGCCATCAATGATCACTGTTTGGCGGATTGGCGGGCGTCGGAACGTCTGTGTCGAGGTGGACTAAGAGTTTGTGCTCGATGGTAAGGACAAGCCGAGATGTAGTAGGGATAGTAGGTCGCGGACTGTGGGTACTTAGTTTGTCCGGTGAGAGGGGACCAAGATATAGACGAGAAGAAGCAGTCGAACGTCTATTCATAGAAGCCGCAAGGAAGCCGCGAGGGTAGACAATGCAGCACCAACAGCTTTTTAATTTTCACACGGCGCTCCGACCTTGTAACCGATCTGAGATGCGGATGCTCAAACGACTAGGAGGGAGTATCGCTAGTGGTTGCTGAAGACAGTCACGATGATTCGTTGAGTCAGCATTTGCCCTTCCGCGCTTGTCCACCTCTATGACAGGACTAGTAACTGTTCAATAGGTGAAGCAGAATTTCTCACACCGCTTGTACATCGGAACCAGAGCTTCTGTGACCGGAAACGATGCCCGTTGTTGCATCTAGCAAATGTCGATTGAATTCTCTGCGAGGTCAAGATTAAAACGTTCGTGGATCCTGTACATGGAAGTTGGCGCGTCGATTATATTGTCCCAAGGGTGTCACCGTCAAAAGCCTAGTACATTTTCACATTCCTGCTATAGCACCTCCGAGTTAGTATCTCGTCCTGCCATCTATAACGCGTCCTGAAGCTGTGAGCAAGCAGCGCGGCAGGTGAGGCATGTCCCGATTGCTTTGCCTTGCTGTAAAGCATGAAGAATTTCGTCATACTAAAGGACTGATAGGGAACTCACTACATATATAAATCCGTCACTAGTAAGGCGGACCACTATTTCAGGCGCAACCAACGACCTGTCGGTCCGCTGAAATAGGCTGATGCGAAGACGTCGAAGGGTGACCAGTTTAGCTAAGGCCGAAGAATCAGAATCAGAACTATGAACGCAATTTGATGGTTACTGTATGTCGGAGCACAGTCTGTATCATCCAGAATTGCTGTCAGCGGATGTGATGGATCTTCAATTCGGTCCCGATGTTTCGCGCTTAGTCCGGCGCGTCATGTGAATATCCAGTGAGAAGAAAAACGTAGAGCGTACTGCTGGAATCATCGATCAACAATTAAGCGCAACTTTGCAGTCTTGAGAAATTCGGAATTGAAGGGCATCCTCAACTTTCGCAACGTTAAGGAAACGTCTTGACCGGCTCTCATGGAAGGCCGCCTAACATAAGGTAGGGCTAATAATTCCCGGTCCTGTTAATAACATGTTATTTAACATTGGGCCGCGAGGGGACATTTATTCACTAGGTTATTAACAGTTAATAATTTTCTTGCGAAATAATGTGGATAACAGGCGAAAAAAGAGATTTTTAACAAGCTAATAACAAAAGGTCGGTTAAAAAATCCAAAACCACTCATACATCCGGGCTCAATTGATCTTTTTCAGTCCCTCTGGACGTGTCTGCCGACGCTGTTTACAACTCCATCAAATTGGAAACTCCGCCAACTGTGTGCAGCACCCAAGCAGCATCTGCTTCGGAGGAAGAAGCGTCGAGATTCGTGTTTTTCGAGTTCGACCGTATAGCGAAGGGTGACGAAAAAGGAATACCGCTTTCGTGCCTGGCAGAGTGGAACGGCGCGGCGGTCACAGGCCTGGCCAAGCTCGATTATTCACCTTTATTCACAGGGTGTGTTGGGGTATCCTGTTATTAACTTGTTATTAACGTGTTAATAACAGTGTTAATAAACCGATGTTAATTAATACCCATTTTTTAGCCCTACCTTAGCCTAACACATGCTGCTACGTGGTAGAAGTGAAGCTCGCACATGTATCGTGAGAATAATATACTTAAATAGGTGATCAAATGCCGCACAGCCATCATTGAAATTCCCAGGCCCCGGTTACTTATTCTCTTCCAGAACACGCAATTTTATATACTATAACTTCGCTGGCTACGCCGAGTCTTTGGCCACGGTGATATCCACCTACGAGGCCATATGCACCAAGTTTACAGCAAGCAACAACGCGACTTCAGATCCCTCAAGATTGACAGCCAGAAAGGCGCCAGAAAGGACTGAAGAATCATGATCAAGTGATGGAAAGAAGTCTGAGGCCATTAGGACACAATATTGCGGTACGTGATGCTCGGTTTGCGCATGCGTTTTCAAGTCCGTCCCCTATATGTCTTATGTTTACTATGATCTGTCTTGTAGCTGACTGGCCGCTATACGCGATTTCTACCCTACGATACGCCAATAATATCCTCCATATTCTTGCTTCTGGAGAACATGAAACACTACCGGAGCAGCTTTCATCAAGTACTCACCATATAGAAGGCAATGTTGGATGTCTTCCGTATGCCAACCGGTCAGTAAATGCAATCCCCCCAAGCATGTCTTTCCTCAGACATGACGAACTTGTGTTTGCCTGCACGGTATTGAACACAGATGGTGTTGAATACCCTTAGCATGCATGCCATGTGTCAAGGAAATGATTTCGGACAAACTTAGCTTCTGGTCTTCTCTCCGAGCACCTGCCGAGTGTCCCAATTTTTTGATACTTAGTTTTTCCATCCCGTGCGCGAGCGGGATCGAACCTTTCATACGAGAATGTCACAAGCATAGAGGGCTAATAAAACAACTGGTCTCTGCTACTGCCGACACTAAGTAATTCGAAACCCGATATTTCGATGACTATCTATGATCTTTCCCTCGAATCCCTTCCGTCGTCTTCTTCAAGCGCCCGTTACCCATGCCCATGGACTTGCTTCTCCACCTGGCTGCCTTGAGATGTCTTCATATCCTCGAGCGCGGGTATTAGAAGAATGGTCTCCGCCGCCTATCGAGACCCTACATTCAGGACTAAAACATAACTGAGGTTAGCAAAGGCAACAATTGTTCCGATCCGGGATAAGCTGACCATTGACTAGCCTGCATTACTCCCCCGCACTGAAAAGATATTTCAGTTTGTCAGACACTAGGTTTAGATGGTGTACATGCCTCGGTGATAACAAACACGTGGCCATTTATGCAGTTGTAGAAACGACCTCGGTACGAAAATCCCAAGGCGCTAACAATGTCTTGCTTCATCTGCAGGGACATCTGCTGATAAACGACCACCTCATTCATGATGTGATCTTCCAATTTCCCATATTCTGTGAAGCAGCGTTCAATTTTGGCGCTGCAATTCCAACAGAACCATTGACGTTCCTCATTGATCTGGGATGGATCACTCGACGGACAGCTTGTGAAGTATGACTGTTCAAGCTCTTTTAAGCGACTCTTCAACTTCTTCTTGTTGGCTTGGACTTCCGCTACCAGGCCATCCCGAGCTTCTGCTAATGTACCGCTTTTGAACGCGTGCCTCCGTTTCTCCAACATCCAAAACCGGAACTGTTCAAAGTCTGAACAGAACATCAAGCTTGCAGAACGGGCGGCCAGACGTGCCGAAGACGTCGCGTGAGACGTACTGATAGCCTTCTGACAATCGACGACACATGACTGATAGATGAACAAGGTGAACGAGTACCAGACATGACGATAATGAAGAGCTTCAGGCTCGTCAGAAGTCATGGGAAGTGCTTCAAAACGAGAACGAGCAATGCTTCCCAACATGAGCCTCAACTCAACGGATAATATGAATGCTTCGAGACGATAGCGACAATCAGCCTTATAAGGCGGTTGTCCGATCTTCCAGTCGACGCTGCGCATTGCAATGTGTTCGGGGCGCGTCCGGAGTGTTTCCGATGGTGGTTCGGCAGTAAGATGTGCAAGCTCCAAGCGGTAGAGAGTAGAAAGAGCCGACGTGTAGGCGCGAACATGTGCAGACCGCGTCATCGTAATGTTAGCTACCTTTTTGTAGGCTCTATGAAGATCCACGATGATACCCATCCATGATTTGGCCTCAGAGTCCGACAAACCATGATGAGTAATCATAGACGTAGCAGTGAACATCTCATGGCTTAAGACTTCATCTGCTTTCTCCGTCATGAAACCGTTCCTCCTTTTGACCAGGTCCTCAAACTCATCAGCAGGAAGACACTCGAAACCTGGAGCGACCTTCAGCTCTTTAGCCCGAGCCTCCAGTTCTGCCAGGTCATTGCTGAGGGTCTCGATAGCCGGGATGACATCTGCCAGACGTTGGGACATTATGCTGGCGACATTCTGCTCTAGAATGTCGAGATTCGCTCGCTTCAAGATTCGTCCATAGCGTCGAGCCGTGATAGGTGACCGGCAAGTCAGACAGCTAGGTGGTTGCTGGAAATCGATGGGAGGAGCTTTCATTCCCGTGTAGGACCCCATCTCGTCGACCTCGTAATAGTCAGTCATCTGACAATGGCCGTCCAAAGTCACCACTGTGAAGACGTGTCCGCAATCCAGAGTAATTAACTTGTCGCTGAAATCCTCCGATCCAACAGGTATCTCAGCGAGTGTCCGTTGCATGGCATAGTCTACGATGTCCATTTTGTCTTCGTCAGAAAGACATTCGATGCACTTCTGTTGAAGGCATGGTTCACCGCATACTGGAATAAAGCTTTGTTTCGATTGGTTCAGAACATGACTGCTAGCACGACTTACCTGAAGGGCAGATATGGCCGCACTGAAGAACGGTGCGACACGGCTCATCACAGGGCAGACGTGCACAGATCTTGAGTCAAAGTTAACAGCCGCGAAACAGAAATAAAATGACGTGACTCACCGATCCACATAGAACTGGACAGCACAGATGAGGACAGATCCAGTCACATGGCTCAGCACAAGGTGCGCAGTCCTCTGCACACCGTTTGGGACACTTGTGGTGAGAACAACGTTGGTGACAAGCCTGCGCACATGAAGTACTACACTTATGGCCCTGAGAACAGTCGAGACCGCATTTATGTTGACAGAATAAGAGTCGCTCGCATTTATGCGACTTGTGTAAGGTGCGCTGAACTGCCAAGGCGAGGACTCCTTCGACCCCCGGAGTTGCTGGGTGCAGATTAAGTTTCGTGCAGTCCCAGCAAGAGGACTGGCACGACCTTTCACAGCATGACATAGTTTCTCCGCAAGCCTTCAGGCATTTGTAGTTTTGGAGATCATCCGAACAGCACACTGTTGCTTCATGTCCGCAAAGCGGTAACTGCTTTATGACCTTTTCACGACAGAAAACCGAAGATAGATCTTCCGTTTGGTAGCTGGGGGAGAAAATTGATTTGAGGTGTCAACATGAGAATTGATCATCGTACCATACAATTGATGCTTTATGGCCGCAAAGAAGTTCAACCTTGTCGAGTGGGAATCCACACGGGCTACATTCATCCGAGCATCTCTTAAGACATGGATGCATACGAGGACATGGGGTTCGGAGACATGGCATATCGCACTGCATACTCCAATGTTCGTCGAGATCGAGATGGCACTGCGAAAACGAGAAACTTGAGTCTCGACGGCACTTAGAGGAGTTAACTGAAAATACCATAGAGGGGCAATTGTGGCCGCAGTCCATACGATAATCACAAGGCAAGCAACAGCCACCTATAAGCAGTTTTGTTAATTCTGACAATCGCAGAAGTTGATCTGTATGTTCACCTTCGGGTGCCACGACGCTAAGTTGATCCGGCTCCGTGATTATATTCCTCTGCTCTGGGTGACGAGGGCATATTACTGGAAAACCGAAACCAATCTGGTCCCGTTGCTCCATTTCATCTATGATAGTCTCCCAGGTTGAATTTTGACGAAGGTTTGAAGCGTTTCCCAGGATGTACAGCCCATGCTGAGCACGCGACAGTGCCACATTGATTCGATTGGCAGACTAAAGGTCTTTGTCACAAGCTGAATGCGTGAGAAATGTCTGGATTACCTTAAGGAACCCAATTGAATTCTCACTATCGAAAGATCCTGAATTTCGGACGAGAGAAACGATGACGATTTTTGCTTCCTCGCCCTGGAAGATATCGACAGTACCTAGACGAACCTAGAAGGTGTCATCGACCAAAGTTACGAAGGAAAATAAAGGAAAACGTACATGATTGGACACAGCAACCTGTTCTACGTACCCTTCATCGTCCATTCCCGCCCAGGCTAGCTGACCCTGATCGCGATCATCGACCGAAACGGCAACTTTGAGGTTCTTCAGAGCGGATTTCACCTCTCGTAACTGGCCCAAATACGTGCAAAGGACGGCGATATCTCCAGGCGAACTGTAAGCCTCTTGCTTCAAGAAGTACATGACAAGATCAACGATCATTTTAACCTGGGATTTATTTAAGCCCTCCTTCCATGCATACTTTGTGCGGAAATCAACTCACTTCAAATATATTGACTTTGGAAACCGAACCTTCACTGTCTGCAACATTCTCCTGCTCTGTGTGAGTGAAGAAGAAAATATCCTTTTCCATCCCTTGAACGGGAGGGTACATCGTGACGACAACGTTGTCCTCCAAATTGGGATACAAGATTTTTCTGATGAATATATAAGTTACTAAACGGGCCACAGGGAGAAAGATGACGAACCGAATGTTATGAGAAATGCTAGGACGCATTCTCCGCTGGACATTGATCTGGGACATCGGGAACCCACCATCCGCCAGTCGTTCCATCAAAGAACGGTCAAATTTGTAGAGTTTGCGTCCTCGTTCACTGTCCATAGAGAGAGCTGCAGAAATGAATGGATGAGTTTCGGAGCCCCACCGGTCTAGACATCCCACTCACAGAAATTGGCCAAGGTAGGACGAAGTTGTAGTGGATCACCGATACAAATAAGATGTTGCACTTGAAAATGATTAAAAATCGATTCGGGAAGAATAGATTACCATCGGTTACTCACCAGATGGCACAAGGGAAGACAATGTATGCGCCTCAAGAACTTGTCCTGCCTCTTCTACAATCAACACTGTGGGCCGCACGGTCTTTATACCGATGCAAATGCTAAGAAAATGACTGAAGAAAAGGATAGATGGTACTTACGGTCAAAACTGAGGTAAGTTTAGCAGCACCATTGGTGGTGCATCCAATAATGTCGACTCCAGATAGCAGCGCCCGTCGAATCTGTAGTATATAAACTGAAAGGCTCCATCCGACTCAATAGCTGCTACTGACCTCGTCCTTTGCATCATTGTACCGCTTGCAAGCAGCTTCGTATTCTTTCCGTTGCCGTTTGTATAAATATCTGTATCTATAGTATGCCTCGGTCTTCATCTCGTCTTCCCAGTGTGCTGACAGTGCCTGCCGCTCTGCTATAGACATGCGCCAGAGGGAATCGCCCCACATTAGCCCCTCGATCGGCCTGGAAGTAGCTGGAACGGACGGAAACTCGCCCTCCGAAAATCCTAATGGTATGAAGAAGTTCTTCATGCGCTCTGAATATTCCTGTCGCAGCTCCGCTGCAAGGACCTCCTGGTTTGGCACTTTCCTTCTAACTGACTGCGCGGTGTTCTGTGGTGGCTGCGGAGGCTGTATAAACGAGATATCTTGTCCCGTTTTCCAAAAAGAATATATGGTATCTGGGACATTGATATATCGTTTCTTCTTCACAGCGATCCACTCCCCTTCCGCTTCAATATCTTGGCGAAGCGTTTTGGCCAGTCTGTCGATCCATGAAGGAGGGTGCTCGAATGAAGCCAAATGATGGGGAAAGTCCTTTTGCAGATAGCTGGAGACAGTCGACCAGGTGTCCGAAGGTGTTTGGATATTCTGTAGGGTCTCTTGCATTTCGTCTTCGAGTTGAGCCATGTACTTATACTCCGTGCCCACGTTTCTACCTCGCCATGACTTCATCTCTCTATCCCTCTCCCTCTCCCTCTCCAACTGCTCCAAATGCTCCAAGGTATATTCATCCATACGTTTGTCTGAGGTCCGGATACCCAACCTGACGATATTCCTCGTGATGCCTGCATCCAACAGGGATAGCAGCATATGGTCCAGCGCGTGATTCGTGAATGCAATCATCACAATCGGCCCGACTCTGCTGGCAATAAGGATTCGAAGCAACTCCTTGCCGGTATAACTCTATATGTGTTCTTAATACTTGGTACATTAACAGATGATATTCACGCAACGCACCTTTCCAGTACCAGGAGGTCTAGATATTCGAACGATTCATTAGCTGTATCCAACACGCAGATGATAAAACACACCCTTGAATTAGAGCCACTTCCTGTGTCAACGCGTCTACTACTGCCTCGCACTGACTAGGGTCCAAAGAGCTCGATTTCTCCAGTTGCAACCGCGCTCTCCGAATCGACAGAGGGTTAGTCGCGTCTAGATGATTGATATGCTCCCTGTTGTGATTTTTTGGGAGATAATCTAGGATATACCGAAAACGCGGATTTCGGCTATACTTCGGAGGCGCAACCGCAACTCCTCCGCGATTGTCTTCACAGATGTAGTTGGAAAATGGAATGGAAGTAGGCTCCACGGAACGCAACTTCTCCAAAAAAGGCCTGATGGAATCGAACATGATATTATTGTCCACCAAGAAGGCAAACTGGTTCTCATCAACAGTGATTTTGTCACGTCGAAGAGCACCGAGCTCTACATCGGGGTCGAAGAAACTGACGCGAATTGCGATGCGGCTCTGATGGACTTCGGACGAGTAGATAATGTCCGCCGTCGATGAAATAACACTTCCAGCATAGACCCTCAGACGACGGAAATGTACGATGACTAAAACGACAAGACTGCCAGCGCTGAGCCGTCGTGAACCAGAATGTTCCCAGAACTCTTGTCTGACTTTGGGATCATAATGACGGGCACATTCCAAGGGGGGCGCATCGACAACGAGGCCGACTGTGACGCCACGTCGCTCTGCCTGAAGAGGGGCATATTCGGCATTTGTATAGATGTGGAACATGGAGGAATCGTATCCAGAGTTGCGGTACACGCCCCCCTTTGCTTTGAGTATAGTTTGCAGTTGTACCGGCTGCTCGCCACGTCCTGATGCTGGTGTCTGCATAGCTTCAAAGTCACGTTGGATAGCAGATATCGACGCGCGGATGGGAGAGCTATAATATGTGGATGTCAGTGCTCATCGGGAGAATACTATCAGACGACGTACATGAGCTCTTCACGCAGAAGACGGAACTGAATGTCCAGGTGCCGCTCCATTGAATTTGGAGCCAGATGGTGTGGAGCTTCCGGAAGGTTGGCGGGAATGTATGGAGGAGCAGTAGAGACTAGCTCGTCGTGGGTGGGGATGATCTGTATGTCGGCTATGTCGCAGTGATCATTGTCGTGTCGAGGACCAAGAGGGCGGAGGACACCGGGAGCGTCATAATTCCGAAGGAGACGGGCCTGTAATGCTTCAGATCGATGCTCTTCACTCATACCCTGAGACTGCATCGGTCTTCGTCTGCTCTCCGCATTCTCGTGCTCCCGCTTTACGATTGCGTCGAGTCGGCTGATGGACTCTTTGATTTGTTCCAACGTCAACAACCGAACGGTAGGGTCAATGATATTCTCAAAGTTCGATGTCATGACTAGTCTCGCCCATTCATCGTGCCACCGAACAAGGTTACCCACGAATACGGCGATGTCCGGATGATTGTTAATGGCATGTTTGAAACGTTGAAGATATCTGGGGAGAATTAGTCTGGTAGAGACTGGAAATAAGCAGAAGCTAAGCTCTTACTGGGTAATCAGGGTAGTGATTGTTCCGAAAACGACCACCCCCGAAAGACTGCTTTGCTGCAAGGCAAGAATGGCTGGCGTAGGATCTTTCCAGGATCTATTTCGCATCATTACTTCCATGCACGACGAAACAACGTCGAGCATATGATCGAGGCCACTATCCAAGGCGCTGTACAATGCGCTAAATAATGTCAGCCTGATAGAGAGCATACACGTATTCAAGACTGCATACTGAATATTATGGTGGAGATTGGTTTTCAGGATGAGGTCTGAGCTAAAGAACTGGAGAGCTCTGATTAGAGATGGGATAGAGAAGACGAAGAGATAACAGTTACCTGAAGAAGCGGAAGATATCCAGTTTGGAATGAAAGAACTGCGAAGTCTGCACCGCCACGACAAGAAATGGGGGAGTATTGTAAGACCTCGCGGATGCGGGCAAGGACATGATGCTGGTTGATTTTGATAAGATCACGACCGTATAAAAGATTACAAATATTCTACCTTCGAATCGACTATCATTGCAAGAAATGACTGGGCGCTAACCGTTTCCTGTGAGAACTTTAGTTAGAAGATGAGCTGGGATTATGCAGTAAATATACCCATTGTGGATTCCGCCGATCAACGCTAGCTAGAATCTGCACGAACTGAATGACTTCATCCGGGCTTGTGAACTGGAACATCAGGGTATTGAATCGCCTGAGCATGTTATGCGCCTCTGCCGGGCCTAATTTATGCAAGTCGTCCAAGGAAATGTTGTTAATACTAGCCAACCCTTCGGTCGTCAGGAAGTCCAAGGTCACGTCGGATTCGGATTCCAGAAGCGCCTCTGCTGTATCCTGAGTCTGTGGCTGGCGAACATGACGGAATGTACAATCAAATCCTTGTAGACACTCTCCCGAGTTCCAGAAGTACTTGCAGTTACCATGGCTGGCTGTAGGTCTGCTCGATGGTCCAGGAGAAGCCGAGTTGAAGGCAGTTGACCACCCCGAAGGCGTTGGACTTGCGGCTCTTGTGTGGAGAAACCTGCAGTCCTGACCATTACGACACCCCCTAGGACGGTTGAAAAATCTACAAGGCGCACTGCCCCGTCGGTTAGACATGCCAGAAAGGTATGGAGAAAGGAAGACCTCGAGGCATCGATAGGCGCCTACTGGTGCTCGTTACTAAGATAGCACCTGATCAGGACGAAAGCCTGGCTAGCCACTTGAAACAAGTTACTGAACAGGCCATCAAACTTAGATAAATGAATGAACTGACCTCGGTTTAGCTTAAGCTAAGTTTTGGCATAAAGCTAATCGAGGGTACCGCCAGAACAGATTCCACTCAGCGTCTGCATATATTAAGCACAGAAAACGAAGCTGTGGACGGTTTCTGACATCTTGGAGACATGGAAACGAAAGTAATGTATGCAAATTCTGGGGACAGGGTACGTATAATCTGGGATCCTTGGTAAACCGGAGACCGGGCCGGAAAGACGCGTTTTGCTAAACTGGATTGATGCGAAGATGCCTGCGTGACTACACCCACCGAGCGCACTGAGAGAGTCCATGAATCGATGCCAGGAAAGAAGCGCGACTTCCCTGGGCGTACACCTCTAGACAGATAGATATTAGGTCACAACCACGTTCGGTATTTGCTGCTCGAACCGACGCGCAGTTGAAGGCACTATCGTTAAATAAAATCTCTTTGGCTTGACACACGCGATAGGGAATCGAAGCGTATCTATCTCTCATTATCGGCGAGAGACCAATGAGCTCGTCTCTTGAGGATGAACGACACAATGTCGCACCAATTGCGGCAGATCTTGCTTCTTTCGAGCGCTCCTGGGCTCCGTGATGTTGATGGTGCATGTAATATAATATTAACGAAAAACCCATCCATCGTTCATTTACATAAAGACAGGTAAACGAGATGGATATCAACCAAGCACGCAACAAGAGAAGTAATAAGAGATACCTATGAAATGAGCTCGAGGGTTCTATCTCAAGCATTCCTTCATAACGGGTCGCGTCGTACCATTGCCAGCATATATGGTAGCGAGAGGGCAGATAGTCTTAACGGAGAAGGTTGGTCATGGACATCCAGGTTTGGGCAGGGCAGCAGCCGAGTTTCGGTCGATCGGCGTCTTCCCTTCCCTTCTCACAGCCACCAAGTCGTTTGTCTGAATTATACTTCAGGCAATCCCTTGTTACTCTCGTGGCCCGCAGAGACGTCTATCAAACACGAATCTACTCTACCAATCCTGGCCGGGGAACCTACTCCACACGGTGACGAATGCCCGATTACCTGGGATCATGGTTTGGGAGGTATTATGCAGGTGACAGGGGGATGGTGAGCGGGGTACTGGTGCGTTCCTCATTATAGTTGTCCACCGTGTTCTGATCCAACCTTGGCTCCAAAGCATGTACAGTGCGCGCAGGGAAAGATATCGACGTCGACATAGGCACAGCCACGATTGCTGGATCCGCCTTCTCGCCTCGGATATCGAGGAGTGTGCATGCGTTTTCTCGGACTCGCATCAATCTGTGCTGGTAGCGTTTGAGTGCACGCCCTAATTGAATGTGCAGCTGGAGAAAGTTTGAAATGGAGCGCGACATCGCGTGCAGGTTGAAATATGGACTCGCCTTGGGGGGATAGACGTAGTGCAGACGGAAGGCTCGAGAGACATACGTGTCATTAGCGAACTCGTAACAGAAAAGGAGGTCGGGCGACCGGGAGGTTCCATTGAGTGACGGTGGCCCAGGGTCGTTCGCGCGTGTAGACAATGGTATACATTTGTCACCTCCAATATCGTCATACTGATCATTTCGCAGGCGATGGAATATCGACGTTACTCTTCTCTCCCTCGTACCTACAAGTCCCCCGAATGACATTCGCTCCTTGGTAAACCACCAGTGAAAATCCACCCTGAAATCGACGGCATACCGACTTATGGATTGAGTTTAGGCACCAGTCAGGACTCTGACTGCGTCCGGGATTGAAAGAGAAGAGAGCGCATAAGTCTTTGATTCGTGTAACAATACTACCACTCTGAATTACACGACATTCCACCCCTTTCCTCTGAACAAGACACGTACTCTCTCCCCTTCACAAATCACGCATCCGATCGACCTTGACACGGACGGAACGACGCATGACCATCTTCCTTCCTTATTCTCTCCTAGGCGAAACTTTCGACGAAGCCGCCAGCTCTTCCCAATGAAGATGGTCATCGCTCTCCGACTGGCGACACGGCTACAGGTTGACACTATCGGTGGCACTCTAACATAGGAGACAAGTCCTCGGTCGCCCAGGTTCGAACCCTGATAGTGTCCATGTCTCTAGGTCCGAATCTTTTAGCGTGGCGAAGCTTTGGCTCGTAAGAAGACGGGTCAGTTCAGGACTAGCATGCATCGCTCAGTTTTTGTACTAAACGCATCTATACGTCGAAGGGCAGCGGTTTCATCATCAGCCTCGAAGACGATCGACTGACTGACCGGTGTTCCGGAACCCCCTTGTGGTCGCTACTATGGATCCTGTCGCGTGTGGTATGAACTTGAAAGGTTCACATTTCCTGCCCTACCATGTATCCGATAAACCAAAGTCTTCGACTCTACGTCCTATAGAACTCGCGACCAGGCGAAACTTTGGAAGGAGTTGCCAGCTCTTCCCAATGAAGATGGCCACCCTCGACACTCCGGTTGGGCGCGCGGCTTCAGGACGACACTATTAGTGATCTACCGTGGCACTATAACATAGGAGCAATGTCCTCGGTAGCCCAGGTTCGAACCCTGTTGGTGTCCTTGCGATGGTTTCAAAGAAGTCTTTTACGAGGCATGGCTCGCAAGAAGACAGACCATTTTAGGTTTGGGGTCGGTCCATCGTTCAGGCGGCCTTATCAATGAAGTGAGACCCGGCTGGGGTTGTCGGAATGAACGATGGGTGAAGTAGACGCGTCCCTGAAGAATGTGTGGGAGGTCAGCTGTGCGTAGGTCGAGTGTGGATGTCGCGTTATGAGTGGCTGCAGATTGGTTATGCGAGCGAGAGGGGGGTTACAGCAACGAGGTCGGATTGTCGGGTTGGTGGTAACAAGCACAGGCATTAGTGCGTTTTCTCCACCATTATCATCGCTTAATATACTCACTGTTCTGGTTATTCATCAGGGAGCGTGATAACAGCTTTGTTCACTCATCTCTGATTGCACATTAACTAGACAACTGTTTCAACAGGTAACGAGGCTTTCCGGCATCCATAACGTGTTGCTACATTCGAATCATGTAGAATTTTTGCCCTTGGCTCCATTGGTCGGGAGCACGCTCGTCCAAGGTGCTGCACTCGCGGGATTTACCCGGAGAGGACGTCGATGTCAATACTCTTTTAATGTTACATACGTATTATTTTCTGGGCATGATATTAACATCAGGCATTCCCACCCAGCGCTAAGTGGTACGGTCGCGGGAGTCAAATAGACGTCGATTAATATGACACCCTTCCGAGAGTGGTGTCTGGCTATTCATACAAGTTGTTCAATTTCAAGGTATGCATGTTAAAAGATCATTACTCACTATCCTGGCATATCAAGACGATGAATCAATGACTTGTACGTCAGGTTGCCTATTGACCTTTCCTTCATGACCTTGAGCAATGCACGAGTGAATAGTCCTTCCCCTTGTGACTCATAGGCAAACTGAAGAGGACTGCACGCTGTCAAGAGAACATGCGAATCCAAAAGCGAGGATCCGAATTCCGGGACGGGTTTCTTCCCAGGTCCGGAGTAGATTTGTTGATCACAAATCGAAGAGAGTTTCGGTGGATCAAAAATCTGGCGTGGTTCAGTACCTGCTGGCACATCGACAGGTTTCTGGGTATCACTTGGAACAGCAGTATAAGAGCAGTCGAGTATCAATGTCTGAAAAGGAGTTCGCTACAGAGTATAGGATTTGAAAGTGTGCGACGTACAATGTTATTGCCACGGGAACGCGACATTTCCTGCAGAAGTTGATTGATTGTCCTGTCTGGAATACCGCCAACAACATCACCGTCTTCGTCAACGATGCCAATATCGGTCGGACAAAGCATCCCGATTTCATTGTTAGGAGTTTCCCAATCTGTCCATTCAACCGGCTTGGTAGTTGTGGCCCCATACCCCGCCAAATATATAATGATTGCATCTTGTTGTATGTCTTCATTGTTCTTCATCTCGATGAGCTCATCAATGATTGCCGACCTTGTCGCCTGTTCATTGCGAAGCCTAACGATATTTTCCTTTGGAGTATCCAGGGCTTCGACGAGGTATGCTTCGAAATTATCGGCATCGCTGCAGGCACCCTGTAAATCCTTGTATTCCTTGCATTGGTATTTGTCTATTCCGATGATGAGCGCGAAGATATTGTTAGACGTAGAGTTAGTACGACACGAACACGGACCCTTACTATTTGATTTTTCTTCCTATTTCGGTACGATACACAGCCCCACGCATCTCAGCTTTCTACCAAGACGCTGAGATGTGAGTACCATTATGTACACTTGTCCTAACAGCTTACTTACTCCCTGTGTAGTAACGATACGTCGTTCTATTGCTAGGTACCTAATATAGCTTTCTACCAAGACGCTGAGATTAACAATACGTCGTTCTATTGCTAGCATCCGTTCTCTTCCGAACTCGTTTTCCGTTCACCATGTCCATCTACCTACCTCGTCAACTCCAAGAGGTTATGGGCCCCGCTACCAGCATGTCCACGACAACTGAAATAAAGCTAGTCAGCACGACAAAGCTCACAGACGATGGATCGAACTGGATAGCATTTGAAGAGAAGCTCACCAATAAGTTCCTAGACAAGGGCCTTGGCCGGCACCTACGAGGAACAGCTCGCAAACCCCTGCACCCTGTTGAGCACAAGGGAAACTTCTACCGATCCTCCGATACTGCATTTTCGCACCAGCTCTCGGATGACGACCTGGAGAAACTGGAGGATAAGCTGGAGGAATATGAACAGAAGGAGGCAAAGATGCATACTATCATCTATGAAGCCATATCCGACTCTACCTTCAACGAGATCAAGGGCGAGGCGACAGCTGCTATCGTCTGGAAGAAGCTTGTTGCTGTTATGACCGGCAAAGGCGATCTTGTACGTGAACACCTCCTTACCCGGCTTGGCAACATGGCCTGCTCCGACGAAGGCAACATGCGCAAACACCTTGGCGAAATGAAGATCCTCCGTGAACGGATCGAAGGCATGGGTCTGAAGATCGAAGACAATCAGTACACCTCCATGATCCAAAAATCACTTCCACCTTCCTATGACCATATCCGACGCACCCTCTCCGCTGCCAGCAAGTTTACTGGGAAGGCTCTTACATCAGACATCCTCGTTGCAGCTCTGCACGAAGAATGGGATGAGGAGATCGTGTCGAAGGCCACTGCCGAAAACGTAGCAATGTCTGCTCAACGGCAGATCAAAGGGAAGGGCCAGAGTTCTGGAGGGAAGTCAAAGAAAAGGCCTGATCGATCCCACCTCAAATGCACAAACCTGGTATGTGGTAAAACCGGTCATCTCATTGCAGATTGTTGGTGCGAGGGTGGTGGAAAGGCGGGTCAAGGCCCGGCATCGAAAAGGAACAAGGCTAAGGGGAAGGGGAAGGCAAAAGAGTCAGCATCTGCGGCTATCGATGAAAGTGATGATGAACACGTTATCGCTGTTGTAGCCGACGACAATGATCACCCAAACGTGGCATTGATGTGCACGTCAGACTACAAGGCCGAGGGCGATGCTCATGTAGCAAGGGGAGAAGAAGTCACGGCGATAGCAGATTGCGGAGCATCAAAGACATACTCACCTGAACGTTGGAGATTCAAGAATTATACCAACATCGACCCAAAGCCTATCAAAGCTGCAAACGGCCAAGTCTTCTACGCAACAGGCAAAGGGGACCTTCAGTTACCACTTCCTATGGGAAAGGGACAGAAGCCTACCATTGCGAGATTTCGGAATGCATATCATGCACTGAAAATGGCCTATACCCTCATATCCCTGTCACACATCAGTCACGCCGGATTTCCCATCCATATCGAGCCCTCCGACCGTACCATGTACATCTGCACACCACGGCCAGATGCCAAGGTCATTGCCAAGATACCTGAAGCTGGTGGCTTGTACATAATCTCAACCCCAGGCACACAGCAAGCTACAGGAGCCAAACCAGATGTCGCTATGGCGGCAGGCAAGCTCAAGGTGAACATCACCGAGCTACATAACATCTGTGCTCACCGAAGCCATGCCACCCTTCGCCGCATGTACATCGACGGCCATATTGAAGGAATTGAGCTTGATCTTGACTCCAAACCGGAATTTTGCGAGACCTGTGTAAAGGCCAAAGCAAAGCGCAAGCCGTTTCCAAAACAAGGCCAATACGAATACGTCGAAAATACTGGCGACAAGGTTGTTGGAGATCTGATGGGCCCGATGTCTGTTGTATCGCTTGGGGGAGCACGTTACGCCTGCACATACCATGACCTACACACCCACGAATCAAAATCCGAATACCTATCAAAGAAATCGGGTACCTTTGGGTCGTACAAACGTTACGAGATATGGATCAAGGTCCAGCGAGGCGTGGAGGTCATCAAGATCCTTGGTACGGATCGAGGGGGAGAATTCACTAGCGATGAGTTTGTTCAGCATCTCAAATCGAAGGGAACAGTTCGGCACCTTACCGTGCATGATTCCCCACAGTCAAATGGGATTGCTGAACATTCAAACGGCTACCTGATGGACACAACCAGAGCATTCTTAATCAGTTCGGGGTTACCAAAATACCTCTGGGCTGAAGCTCACCGGCACGCTGAATGGGTCTACAACCATACCCCAACGAAAGCGATACCATCAGGGAAAACCCCATTTGAGATGGCAACTGGCAAGAAGCCCAACATCTCAGGCCTTCGTCCATGGGGATATTGTTGCTGGGTTCGAGTGAAGACACCGGAAAAGCTTGGGGAGCATGCAGTTGAGGCTCACTTTGTGGGTATTGATACAGAAGCGAAAGGCTGGAGGGTTTATTGGCCTGAAAAGCGAAAAGTTAGCATTGAACGCGATGTCTACTTCAACAAAGGTGACCTGACTCCGGAACCACTCGTCGTCGAGGGGGAGGATGAAGATACCAACTCTCCTCAAGTTCCAAAGTCATCTCCTGCTTCTCAACCCACCGAAAATCTGCCATCAAACGAACCACAAAATCCTGCAGAAACTCATCCAGAGCATCCAGAATCTCCACTCACAGACATTGAGTCTGATCCTGCTCCTCAGTCTAGACGACCTAAGCGCTCTGCAGCCCCGAAACCTGGCCAACTTGCACCTCCAGACTTGCATAAACGTCCCACCACAGCTGGAATCACAGCGACTGCGCTTGAAGACGAGTCAGAATCTGATGATGATGACGAGCCAGTCAGCTACTCACCAATTGACTATGCCATGATGGTGGATGCCGAACCAGTGACTATGAAGGAGGCATTGAGTGGTCCTGATGAAGGAGAATGGCGTGAGTCAATGCTTGCAGAAGTCAGGCAGTGCGAGAGGAAGAAGGCATGGGAGGTGATGAAAAGAGAAGATGTTCCCACGGATGCGAACATTGTGGGCACGAGATTCGTCTACCGGGTCAAACAGAATGAAGCTGGCGAACCCGAAAAGGCTAAGTCTCGCTTTGTAGCCCAAGGCTTCTCTCAGATCCAAGGTGTCGATTATTTTGACACCTATGCCCCGGTTGTCCGTCTTCCTACCCTCCGCATCCTACTCTCCATGGCTGCTTCTCATGATGCAATCATAGACCAAGCTGATATCAAAAACGCATACCTGCATGCCGACATTACCAAGGAAATCTACATCAAGTTCCCCAACAGATATGAGGAATTCTTCGCAATCCCAGAACACCTCAAAGGCAAGAACATTTGTGCCAAGCTGCGCAAATGCCTGTACAGCACGAAACAAGCAGGACGAGGGTGGTACCAGACCCTGAAGGCAATGATGATCTCCCTAGGATTCACTGTCAGCAACACGGATGAGGCCGTTTTCTATCGGATTGAGTCAGAGACCAAATATACCATTGTTGCAGTCGCCACAGATGATTTTACCATCATTGCGAACTCTCAAGACGAGTCAGACCGATTCAAACGAGAAATAGGCTCACATTTTGAGCTAGTTGATCTCGGACCCATCCACTGGCTCCTGGGGATGCATATCACTCGGGACTGGGAGAAGCATACTATCAGTATTGGACAGCCAGCCTACATTGATCAGATTGCAAAATGATTTGGAGTTGAGGACATGGCGCCATTTGCGACACCAATGGAAGCAAACCTGGATCTAAACCCGGATTCCCCTTCTATATCCACGGAATCTGTCACGCCGCGCGAGAAGGCACTCTATCGCGAGCTATTAGGGTCCCTAATGTATGTTGCAGTCGGATCTTGCCCAGAAATCAGCTACCCAGTATCAGCACTCTCGCAATTCATGGAGGAACCATGTTCAACTCACCTAAAAGCCGGATTTTGAGTCCTTCGCTATCTCAAGGGCACACGCGACCAACGGCTTGTGATTGGTGGTCCTGATATCAGCCCTAAGGGCTATCACGACGCAGCATATGCTAACCAACCTGGACGGAAATCTATGTCGGGATTCATGCTATTCATGGGTCAGGGCGCCGTCATGTGGACATCAAGGAAGCAGCCAATTGTTACCGTCTCCACTGGCGAATCGGAATACGTTGGGCTAACACCAGCATCAAAGAACATGATCTGGCTTCATAAGCTTCTCTCCGAGCTTTCAATCTTCGTCGCAAACCCTTCCATCTATCCCACAAAACCTACTGTTCTCTACTCAGACAGTCAAAATGCACTCTCCATTGCCAAAGACTCAGTATTCCATGAGCGCACAAAGCATATTGGCGTACGGTACCACTTCATCCGGCAGACCATCGAGCAAGGCCATGTAGGGCTTCGCACCGTACCGTATACGGTGTACGGCCGTCAACCGTCAGAAAAATTGGCCTTGACGGTACGGTGACGGTGACGGCTGTCATTACCGTATATATACGGACGGTTACCTATAAGAGCAGAAATCAGCATCAAATATAACGGAAATGGTCGTATTTCATCGTTTTGTATCCACAACGGTCAAAAGAACTCACTAATTTGTCCGTTTTCAGGTACCCGTATAGGACCCGTATGATCCAAAAATGATGGAACCCTCTGACGGTACGGATACGGTACCCGTACGACGGCACCCGTACAACCGTACTATACGGTGACGGTGCGAAGCCCTAAGGCCATGTCAAGTTGCGGTATTGCCCAACTGATGACATGATTGCTGATATCCTCATGAAGCCGTTGGCTCGTCCGAAGTTCAAGAAGTTTACGGAGGCGTTAGGTGTTGTATAAACGAACCGTGTACGTTTCGAGGGGGAGTGTTAGACGTAGAGTTAGTACGACACGAACACGGACCCTTACTATTTGATTTTTCTTCCTATTTCGGTACGATACACAGCCCCATGCATCTCAGCTTTCTACCAAGACGCTGAGATGTGAGTACCATTATGTACACTTGTCCTAACAGCTTACTTACTCCCTGTGTAGTAACGATACGTCGTTCTATTGCTAGGTACCTAATATAGCTTTCTACCAAGACGCTGAGATTAACGATACATCGTTCTATTGCTAGCATCCGTTCTCTTCCGAACTCGTTTTCCGTTCACCACGTCCGTCTACCTACCTCGTCAACTCCAAGAAATATTGGCTTGGCTATGCGGGTAGTAGCTTCAATCAGTCTTCATCATTTTAAAGCTCAATTTCCTTACCGAGTAAAAGTGCCTACGCCTATATCTGTATCCCGTCGTTTTGCTACCCATGCATTAGGTGTTGTCTCGCCTGAACAAAGAGTTACGACTCAAGCAGGACTGTAAGGGGAATATCTTACTTTCATTGATAGAGACAAGGTTGTTATCAATGGCATACTTCGCAAGCTCCATAACATTGAGTGGATATCGAACCTAATAACATTGTTAACAAACCAGAAGATCTATCAACGACACAAGAATATACGTTGTCTTCCACGCCCGTCCACTCGAAGTCATCATGAGTGAGCGCGATGGTAGCACCAGGGTACTTGAGTCGGTACAAAGAAGATGAGCTAAAGGACGCTCGTACGGAGGCACTAGCTTACAGTATCCAATATGTGTTTATTTATCAAGGCCGATGGATTGACAATCTAGTTATGTGAATTCAATACGTTTCCACCGCATTGAACATTGATACTCACCTTGCCCCATCCAGGGAGTCGCTGAACCAATATGCCAGCCTGCGTAGTAGTGTTGGCATAGGGAATATTCATTATTGATGTATCAGTTTCCGAGTCGTCTTCCGATACCCCACTTCCCGAATACTCATCGTACAAAGATCCCGAGTCGTTGACATTAAATGGTCTTGTCGTACCCCTCTCCATCCCCGCGCCATGACCCTGCGATTAGATTTCAGCATTAGGACTTGTAAAAAGAAAACAGCGAGCTCACCTGGGCGGCTCCTGTCTCCGTAGCTGCCGGTGCCGTGCTACTTTTCTGGGCAGGACGGTAGGGAATGGAAGCATCTTGCGATGGCTTCTCAGATAGCTTCACCTTCTTTTCTTTACGGAGCTTCAGGGTCCATTCCTCGGAAACAGAGATCGAGTATCCATGCAAGAAAATTGTCTGATTTTCAGCCGCTTCTGGTAGGTTCTGGGGGTTCGGGTCGCGACAGAGGAGAACTGCAGCGGCGATGAGTGCAGCAGCGATGAGCGCGGGGGGTATCAACGCTGGGGCGATGAGCGCGAGAAGGATCAACGCAGCGGCGACCAGCGCGTGGGGAATGAACGCATAAGGAATGAACGCGGGGGGCTCAGGGTAACTGTGGTGATGAACAGGAGAATCGGATTGAACATCCCATTTGCAGTATAGTGTTCCATTGACATTTGCTCCGCCACCAGCAATCGATAAATTCAACGACACTGCTCTGGATTTAACAGTATGCGAGAAGCACGCGTTGGCCCAGGAGCGGCACTTGCTGGATCCGGTCACAAGGTACAGCATACCGTTGCGAATCTCCCTGCCTTGACCATTAAAATGCTTGTACCACTCATGGGCGTGGTCAATTGCATACTGTTCGAGTACGCCAGGGAACTTGTATTCGGAATCTTTGCCGCCATCTGGAAGTACAAGGTAGGCGGCCTCCGTGGTTAAGCTCGTAAAATCTAAGTTGAAAGCCAGACCCGCACTAGGCGCAACAGTGGTAATGCTGCATTATATCAGTGAAAAAGGGAAGGCTTGACGGTGTAGAAGAAAACGCACGGCGATGCCTCGGCTGATATACCACCACCAATCGACTTGTTCTTACTAGAAGTAGCTTCAAAGGGTTCATTGTTCCCATACATGCGTAATTGCAGATGTTGATTCGTAGGTTCATGAATGCCTGGCAACGGTACAAAATCAGGGGGCGTCCTGCCTACATTGACGGGATCGTCGATAGCCTTGCCCACATTAAAGAGGTAGACAAAACCCCCGCGTTCGTCAAGATATCCAAGATCGCCGATTTGTGTTCCATCGCAACGATAAACAGGGGGAAGATCATCAGACGGTTTCGGAAGCCACAGTGGATATCCGTGACCCTTGGGCTGCAGCAATGCGACGTAGATGTCTTGAGCTCGTTGGGATGACATGGCAAGGGGCTGCGGGAAGAACAAGGATGCCCCTAGTATATATGTGGGCGCCTAATTTGACACCCTGCAGTTGCGTACATCCATCAGGTACCGGCTAGCCTATAGGATTGATATAGCGATGCGTCGTGTGCAATAATGCAAACAAGGTTATGAGGTTCGGCGATTATGAGCAAACCGCTGGAATCAGTATCTGGATTTGGTAATCGTTCCTCCCGTCACTACCTTTCAACGGTGCCTCCGCCACCGCCACCACACAACTGTGAACCAAAACACGGTATTCATCGTCTTCTCAAACGCATTCCCGGGAGGGTCCCGACACTTGAAGGACCAGCGTCGACATCGAAATCCTCCCCTGCCAACTCATCGCAAGAGGAGTGTGCTCCCGACTAAGAGATCTACATCTGACAAAGGTGAGGAAGCAGAGTAGTATAACATTTGATGTTAGCAAGTTTCCGGTTGTTCAAAAGCCTCGTTGCCTTTCGCGATCGCCTGATCCACACTTGTGACAGGAAATATGGATAAGGTCTTCTCCTTGATAGCTTATCAGAGGGTGGTAGATGAGGATAATAATAAGATTATTATTACCATTCGAATGCGATGGGATGAGCACACGAGAGAGGACGGCCGAGGGAGGATTTCCTCTAAGCCTGTCCACGAGAAAGCAACCTCCTCTTCTCCCCCACCACCAGTCGTAGAGCTCGTTGGGAGAAAATTGACGATGCATGCGACGTAGGGAGTTGATCCACATTGTCCCTTAAATCCATCGTCTTGCGTCGCTACGCCATCGTACAGTCCACATGTACGAACCACTACATACATGGGATCCACCTTCCTCTGCCGCACTGACAACTTCCTTCGCTCCTTGATCCTATCAGGTAGGAACGCGATGGCTGGATAAATATTGGAAGGGGTGGGAATGTGATAATGATGCAGATGAATCAATGAAGAAATCTGGCCGAGTGCGCGAGGGGGAAAGATAATTGTTTCTCCTTGCCTATGAATGCCGTTACGCGAGCTTCTTCAATTCCGTGTTCTCCGCGTCGTCCACTCGGAGTGCGCTGAGTCAAGCCAAAGGAGAGTCCGCCTTGTTTCGCGTAAAAGCTAAGTTGTGTAAGTCGTGGTTGAACTTGAAAGCGAACAGCGTTCTATATTTGCTGCTGAAACCGATGCGTAGTTGAAGGGCTTGCTCCGCCAGGGCACAGCCATCCTCCGGAGCACAAAGCACCTGACCAATGTATCAGAAAGATCTACTCATCTTTTTTTTAAAAAGCGAGATAACCTGTTGGCGCGCAGCCCCGTTCTGGTCTTCAAAAATCTTTGCTTTCTCCCACTACGACTTTATCGTCTCTGGCATCCTCAAATCGTTCATTCCATCGCCTCTCCCCACAGACAGGCAAATTCTGCGCAATGGAAGACAGCGAGCAGCATGGCTTTTGCGCTCCTGTCTCCAACTAGAGCACGGTCAGAATGATGTAGGCGAACCAATAGCACTGCGAAAATATGACGTGGTGCCGCGAGGTGATCTGGATGAGGGTGAGGCAATACTCGAGGTACAAGCTCTTGGTCATAAGAACATGGTAGGGGCACTGACGTAGGCTTCGGTGGCGCTACGCATCATGACGACTCTATTATAGGCGTCGGGAGGATCCCATTTTCTCAATCTCTTGAGTTTGGCAAGACGGTTGGAAGTTTCCTATTGATTGTCGGGAGCATGAGAAGAGGACATGGGAGGCGGTGTGGAATCAGTGTTACGTGTATCTGAACTAGCTTGCAAAGCTGCATCCGGCGTTTGTGTCATTGGGTATATCTACCGACAAGTACCCTCATCGCCCAGTTCCCGAAGACTCCCTCACGGTCACAACGAGGTACTCGTACTCCAATAGACTACGAGGTGGAAGAGAGGTATTCAACCCGCTCGACATAGATATACCCGAGGCCTCGGAGGAGGAAGTCGTTACGATTCTTGAGGGTATTGAGAAGGAGCGTAACGCTGGTTGAGCCGCGCTGAGAAGTTTGTACACATGTCGTCATTGGCAGATTGGGCGGCATGATAGAGTCAAAAACGGAAGAGAACAAATCGTCGTCTTTAAGGAAAAGGCAGAGCCAGAACGTCGTGGTCGACATTAACGTTTGCTTCAATTCCCACGCGGTGGCTCATCGTGTATCGTCATCGACTCGGACACAAGCTTACTATTCTGGAAACTCAAGGTGATAAGCTTCACCGAGCAGTCGTTCAACGTCCTTGGAGAACTTGTAAAAACAGAGGCGACCCCTTGCATTGGATATATATGCTTTTCATCACTGCCAATATATCGTCATTGCTCAAGCGATGGAATATTATCTGGCCCCATCCCGTTCGCTCCCTTACAGAAATCCACTCTGGGCATGTCTTGACTCTTGGGCGTTTTCCATGAAGGCGAGCACCAGCACGTTGACCCAAAGATTGAATATCGAGTTTTGGCGCCAGTCAAGATTCGGGAAATATCTTTTGATTCATACAACAATGCCACGCTCTGAATTGAACGACGCATCACCTAGGCCTGTTTCTTTGCTTTGCTTGTCTGGACAAGGCGTACACTCCCTCGGCTCCTGCCCCGCCACTTTTCCGATAAGCAAAACTCCTCGAGTCCGCTTTATATAGAACTCGCGACCATCTCCCTTCCTTTTTCTCTCACAGGCAAAACTTTGGAAGAAACCCCCACCTCATCCCATTGAAGATAGCCACCCTCCTCACATCGAGGCTGCAGGTAATAACGTTTTACCAAGGCACTATGGTGTACTAGTAGGAGCCGTGTCTTCGGCAGTTCAGGTTCGAACCCTGACAGTGGCCATGGAAGGGTTCCCTCATCGCTTAGTTTTGGCACTAAACCGATTCTGCCGCGCACTAAACTAGTTTTTACAGGAAAAAAAACCCTGTAGAGTGCCCACTTCCACGGTACATCAGGTTGGCAGATATCGAATCCAGGTGATTGTATATCACTACTAACCACTACCGTCTTTCCATCGCTTCCCCCCTTGCCTCACTAATAATAACAAGAGAGAAGAGGGGATCAAACTGCTAGTCTAGGGACCGAGTGGAATCCTAATGCCCTCTTGACCGCTGGTCCATGCCAAGTTGGCTCTTAGAATAGGGAACTTCAGTCCCGAACGATGGCAGCGTCTCATCGATGAAGACCACTGACACCGACTTGTTCATCATTCCGCGTCGACGGTGACGCGTTCTCCCACAAGAGCGCCCTCTTGCCTCCCTACGCCATTGTCCAGACTGTGTGCACGAGCCAAGGACGCATGATGTGAGTGGAACACGCGTCATTACTCTGCAGTACCCTCTCCTTCTTAGTATAACACGGTGACCAGGTAGAAGTGTAAACGGGTTGGGAGTAATATCTATGATAGATCAACAAAGAGGATCGAAAGGAGGCTCGAGAAGGGAGGGATGGTGGCTACGGCTCTTCTAACGCGCTGGTCACGTATAAGTGCTGTCTTCCGGGTATCATCGCAAGGAGTCGCCAAGATAATCGTTTCTCCTTGGCCTGTGAATGCCTTGACGCGAACCTACTTGTGATTTTTCCAATAATAAAAGATAAGTATCAAGCGTGCAGCAGAGAGTAATGAGAGATGATACCTATGAAGTGAGAATCTTTCCTTCTGTCAATCCTTAAGCCCTGTTCCGGAGAGTCGCGTCGTATTGCTTGCATACACGGTAGTGAGAGGGTAAGGAGACGGCCCGTCCGCCCGTCGAGGCTTGACATCATCTTCACAGCCACCAGGTCTTTGCCTCTTGCTACTCTTGACGGCTTCATTACTCTCGATACCAGATCTTGGGCTGCCCACAGATAAAAACGACGAGCCGGGGAAAATGAAGCATCACACCATCATGCGCTCTTTTTACAGCCACATCTGTCGATACTTGCTTTCGAAGTTCATCGTAGGGTATCCTGCAGTCTCTTACCGCGTCTGTAGCGATGTTAGGTCGAAAGAGACGATTTCCAACCGAATTCACCCACTATTTCCCGACTCTTGTCAAGTATGAATCTACCGCTCGTTGGTAACAGCCACTAGAGACTAGGGCAAAGTTCGCCCTCGATCTTCTTTCGAGTCACCTCTGGAATCGTAGGAGGTCTGGGATTATGCAGGCGGCAGGGAGGTCATGAGGACGGTGAGCAGAGTGCTGGCTTGGTTGTATAGCCAATGGTGTGTACCTCGCCGATGTCGTCGTCCACCCCTTTCTGATCGCCGGTTCAGGCTGACATCGCTCATCCCAACGCGCGCTATGCCAGGAACCAACATCTGGAATGTCTTACTATCATTAAACGACGTGCTCTTAATTACTCCTCGCTCATCTAAGGAACACGGCGCGATATGTCTCCCTCCCCTATAATCCACACACCGGAGCCTCTTCGTCATTGCATGTACTTACGACACTGGACCTACCCGGCATCCCAATTTCAGTACCTCGTACTTGCTTCCAGGCACGAGACCCTGACAAGACACGTACTTCCTCACGCATTATGCGTCACGATACATCCAATCTTCGACTCCACCCTCACGCGAACGGAACGACACACGACCACCTTCCTTCCTTTTTCTCTCCCAGGCGAAACTTTCGACGAAACCGCCAGCTCTTCCCAGTGAAGATGGTCATCCCTCTCCGATTGGGGACCCGGCTGCAGGTTGACACTATCAGTGGCACTCTAATATAGGAGCGAAGTCCTCGGTCGCCCAGGTTCGAACCCTGATAGTGTCCATAACTTCATGATTAGGTTGAATGTCTAAATATTTTAGCGTAGCGAGACTTGGCTCGTAAGAAGAACGACCAGTTTAGGACTAGCACTAATATTCATCGCTCAGTTTTTCCACTAAACACTTCTATACGTCGAGGGGCAGCACTTTCATCATTATTTGGGATGTTGATTAGTACGTCAACGCTAAATTCGTCGTCGACTGTGATAATACAATCGCGTCTACACAACCAGTCGGTCCTATGTTCATTCTAGCCGTCCAGTTCTGGAAAATTCTTGGTGAACATGTAATGAGTATCCAAAGTGCACCTGTATTCTATTATCGACGGGAAGGAAATGATAACTGCATTGCGGGACGGTATTCATTGACTGAGATTTCGTTAATACAGTAGCAAAAACAAGACGAAGAATAACAGTACAGACAGATAGCAAGAGACGGCGGGTAGTATAGGGCAAAGTTTACATGTTGGCGGAAATCGGAAGCAGGACCAAAAGCAAAGAATGGCAGAGTGGAAAGACATTAGGTGGGGATGTCACCAGAAGCTGAAACGTCGCTCGACTTCGACCATTGCTTGTAAGCAAGCTTCCTCTGGGCAGCCGCCTTTCCTCGTGCCTGGTCAACATTTCAGAAGGATCTGTTCGTCTGAAAAGGAAAACCAAAACTAACCTGCGCCTAGTCTTTCCTCCCACTGTAACTTTACCGTCTCTGGCATCCTCAAATCATCGCCTCTCCCCACAGAGCACACAGTCCAAATGGTGTAGGCGAACCGATAACACTAGGCGCGGTAGCGCGAGGAGGTGAGGAGAAGGCAGTGCTCGACGCAAGTCCATAGTCATAAGAGGGAGGCTTCAGCGACGCTACGCTTGCTCAATTTGGCGGAAGACAGTTGGCTGATTGTCAGGAGCGCATGCAGAAAAGGAAGTGTTGTCGATGGGTCGTCCGCGTAATTCGTTACCTGTCCACCAACAAGTACCCTCTCCGCCCAGCTCCAATGGACTACGAAGTAGAAGAGATTCGAGATATTCCATCCGTTCGACATGGATATTCCCGAGGCCTCGGAGGAAGTCGAACGATTCGTGAGGGCTAGCGCTGGGGCCCCTGAAGACACATGTTGTCGTTGTCAGATCGGGGCGGCATGATGAAGTCAAAGATGGAAGAGAATGACCGGGCGAGACACTGGAAGGGAATCTTCGGAAAGGCAGAGCCAGGTCGTCGTGGTCGACATTAGCGTTTGCTACAATTCCCACGCGTGTTTCGTCTTCGACCCCACTGTTCTGGAAACTCAAGGTGATGGGCTTCACGTTGCAGCCTTGGAGAACTTGTAAAAAAAAAAAACAGAGGTCGACGCCTTGCAGACGACCTTCCAGTCCTGTCTCTTGTAAGTAGTCAGTGGTATGTGCTTTTCATCACCAATATATCGTCATTTGGAATGTTATCTGGCTCCGTCCCGTTCGCTCCTCTACAGAAATCCACTCTGGGCGTGTCTTGACTCTTGAGCGAGCTTGAGCGTTTGAGCACCGGCACGCTAACCCAAGGGTTGAGTTTTGGCGCTAGTCAATATTCGGGAGGAAACAGATGACAGCATGTAACGCTTTGATTCGTGCAACAATGCCACCGCTCTGAATTGAACGACGTGTTGTCACCTGTTTCTTTGCTTTGCTTGTCTCTGAACAAGACGTGTACTCTCTAGGTTTCTGCCCCTTCACCGCATCTGATAAACAAAACTCCTCGACTCCGCTCTGTTCTACAGAACTCGCGACCACCTCCCTTCCTTTCCCTCTCACAGGCAAAACTTTGAAAGGAACCCGCAGCTCTTCCCATTGAGGATAGCCCGATTGTGGACGCACTATTAACGTTTTACCGTGGCACTGTGATGTACTAGAAGCCATGTCTTCGGTAGCCCAGGTTCGAACCCTGATAGTGGCCATAGCATATCCTTCATCGCTCCTCTTTGGCACTAAACCGCTTCTGCCGCCCACTAAACCAGTTCTTACAAAAAACCCTGCCCAGTGCCCACCGCCAGGCTGACAGATGTCGAATTCAATTTGATTGCAATACCACTACTATCCACTACCGTCTTTCCATCGCTTTTCCCCCCTGCCGATATTCCATACTCCGTCTACTAGGGAGAAAGGGGATCAAACTGCTATTCTAGGGACCGTAGAATCCTAATGCCCTCTTAATCGCTGGTCCTATGCCAAGTTGGCTCTTAGAATAGGGAACTTCAGTCCCGAACGGCGGCATCGTCTCGTCGATGAAGACCACAGACACCGACTTGAAAATAGTCCGAACCCGAACAGAGATCGAGAATCCGCGCAGGAAGACCGTCTGATTTGCAGCAACTCCCGGTGTAAGGTCGCGTTGGTGACTCCGCTGATAAACACCAGAATAGGTTTGTCTCTCCCATTTGTAGCGTGCATTACCAAGCAGAAACTTCAACGACGCGCCTCCAGACTCGATGTAATGCGAGTAGCATGCGCTGCCCCAAGAATGGCACTTGTCGTATCCCGTTACGAGGTATAGCATACCATTATGGAGTCGTCTGCGTTGTCCCGGTCCATTGAAGTATTTGTACCAACTATGGGCATTGGCTACTGCATATTTTTCAAATAGGTTAACCTGTTCGGAATCGTAACGTTCGGCACCATCTGGAAGGACAAGAACCGCAGCGGCTGTCGATTTTGAACTAGTAAATTCGAATCAGGAAGGAAAGTCCTGAAGGTGTAAAAGAAAACGCACTGTGATGTAACTGAACTAGAAATCACCGAGTTCACTTCCAACCGGCCGTACCTAGGTTCTCGAATGCCCTTCAGTGGTTCAAATCCGGGAGGAGCTCTGTTCTCGTCGCTGGCGTCCTTGCACACATTGAAGAGGTACGTGAACCCCCCGTCATCGTTAAGAATTCCAAGATCGCCGATGTGTGTTCCACTAGGGAGATTGGAAGGCGGTTCTGGTAGCCATAACGGATATCCGTGACCTTTGGGCAGCAGAAGGGATGCATAGATATCCGGAGCTCGTTGTGACGGTGTCTCCATGAAGTTGTGGAGAGAGATGGAAGTACAGTGGAAGTGTACAAGCCCCTTACAAGGGCCCCAGTTCTTATCTCTTCACGACATGTGTTAAACCTTACAGATTTGAAGGTCAGAGTCGCAAGCGGGAAATGCCGAATCTATTTTTGACCGAATTCGAACTTTACGTTTTGCCTTGACTCCTTTGCCAACTGCGACGACTACTTATGTTCCTTCCTCTGCCTTTTCACCTGCCGTTGATAGATATCCGGAGCTCGTTGTGATGCTGGTACAGTCACCATGACTCGGAAGTTGTTGATGGGAAGAGTTTAAACTTATGTTTTGACTGCGACCAAACTGCGACGACTAAGTTATCGATTGGTATCCTCCCTTTATTTTTCCACTTGCTGCCTCGTCACTGACGGTAACGTTACCAGAGATTAATAGAAGCAATGGAACAATTTTTAGGGGGTCCACTGTCTTGACTGAGACTTTCAAGTTCTCAATACGGAGTCTAAGGTTTCCTCTCTTCCGGTTTAGACCTTCCATCTATCATGGCAGCTCTAGCACCACTCAAAGTTCCAAGTATCTATCCCTCACTGATGCTGCGACGGGGCCACGGATATCCACTGTGGCTTCCGGAACCGATTTCAAACCTCCCTCCTGACTGTGTTCGCCATGGAACACAAATCGGTGACCTTGGATATCTTGCTGACAACGGTGGATTCGACTACCTCTTCAATGTGTTGAAGGACGCTGAGGATCCTGACAATCTTAGTGTTCCTCCTGGCTTTGTACCGCTCAAGATGGATCCTGGTATCCGGGAGGAATTGGAATTCCACGATAAGAACTCGATGGTTACTATGTCTGGTGTGGAACAGAGATCGGCTGGGGTATTGTCTGTTTTCTTCCTTCTACCTTCAAATTGTGTGCATTTCTGACAGGGTTGTAGTTTCAAATCTACGAGTTCAATCACGCGAGGCGCAGCCCTCACCCTTCCCGATGGTGCCGAACGCTACGATTGTGAACACCCCGGTATACTCGGGGAATATGCAGCCGCGAATGCTCACAGTTGGTACAAGTATTACAATGGCAAAGACCAAGGCATGGCGATTCGCAACGGTACTCTGTACCTTGTCACTGGATGCGACAAAGCTCGCTCTTGGAGTGCCAAGCGCTACGCGCACTCAGGTAGTGCGTCGACGTTCGCACTGGCCAGAATATTTCACTACAGGAAGGAGAGACACCTCGTTTCTGGTGTCGATGAACGAAGTCATGAGCGTGAGATGACACCAGATGCGAGGGCCAATCAGACCATCTTCCTGCGTGGATACTCGATCTCTGTTCGTACCAAGAACTGGATGCTGGGAAATCGGGTGGGTGTGATTCTTTCCTTTTCTTTAGATGCTAAATATGATCACAGGATGTGTTTCCCTACCAATATAGCAGTCTCTGGACGGGTAAGGAGCACCCTGACGGCAGACCATCGGCGTCAGTAAATGACTATATTCTTGGCGGTGTAAGCTCCTAGTGCCGTTGTGAGGCTCACACTCACGCCAACTCTAGTACTTTGGTGCCACTGTTGCGGTCACTCATGACCACTATATGGGTATGGTAAATAGTGTACGTCGGCATTTCCTTGGCAGGTCTTCCAGTCCCATTAACTGACTCACTAGGTTCGAAATCCACTCAATGCAGTAGAGCTTGCGAATGATTTCACTTCCAGTACCGACCTAATTTTCATCACCAAAAGTAAACCGTTCACCATCACATCGTGATTCTGCCTGAATCCTTACCGGTCCTTTCCAGGTTCTGGAACAGGTGGTGCATGGATAGCAAACCGAGGGTTCACAGACGTACTCGGATATCAACGCCGGACGTTGGGCTCGAAGGATGCGGAAGCCCTTCAAGAACTGACAGGTGTGAAACACACCATTCTTTCTCAGAACATGAGCATTGACCGGTCCTTAGGTTGCGCACCTGAGGAAGCCATGAGTATCATAGGACTGCGACCCCGGCTACCTGTCCGAGTTCGATTAAGGCGATGGTGCTCGGGGGTGGCGGAAAAGAAGAAGACAACAGTTTCATGTGAGAAGGGAGTAATCTAATAGCCTTACGAGCTGGCTTCGTTGTATGCTCGCAGAACCTAAAATCTGAACAGATTTCAGACTCGAACATATGGACAGTGTATCAGCGGGGGATTCGATGGTTTGACTATGCATGGAATACCGACGTCTTGGGGCACTCACTCGAGTCAGGGAAATTTCCGGCGCATGCATAATAATATGGGCACGGCCCATCAAGGCTCGACGCTGAAACAACTGCGAAGAATTTGTTGGGAGAACACCGTTTTCTTCATATGTAAGTCAGAGTCGTTGAACCCTGTATGAGCACAGCAAGAGTTGGTCTCCAGGGTACCGACACCACTGGGGTCTGGAGGCGCGGCACATAGTGCAATTTCGGCATGCATGCAGGTATGTTGCTTGCGAATATCTGATTCCGATGCTGTATGGCTCACTGCATTGGCTTGCATAAATAGATCCCTGGTTACCCACTGTTCAGTGGTTCGGGAGAAAATAGGACGTTTACGTATAAGCGCAGTTGATGAAGATGGGAACGTTTACCGCCCACGGTGTTTTCGGCGTTTACGCCGAAGACACCATCATTCAAGCCATCTTCAGGTGTCATATACGCTCACTTACCGCTCCCTTAGACGCTAACCTCGCGGATGGATATCGTCCGTTTATTGAACGTTACCGTTCGTTCACATTGGCATGTTCGCTCTGGAACGAAGCTCGCGCGCTTATGCCTGCAACATAAAGAACGACACCTGAATAGAAGCGGGAGCTGTGATGCCCCAAAATACTTTCATCATGTACCTTTTCTGGCATATGCAACCCGCGTCATGGTGCCTGAAACGCGTTGAGAATATGAAGAAGGGAAAAGACTGATGCTGGTGCTGTATTCCTTCGTTTCATATCTGATCAGTTCTCATAGCATTCGAGGTGCTACATTCGTCTTAAATCATCACACGATATACAAAACGTTGCTCTTTCTCTTGTTCTTCATACGTTTTGCGCTCGATAAGCCTGTCCCTTCAGTTCACAGAGACATCCATCTTGGACTTCGCAGTTTGAGTGCTGGTACGTTCCTTGGTTTGGGCCAGAACGAGTGCTAAACTGGCATTCTTTGTAGGCATCTCATGCTTGTGCTTTGGTATCGTTCGACATCCTGTATTCTGCTTGCGAAATCAGAGAATCGTAAAAGTCATTAATCAAACGTACGTATACGCCTACCATCATGTTCTACCTTATGGATCCTCACTATTCTCCGCTAGCATTCCATCGACATGCAAGTCCTGATCCTTATCTTCTTATTCGCTGTGGATGTCAGCGGTGCCCCAGACGACAGCGACTCATCAGGCTTGCCGGCTTGTTCGAAAGAAGTCAGGACAGAGCTGAGTATCATCTGGAGCTGTCTAGCTACGATATTCGCATCCACATGGCTTGCTGTACATCCCAATGTTCCAGGACTTGATCTCACCAAGGAAGGATCTGTGTGGGGGATTTTTTATCGTCCAACGATCATGTGTTCTCTCGAGCGTATAAAACTGATGCTGGTCGCGATTTTGGCACCGGAAGCCATGGTTGGGTGGGCTATACGTCAATTCCTAGTCGCAAGGAAGGTCCGTGCGTGTAAGACATTTATGACCTGGTTTCATAACCCGTGTGCTGACCTTGTACATGGCAGATTCCTCCAAGGATCACGAGCTGAAGTTGGTCCACGGCTTCTTTGTTAGCATGGGAGGATTCTATTACGGAAAGGAAAAAAGGCTTGTCACTCTGAAAGACGTTCCCAAGCTCCTGGAGTCACTGGCAAAGGTCCGTGCCGTCGATATCAAGGACAAGAGTAAAGGCGACGCGCTATCTAAAACGATCGTCCTTCTCCAAATATCCTGGTTCGTGGTCCAGTGTTGTGTACGAGCCGCTCGGAAGCTGCCTATCACGCTACTGGAGATGTCGGCCCTTGGTTTTGCCGTGCTGAGCATTACATCTTATGCGGCATGGTGGGAAAAGCCGGTTGATATCCTGTATCAGATCCGTCTCGAGGAGGATCCTTCGATGGACGCTGATCAAAATGGCTGTACGCTCTACAAAGTCGGTGTACCCTCGGATGTCGACCCGGAGCCGATGGCGGCTCTATCTCCTGCTAGAAGCATTGATAGCTACGAAAAGTCTCCCGGAGTCAATAGCTCAAACCCCATAGAACTCCTTCCCCTTCCCAATACAGCCTCTTTTAAGCCAACCGCGGGTTATAGCAGTGGTTGGACCCACAATTCCCCTGCGATTGACACCTCAGCTCTGAAGGACATCGCGTACCCTCCTAGACCTGAAGTCTATGCAGAATCATCTCTGCTGGAATTCTGTTTCAAGACTGCCCAGCGTTTCGGAAAGAGAGCAATCCGTCCTTTCACAGATATACACTTCTCGGTGATGGGTTTCATTTTTGGCGATGATATTGGTTCAGGTGTCAATAGATCTGTTCCAACTGCTGCAACCGGTGCTGCAGGAATGTCATGCTGCGATGGGGGCACGTCGACGGAGGATAATGACTTTTCAGTGCGCTTGCTAGCAGTATTTTATGTGGGAGGCCTATTTGGGGCAATCCACTGCGCGGCCTGGTCATTCAGCTTTCCTTCGCATGCGGAAAAGGTGCTATGGCGAACGTCGTCTGTTGCGATCATAGTCGGCCTAGTTTGTGGTATCAGTCACGCCCTTTCAATACGCAAACGACTATTCATCCTATTGATTGCGATTAGCAGTCGCCTATTACGAAAGGTCCCCGAACAAAGTCGTATTTCAACCTTTACGACCAAAATATACTCATACAACGACTCGGACTATACCATCTTGGAAAACAATAGCATTTTCAATACTCTCAGGTATTGCAGGGATTCCGTGTTGGGGTTCTTGTCTGTTTTGGCTATCGCGATATACATCGTAGCGCGGGTGACTTTAATTGTCCTTGCACTCTTGCAACTCCGTTCATTACCGCCACTGGCTCTTCGTACTGTAAACTGGACAACGGTCATACCTCATATTTAAGCCGATTCTCTCTACCTACGTTACTATTGAAATTTAGGTCTACATGCACCAACAGATTCACTGTGATACTTTCGTACTACAGACGGCGGTGTTGATGTGAATATATTTATATTATACATTCTTTGTTCTAAGCGCTGATTCCAGCAGTTTCCTTCTAATCTTGTAACCTGCTCTTGACTTTAATTCATAAAATCATTCTTCCCCTTCCCCTTCATCCTGCACCTTTGGTGTCAACGGTGTCTCCTTTATGAAAACCGCCGCTACCACCGCTACCCCCGCGAGAGCTACAGTAAACCAAAACACTACATGTATGGCCTCGCCATACGCGTGCCTCACAATCACACGAACACTTCGCGGAAGGGTGGCGATACTGTCGAGGGAGTGCCTTACTTGACGGACAAGTTCGTCAACATCGACATCCTCACCAGCCAACTCCCGCTTGAGCACAGCACGCAGCGTCCCTTGGACCAGCGTGCTTCCAACTGACAGACCTACAACTGAGCCAAGGGAACGGAATAGGTACGACACTACGTGATCTAATTTTAGCACGCTGTTCTAAGTATCGAAAAGCGTGCTTACCTGCCGTAGCGATCGCCTGATCAGCATGTCCCGCATTTGCAATGAGAGAGATGAGCGAAGTGGTTATCCCACCCCCTGACAAATTATAAGAACTGGCTAGGTAGCTGTAACGTAAACACGTACCATTGCCGATACTCGATATCACCAAACCCACGACCAAGCCAACCAAGGAACTCACCACCACCCCACTCATGAGCACTACAAGTATGGCCCCAGCAAGGAGTAAGAGGTACCCTGCGACCGTAACCCAATAAAACTTCCCGGTCGCTTGCATAACCACGCCACCGATCAGACTCCCTGCTACACCACCCACGACACTCGGGATGAACCACGCCCCTACTCGGCTGGCCGAGAACCCACACACAGCCTGCAAGTACAACGAGAGGTGGAATAGCATGCACATACTTGCTGCCACTCCAAAGAAATTGACGAGGTACGATGGGGTGAGCGCACGTGAAAGGATAATTCGCGCGGGTGCGAGTGGTTCGCGCGCAGTGTGCTCGGTGATGGCAAAAAGAATGGAGAACATTGCAGACCCGACAAGAGTGCTGATGGTGAGCGGCGCCGACCAGGAGACGTTTCCTCCGTTATCAAGCCCAAGGAGGAGGAGGAGGACCGTCACTACGAGAGTAAACGCCCCGAGGAAATCGATACGGCGAATTTTGGTTTTCAAGCTCGAATCATTGGAGGGCAAGGGTATCGTTAGAGCCAAAGAGACGGAAATGATAGCAACGAGCGCAATAGGGACTTGCATAAGGAAAGCCCAACGCCAACCAATCGTATCAGCGAGTATCCCCCCGAGAGGCGCACCTATTGCGCTCCCTGTTGCAAAGACGATATTGATAATCCCCTGCCAAGTCCCCCGACTTCGTAGGGGGACGATATCCGACATAATAATGCTTACAACCGTTGACATCCCCCCACCGCCGATACCTGCTAGTGCGCGCGACGCAATGAGTGCGTTCATGCTCTGCGAGATCCCACACAAGAAGCTTCCAAGGGCGAAGATACAATACGCGCTCAGCAAACAGGTCTTACGCCCGAAAATGTCGCTGAGTTTCCCATATAGTGGTCTGAATGTTACATTATGAGGGGGCCAGAGCTTTGTGGAATGAATTACGTACTGGAAGCTGGTGAGGGTAAGCATGTATCCCGTCGCGATCCAGCTCGTCTTTTGGAGCTGTTCGAGCTCACTCCCAATGGCGGCGTATGCTACATGTCTACGTTAGAAGGATATATTGATGGATAGGAAAGTTGGATATACACGAAACGACGATTGTCCCATCCATGGCCGCGAGAAATACTCCCACCGACATGGGGATGACCTGACGATGCAATCAAGAAGGATTCCGAAATCATTGATAATCGACGTACCACAGCAGCTAACGCCCGTGCGGACTTATCTCCTGCATCGGCGTTGGCGTTGGCGAGCAGCGGCCTGGTCTCGTCGATGTCCTCGACGGTCATCGTGGGAGGAGAGAAAGAAGTAATTCCATGAGAATGGCGATACGATGTTGAAATTGATAACATTACGTATTTGACAGTATTTTCGGAAGTTCGTCCCGAAAATGGAGGTCAATCAGGCACACTCAAGGTACGCTGGATGAGCAGAAGAACTTCGGGCTCGCAAGGGGGATATGCTAAAAGACAATGGGCTACACCATCTTTGCTACTGCGAACCATCAAGGCCAATGGGATGGTTTTCCGAAAGTAACCATCAAAAGGGTCCTTGTAATCATAACAATTGTAAAACCTGTTTTACAAGAATCCATAGCGTGTCGCAGATGGCACGCTTCCCCCACCCCCCCTCGACCTCAAAATTGATTGGTGACTTCAATCGTCGCGTTCGAATCGTCGGAAAATACCCAAACTAAACCACGGTTCTTCGTGAACAGCCTCCCGACAAATACAACATCTATCTGACCCCCATCAAGTACATCATTGGCACTGACAATTGCTCTTCTTCACATCATGTGCGAGATGAGATTGGAATACCGGTCCAGGAGTGATGGCAATGCGCCAAACAAACGTTAACCTCCGGGCGCCACGAAGGGATATCCGGTACTGACTTTTCCAAATATTCGGATCCTGAGACGCTATTCACAAAGTTAGTCGGAGACACAGTCAAACTTTGAAAAGACTTCACTTCAATAAAAGAGGGATCGAGCTCCTAACCGCATCAACGACCTCCAATGGAAATCAAATCCGGTTCTCGAAGTCATCACTATACTCATCCATGCAGTTATTACCATTGGGAGACACGAATTGCGACTCCCGGAGAGACAGTGAGTAAAAGTGACACAACGGCAAAAAGTCAAGTGAGAAACATAGAGCACCAAGATGTTACACACGGTGAAGTCCTACGCAATAGGTCTAGTAAGATAAGTACAATGCATGGATACACCGACCTTGTGCTATTTACGCATTGAATCCAAGTAGCGCTGTGTCTTCTCGTGCGACGATATTTCACCTTGCTGCGCACACATCCACTCCCGAGCTTCGACAACGGCCTCGTCGCATTCTTCATCCACACATCGGGCCAATTCTGATGGGGTGTAGTGCGGGACTTTGTATGAGATCCCGTGTTCATCCACCATTGTTATCATTCTCTGTCCGCTAATCGACTCTTCACCCATGTCTTCTTCAGACTCTACTCCACAGCCCGACACTTCCATCTCGTCCATTGTCACGCCAGCCCCAGGATGACGCTGACTATCACCAGTGCGTCTGCGTCTGCGTTTGCGTGAACCCTCCGCCGAGTAGTCTGATCCTCCAGAGTCCTTCGCATGACTAAGTCGTTTATGGTTACTAGAATCAGCCCTCCACAAAAGTTTTGGTAAATCGCGAGTTGCGGTGCTCCCAAATGTCCAAGTTTTGGCATATGCAATCAATGTAGACAGTCCATTGATCAACCACACATAAGACCGAAGCAATCCAGCCGGACTGGCAAGGTTCAAAGTGTCTATACACCAATGGCGCACATATCCTTCATCAGTCTGTACAGGCCACTTAGATTGTCGATTTAGAAAGGGGGACTATTGAGACTTACCAATGTTCCAAGATGAAAAGTTAATTCATAGAAATTGGACCCCTTGTAACTGCCGACAACTCCCATGAGATATTCCAACCCGAAGCAGAGTAATCTGCGATGTCGCAGAATTGCTGCAAAATCCATTAGGAGTTTTTGGACAGCAGCCATCGGGTCGTAGTTCTCATACTCGACGACTACCATGCACAGATCGTCACAATTCGGCGAAAGACGCGCTGCACTCGTAACCTCAGTTGAGATACCATTATGAGATCCAAATTTCTTGATAGCTAGTTGAGTTGTTGCGTGCAGTCGGTAGGTGGTTTGGCCATCACACTTCAAGTCGTGGCTGACATAGAACAGTACCTTTGTGTACGTCTTGCTCATCGCCGTCGATACCTCGTGCTGATATCTAAAAGAAGGATAGTAAGCGCGCGTTGATACTAAACGTCATACAACTCACCCCATGCTGCGTGATTTCTGCTTCTCGCCCGTCACCCTCACAACCTGGTGTAGTAGGGAATCTACTCCATGTCGGGTTGTGTCCTCATTGATAGAAGGATGTGGAGCAGTAAGAGTGAAAAGAAAATTCTCATGCGCAGTCGCAAGCTTTTTCCACTCGTGCTTAAGGGAATATTCATCGGTGTCCGAAGTAAAACTTCCTTCAAAATTGTTCAAGAGATCCTGAGCGAAGATCCTAATCATAGCTTCTTCATCGTTGTCATCTCTGGCCGATACGAGATGCTCCTAAGAATGGAAATCTTCCTGAGCTGAAGAAAGGGGTAGATATCTGAAGAACGCACTTTCAGAGCTTTTGGGAGTTCCAGATGCTTGAGAGTATCAATTAATTTCCGACTTTCAGAAGGCACATCATCATAGCGTTCTTCGATTGGTATAGTCTCCACCAAAGCGGCCCCAGCCCATCGTTCAAATGAATCTTGGGTGGTCGCTAGAAGTTCAGATGGGGTGTAATTCATGGGACGAGGGGCTTCGACATAGGTGCTTGCTTGCTTTCGGCTTTGTGTAAGCTCTTATCAGAGAAAGGGCGCCAAATGAGTAACAACCGTACGTGAAAGAGAAGGCTGAAGAAGTAGAAGATTGGCATTGGATTCGCAGATCTGTTTACCGGGGAAAGTATTTCAAGCTCCGATAGAAAGTACATGAAGGCGCTTCCAATGATTTAAGGCTATCGCAAAATGAATGTAAGTGTGAAACTTCATTATAGTCGTATCATTACTAACTTTATGTTTATCTTGAAAGACTGAAATCTATTTCACACTCCCAAGAAGTCGTTTTATTACAGACTACCGCTCCATTGAACCCAACAATAGAAGGATTATATGATATTCATGGTGAAATCTTCTTTGTCATGTACAAGGTTTGGTCTCCCATCGCCATCATCAGGACCAGTACAGATATCACCCAGTACTATATTTTCGTCATCGATACAGAAAGGCTCATCAAATTCACCGATACTTATCCAACACTCCGAGCCTTCATAGAACGAGCTAGACGCTATAATGGAGGAGATGCCCAGATCGCCCCATTTGAGCTTGTGGAGTACAACCCGGGGCCAAAAGAGGTCCCAGACTTGATGAAGGAATGGAACACAGTGTATCGTGCCAGGAAATCGTGTACTTGCCAGCTGTATCATATGGCTAGGGTATGGTAGTTGAGCGTTGAGCATTGATGGAGCACGACAAAGACCGGGAAGAATTGGCCGATGCCTGCTGACAGCAAGTCCATATTTTTTCACAGTAGCAAAATGACAAGGTCAACAGCTGAACAAGTCTGCAAGAAGAAGCGCACTCAATCCACCCCATATTCGCCATGGTACGCCTATCAGATTCCGCCGCCGAGAAACTATACAGTCTGATGGATGACACGCTTCCTCGTCAGCCCGCCAAGACCCCAGACCTAATTAGCGACTTTGGATGCCTCTTGATCCGTTACCGCCACCACCTCCAAAACTCCCACGGTCCACTAGCACCGCTCGAAGGGTTTTGAGTAGGCGAACGAGGATAGATACGCGTATATACTATCTGTATTCTCATACCAAAATACAAGAACACAAATGTCCGACACCTCGGAACCACCCGATGACATCAAGGACACGAGCTTTACTGTGACCCCATCGTCGAGGGCAACTGAAGCAAAACGGCTGCACATGGAGAAGTTTGAAAAAGCAGCAGAAAGTGTAGTAAAGGACTACGGCAAAACAGTGGAAGTAGAAGGTACGCCCGTCAGTGCCATTTTCGATGTCATGGTCGTGCTACGACACATGATCAAAAACGAGTTGAGACCATCGAAAGCGATGTCGACAAAACAACTCCGCATGGTCACCAACATGGTTGGAATGCTGGAAGCATGGATGGATATGGAAGAATATAAAGCAGTTCAGAATGCGATGGCACTTGCAAACCTGATGAACGATAACTTCAAAATGCTACAGGAGAACTCAAACATCATAAAAACCGTGGCTGATACACAATACACCAACGGCGAAGCCGTCAGCGAACAGCTCCAGGAGCTAAAGCAGAACGTTACAGCTCTGCAATCTATAGTTGAGGACCTACATGTTACCAACATCCAACCCATGCCTATCCCCACTCCCACACACTCTAACGCGATCTCATATGCCGATATAGCTGCCAGACCAAGCCCATTCACTGATCCTCACCATGCCGATGCCATTGCAAAAGCAAAGCTTGCTAATTGACGCGTCATCGTGAAGCCAGTCACAGACAAAGCGAAATCTGAGATGGGAAAGCACAGCGAGAAAGACCTCGTATCAAGCATTAACACAGCCCTATCCATAACAGCGACCAAACTAGGGGAGGTCCTCTACGTTGTACCGGAGAACGTCAAGGTCGTTGGGGTGTGCAAACTCGCAAACGGCAGCATGATCTACATGTTCAATTCAGACGATGCAGCTACATGGCTCCGAGGACCTGGAGCTCTGGAGATCATACAGCAAGCAGCAGGAGATGGAATATCTGTCACCCTGCAGCTTAACAGTATCATAGTGCCATTCGCACCAACTACAATCGACATCGAAAACACCAAAACATGGCGCAGTATCGAGGACAGCAGTGGGCTGACAGCAGGGACTATTCGCAATGTGAGGTACCTCAAACCGGTGGAACACCATCACGAGGGCCAGTGAGAGGCGCACCTCGTAGTGGGCTTTGACTCACGAGAGCAGGCAAACAAAGCCATTCGTGTGGGAGTCATCATCGAGGGAAAAGAGCTCCAAGCAAGGAAGGAATTACCAGATGCATCTAGGTGCGTAAATTGCTCAGTCCTGCCTCGTGATCACGACGCAAAGAACTGTCCAAATACCACAAAATGCGGACAATGTGCTGGTGGTCATGCAACCAGAGAATGTACAGTCAATGACCACAAAAAGTTTCATTGTGTTAACTGCAAGGTCACTGGCCATGGAGCTGTTGACTGGACTTCTTGTCCTTCTTTCCTTAGGGCCTCCGACATTGTACGTAGTTGCCATCCAGAATCAAAATACAAGTACTTCGTAACTGAGGACCCCATGACATGGATATCCAATGATGTACAAAAACGAGTTGAAACTGCGTGCCCTCACAAGGCAACAGGCAAAAACATGGGGCAATTTAACATCCAAGGTGGCACTGCGGTGCACTCCTTGGGAAGCTTTATGGTCTCGTCCTATCCAACTCGGGATCGGAAAAATGGCGGCAGCATGAAGCAAAATAAGAACAAGATGAACCCCAACACCATACCAGTGGCGTCCAGCAAGTACCGTCAACCATCGCTAAACCAATTTCTAGCGAGAAGCCAGCGATCAACAAGTAGATCATCTGCTGACAGAATCCCGTGGGCAGAGGATGGTGAGATCATCCTAGGGACACAAAGTGACCACACAAGAGCTGAACAATCTATCTCCACTCTGCCCGTTGACCTATGACCGATACAAATAATACTAATTTCACCGACAGAAAACAACTGAAGCTCTATCAACTCAATGTCAACAAGTCACTTATCACTCAGTCATGTCTCATTCATCAGATCCGACAGGACAACGACATCATAATGATCCAAGAACCATACATTAGCAAGCAAGGGAAATTGAGAGCAACACAAGGATGGCTGACAGTATACCCTACTGGTCATGACCTCGAGCCCTCCGCAACAAGAACGGTAACACTTATCAATCGATCCATTTCAACTAACGCTTGGTCTAGCATACCTCTGGAGACTCAGGATGCAGTAGCAGTCGTCCTGCAAGCCCCAGCGGAATCCATCATCATCGTTAGCATCTACAGTGATGGCAGTTCCATGGTAACATGGGATATCATTGATTCCATGCTCCGTAAGTACACATCAGAGCGACGAGATGGACGAGGGCTACCGTACCGATTCATATGCACCAGAGACTACAATGCACATCACCCATTGTGGGATGAACCCCAAAACTCACATCTATTTACAGAACGAGCCCTACAACGAGTGGGGCACCTGTTACGCTTGGTGGGACAATACTGACTCAAAATGCCGCTACCAGCACACATACCCACACTCCGAGCCTTCTCAACAGGCAACTACACCCACGTCGATAATATCTTTTGCTCTGATGAATTATTACCGGTGTTCATCAAATGCAACGTAGACCATGCAGCACAACCCCCATGTATAGACCACTTTCCCATTCTTTCTACCATAGACATATCCCCTCCACGCAGCAACTTCGAGCCTCGGTGTAACTTCCGCAAAGTGGACTGGCAAAAATTCTATAACAAACTGCGAGAGAAGCTTGATGCGCTCCCACCTCCATGCGAAATCGAAACCAAGGAACAAGTACACGGAACTCTAGAAGAACTTGATCAGATTGTACAGGATGTTATTGAGCTATATGTCCCATGGACAAAACCAAGCCCATACATCAAGCACTGGTGGACTGACGAACTGTCAGTTCTACATAAGCACCTACACACGGTGCAGAAAAAGGCATACAGGGTCCGGATGTTCAGTGACCACCCAATACATGAGGAGAAGCGACAAATACGGAAGGCGTACATGGAAGCCATGGATGCCACAAAGACCAGATGCTGGATGGAATGGCTAGAGAATGCAGGAGGGAGCAGCATATGGGAAATATGCAGCTTCATATCACAGCCTATGTCAGACGGAGGGAGATCCCAGATACCAGATTTGGTCATCAAGCAAGATATGCAGCTGCTGTGCAGAGTTCAAGAGAACTCGGAGAAGGGTAATGTATTCCGTTCTGCTTTCTTTCCCCCCAAACCAGCTACATCAGCTGTCCCTGCAAATGTATTATACCCGCCGCCTGCATGGGAATTCCGTCTGATAACAGACAAACAGATCGAACGAGCATACAAAAGGATGAAGCCACTCAAAGCCACCAAACCAGGCACAGTTCTGAACTGTGTTCTGTCCCAATGCGCTGATCTCCTTGCTCCTCGTATAGGCCCAGTCTACCGTGCAACATTCACAATGGAAGAGTACCCAGAGGTGCTAAGCGCAATGAATACTATTATTCTGCGGAAGCCAGGTAAAACTACGAAGATCCCAATGCATACAGACCGATCATTCTGTCCAATGGATGGGGGAGAGGATTCCATGCAACCCTCAACCAAGACCTCATCGCATGGTGTGAGCACCTAGGGATACTACCAGATCGACACTTTGGAGGACGTCCAGGCCGTTGTACAACAGACTCAGTACACCTAATGGTAGCCTCAATCAAAGATGCCTGGCGTCAAGGTGACGTAGTAACAGTTCTATTTCTTGATGTCAAAGGTGCATTTCCTAGTGTGGATGTGGATATGCTTATCCATGAAATGCTTATGATGGGAATACCGGTCCAATACATGGACTGGCTATGCCGAAGGCTCGAAGGACGAAAAACGGTCCTCACTTTTGATGACTTTAAATCTCTCGTATTCGAAGTTACTAACGGACTGGACCAAGGGGATCCGCTCTCACAGATTCTATACATCATCTACAACTCAAGTGTGGCACGACGTCTCAAAAACGGTGAGAAGGGCTTCTTATTCATCGACGATAAGGCCATCCTGATTCATGGGGAAACCTTTGATGAGACACATCAGAAAATCAAAGATATCATGGAACGGACAGGAGGAATATTGGAATGGGCAAGAGATCACAACTGTGAGTATGGGGTGGAGAAATTTCAGCTGGTGGACTTCACTCCCAAAACATGGGAAGTTCCGCCAAGCCCTAACAACACCACCAAGCGCCGAGAACCAGCCATGGGCAACCCAGTACACATTGGAGCATATATCATACACCCTAAACCCGCAGCAAAATTCCTGGGTGTATATATTGATGCTGGACTGCGCTGGAAAGAACAAGGAGCGGCAGCCATAAAGAAAGGTGATGACTGGATAATCCAGTTTTGAAGACTTGCTCAAATAAGCTCGGGCGTCTCTAGGGAGTGTATGCGACTCACTTACATCTCCATCGCGATTCCAAGAATTCTGTATGCAGCTGATGTGTTTTTGAATCCACAGAGACGAATGAAGAGGAAGAGGAAGGACGGTAAAAGCAGTATCCGTACGGTGAACTGCCTGTCCTCGATACAGAGGAAAGCAGCAATACTCATAACCGGAGCATTGCGTACCACAGCAGCAGACGTCTTGGATATCCATGCCAACTTGCTTCCTATGAAGGGACAAGTAGAAGTATACCGGCACCGTGCTTTCGCACGGATGGCATGCTTGCCTCCAGGACATCCACTTTACAAACGGATAAGACAAGTAGCGAACCGATATGTGAAGCGTCACAGATCTCCACTACATGAGCTAGCACGGGACTTCAGAATCCGGCCAGATCAAACAGAAACCATCAAGGCAGTGCAATTCCCACCGCATTGGGAATCAAAAGTGAAGATAGAAGTGGCAGAATCAATGCGGGAGGCCATCACAATGGACAGGATCGATAACAGCGAAGTAATGGCATATGGAGATGGATCAGGAATTGATGGAGGTATAGGAGCAGCTGCAGTGGTATACCATGGAGGAAGGAAGATCAAAACACTGCGGTTGAGGGTAGGATCAGCAGAGGAACATGAGGTATATGATGGCGAAGGGGTATCTCTAACGCTCTGCACAGAAGCACTACGAAGCATGACCAATGTCAAGAGTGCTACCTTCAGCATTGATAATGTGGCTGCCATCCAAGCGACTGCACTGGCAAGGCCGACACCCTCACATCACATATTCGACCTCTTCCACAAGCGTATTGACATGGTCCTCCGACAGCATCCAAACATTTCCATCACGGTTCGATAGGTCCCTAGGCATCAGGGCATAGCAGGCAACGAAGCGGCAGACAGCGAAGCGAAGGCAGCAGCCAGAGGCGATGTCAGCGAGCCACGGAATCTCCCGGCACCGCTACGCAAATCCATTCCCCACAATAAAACATCATTACTCCGGGAGCACTATGCGAAGCAGAAACGAAACGCTGACCGAGCCTGGAGGAAATCACCCTGTTTTTCCAGGTTTCGTACAATTGACTCAGCAACTGCCCAGCAAGCTGCACGCCGGTATAGGAAACTGGCCACTTCCTTGCCACGCAAGATTACCAGTATACTAGTACAGCTCCGTACCGGACATATTGGGCTAAATTGCCATCTCTTCAACATCCGCCGCGCCGAATCTCCTGCATGCCCAAAATGCTCACACCCGAACGAATCAGTGCATCACTACCTTATGCGATGTCCTGCATATGAGGATGAACGGAACACCCTGCAGCAATCCCTCGGCATCAGAGGAACTGCAATGTCAATCAAGCACGTACTCTCAAAACGGAAAAACTTACCCCATCTCATCCAGTACCTTAACGACACTCATCGATTCGAAAGCACGTTTGGTACATTCCCGGAAGTAGAGATCGAAGAAGAAGCGGAAGGATAGAAACACACACCAAGAGGAAACACAAGTGTCGGACAGCAGCAGAAGCATAAAGGGTTGGTCTTCCGCCTCAGGACCGAGCCATTTTGGCAGTAGGGGAGGCGGACGCGAGATATCTCGCAAGGAGCACAAGGATGCTTGATAGTTAAGATACATAAAAGCGTAGATATAACCAAAAGTAGCATACTCAGTAGCATGATCCGACCATACGCTAGCGTGTAGGATAGTACTTACAGTACAAATTGGAACCAAAAAAAAAAAAAAAAAAAAATTAGCGACTTTGATCGTCACGCCCAGATCATCGGGAAATGACCATACCAAGCCTGGGTTCTTGGTGAACAGCCTCCCAACAAATACAACGTCTGCCTGACCCCGATCGAGCAATATGTCCGTCGTTGATGCGTCCAACAGCGCTGACGAGCAAACCAGGATTGCTCTTCTTCACGTCATGTGCGAGGTGAGCTTGGTATGCCGGTCCAGAAGTGAAGGTTTGCTTGATGTTGTTACCTCCAGCAGACACGTCTAGCAAATCAACCCCATGTTGAGCAAGGATGGGGGCGAAACGAACGGTATCCTCGGACCGCCAAGAAGGAACGTCTGGCAGAGACTTTTCCAAACATTCTGTTCCTGAGATTCTGTTCGAAGATAATCAATGACAGAAACGAACAAGAGTTCCTAGTCCTTACCTGAAGAAAAGAGGCGTCGACTCTGGAATGACGCTCCTAACCGCGTCAACAACCTCCAACGGGAATCGAATACGGTTTTCAAAGTTACCACCATACTCATCCGTGCGCTTGTTACTCGTCGGAGACAAAAACCCGCACAACAGATACCCATGTGCACCATGAACTTCAACAACATCAAACCCAGCCTTCACGGCCCTCTGCGCGGCCAGCTTGAACGACTCTACAAGGCTCTTCAAGTCCTCCTTGCTTAACTCCCTTGGTGTCGCGTAGCTATCGGCAAACGCAATAGGCGAAGCCGCCACCACATCGTCAGGTCATCCCCCCATTTCCACCTCCGCAAGATTTTGGTCTTCAATCCAAGGTGCAGTCGTCGAAGCTTTACGGCCAGCATGACAGATCTGGATGGCAATCTTCTGGCTCTGGGAATGGGCGAACTCGACAATCGCAGCGAGGGGCGCGATGTGGTCATCGGACCAGATGCCGAGGTCGTTTGGGGTGATGCGACCTTCTGGAACGACTGCGGCAGCCTCCATGACAGTCAGAAATTCGAAGGCGGATTCATCCTTCTCAATATCTCGTTGCAGCTGACAGAGGATCAGGCGGTTAATGTTTCACGCTTTTAATCTATGCACCGATTGGACAACAGCATGTCGACCAGAAACCTGAGAATATTCTAATCAACATCCCAAGTAATATCTGAAAACTTACTCGATAAATCCCTTCAGCTTCCGACCCTCTGGAATCAATTTCTGCAACGCACATCTTGACTATCTTAGGAATGTCTCCATCCGGCAAATTTTTCGATGTCGCATAGCCAGCCAAACTGAAACCAAAAATCAGATCCTTACATTCTCCAACAAGGCCATGCTGATATAAGACGGGTTCGGGTATTGCCGAGGCTAATGAACGCGGAATATAAGCCGTTACCCGTGCAACATCCTTCTCTGGCGAGATTCTGTCCACAGCTGAACGTGCATGGGTAGACAGCTGTGTTTGAGTAGTGGTCGTGGCTCTGCAAAATAGTCAGCTCGCACGCATGGCCGTAAAAAAATTTAAACCGACATCATATTATCGGTGTACTTCTCAAGGGCCTTCTTCACTGCAGCTGAGGACTCTTCGACAAATGTCGACAGACTCTGGGTATACATGAAGATTAGAAAACTATCTGAATTATGCCAACGCATATTGTATCCGCTTTCCAGTGTCTTTGTACGTCGTAGGCGAAGTGTCTCCAACCAATGGACGCCCTTGCGGTACTCCTTGTCTATGTCGCATAGTTAGATGGCACCCTTTGCTTTTCGTAACAGAAAGAACCAGCTTCTTCTAGCTCCCTCTTTGTTCGGACAATACGAAGTGCGTGGTTTTCTTTACCGCCCAGTGAATCCTTGACGGTGCCGCTCTTGTCTAGAAAGCCGATCAAGGTATTCAGTTGTCGTTTGCCTAGAAGGGTTCAAGATATGTCGCAAGAGACAAAAGGGAACACCAGGATACCTTGATGGGCCAAATCCGAAAAGGCGGTGCCAGAAGACGGAGAACGATTGCGTCCAGGCGCGCTACCGGATGGCCGGCGGTCGATGGCTCTCAGAGGTTGGGGTGAAGTGACTGTCGGACGCGCTGTTCCTAAATGATTGGGTTTCATTGATGTAGTGATGTGATGGGTATCGGAAGGCGGGGACTGGGGGGAGGTTGGTGGTGACAAAGCTGCTTTCTTAGACTCCTGGGCGGGGTGTCACACAGTGGATCATCATCGAAGTACAATGAGCGCACCTCGACTTCGGCAAACTTTTTGATATATTTCGTCTTGAGTTTTGGCAACGTTACTTCAGCATATTCGTCATACGCTGATCCGGATTCCTTGAGATCTTCCTTGATCCGCTTCCTTGTACGTTCTTGGGTCTCCTAAGCAGTGCGAATGACGAGTGTGTAATTGAGGATAGGATAGACTTACTTTGACTGTGGTCAAGGGATTGAGGACATCGACAGTCAAGGTGGACAGAAAGGCTTGACGAGCTTGGGCCTCTGAAAAAGGAGCTCGTTATATGACGGTCGGTAATCGTGGCTTGGTAAGACTGCACACCTCTTTCAACGTTATCCCTGATTTCAGCCCAGGCAGTTCTCGAATTGCTGAGATCCGTCCGGTCATCAAGAAAGGAGTCAATACTTTGTATTTTCCGATGAAGCTTCATGAGAGAATCAACGCTATAGCAGCCGGCCTGTAAGCAAAGGTCGTGACGCCCTCATAAAATGAGTTGACTATGACTCCTCAATACGTTTTCTGCGGAGAAAGCAATGAGGCAGATAGCATACGATGAGATGGGACAGACCTACCGTTCATTGAAAAAGCTGAGATATGAATACATCAAAAAGCGAAGGTGGGCATCAAAAAGCGGAATAGGACCATGAGCAGGAAGATGAGTATCCGACGCTGAGGGCCTCGACGAAGGTAAGGGAGAATCCATAGGATAGACTGCAGTCATGGGTGCGGTACTTGTGCAACATTAACGAAGACCTCTGTCACTCCCGCCACGTAGATCACGTGCCACGCGAAATTGAAATTGATTTCGGAAGCAGATATTAAATATTAATAAATTTAAAGTAACATTATTATTTTGGTCCGTACCACCAATCTTATGGGACAAGAAACATACCGTAAGTTCATGAAATCATCGATTTGAGGTCCTGAGTTGGATTATTACAACGGGACGCGGAACTCCAATAAATGATGAAAAGATGATGGTTCGTTGATTGCGAGGCTTCCCGGGTTCATTAGCCTCACCGTGCGCAACGGGGGCTATCTAGGGCGGAACTCGCCCGACCGTTGTGTTGACTGTTCTGCGGTCGTATCACGCTCATGCACTTAAGCGGTGAAAAACTGGAAAACTGGTCGAACAGAGCATGAACGTTGAACGTTGATTCCGTAACGGGTGGATGCTTATCTACATCACCCCTGAGTTAGATAAGCTAGTCAGTCTGGCTACGCAGGAGGGCAACACTTGCAGCGTTGGGTCTGTACAGTAGTCTGTAGACTACTGTGGATACTAGGCACTCAAATACATAAAGTATTTGGGTGGTTTGTCGAAAGACGAGGGCCTGGAGGGCAGCGAATTTGAGTTGTTGTCAGAGAACTTAGTCGGAGGGTAAGAGTATGGACCGACGAGACAAGAAACCCAAATGACGCGGCAGGCCCAAGTCTTGAGCGCCTGGGAACCAGAAGGCCAGAAGGAAGCCGAATCTGGTATACCAAGCGCTGTAGGGAGTAGGTGGGTGGGACGAAAGAATGAGAAAGGCCGTGAACTGGCCAACGAGGGAGACGATGGCAGAGTGTCGAGGCTCAAAGAAATTGAAAGAATGGGATTCATCAGGAAAATGACGGAAAAATTGTAATTGGTTACGGCGGATTTTGCCGATCATAATGAGTCATCATTATTTCAGGCGATTTCAATTCAATCATAATACGGCAAACCGCTCACAATAGGTCGGAATCTGCTGCCAATTGTATTGTAATCCGCATAATTTGTTGCATTGGATTCTGCCCATTGTGACATAGTAATAATTATATTATGGGTGGGCTGTGATATAATGACAAGACTGTATGAGCATCCATAAAGCCTTCTACAAGTCTTTAGCAAGTACATCGATAGCCGTAAGTATATGCAAGTTTATTACGGGTGCTTTGTTGGCCGAACCTGGCCTCGTACCAGGGGCAAATATATGTAGTGCGGAAGTAACAATATTTAAACTCCGCTTAGAGATTGTTGATAAACCACGCTCCGTCCTAATACGGAAGTTGGTTGGACTTGTCCTTTTACTTTGACATCCTCGGTGACTCGTCTCATAAACCAACATCCTTGCCTCACACCACGTCGAACGGACTCCTAGTCATGTAAGTAAGTAGCTCTCTGTTCTTAAGGTATGTCTGATGTGCTTATATATTCCCTTCATCCAGTATTGCTTATGTCTGCATCAGTAACTTTGCGACCCCTTCGCTGGAAGTATACGGGCTCTTGTACTGTTGAGATGGCCAATGTGGTGCGTACTTCGTCATCTCTTACATGGGCTTCAGTCACTTATGTTCATCATAGGTTCCGTTCTTCTCCCGACGCAGTTATGGTACGCCTTTCTTGCCTTCTTCTATGCTTATTTTAGTTGTAGGCCAGCGCCGATACATTCATCAACAAGTTGAAGCCCGTTGACAATGTTTCAGTACGTCTATCTATCTTACTTTCCTCTGCCTTCTAATAATTGTCTCTACAGGTATGTGTGGCATTTGTCAATGAAGCTTTCGTTGCTAGCTTCAACGTTGCAATGTATGTTATCTGAAATCCTGTGCCCTATCCAAAGACTCATTGTTTTCTTCCTTTAGTCCTGAATAATGTAAAGTGAGCGTTGGAAGGCGGGTCCATTGGTATACGGCTCGTATCAACCCGAAACATTTCTTCGGGTACGGGAAGGAATGCATTTTTAAATTCTCGGTTGTCGTATTGTCTCGGCATGTATCGTTTACGGATGTATGTATTTACAAGTCGCAATATACATTGTTTTTTCCTATCTCTTCCATGGGTGATCTATAGTATTGTAGCCGAATATAGTTGCATTGTCGGTGAGTTACACTATGCTTGGGAGCGTATTAGAGCTATATTAAGACAGTATTGTGATGGAATTGTAACACTATTTTAATGCCCGAGTTTCCGTTGTGATCTATTACAATGGATTATGTATATTATAATGTATTTTGAACATCGTAACACCTTAGGATCTCGCGGCCTTTTCCCTGATGTTCTTCCCCAATGAATTGGTCTGTTTACATCAGTATACATCTAAAGGCTACGCCATCTGCCTGCTAGCTTATCCTCCGATAAGCCATCCGCTCGTACCTCGCTTCTGGCTTATCTCGGAAGATCTGTTCCACCATTATATTGTTCCTGAATGACTTTTTCGGGGACCCCGCGAAGGGTCTCTACTCCGCGCGACACACTCAAAAGCGTGATCACAACGGTATGAGCCTTCGTGGCCACAGCACATGGTTCGCCATGTCAGGGCTGTGGGCCCGGCCGTTCCTTATTGGGACCTTGTGCCGGTAACAACACCAACACCAACACCACATGCCGCCGTTCATTTACTGACTCTTATCGGTACCGTTCATATTTTCGGTTCCGAATTCCTGCATACAAATACCGTTCACATTTCTGTCTTCACTGCGTCAGCTATGCCTTGGCATCCCGACGTTCAAGTTTTCGCGTCCGACGTCGCTTTAGGTGCTCAGGTAACCCTGAACAAGCCCGATCTTTGGTCATTGGTATTGCACGGAGCGAGTCCTGTGGCGTAAGTTTCATAAATTACCTCTTTGCTCTGCGATTGACAGTACACAGTATCTACACCGATAATTTGATAGTACCCGCCTACGTTGCCGCCGCATCCGCTGCGCTTCTGATACTTCATATTCTGCTCAGCTGGAAGTCGGTGAAGCGCTTCATTTCGCGATTGCAGGAGAACAAGAAATTTCCCGACAATAACCGGGAACCCCAGCCAACGACACAATCCTTTGGTATCTTCGCCGAAGTCAGAGAACATGTCGTACTACATGGCGGGCCCACCATCTTTTTCTACATGGTCTTCAGATTTCTTAGCTCATTAGCTCTGTTGGGGCTTTCTGCTGCATCTCTGGTGCTGGATGAACGAGACAGGACCCATAACAATGTCGGTCTCTTTGGTAAATGGGGCAAAAAACATAAGGGGAAGAAAGAACACTCCCGCGCCTTCACGAACGAGGAATGGTTAGAAGCCTCTTTATGCTTGACATTCGTTCGTACAATCTTCCGCATGTCGTACATATTCTCACACCATCATTGTACAGCTATACACATCCTTCCTTGCTCTCATTGCAGTAACGGCAAAACCCAGATGCAGTCGAGTTGTCGCCGGGCACTTCAATGTTGTGCTCCTGGCAGCCTTCGGAGTCTACTTTTATCGCGACCTCTTTCCTTTATTGACGTACACTTTGCCAATGCAAGATCCAGAAAGCAGTATTTTGTGGGCAAAGATCATTCTTCTTGGCGTCATCGCTGTTCTTGTACCGCTCATCATGCCCCGTGCATACATTCCTGTCAATGCCAAGGTATTCCTGTTTATTCAGAAGTAATGCCAGTACTGAACGCCAGCCTAGAGCCCAATGCCGCTACCGAGTCCAGAACAGACGGCCCCTCTAATATCTATGATGCTCCATAGCTACCTCGATCCCTTGGTGCTGAAGGCTTATCGGATTCCTCATCTGCCATTTGATCAGCTCCCGCCCCTTGCAGATTACGACACGTCTCAAGTCCTCAAAGCTCGAAGTTTCCCGGTTTGTGCCATTAACCTTCTCTGATCTTTGTAAATTTTGATATCATAGCATGCAGCATCTGGATATATTCTCAGGAGCCAAAAAGCGACACATCTTTTTCGGTTTGATGCGTGTGTTCCGGTGGGATTATACCGTCTTGGCTCTGATGATTTTGGTACATGTTTGCGGTACATTTGCCGGTCCCATTGGTATCAACAGATTACTCGAGTAGGTTATTATTCGCTTGTACGCGCGTTAACTTATGTATCTTACAGCTACATTGAACACCGAGATGACGGAGACGCTTTTGTCCGACCCATAGTCTGGATATTTTGGCTATTCTTTGGGCCAGTGGTTGCTTCAATCGCCATTCAGTGGTATATATTTATTGCAGTAAGCCAGCCCTGACATGTTTCTATACTTTTATCTAACTTACTTTTAGACAAGGGTCATGGTACGAACAGAGGCCATCATAACCCAACTGGTATTCGAGCATTCGCTTCGTATCCGCGTCAAAGCTTCGACGACAGATAGTCCTGGAAAAAGTACTGCTCCCACTCCCGATAATGCGTCTATCAAAGAAGACGCACCGTCTACAGAGTCGAGTGGGAGTAGCGCTACTTTACATGGAACTTCCGATGCAGTCTCTATCAACTCCAGAGACGCGAATTGCGACGTCAACACAACAAACCAAGCATCCTCTTCGTCAACTGAAGTAACGCAGGAGTCCGCATCAGGGCAAGACGCTTCAGCAGCCCCGGCAGCACAGTCAGATACAAGCAACCTAGTGGGCAAGATCAACAACTTGGTTACGACAGACCTGGGAAACATTATAGACGCGCGAGATTTCCTTCTTATCGGCGTTTATGTGCCTGTGCAAATCACACTTTGCATCTGCTTCCTTTATATAGTCCTAGGCTGGAGGTATAGACCCCTTTCTTGTACTATGCTTCATGTTGACGGATCCTGTTGCAGTGCGTTTGTTGGTCTGGCCTTCATCATAGCCATGCTCCCAATTCCTGGTTTCGTGGCTAAGTTTACTCAGACGGTCCAAGAGCAGCGTCTGAAGAAAACAGACGGGAGAGTGCAAACGGTCACCGAAAGTAATGTCTTCGCTGTTTGTTGCTGTCTCTCTCTCAACATTTCTATTAGCCATGAACGTGCTTCGCATGATCAAGCTCTTCGGGTGGGAAAAGAAGATGGATGATAAGATCGCTGAGAAACGAGACGAAGAACTGGTTTGGATCAAAAAGCGCAAGATGTTGGATTTGCTAAACGGGACCATCAAGTTATTTCCTTTCCCATTTTCTGAATTACCTCTGATCTCACTCCCTTATAAGCTTTGTGATACCGATTATTACAATGATCCTTACGTTCGCTTTCTAGTGAGTGGCCCTTACTCTCAAAATGACGTTCATCTGACTAGCATTCAGTGTTCGCATCCTCTTATCTATCCTTAAGCCGGAAACTCACATAGCGTAGACTGTCATTATGAAGCAGAAGCTGAGCGCTTCGAAAGTATTCTCCAGCATGTCGGTCTTTGACATGTTGCGAAATCAGCTTCATATGGTTTTCAATTCCATCACAGACACCATGACTGGTAAAGTATCACTTGACCGTATGACAGACTTCCTTCGGAATGTACGTCATATTCCACGGATAAGCTTTCTGTCATCAACCCTTCTGTAGACGGAACTTCTTGATTCTTTCACGGAGAAAGAGAATACCATAGATCTGCTTACTGCAGACAGTGACGGGGTGGACTCATCACAGATTGGCTTCCGGAATGCCTCGTTTGTTTGGTCTAACGATGTCGATGGATCTCTTACGCCGTCGAAAAGGAAGTTTGTGCTCAAGATCGATGATGATCTGATATTCCAACGTGGTCGCATAAATTTGGTTGTCGGACCTACTGGCTCTGGAAAGACGTCATTGCTTATGGCTTTATTGGGTTCGTGGTTCGCAATCAGTTCTTTCATTTTCCTGATTTTTTTCTAGGTGAGATGCACTTCATTCCAGCATCACCCGACGCGTGGTTCAACCTTCCTCGGGATGGAGGCGTCGCATACGCCGCACAAGAATCGTGGGTTCAAAATGAGACCATCAAAGTAGGTCACCTCCAGCCGCCTGGCTACTTATGCTAAGGGTTCTTGGTGAAGGCCAACATTCTTTTTGGATCACCTTATGACGAAACAAGATACAAGAAAGTTATTTATCAGTGCGGACTCGAGCGAGATATTTCCCTATTCGAAGCAGGTGATCAAGCAGAGGTGGGTGAGAAAGGCTTGACTCTCAGTGGGGGTCAAAAAGCTCGAGTCACTCTTGCGCGCGCCATTTACTCTCAAGCGCAAATCATATTGTTGGACGATGTTCTGGCGGCTCTCGAGTAAGCCTATTGTGCATCATTATCAAGAAGTGTTCTGATCATCATCATAGCGTTCACACCGCCAAATGGATAGTAGACAAATGTTTCACGGGAGATTTAACGGAAGGCCGAACGATCATCTTAGTGGTAAGTGAATGCTCTTGTCAAGGCTATCCATCATTCATTGACTATTTGCCAGACGCACAACGTTGCCATGGCCCGCCCGATAGCCAATTATGTTGTTTCTATCAAGAACGGCAGAGTTGCAAGTCAGGGTTCTGCAAGCGACGTGCTGGTGCACGATACATCTCTGGCGGATGAAACAGATCAAGTTCAGAAAGCAATGGACAAAGTTGAAGAAGAGATAGATTCTCAGCTTCCCCCCGACGCAAAGAAGTCCGACGGTAAATTAATAGCAGCTGAGGAGATTGAAGAGGGGCATATTGGTCTGCCTGCGCGTACGTTCTTCTCATCGTCCGATCTTTGTCTCGAAGGAAGTTTAACGTGTACGACGGTAGTAAAATTCTTCTTTTCCTCTCTTGGAGGCGGTCATGTCTGGCTTTTCTTCATGTCTTTCATCGGTGGACTTGCCATCACAGAGATATTGAATGCAGCACAGACTTGGTGGTTAGGGCATTGGGCCTCACAATACGACGGTCGTGAAGCGTATCAAGTCCCTGTATTTTTGTCAGTGTTCTTCTTTTCAGGAGACCTCGCTTCGCAACTGATGTGCAATTTTCAGCTATATAAGCATCTACAGTCAGTGAAGTCGTCAGTGAGGGGAGTAATAATGCTCATCAAGTTTTTAGGTTCTTTTACTCTCGTCGCTGTATCAGTCTATGCTGTCACATTCATGTTCTTTGTCGTCGCATCTCTACGATCTTCGAGAACAATTCACAGGCAGCTCATTCAATCGGTTTTAGGAACAACTTTAAGGTGAAACACATTTCCTTCATCTGACTGTCGCTGCTCAAGTCGATACTTAGGTGGCTCGACACAACTCCTACGTCGCGGGTTATCACTAGGTGTACTCAAGATATCAGAGCACGTAAGTCTTTTCTCTCTGTGTGCCTTTCTGTGAATAACTTCATATCTAGTTGATGGACCGGTCACAATGTGGTTCATGTATGTGGTGGAGATCTCTGTGACCATGCTCATCAAATTTGTGGCTGTTGTCATTGTGACTCCGCTTTTCTTATTCCCATCGGTAATCGTCGCTCTCGCTGGAGCTTGGTGCGGTCAGGTGTACATCAAGGCGCAACTATCAGTCAAGCGCGAGATGTCGAACGCCAAGTCACCGGTCCTTTCGCAGTATGTATACATGCAATCTTCGCGTGTTTTGTATACTGACGGCACATACAGTTTCGGTGCAGCAATTGCTGGATTAAGTAAGTATAGTAAGATGCACTGTCAAACTCAAGTCAGGCTAACTTTCATTCAGCATCTATACGTGCATATGGCGTTCAAGAAGCTTTCGCGCAAGAATCTTTGTCTCGAATTAACCGTTATACGCGAACCGCACGAACTTTCTACAACCTCGATCGGTGGGTATGTATTCGGATCAGCGCGCTCGGAGGTCTCTTTGCAGCGGCCCTTGCGGTATACCTGGTATACTTCCAGGACCGTACTGCTTCAACCACTGGGTTCTCTTTGAACATGGCTAGTAAGTCTCTCCCACCTTCTGACACGATATAACGTAAAGCTATGTCCGTCATCCAGTCGGTTTCAGTGGCTTAATTCTTTGGTGGGTCAGGAAACTGAACGAGTTCGAAGTTCAAGGTACGCTCTTAAGCAGCTAATATGTCACTCCGATTGTCTTTAATGGCTTTCACAGGAAACAGGTCAATATTTCGCCGTTATTTAATTCGTAGTTCCTGACACCCCTTGGTCGTTAGCTTGGAACGAATCCAAGGTTATGTTACCATAGAGCAAGAGCCCAAGCCCACCGCAAGAGGTGCCCCTCCTGCTTCCTGGCCGACGTCTGGAAAACTCGTTGTTGAGAATCTAACGGCTAGATATTCACAAGACGGTCCTGCTGTGCTCCATAACATATCGTTTACCATCAATTCTGGCGAAAGGATAGGTGTTGGTAAGAAGAGTTTTCTCTTTGGGCCCTACCGAAGTTCATTGGTTCTCCATTTAGTCGGCAGGACAGGAAGCGGGAAGAGCTCCTTGACCCTATCGCTTCTTAGGTGCATCTATACTGATGGGAACATCTATTATGATGGGTTACCTACCTCATCAGTTAATCTTGATGCCTTGCGTTCAAGCATAACTATCATTCCCCAGATGGTCAGTGCACGTTTCATAGTAACATCTGTGTAACTGAAAACAGATAGCCCGAGCTTCTAAGCGGATCTCTAAGACAAAACCTGGATCCCTTCGATCAGTATGACGACGCGACTTTGAACGACGCCTTGAAAGCATCGGGTTTGTTCTCGCTGCAGGACGACGATAATGAAGGTGCTCTAAATCTTGATAGCGCCATTTCAAGCGGCGGTAGCAATCTCTCCGTCGGTCAACGCCAAATCATTGCTCTTGCGCGCGCGATTGTCCGAGGCAGCAAGCTCTTTATTCTTGATGAAGGTTAGACAATGTCTTGCACCCGAGGACCATCATTCTCAGCTGTCATCCACAGCAACATCTGCCATAGATTACAAAACGGACACCGTGATTCAGTCTTCACTTAGAAACGAGTTGAAGGGTGATGTTACCTTGATCACTGTTGCCCATCGACTTCAAACGATCATGGATGCTGACAGAATTGTACGTATCAGTTGCAGTTGTCCCATAAATTTTGACTGGGATTGATTGGCTTTACCTTTCGCAGCTCGTCCTTGATGCTGGTAATATTGTAAGCCCGCTTCTTCTGACTTTGACCACCTGTTCAATACTCACATTCCGAAGGTCGAATATGACAGTCCCTCTGCGCTATTGAAGAAGGTCAACGGGCGTCTCCGAGCAATGGTGGATGAGTCGAACGATAAAGATACATTGTATGCCATGGCAGAAGGCAAGAGGATTACGCTTTGAACGCCGTTTGATATGAGTGTATATACTTATATATGGTGTTGAAATGTTGGAAATAGAGTGTATATAGAAACAAAGCAGTACACGAGCATTGTACAATGCCAAGTTGTCATGAAAATAGCGGGGAGTAATCAACCAAGCTTCAGCCGCGGCAACAAGTATTTCGAACAAGAATTTTATCTTCTGTAAACTTCGACAGCTTCACGACTGCGAGGAGGATATTCCCTGCGAGGAGGTGGCCCAGGAGGTGTAGCCGGGTAGTTACCATCAGGTCCAGGAGCATACTCGTAGGCACCAGAAGGACGGCCAGCGGGACTTTCAGAACGACGCCTGTAACAACATTAAGAAGAGTTAAAGACAATGTAGGATATATTCATGCCTAAATCTAGTCTCAGGTGTTGCACCTCGAGGATAATCAGCGAACCGGGGTGGTGTCATAGGACGACCGCGGTAATCCGGATAATCACTGAAAGATATTGGAACTAGACCGACAGGACAAAGGACTAGTAGATAGCTCACCAAGGCATCCGATGGAAGTCTTCTCGATATCTGGGAGGAGTTCTAGGACGTCCACTTGGAGGGGGAGGATACGAAAATCGCTCCGCCTTTTTGTCATAGCGATCGTAGCCATAGGCAGGCGGGGGAATAGGTCCACGGTAAGCAGCCTCAGGAGGATAGCGGCCCCTGTCAAGATAGCGGTCACGCTCCATCATTGGGGGAGGACGTCTGTAGTCGTCATATCGACTAGGTGGAGGTGGATATTCACGATAGTCTCTGACAGGAGATGGGGGTCGCCGAAAGTCACGCGCAGGAGGTAGTCATAGCGCGTGTCACCCGGGCCGCGTGTGAAGATACCTCCGACTACGAAGAAGTGGGTTAGCGGAAGACGAATGGTGCTTTGAATAGAAGGACGAACGATAGCCGATATGCCATTGGGTGGCCATACCACCTTCACACGAGTATTGGCACAAGGGCGAGAGCTGTCTTCGGTTAGTGAACGGCAATTCAGTCAAACAGATATGGACGCACAAAGATTCTGTTCTGAAAGGTCACCCCACGAATGGTAATTGGCTGGAAGACACTTGGAATATTTTTTCCATCCGACTGAGGTACGACAGCTGTCCCAGCAGGAGGGTCCTGGGCGGGAGTGAAGAAAGAGACACCAGGAGCAGCAACGACTACAGAAGAGATGGTCATTGTCGAAGATGCAGAAGAATAGTGGATGTCGCTGCTTTATATATTTGTCGAGCATGAGTAAGAATTGATGAGCTAGCATCCACTCCGCTTGCAAACTATCCGAGCGGAAGAAAGGAGATACTCTGCACCATGTGTTCCGTTTGTGTGGTCACCATCCATTTGGAATTAGCGATCATACCCATATCATGAATGTGAGCCTGTCTTTGATAGTGTTAGCTTGAAGATTATCCTCAAATACATTTGCGCTTACCAATCAGTACTAGCCTCGGACTTTAATCTACAGTGTTACACCGGCCAGTGAGACAGCACCGGCCAGTGAGACAACAGGCTCGGAATGGGCCATTTGAACCGCAATGCCCTCGTACTTTTCCCTGAATACAACATATTGAGTGTAGGTATCTTTACCAGACCATCCGGTGCTGTGAGGGTGTCATAGTGTTGGTCTGTATGGCATATTACAGTAAAATAGCTGAAAATGAAATATATTTTGATATTTCTGGACTTGATAACACCTCCGGAGCCTTGAAAACTCTTGGCATAACATGTCATTGTATATGTGAATCAGATGTAGCACAATTGGGCAGCCTAACAATGACAACAAGCGAAAGAATTGAGATGAAGTCAAAGAGCCGCTGAAAGTAGCGCACTTTATTGTCACATCACGTTCCTTCCAAATCAGGCTGGCCAGCAAGAGTCGGCTGATTCTGACTAGCAACGTGTCTGATGCGTGTTGATTATCGGTGATTACCTTCCCGATTTGGTTTATCGTGCGTGATGTGACGCGTCTCACTGGCTTGTAAATCGCTGATCTTGCACTTTTGGTACTGATAAGCCTGGATATGGGTAGAACCTCCTCCAATGCACTAACTTTGGTAGGGAATAATGTACATTGATAGTCACGGCTTTATTGTCCCAGCTCCGATCATCCGCCTTGTATCGTTTAAGGCAATTCCGAGGGTGCTTTTGATTTCGGTGTCTCACTGGCCGGTGTAACACTGTATGTGTCTGAATAGGCGAAAATATCAATCGAAGAGACCCTAGATTTTCCCGTTTGTACTGCCGCCGTACGAAAGTAACGTATGGCATTGTTAATCAGATGGAACGGGTACCGCTGGAGCAAAGAGTAAAAAATGAGAATAACCTGAGAAAAGGAAGCTACTGGGTGACATAAAAGGCTTCCTAATCATACTTTCTACCTGCTCGAAATCTACTTTTGTCCAATCTATGACTGTTGATGAATGGGCTGGGAAACTCCTCTAGGTCATAACGATAATGTGGAGAAACATGGCAAAAGCCTGGAACTTTGAAGAATTAGTCGACACGTGAATGTGCTGACAGTTCCATACATATTATTTGAAAGAACAGATGATGTGAATAAATCTACAAAGAGAGAAGGGTGAGCAAGGCTTATAGGGGCGAACCCTACGCCACTACACTAGCGCAGACAGAGTAGATCGAAGAGGAATGGACAGGCGAAGGCGAAGGCGAAGGTTATGAAGAAGTACAGTCACCGCTATGCTGGTTGAACGTTACGTTGACATTGAGGCCTGAGTCTCGTCCTCAACATCGTGTTTCAATTCTTCTCGCTGTTTGAGGTCGACTTCTCCACCCTGAGGCTCGGATCATGGCGGTCGTTGGGAAGAAATGTCGCACTTATGATACCGAAACGTAATTGGGTACTGCAAATAGCAGGAACTGGATTCTCCTGCAACGACAGTAGTCTGGAAGACCTGGTTGTGTCCTATCGTCACGGAGATGTTGAAAGGTGGCTGGACGCGACTCAGAGGAGCAAACCCCATGACTACTTTGAGGACTACACCGACGCGGACGCTGGAGAAGGAGAGGAGGAGGAGATCGAAGTGGAACGTGCAGGCGAAAGCGAAGACTGCGAAGAAGTAGCCTGAGAAGGTTCGTAGATCTTTCCTACCTGTTTTATCTTGCTTGCTCTTCTTTCTTGGCAGATTTAGTAGGCGATGTTATCATCTTATCGTTTCCTATCCTTTATAACATGTAACTGTCAGCACATTCAATAATTCTTCCCGGCCTTTGTTGACCTCCTTCAATCATCATTACGAGCTAGGCGTCCCAATACAATGACTCCCTGCCGGCCTGGTTTTAAACTCGTCCGAGTACCAGCACAAGTTAATATGAGAACAACTAAGCATGAGCCTGGACCACCTAGTAGCATACACAACCTTGTTCTGCCTCGCAAAGTGTCGCTGATGCGCAGTGGAGGCCAGCCAGATGAGGAAGATGAGGAATGACTAAAGAGGCTGCTATTCAGAGATGCCGGTCAAACAATTTAAGCTCTGATATAAAGTATGGTGCCTTGTCTTCCGAGTAATCACCGCCAACAAGCTATCTATCGCAAAATGACTGTAAGTGCGCAACTTGATCATAGCCGTATTTATTACGTTTGTCTTGAAAGACTGACTGGAACGTCGATTTCGTACTGCCAAGCAGTCGTTTCAATACAGACTACCGCTCCAATATTCCATCTGGGTGGAGCTGCGACTGGGCATATTTCGATGGTTGCCATCGCCTATCTCCCTGCGTCGATGGGCATATCATTTTGAACCCCACATTAGAAGGATTATATAACATTCATGGAGAACTCTTCTTCGTCATGTACAAGATTGAGACTCCTATCGCCATCATCAGGACCAGCCGGGACGACACCCAATACTACATATTCGATGTCGATACATGCAATCTCTCCAGATTCACCAATACTTATCCCACACTGCAACACTTCATGGAAAAGGCTGCATGCTGGACTGGAGGAAACGGCCGGATCAAATCAGTGACCCCATTCGAGCCTATGGATTTCGAACCAGGCACAAAAGAAGTCGCGGAGTTGATAGGGGAGTGGAACACAGCATTTCGTGCCGCGGTTATGAAGGGACTTAGGCCATCATTGTAGGAAACATATTATGATACTACCATTGCAACTACGAAATTCTGTGTCCGCAATGTGTAGTGCATATAATACGTTCGGCCCCTCTGCCAAGTCACTTCCAAGTCACCTCCCTCTGTCCTCCCCTTGTCCGACTCATTCTCTGACCTGTCCAACCCTGATCCGCATCCCGACACGATCTCCGTGAAAATGGCTGTCTCTACCAACTCCCTTGTCCGACTCGCTTTCTCCCTCATCCAACCCTCTTCCGCATTCCGATGCAACCTTCCATGAAATCGCCTGTCCCTATAAACGTCCGCCAAACCCCTCCCTCCATGAATACGGCCGTCTCTATAAAGAATGGCCATCCCACAAGACGACCCTGCGACCCTCACAGCCGTGAGACGACCGTCCTCCCCTCCTCCACAGCCACACGACGACGACCCTCCGTCCTCCACAGCCACAGCACCCTCCCTCCCTTCGACTGCCCATCCCTCCCTCGAGTCTAATAATAGCATACGTCCGTCGACGACCCTCCCTTCACACCATCCTCCCCGGGCATGCCTCCCTCTGCATGCACACGCAAGTCCTCCGCACCGTCCTCTACACACACACTCCCTCCTGTCCTCTGTGCCGACCGTGAACGTGCGTCCTCTCTCCTGCAGTGAAGCCCTTAGTATCAATCAATAGATTCTATCACCAGATTCACTAGCTGGGCGATAAACCGAGTGCCGACTCCCGAATACCAAGTCGTCTCGTCAATGGAGAGTCGCGACCAGCAGAGGAGGAGGCGGATGGGAAGGGTAGGTCTTGCAGTCGCCTACATAACTCGTTAGTGGTGGGATGAATGCTCTCGGCCGAGTCTGCTTACCGGTCGACTTCCACCGTGCACACCCTCCTAGTTTCCTGCGTGCGCCGTGGGCTTAGTTATCTTCCGCACTCCCTCCTCTCCGCGTGCCCGCCGAATATAAACACCCTGTCCTCTGTAGGAAACTCCTTAGATTGAATCAATAGAATGTATCAAAATACTCACCAGATGTGTGATAAATCGAGTGCATCCAGATCACGTCGAGCATGGCCAACGAGTCGACAGTATCATTGGCCTAGAAACTGGTCAGTATGACCATTGGGAGGTCAATCAAGTTTGCTTACCACTTGCATTTACTCTCGTCTGATGTCCTCCGCACATCTTAGTCTCCCGCCTGCGTACCTCCCAGCTCGTTAACGGACGGATGTGGTGACGGTGTTGATTGCATTACTACACCATTGTTAGTAGCGCAGGATTGAGATAAGGAAGGCTCACCTTCATCCACCCCCGCCTTCATAACTAAACACCATGCCGGGAAAATAGCTATGCTTGAGAAATAGTCGAGGCAGCAAACTGCCGTACCCAGAATCCATTGAGGGATCGACAGTCGGTGGAGGCATATACTAAAACCATAGCCCCAAAGGTGAAGGCTGGATCAAGATTTCAGTTAGCGTAGTCTTGGATATCGTTGGTGGAAGGGCTCACATTAAAAAAGTATATTCCAGGCGCCCAACAACTCGTATCTGGCCGTATCACCAGCCATCGACTCGACGGCACGCCGACCTTCCCTTCAACTAAAGACGGCGTCAGCCAGAAAATGGAATACGGAGATGTCGCGCACCTTGCTGTGAGCTGCCGGAATCGCTGCGTCGACGGGACAGGCGGTCTCGCGCTTGATTAGAGGCAACCAATGCAAACCCTAGGTAAGGAAATGAGTAAGGAAAGCGAAACATTGCGGAATATTACTATGTACACATACCTCAAGCGCTGGCTCTTCCAAATATGTTCAAGACTGTCAAGGATTCATTACTAAACCATTAGAAATTTAATGTAAGAAACCCTTACCTCTATCCACACCCGTCGCCAGAGTCAACACCGCGCATAAGGCCTTGAGGGCCGGTAGACGTGACAGTGTTGAGAATCCTAGACTGGAAAGGCGGTGAACCGTCACCGTCGTCGAGCTTGACAGCACCGGTTGCGTTGACGTCCTCATTCAGAAAATCGTCGTGTCTTCTAGTCTTGCAAGAAGGTCGTGGCTACAGAGGGAGAAAAGAGGTTAGATCGCGAGAGAAATATCGAGCATCAAGCACGAACCTTGCACGGAAACCAAACCATTGAGATATCGCGTACCTTGCATATCAATATCACCACCAACATCTTGCCGTGAACTACCCAAATAACTCAATAGACGAGCACAGGCGGTCATGCAGTCAATGAGAGCCGTATCAGTCGTATCAGTCGTATCCGTCGACGACCTGTAGAGACCGTGTTAGCGAGAATAATCAAGTCAGGTCACGTCCCACACCATCGCGGAAGCTGCACAAGCACTTCGGTAGGAGGAGGAAGCGGTCGTACGTTCGAGAGCACTATTGGCACGGGGTCTGGGAGAATGTCAAGAAAAGCAGAACACCGTAAAATGTTAGCACACATACTTCGCTCCCTTTCCTCACACATTTCTAGCCATACCCTTTGTCAGATTCAACGCCGCACATGAGGTCTTGAGGGCCGGTAGATGTTTTGAGAGTCGCAGGCTGGGAGGGGGGAAATTGACGTCGTCGTCGAGACTGGTCGAGTTGACGTCCTGGTTCAGAGCATGGTCGCATCTTCTAGTCTTGCAAGGATGACGTGGCTACAAAGGGAGAAAAAGGGTTAGCTTGCAACAGAAATTCAGAGCATCGAGCACGAACCTTCCATGAAAACTAACCCATTCCAACGTGTGTTGACTACGGCCATTAGAATAGACTAGGAGAACAACAATGAGGAAAGAATAAAACTGTGTAATAAATCGATGGCCCACCACAGTAAATGCAGACGTGAGCTGGCAAACAATGGGTCAGAAATCGAGAAAATAACAGTGTGGTACCAAATCCTTACCTTTCTAAACAAAGTCCACCTCTTCTACCATTGAACCCAGTAGCATTGAAGTATTAGCAATGCCCTGCATATCATTAGAATAAAGACGCGAAGAGATAATAAAGAGCTCACCGTTTGTTGGTCGCCACCATTGTCGTCGTCGTCGTGGTCAGAGAAAAAAATCAACGATTCCGAAAAGGGAACTGATACCGGTCACGAGACCAAACCTGTCCTGCTCGACAAATGTCGACGACAAGGTGTATGACATCGGGAGATGCGCCAATGGGATATGAGAAGACGAGAGGACATGGCCTGTAGTCATGGGAGAATAGGAGAGAGGGATGAGAGAGCTGAGAGGGGGAAAAGTAGGGATGAATGGGATAATGACAGTAAACCCAAACATACCTCGTATTTAAACCTTTCGCGCAAGCCCAGAACACACGGGGATCATGGCTAAACCATGCGAACAGATGGGAAACCATCCGAATACCAGATATCCAAATTTGCGACGCTCGAAATTTGGAAGATCCAAACGGCAGATGGAACTTTGCAAAGCGTGGAACGAGTTTCCCCCCTCGTTTCGTGATTAGTTCTGCCGACATTAATGATGAGCCGAGATGCTATTGCACTTCGGAAAATAAGAGTCCATCCCCGCTGTCCATACAACGCAGGACTGGTATGGTACCATCATGAGCATCAACTAGAGAGTACAGGAGGACAAAGTACGCACTCGAGAGGATTCCAACTTTCAAGTTGGATTAACGGCAGGCACGGGGTGGGTTACCGTTGAAGCGTCGACCCTGATGGCATAACAGGGACATCTTGGGGGCACATGAATTTTTGAACTTTGAATTGCAGAAGTACCGGTCTTATGTACAATGCTTCTGTTGTCATCTTCAACAGGCTAGGCTCCGAGAAAACAATCTGGATTGGGGAGTCGTAGCAACATTGACGCTAAGGGGAGACAAATCTATAATTACCATCAGTGAAAGTTCGGCCAATGTTATGCAAAAGCTGAAGAACATACCAAGTCGGCTAGATTCACTTCGAAACGGGACTACCAGGTTCCCAAGAATATTGGCGGCCCTACAACTGGCTACAGTAATAATATCGGTACCTAACAATTCGTTTCTGTGAAATTTTTAACTCCTGCCGGGCGGTAACAGCAAAACTCACAAATCGACGAAGGAGCTCCTGTTCAAGTGCAGGGACAACAGATGACGTCATGATCTGACGCGTCGGTTTCTCGGTCCGAGAGGACTCATTAACGCACTCCGCATCGTGCAGGGTCTTAACTAGCACCCAAAACCGCCGAACGTCGATAGAGGTCAACGTGCATTCATGAGAGTGCCAAAAACCGTGTCATAACGCGATTTGAATTGAATATCGTCTGTACAGAGTAGATTTATGCTTGTCAGTAATAGTGAGCAAAGGGAAAAGTGAAAAGAAACCATAGAACAGCGTAGGTGATAGATTAGAGCAAGTGGTAAGAATGGAAACCACGTCGATGCCTCTTTCGGGATTGATGGAAGGCAGATCCGGCAACTTCCTCTTTCACTTCTGACCACCATCATATGATGCTCGTTCGTCAAGCTTGCTACCTCCCGCACTCCCAGACGGCAATTCAATAATTCTAATCCGTGAGTCAAGTCTTTTAGACATTTCATAACTTTTCATGGAATATTTCTCAGGGCGGATGGATAAATTCCGAATCTAGAATCCTGTCACTGGCTTGTATTCAACACTCGTTTCACGGCCGTCTCACTGTCCAGAACCCCATTGTAAACACAGGGTGTAAACGTCTTTTTCTAGATTTTCAACATTCAAGATCTCGGAGTTGGTAGACCATGCGGGATATCTGATAAGAACGTTTGGGCAGTTTCAATGGAGGTGAACGACGCAGGAAGAGTCTTCCAATCAATTCATATACCTTTGGTGCGTGTGCCCTTCCAGTCTTGCATATCTCCGAGTGTTGATACACTGCAGGATGTCCATATTTTACTGCTATGATGTATTTCTATCAAAGAGAATGCAATTAAACTACACTACACGTCACTTTGGTGCGATCATTCTCTTTGACTTCAAAACTCGAATGCCGGGGATGTCTAACCTACGGAATGATGACCACGACAAAGCCGTCTCCATGATGCACTATCCGATTTCAAGGTGAGCGTCCATTGTATACATTCAGTACTCAGACACTTACCGTCCTTCCATCTAGCTTGGTGGGATCCCTCGCTCTCTAACTTGAGCCTCGAATGCCCGGGGACGTCTAACATGTGGGATGATGGACCCGCGAGGAGACAGCTTTGCTGTCTTTGATGGGTACGTTATCTGAGTCAATGGTGAGTAACTATCACACGAGCTCGAAGGTGAGAAGCTTACCTGCCTTCTCCCCAGCAACGTCTGTAGACCCCCAAATGATGCTACAGAATCCATCTCACAGACTACCCTGACAGATGCATAGCTACGTTTCCTTTGCATGGTAAATGCAGGGTTATGGCGGAGCCGCCTTCTTCGCGTCGTCTTGCCATATGGAAGGAGGGAAAACGAACTTACCGCGACCCCTCAATAACAGCATTTGTATTCGCTTTCTAGACTGAGATTGTCCCTGGTTACTCGATGAGCTGTGCGACCCTGACAAAACCAAACGATGTATTTTGGATGCCGAACTTGACACCGTCTTTGGAGTACGAATGAGGTTCTGCTCGTTGACTGGTGAGCAAACACCACATCGAGTACACACTGATAAACTTACTGGGCCGCACGAAGGCAATGGTTTCATCAATGAATCTCGACAGGTTTCGGGAATGCAGGAATGCATGGGGACAAATGGCAAACCCATCCGCATGGACGTCATACTACCATCTATGAGGATCTTCCGAATTTCAAGATGGATTGAATGATTCGGGGACATGATTCTAGGAACAATCATCAGCCGAGTCTTCTTTTTTTCGAGCGAGCATGGCTGTCCAGTGGGATTGTACCTAGTTTTCGAAGCTAGGCCGTCCCTAGAGTACGGATCAGACTCTGCTCGTCAACTGGTGGGCAAACACCACATTAAACTTGTGTAGATAAACTTACTAGTAGGATTCCAGAATGTACTCCAACCAATACGGGGTATCGATGACATGAACTTGGGGTATGAAAGCAAAGGGCAAATCCGTCCATGTGGAAGTCCGTCTATCAAGATCTTCCGAGTTTCAAGTGTATATGATGGACTCAATGGTTCAGGGACATTCCAGGGGCACGTCCTAGTCGTCATTTTTTGAGCGGATACGGCCATCCGGCATGACCGTAGCTACGTTCCAAGCTAGGTATTCGTTGACTTATAATTTATTGAAACGGAAGGGACTCACTATTCGGTGCAGTGGATTAAATCTGCTGCTTGAAGTGCACATTTCCGCAGGACAAGCAAACCTGACGAAAGATGGTAAAGCAAGCGGTGGTGAGTCCATGTGGATGAGCTCATTTCCAAGTGACGTTACTGACGTATGATTGACCTGCCTCGCCGTAATCTAGACATGATTTACTTACATCTAGATATCCACGGTTTATTCCTGGATAGTGTAGCTGCTTCGAGTTTTGTCGCATACCTTTGGTAGGTGAATTGGCTTTGAGTGAAAGTAGATGCACTCATTACCAGTCGGAGCATGTGAACTTGTGTTCCATGACGTTAGACATTCACAGACATGGTGGTGCGGAAGAATTAACCAGTCCTGTCTGCTACTAGTGAGTATTATTTCAAATGTGAAGCATCAAATAAGACTGACCTAGTTCGTGAATGGTGCCTAGGACAATCCAATATCCGGGATATCCGATACACGTATCCAGAGGTGGCTGCATTTTCGTTTCCAGGTATCATTGCAGACTCAATTTAGCGAAGATCTACCTTGGGATTTCTGGATTGCAATTTACATTGGTACTACGTATCCATGGGCCAGGCTGAGGAGATAGTAGTCTGAGGGATAAAAGTCGGTGGAGGGAATGAGTTGGCATGAAGTAATTCTCATGGATATGCGGGTGTACTGTCATCATATTATCTTTCAGCATTTGTGTCATATCCGAGTCGGAACCGGTTCGCATTCCTCACAGGTACCTAGGACTTACGACAAAGAGATCACTCAGGAGCATGAAACACAGAGAAAATGAGCTTGACCGAAAGGATCCGAGATTTGGATTATTGAAAGTATTCTTGTAGCAATGATCTCAAATGCATGTAGTATCACATCTGAAAAGATCTGAAGTTCACACATCACACAAAGAGAGAAATATGAATGTCATAGTTACAGTACATTCCAGTAGCACACAAACACTCATCTGAGCCTTTGTGCGCCACTGGAAGGTTCTGGAATCATGACAAACAGCAGAAGAATATCCGAATGAAATATTGGATTGATGCGAGTACTGCGGGTTGGCATGCGGTTGCACATTGAAGCATATGGGAGAATAGTTGTGCCGAGAAATTAATTTGTTGATCTTACGTGTTATTGACCGTGGAAATCGAGCTGCAGGGTATATAAGCTCAGGAACTTGGGTGATCGTGCATCCCTCCTTCTTGCCTTTATGCTGCCATTACGCCTCACTGCTGCATCATCCCTTGGTGCAACAAACATCTATTCATGCTGTGTTTACCCTTTGACGGTGTCGCGTTCCATTGAGGACGCGTCATTGGCCATTTTGCGTTGACGGGAGGTGACTGCTCGAAATGGGATGTTTGGCAACGGTGTGCTATTTGGCATGGCCTTTCCTTGCCTCTGACCATCTCGCTCTCGACGCTTTACCTCCATCTCATCATGTAGGAGTTTCTCCTTTGTATTCTTTGTTCTGTTTGTTCATTTAATCGACGACTTAGGATCCTTCAAGTAGCATTCAATGGTCGATCGACGTGCGGTAGATTTTTCCGATTTGGACGTCAAAGTGAGTCTGATATTTATATTCCTCTTTGGCTTCATTGATCCCTCGTAGATTCTTTGCTTTATCACGCAAGGCCTCGTGTTACTTCAGGATCTCCAAGCCCTCGACAACCATCTCACCCTTCAGCATTCGTCGCCGATATGTGGGTCAGGCTTACTCCGAGGCGAAGTATTGATTTCCGGCAAGCAAGGCGCAAGCAACAACCACAACCAAGACACTAGTGGGACGATTTCATGGAAGAGTTTGAAGGGAGGGAGTATCCCGGGATCTTCGAGATGCTTGTGAAGGCGAGGCGTTTGTAAGTTTTACCTTCCCAACTTACTTTTCTGGGCTAACGTTCTCTTACCTAGTTCGTCCACCCACTCACTGTCTAACTCATCCCTCACGACTGAACACGAAGATGGGCCAGTTATGGGCCGAGTTTTGTCCCGAGGCGACGTATCGTGTTCCGGTGAGCAAGGTGACGTGTAGTGGGCACCTACTGTGAAAGGCGGGAGCATATCCATGCGGTGAAGAAGTTTAGGATGTTGAAAAAGGTGCCTGGTTCATGTTTTCATTCATCGAGGTACGTCTACATTCATGTGCTTTGTTTCCTTGAGACTAATGTCGTCTCACGTAGGTTGTCCATTCGCTAAACTCCCCGCTTCTTCGTTTGCTCCTTCCCTGATTCGTGACCTACCCGCTAGCGCCGTCTTCCTCCCTGAAACCGGCCTTCCTTTTCAGATTACTTCAACTACGTCTCCACAAATGTATGGGCCAGCAATGGGTCCGATTTTTGGCCCGAGCCGATGTATCGCGTTCCGGGGAGCGGCGTTATGATGGTGAGGAAGGGGAGGATGGAGCTGATAGGAGAAGATCGCGATTGGACGGGGACGTGTCCCCAACGAAAGTGAGTTCTAATTTTGCGCGTGATTCCTCTGTGGCTAATTCTGTTGCAGTTAGGTTGTCTGCCTTTCCTCTCGAACCCGCCAAACGTGGCCTACCCTTCAAGCTTCAACCCTCCAACATGTCCAACAGCTTCCTCCCTCTGGGAATGGCTCTCCCTTTGCTGACGCTATTCCCACAAACGTTTGCACCGGCTGTGGGGTCGATTTTTGCCCCAAGATGACGTATCGCGTTCCGGGGAGCGGGCACCAGGGAGGAAGGATTTGGAGAATAGTGGGACGAACACGATCGGCCACAGACGCGTGAAGGGACGCGGACCCCTGTCTTGTCCTCTCCGCGCAGCCACTTTCTCGGGGAGGATGTATTCCCCACCCCTCGCCCATACCCGCATCGATGTCTTCGCGCAGTCTCTGAAGCTTCAACGTCGTTCGGGAGCGAGCTCTGCCGAGGCGATGCATCATCGTCTGGGGAACAAGATCTCGACTGCCCCACCTGCATTCCGTGGGTGACATCGAAGTCTACCTCCTGCCCGACCCTTCACTTGAGTCTTCAAGATAAGCTTCAAGTGTGCCAACGGGATTGCACTGATGGATCTGGCGAGGAGTGGATGGGAGAGGGAGGAGTTTCGGGATGCGATGGCTTGCGCGTCTGGAGAAGGCTTTTTTTGTGAGTGCTTGTCTTCGGGATCGTCCCGGCGCTAACTATCATTCAGCATTTCTGTTCCTCTTGCAGTCCACACACGGAGCCAACCAACTTACGCCGCTAATCACCCCCGTTTAACCCGTTGCGTCTGATTAAATAGACGACGTTTGAGGAGGACTCGGGGTTGGATAACGGCGTGGGTTGGTTGACTCGATGCGATGTTGCAGGCGCATAATATGGTGAGATGATTTTCGTTTCCTTCGAACCCGATTCTGACTTGCTTCTATTCCAGCATGTCGTCTTCTCTCGAAAGGTAGGTGTCGTGGCTGGGATTACGCTTATCACACAGGCGCACGAGTCCTTCGGGGCTCGTGCAATTTTTTTTTGGGCGAGTCGGACCCACAACGGCCAGCGTCGGTCTCCCGTTGAAACGACTTGAACGGGAGACTACGCTGGTGTGGGGCATGAACGGGAGGACACCCTCTCCCGTTTGTGCATTTTACGAATACCTTCGGGACGGAGAGATTACGATCGTACGAGCTCCAAATTGTGTGGACTTGGGTGTTTTTCCCATCAAAACCGTGGGTTATTCTTATTAGGCCATTCCTCGGAGTATCTTTTTCTCTCTCGATTCTCTTCTCGTAGTTAGATCGTGTACAGTAGTAGCTCCAATATACATATTCTGCGTTCAGTTTCACTATCGCCCGACTCCTCGTCGACAAATCAGCCTTTTTGTCTTCGTAGACCTTATCTCTGATCCAATTGCCGGTCTGCTTGGCAGGATGGGCCAAGCAAAGACTTTTCCAAGCATTCGGATCCTGGGACCCTATTCAAAGCCAGTCGGAGACACAGTCAAACTTTGAAAAGACTTCACTTCAATAAAAGAGGGATCGAGCTCCTAACCGCATCAACGACCTCCAATGGAAATCAAATCCGGTTCTCGAAGTCATCACTATACTCATCCGTGCAGTTATTACCATTGGGAGACACGAATTGCAACTCCCGGAGAGACAGTGAGTAAAAGTGACACAACGGCAAAAAGTCAAGTGAGAAACATAGAGCACCAAGATGTTACACACGGTGAAGTCCTACGCAATAGGTCTAGTAAGATAAGTACAATGCATGGATACACCGACCTTGTGCTATTTACCCATTGAATCCAAGTAGCGCTGTGTCTTCTCATGCGACGATATTTCACCTTGCTGTGCACACATCCACTCCCGAGCTTCGACAACGGCCTCGTCGCATTCTTCATCCACACATCGGGCCAATTCTGACGGGGTGTAGTGCGGGACTTTGTATGAGATCCCGTGTTCATCCACCATTGATGATTGTTATCATTCTCTGTCCGCTAATCGACTCTTCACCCATGTCTTCTTCAGACTCTACTCCACAGCCCGACACTTCCATCTCGTCCATTGTCACGCCAGCCCCAGGATGACGCTGACTATCACCAGTGCGTCTGCGTTTGCGTGAACCCTCCGCCGAGTAGTCTGATCCTCCAGAGTCCTTCGCATGACCAAGTCGTTTATGGTTACTAGAATCAGCCCTCCACAAAAGTTTTGGTAAATCGCGAGTTGCGGTGCTCCCAAATGTCCAAGTTTTGGCATATGCAATCAATGTAGACAGTCCATTGATCAACCACACATAAGACCGAAGCAATCCAGCCGGACTGGCAAGGTTCAAAGTGTCTATACACCAATGGCGCACATATCCTTCATCAGTCTGTACAGGCCACTTAAATTGTCGATTTAGAAAGGGGGACTATTGAGACTTACCAATGTTCCAAGATGAAAAGTTAATTCATAGAAATTGGACCCCTTGTAACTGCCGACAACTCCCATGAGATATTCCAACCCAAAGCAGAGTAATCTGCGATGTCGCAGAATTGCTGCAAAATCCATTAGGAGTTTTTGGACAGCAGCCATCGGGTCGTAGTTCTCATACTCGACGACTACCATGCACAGATCGTCACAATTCAGCGAAAGACGCGCTGCACTCGTAACCTCAGTTGAGATACCATTATGAGATCCAAATTTCTTGATAGCTAGTTGAGTTGTTGCGTGCAGTCGGTAGGTGGCTTGGCCATCACACTTCAAGTCGTGGCTGACATAGAACGGTACCTTTGTGTACGTCTTGCTCATCGCCGTCGATACCTCGTGCTGATATCTAAAAGAAGGATAGTAAGCGCGTGTTGATACTAAACGTCATACAACTCACCCCACGCTGCGTGATTTCTGCTTCTCGCCTGGTGTAGTAGGGAATCTACTCCATGTCGGGTTGTGTCCTCATTGATAGAAGGATGTGGAGCAGTAAGAGCGAAAAGAAAATTCTCATGCCCAGTCGCAAGCTTTTTCCACTCGTGCTTAAGGGAATATTCATCGGTGTCCGAAGTAAAACTTCCTTCAAATTTGTTCAAGAGATCCTGAGCGAAGATCCTAATCATAGCTTCTTCATCGTTGTCATCTCTGGCCGATACGAGACGCTCCTAAGAATGGAAATCTTCCCGAGCTGAAGAAAGGGGTAGATATCTGAAGAACGCACTTTCAGAGCTTTCGGGGGTTCCAGATGCTTGAGAGTATCGATTAATTTCCGAATTTCAGAAGGCACATCATCATAGCGTTCTTCGATTGGTATAGTCTCCACCAAAGCGGCCCCAGCCCATCGTTCGAATGAATCTTGGGTGGTCGCTAGTTCAGACGGGGTGTAATTCATGGGACGAGGGGCTTCGACATAGGTGCTTGCTTGCTTTCGGCTTTGTGTAAGCTCTTATCAGAGAAAGGGCGCCAAATGAGTAACAACCGTACGTGAAAGAGAAGGCTGAAGAAGTAGAAGATTGGTATTGGATTCGCAGGTCTGTTTACCGAGATGCTGGGAAAGTATTTCAAGCTCCAATAGAAAGTACATGAAGGCGCTTCCAATGATTTAAGGCTGTGAAACTTCATTATAGTCGTATCATTACTAACTTTATGTTTATCTTGAAAGACTGAAATCTATTTCACACTCCCAAGAAGTCGTTTTATTACAGACTACCGCTCCATTGAACCCCACAATAGAAGGATTATATGATATTCATGGTGAAATCTTCTTTGTCATGTACGAGGTTTGGTCTCCCATCGCCGTCATCAGGACCAGCACGGACATCACCCAGTACTATATTTTCGTCATCGATACAGAAAGGCTCATCAAATTCACCGATACTTATCCAACACTCCAAGCCTTCATAGAATGAGCTAGACGCTAGACGCCCAGATCGCCCGTTTGAGCTTGTGGAGTACAACCCGGGGCCAAAAGAGGTCCAAGACTTGATAAAGGAATGGAACACGGCGTATCGTGCCAGGAAATCGTGTACTTGCCAGCTGTATCGTATGGTGGTTGAACGTTGAGCGTTGATGGAGCAGGACAGAGACCGGGAAGAATTGGCCGACGCCTGCTGACAGCAAGTCCGTATTTTTTGACAGTAGCAAATTGACAAGATCAACAGCCGAACAAATCTGTAAGAAGAAGCACACTCAGTCCACCCCGTATTCGCCATGATACGCCTATCAGATTCCGCCGCCGAGAGACTATACAGTCTGATGGATGACACGCTTCCTCGTCAGCCCGCCAAGACCCCAGACCTGATTAGCGACTTTGATCGTCACGCCCAGATCATCGGCAAATGACCATACCAAGCCTGGGTTCTTGGTGAACAGCCTCCCAACAAACACAACGTCTGCCTGACCCCGATCAAGAATGTTTTGAGCAATATGTCCGTCGTTGATGCGTCCAACAGCGCTGACGAGCAAACCAGGATTGCTCTTCTTCACGTCATGTGCAAGATGTGCTTGGTATGCCGGTCCAGAAGTGAAGGTTTGCTTGATGTTGTTACCTCCAGCAGACACGTCTAGCAAATCGACCCCATGCTGAGCAAGGATGGGGGCAAAGCGAACAGTATCCTCGGACCGCCAAGAAGCAACATCTGGCAGAGACTTTTCCAGACATTCCGTTCCTGAGATTCTATTCGAAGATAATCAATGGCAGAAGCGAATGAGAGCTCCTAGTTCTTACCTGAAGAAAAGAGGCATCGATTCTGGAATGACGCCCCTAACCGCGTCAACAACCTCCAACGGGAATCGAATACGGTTCTCGAAACTACCACCATACTCATCCGTGCGCGTGTTACTCGTGGGAGACAAAAACCCGCACAACAGATACCCATGTGCGCCATGAACTTCAACGACATCAAAACCGGCCCTTACGGCCCTCTGCGCAGCCAGCTTGAACGACTCTACAAGGCTCTTCAAGTTCTCCTTGCTCAACTCCCTTGGTGTCGCGTAGCTATCGGCAAACGCAATAGGCGAAGCCGCCACCACATCGTCAGGCCATCCCCCCATTTCCACCTCCGCAAGATTTTGGTCCTCAATCCAAGGCGCAGTTGTCGAGGCTTTACGACCAGCATGACAAATCTGGATAGCAATCTTCTGGCTCTGGGAATGGGCGAACTCGACAATCGCAGCGAGGGGCGCAATGTGATCGTCGGACCAGATGCCGAGGTCGTTTGGGGTGATGCGACCTTCTGGAACGACTGCGGCAGCCTCCATGACAGTCAGACCTGGTCCCCGTGTGAAGATACCTCCGACTACGAAGAAGTGGGTTAGCGGAAGACGAATGATGCTTTGAATAGAAGGACGAACGATGGCCGATATGCCATTGGGTGGCCATACCACCTTCACACGAGTATTGGCACAAGGGCGAGAGCTGTCTTCCATTAGTGAACGGCAACTCAGTCAAACGGATATGGACGCACAAAGATTCTGTTCTGAAAGGTCACCCCGCGAATGGTAATTGGCTGGAAGAGACTTGGAATCCATTTTCCGTCCGACTGAGGTACGACAGCTGTGCCAGCAGGAGGGTCCTGGGCGGGAGTGAAGAAAGAGACACCAGGAGCAGCAACAGAAGAGATAGCCATTGTCGAAGATACAGAAGAATAGTGAATGTCGCTGCTTTATATATTCGTCGAGCATGAGTAAGAATTGATGATTTAGCATCCACTCCACTTGCAAACTATCTGAGCGGAAAAAAGGAGATACTGCGCACCATGTGTTCCGTTTGTGTGGTCACCATCCATTTGGAATTACATATCATACCCGTATCATGTTAAGTGAACGAATATGAGCCTATCTTGGATAGTATTAGCTTGAAGATTACCCTCAAATACATTTGCGCTTACCAGTGAGTACTAGCCTCCTGGGTAGGCGGGCTTTAATCTACCTGTCTGAATAGGTGACAATATCAATCGAAGAGACCCTTCGTGTGATAGATTTCCGGTTCGTACTGGCGCCGTACAACATATGGCGTTAGTAATCTGATGGAACGGCTACCGCTGGAGCAAACAGTAAAAATGAGGACAACCTGAGAAAAGGAAGTTACTGGGTGACGTAAAAGGCTTCCTAATTACACTTTCCACCTGCTCGAAATGTACTTTTGTCCAATCCATGACTATTGATGAATGCCCCGCTTTTCCAGGCTTACGCCTGTCATGTATTGAGAGCATCCGCGGCTCACGGCTGCATTCGTTCGATGTATTTTCGAGCTCACCGGAGTGCGACATCATCTCAGGACCGACGATGGGCCAAGATTTCTTGTACGTTAGACTTCGCTGCACTCTCTTTCTCTTCTTCCTCCTCAAATCCTCTAGGTCGTAACGGAGGAGGAGGTCGAAGTAGAACGTGCAGGCGAAAGCTAAGACGGCGAAGAAGTAGCCTGAGAAGGTTCGTAGATCTTTCCTACCTGTTTTATCTTGCTCATTCTTCTTTCTTTGCAGATTTATTAGGCGGATGGTATCATCTTATCGTTTCCTATCCTTTATAATATGGAACTATCAGCACATTCATTAATTCTTCCCGGCCTTTGTCGGGCTCCTCCAATCACCATTACGAGCTAGGCGTCCCAATACAATGACTCGCTGTCGGCCCGGTTTTAAACTGGTCCGAGTACCAGCACAAGTTGATACGAGAACAACTAAGCACGAGCATGGACCACCTAGTAGCATACACGACCTTGTTCTGCCTCACAAAGTGTCGCTGGTGCAAAGTGTAGGCCAGCCAGATGAGGAAGATGAGGGATGACTTTGAAAGAGGCTCAGGCTATTCGGAGATGCCGGGCAAACAATTTAAGCTCCGATATAAAGTACGGCAAATAAGGGCCTTGTCTTCCGAGTAACCATCGCCAACAAGCTATCTATCGCAAAATGACTGTAAGTGCGCAACTTGATCATAGCCGTATTTATTACGTTTGTCTTGAAAGACTGACTGGAACGTCGATTTCGTACTGCCAAGCAGCCGTTTCAATACAGACTACCGCTCCAATATTCCATTCGGGTGGAGCTGCGACTGGGCATATTTCGAGGGTCGCCATCGCCTATCTCCTTGCGTCGATGGGCATATCATTTTGAATCCCACGCTGGAAGGATTATATAACGTTCATGGCGAACTCTTCTTCGTCATGTACGAGATTAAGTCTCCTATCGCCATCATCAGGACCAGCCGGGACGACACCCTATATTATATATTCAATGTCGATACATGCGATCTCTTCAGATTCACCAATACTTATCCCACACTGCAACACTTGATGGAAAAGGCCGAATGCTGGACTGGAGGAGACGGCCGGCTCAATTCAGTGACCCCATTCGAGCCTATGGATTTCGAACTGGGCACAAAAGAAGTCGCGGAGTTGATAGGGGAATGGAACACAGCGTTTCGTGCCGCGGTCCTGAAGGGACTTAGGCCATCATTGTAGGAAACATATATTTATGATACTACCATTGCAACTATGAAATTCTGTGTTCGCAATGTGTAGTGCTGATAATAGGTTCGGCAGGACGTACTCTTATTATGGTTGCCAAGATTCATAGTTTGAATGAGCACCGTTCATGAAAGTAACATTTAAAATGCCTGAACCCATCGCGACTATTCTTTTGTAACGACGCATGAATGTAGCTGACAGCATGTCCATATTATTTGAAAGGATAGCAAAATGACAAGACGACATCAACCACTGAATAAGTCTGCAAGGAGAGAAGAGTGAGCAAGGTAAAACGGGAAGAAAGAGTCTGCGTACCTTCTCAGGCTACTTCGCAGCCTTCACCTTCGCCTGCGCGTTCCTCTTCGACCTCCTCCTTCTCTTCTTCTTCTCCAGCGTTGGCGTCGGTGTAATCCTCGCGGTAGCCGTTGGATTTGCTCCTCTAAGCCTCGTCCCGCCGCCCTTCAACGTCTCCGTGACGATAGGACTTGCTGCCGGCCTGAACTTAAACTGGTCCGAGTACCTGCACAAGTCAATACGAGAACAACTAAGGACGGACCTGAGCACACCTAGTAGCATACACGACCTTGTTCTTCCTCGCTAAGTGTCGCTGGCGCGCAGTGTAGGCCAGCCAGAAGAGGAATCCGACAAAGATGAGGAAGGCGACTCGTTTGAATAAAGAGGAACGGGACGGTGCCGGTGAGGTCTCCTCATCCTCGTCCTCTTCATGCTTCGATCCTTGTCGCTGTTTAAGGTCGCATTCTCGACCTTGAGAGTCGGACATGATGATGGTGGTTGAATTGAAGGGGCAGGGTCGACATGAAATATCGTGATCGGCAGTACCCGATGCCGCCGTGCCGGGCGAAAGTAAGACAACCATTACGTTCGTAGTTTTTTTTTTGTCTATTTCCTCGCCACTACTTAGTACTTAGCGCTCGGCTATCGTCGTCGCAATGAATGTAAGTTTGTCATCTGATTGCTCTGCCAACCCGTCGATTGTTGACTGCTTCATCGCCAAAAGTTGATTAAACGTTAAGTATAGATTCATGCTCCCAGGCTACACGTCCGATATACTGGATTGGTGTAGTATTACTTGCCTCACGAGACCCGAAGACCCCGAGATGGATATCAGTCTTTGCCCCCGGGTCCGAAGGCTGTGTTTCGATATATAGGCTACACACAAGTCTCCACGAAATTCTCAACCTTTAGCTACCATGATCGCCCGTCGTGCACGTCGAAGAGTCCAGGAAGAAGGAGCTGTCCCTCCCCGGAAACTCATGCAGACAAAATCACCGGCAGATTGTGACCCCCAAGCAGCTTCACCACTGTTCTCCGCTATTCCCCCCGAAATTCGTAACACCATCTTCCAGCTCGCTCTACGCAGCTACCCCGACGAATCCCGACGATACCCTGGCAACGCCTACCACTTCCGTCCGGGATACGAATATGGTCAGCGCATAGACACGGCGCTCCTCCTCACTTGTCGTCTCATTTACAACGAGACTCGTCTCCTACCCGTCATCAGCAACGAGCATGTCTTTTGGTGTAACCGCGGTCCGCCTGGGTCGAGCACCCAGCCAGCTAAATACTTCCGTAGGATGACGGAGGAGCAGCAGGATGCCGTTGACTGTGTGCACTTCTTCATGCAACAGTTTTGGCTCGAGGAGACCTTCCCATCAACTTGCGCGATCCCCGAAATGCGTCCGAGAAAGTTGAAGATAACAATCAGACACTCGGATTGGTGGCACTGGGAGGACAATCAGTTGTTGGTGCTAAAGGACGGGTGGACGAATAAGATGTCACTGTTGAAGCGCCTCGAAGAATTCGAGATCGAGCTGGAGACGTTTGAGAGGGACAAAGATCAGGTTTGCATTCGATTGAGTGTATGCTTCCCGTTTGACTCATTGTCGTGTCCGCCCAGATGCTTGCTATAGCGCAGAGAATACGTAACTGGAGGATCGGTCTCTGCGACGGGCGCACACTGAGCACTGAAGGATGTCCCTTTATTCATGACAAGTGGATGGGAACGTCCGTTTTCGAAGGAAATCTTGGGTATGATAGGGAAAGGAATATTTGGGTCCATAGACACGGGATTGCAGGCCCCGCCGCCCCTTTAGTCTACCATACGGTAACACTCAAGTGGATTGCCGTATAAGGACAATTGTATAGCTGTTGTATAGTGCTCGCTGAGATAGACAGCATAATTACCGCGAGATGCAAGCTTGAGATACCGCCAATTGTTCCCCTCAATTAAATAGAGATGTAGGAAATCAAAAATCGAATGGCCGGCGCTATGGTGTAGTGGCAGCACATGGGATTCTGATAAACTAGGGAATTCCCATAACCCAGGTTCGAACCCTGGTAGTGCCTATTCGTTTTGTCGTCTGACTCGTCTTCTCTATTTTGGTCAAGAATCATTCAAGAATCAAGGATCAAGGATCGACTCGAGTGACGAGTGATGAGTCTCAAGAATCCTTTATCATCTACAATGCTGAGGCCTTAGCGCACAGTTTCCAATCTTTGAACGCATTATCAACGTTAACTGTTTAACGTTTTGCATCACTCCAGAGTAGCTGCTTGCGTTCAGCGCCCAGGTGGCAGGCCCCACTTCCCACTGCCCATAGCTTGGCAAAACTTGACGCTAGCAAGCGACGGATGCCGATTGCATTTTGATTGCATACCACTCAAATACCGGCTAATCCTTCGCCTTTTCCCTGCTATATCCTGCGCTGAAAGAAGAAGTGAAATAGAACAAATTACCGTCCTTTGGCCGTCCTAGGTACCGACGGAAAATACGCCTGTCTAGGATCCCCTCTCGATGGCGTCAGCAGGTCTAGGATTTGTCTCCAACATTTAACGGAGCCCTTCTTCTGTCTTCTCACTGGTATTATCATACTATCATGGCAGCCCTATCCCACCGAGCTCAAGATATCTATCCTTCACTGATGCTCACCCAGGGTCACGGATATCCACTTTGGTATCCAAGCCCACCGTCGAATTTCCCTCCTATTTATGTTCGCCGTGGAACTCAAATCGGAGATCTTGGATATCTTGACGCGGGTGGGGGATTTATCTATCTCTTCAATGTGTACAAGGATGCCGAGGATCCCGTCAATCTAAAAAGGGTTCCACCGGGTTTTGTGCCGCTCAAGTCTGCTCCTGGTGTACGAGAGGAGTTGGATTTTCATGAGAAGAACTTGATGTTTGCTATGTCCGGCGTAGAACAGAGATCTGCTGGGGTATTGTGCGAATCCTTCACCTTCACCTTCAAAGGGCCTTTCTGACCGGGCGGTAGTTTCAAATCCACGAGTTCAAGTACACGGGGCGTTGTCCTTGTCCTTCCAGATGGTGCCGATCGCTATGATTCCGAAAATCCTGGCTTGCTTGGGGAATATGCAGCTGCCAATGCTCACAGTTGGTACGAATATCTCAATGGCAAAGGCATGGATATCTGCAATGGTACGCTGTACCTCGTCACTGGATGCGACAAGTCTCGTTCTTGGGCTACCCAGTGCTACGTGCGGACGAGCAGGCCGTCAAAGTTCACACTCGGCGGAGTGTTTCGGCCCAGAGAGGAGCTACTCAGGATTTCTGCTGGCACTGAACGGAGTCACAAACGCGACATGACACCAGGGGCGATGGCAAACCAGACTATTTTCTTACGCGGATACTCGATCTCTGTTCGTACTCGACCGGCAGTACGTGTGTTGGGTATCAAGAAGGACGCGACAATCATGCGGATACTAGCTCTCTTGAGAACCGCGCGGGTAGACTTTTTCTTTTTCTTCACGACAATCCGTCATCTTATTTAAAATCTGATCGCAGGATGAGATTCCTTACAGAAACAGAAGTGAACCTGAGGCCCGGTTGTTTCCCGAGGTCAGACCAGCAGTGTCAGTAAATAATTATATACTGGATAGTGTAAGCCAGTAAGTACTTCGTAAAGGCGTACTCCATTTTACCCCAATTCCCTAGTACTATGGTGCCACCGTTGCGCTCACGCATGATCACTACATGGGCATCATAAATAAAGTACGTCTTCGTATCTATGGCAACCTTCCACTCTTATGAACACCGTCGCTAGGTTCAAAACCCACTGAAGGCGGTGGAGCTTATGGACGATTTTATTTCCGATGACGGCCTAGTCTTTATCGCTAGAAGTAAGCTGCTAATGTCTAACTCTGCTTGAGTCTCAACTGCTTTCTTCAGGCTCTGGGACGGGCGGTGCATGGATAGCAAACCGAGGGTTTCCAGACATACTCGGAAATCAACGCCGGACACTTGATTCAACGGATGCGGAAACGCTGCAAAAACTAACGGGTGCGTTTCATGCACCGTCGTTTCTGAGAAACCTCGTGCCGACCGGTTTTTAGGTTGTGCGCCTGAAGATGTCAAGAATATAATAGGACTGCGACCGCGTCCACCGGTTCGAACTCGATTGACACGATGGTACTCTGGGATGGTGGGGAAAAAGAAGATAACAATAATCAGGAAAGGGGTTTACACCTAGTTTGGCCAGCTGGCTTTATTGTATCCTCACGGAGTCCGCCTCTGCTGAACGTCCCGCTGACACAGGTTATTTCGCTCAGCCTAATGTCTTTCTTGATTCTAATAGATGCCATTACCGATTCACAATTTGATTTTCGACTCAGGCAACTAGATAACGCAACTTGAAGCTCGATGTACCATTGGCGAACTCAGGCTCCAACAGTCATACGGGCTGCGACGAACCCATCCATCCTCGTGAACCTATAGTGACGGTTATATCAAGATTTCTACCTAAGCTTTTGGAGCTTGTGCGTGCCGACGGACTGCTCGTGGGAGATAGATAATGGATTCATAATATTTTGTACGACATGGTACAACGATCAATCAACAATAACCACTAACCGGAATTTCTTCACTCATTCTCGGTACCCTCCTCTCTTCTGCTCATGACGACGTCTGACTGACATGCTCCTGAACGCGAAAGTACGGCAGTCCACTTGAGAGTCATCGTATGATAGACTAACGGGCGACAGGGCGAACAACCCCAGGTCTATTGGTCCAAGCGTTCTTTTCCCCGTCGCATCTGACACGATTCCCTTCAAAAACAGATGTTCCCGTCCGGTGATCATGAATGACTGGACGACCCTCGGTACTCAGCACACGTCCATCCCAAAGATCGATCTTCCAGCTGTGAATACTTTGAGCCATAGAAAACATCTGGACCACGACAATGAGTGAACTCAACGTAAGATATATCGTTCGATGCAAACCTGGTCTTTGTCCCTCTCATTCGTCTCCAGCTCGATCTCAAATTCCTCCAGGCGCTTGAACAGCCCAATCTTATTCGTCCACCCATCCTTCAGAACCAACAAGTGATTATTCTCCCAGTACCATCAATCCGAGTGTCTGATCGTGATCTTCAGCTTTCTCGGACGCATTTCGGGGATCACGCAAGTTAATGGGAAGGTCTCCTCGAGCCAAATCTGTTGCGTGAAGAAGTGCACGCAATTGACCGCATTCCGCTGCTTCTCTGCCATCTTATGGAAGTACCTGGCTGGCTCTGCGCTCGACCCCGGTGGACCGCGATAGCACCAAAACACATGCTCGTTCTCGATAACAGGCAGGAGTTGTGCCTCGTCATAGATGCGACGACAGGTGAGAAGGAGCGCAGTGTCTATGTGCTGGTAGTGGTCATATTCCGGAATAGTATCCCCTAGCTTTATCAGGATAGCTACGTAGAGCAAGCCGAAAAATGATGTTACGGATTTCTGGGGGAATGTTGGAGAACAGGGATGAAGCTGCTTGGGGGTCTGCAGCTACTTGTACTTTGTGGAGTAAACGAGGCATGGCAGCAAAAGGTCAAGAAGGACATGGAGCAGGGGCTTATATACTAGGTCCGGAGGCAAGTGACTAGATCCCGCAGCCATAAGATTTGAGAAGCTATCAATTGTACGCGAGCTTCGGGCGTTATGATAGGTGGTGCCCTGTGGTGCCACTTTGTTCGGTATACGTAAAATGCATCGAAACAAATGCATACGTATGGTGGCCGCTGAACTATACGCAAAACACAGGTCAGGGGTCTCAACTGCAAATAAATATCACAATCCAACCTACCGAACTTCTTCCAATTTTTCGTTGATCTCTCAGAGTCTCCCAGACCTGAACCCTAAAAATATTCTCCGGTTTCTCATCATTCAATCCAGTTTGTTCTGCGATCATAGTTCTTCATTCCTCTTAGACCTCTGTTGAAGGCTGTAGAATCTGTGAATATGCTGTTATATGCGGAAGCCTTCATCTCTCACAGCTGTAGAGTTGTCCGTTCTCGTCCACACAGCAGACGATGCTTCACATAAACCATCACAAGGCGCTTTTCAAAGACACCGATAGTAAATGGCAACACTGCCTTCATCAATGTGGGGTACATCAGAAGTTATCTGTGGAAAGGTTTAAGGAAGATCTCTCATCCATCTATGCCCAAACGTATACCGCACTGGTTCGTACAATCAGATATGAAATCAACAAAGTAATCGTGACTGAGCCCGCAAACTCACCTCTCCGTTCCTTGACCCAGAGAATCCCTCTCGCCATCAGCTTGGGCATCTGCGCTTCCACTTGTTCCAGTAGATTGTCTTCGATAGACGGATACCCGCCGCAAAACCGCTCCCCACATCTATTATTATGGGGACGATGAAGGATTATTACGATCCTGGTCAACGAGCCCGCGCGCGAGTCAAAAAGCGTATCAAATTCTTGCCAATTTACGGCAAAGAGTACATTGTCATCCCACCCGGGTCCTACATCCACTATAAGTGTCTGTATTGAACTCGAAAAGGGGATATCATGGAGATGACGCTGTTTCTCCAAGGAGGTGCATACGACATGCACGGACCGGAGGTTGCTATTCGAATCAATGGAGAGTGATTCTGTTGGAGGTAAAAGCCGTCAAAATATAAAATACGTTCCTCAAATTATGATGCCTACTAGATGGGGAGCTCGCTAATCCAAGAGTTAGATGCTCCAAGGAGCCGCCGATGCTATCCAAGAGGCTCTGGAGGGCGTCTACAGAGTCACTGCTAGCCACGCTCTCAGTCGCTACTGATAATTCACGAACTTGAGTGACATCTATGCGGCTGGGATAGCCCTTGGTCAATGCATAAATCTCGTGAAGATGTATAGCACGACCAGCGAATCCGAGGGATCTCAGCTGGAAGAGGTATGGAATATTTGAGGGTATGACGGGTACGTTTACATCTCCGGTTGTTTTATAGCGCGAGCTGTCAGTGAATGAAAAATGTTTCACAGCCCTTGCTTTCGAAAGGATAGCAACGAGGTTTGATGGCGTGTCGAAATTTATTCCGACCAGATCTAGCTGGGTTAGCGTCGGTCGTGACAGTGCCATCTTCACTGCATCCTGAAACTTTTGAGGAAATGTGTCCCACTTCATTGCAGGATAGTACGTAAGGCTGAGGTGATACAGCTTCGGGAGTTTGGATGGCGAGAGGATGGAAGGGAGATAGTCGTCCGTGCAGCTGCGCTCGGTGAAGAGACTTCCCGAGCGAATGCCCACCCCATACCCACCACAGAGTTCAAGCACTTTAACAAGAGCCGCAACCCATGGTGCTTCCTCAAGAAGCTGTAAGAAGTCCTCGCAAGAATATAGCCTTCCATGAATATCACAGTCTCTGATAGCCGAGTTGTGCACAAGAACTACTTCTGAAAAGAGGTGAACCCGGCAGGAAGGAAGAAATGAGCGGCAAGCCAAGGCGCAGGATCGGAGAGTAGGAACGTCGTCGTAGTTGTAATCTATGATCTGGTCGATGACTTCGGGTGGTAACGACAACGGATTCGGATTTGAAGCCATGATCACTTGGCTGATGTCAAAGAGTTATTCAGAACTTTTCTCCAAAGAAAAAGGAACGTGCTCTACCTTGAACGTGATGGATCACTTGCAATGCTCATGAAGTCGTGGTGGTCCCGAGGCGGGATAAATTAATCCGGCAGTCGGACCGGACAGGGAACAGGATCAATCTTAATCTGGAACCGGACTCTCATTTATCGATGGTTCGACATTTGTCGATAACGAATAGTACTCGGTAGATAAATGCAAGATATACCAATCATCATCCCTCCCTGACGAACACTGTTGCTCACCTTTTGCAACAATCAGACAACGACTCCTTACCAAAAAATTTGCACTTACTCCTTCTCCGCTATGTGCTTATCATTGGGAATCCATCTGCTGGGAAGATACGGATAGGGCCGATAGTTGTCAGGCTAGACTGACTGAAGGTCTCTATCCCATTTTCGTCCGAATATATGGCGAACTAGAAATGCAAAGGTATGGCCTTAAGGACTTGTATCATGATAACCGGGGACAGACACTTGCCTCTGCGCTCCTTCAATCGCAGGATCCCTCTGGCTCGAAGCATAGGCATCTGGGAAGCTACGCGTTCAAGCATATCGCCATGAAAGATGTTACCGCCGCTGCACGTGTATGGTCCACAATTCTCATGCTCCGCATGGAATATGATCTCAACTCTCGACAGCGACGAGAAACGCGTAGGTTGATTCAGAAACGAGTCGAGTTCCTCCCAATTTCCTGCCTGAAAAACATCGCTCTTCCATTGGGGAGCCACGTCCCAAGTCAAGGATTCTAAGCTCTTATGGATCGGGATCCTTTCGGTATCAACCCGGGAGCTTACAATGTGTATTGAACGGAGATTTTTATTCTTGTTGACATTTATGGGTTCTGTAGATTAGATGTAAAGTTCCTTACAAACTGATAAGCTATTTCAATCCACGTACTGAAGTAGAACCTGAATCCGAATGTAAGATGCTCGAGGGAATCACCAATAGCATCTAGAAGCTTTTGGAGGGCATCAAAGGACTCCTGATCCTCGAAGAGACTGTCAGAAGATAATGATAATTCGCGAACTCGCGTCAGATCGAAATAGGGTGATAGAAACGTGTTAACATGGGCTACATCCAACGGCCGGCCCGCGACAGTCAACGACTCGAGACCGGCTCGAGGTGATTGTGCATTGATAGTGTCTGGGAGTTCCCAAAAGTTGACACTTCTAGCGTTGACATAGGAGAGATGTCTTAGCAATTTGGCTTCCCGGATGACTTCAATAAAGCCAGCCGCATCTTCAAAAGAGAGAAAATCGACATCTAGCTGGGAGAGAAGAGGAAGCATTCCGATAAATGCTGCTCTAAGATCGGCGCTTATTGCGCTCCATGACTGGGATGGTGCATTGCTGATGACTAGGTGACGCAGATGGACAAGCGAGTATAAGATGGACGGTAGGATAGCGGCATATTGGGGGTCTTCCAAGAGGCGGGTACTGCCGTTTAACGGGTGTACTTGGCTCCTATTATGAAGGACAAGCGTTTTGACAAGGCTAGAAACCCATGGAGCCTCCGATAGGAGAGAGAGAAAATCGTCGCATGTGTAAAGTCTTCCCGTTATGTCCTGTATGATAGACATCCCTGGCGCGGGATCGAGAAAATGCTCGTGTACAAGTACAACTTCAGAGAAAAGATGCACTCTGCACGAGGGTAGAAATGAGTGGGACGCGAGGGAGGCAGCTTGGAGGGCAGGGATATCATCGTAGTTGTAGTCAATGATCTGATCAATAATTTCTTGGGGCAATGCTGAGGACATTCTACTACAAAGTGGGACTAAATGATGCATCAAAGAAAGAAGTTGGAACACACCTTGAATAATTCGAGACTGAGTACTGAGGGCCTAGCTAGAGAGGTTATTACTTGGTAGTTTTGTTCAAGTTTATTGACAACACAGCCACAGCCACAAAAGGGCCATCTGTCTCCGAGTTACGATTTGCACGAAGTTCTGGAAGTTACTATCGAATCTCAGTTTGCTTAGATCGCAACTTATGGATTCGTATATAAGATAGCATTAATATTATTGTTTGGATACGTGATACTCAAAACAAAAAACAAAAAAATGACGCCTATATGGCACTAGATGCCTACTAGTACAAGGACTCTGTATCGAGAGGAACAGGGCAAGCGGTGTGATAATCAGGACACCCGCCGCTCCAATTATGTGTCATAGCCGTCTTTGCAGATGCTAAATCAAAAATAACCGTCAATCCAAAGAACATCGCGCAGCTGGACGACGAGTGACATACCAGCATTCCTTGTCCACAGGTTACCCGTAATACTCGTTACCGCCATCGAGCACGCTTTGGATACATCCGCACTACCGTTTTCCCCAACCCGCTTTAGAATGGTGATACCGCCTGCACTGACAATCTCCTTCCTGATGGCGGACCCTCCTATGTCACCCAAAAAGCTAACAGCCAATGCCATCTGCATATGGATCTGCGGGTGGGGCTCGTCAGCGACTGTTCTTAGTGCGGCCAATAGCGCGTCCACAACTCCAGCGTCTACAAGTGCCTTACGTGTTCCGCCCCCCCATTCGGCGCAGCTAAATCGCTGGATGGCAAATGCGAACGAACCCAACGGTTCGACAATTTCCGGCGGCAATACGCTCGGCAAGCGGGAGAGGCCTCGCGCGACGTCGGCGTCTAAGAGCACCTTAGCCATGTCAGCGCTGTTTGGCCGCATCATGCAGCCTACTGCGCGTGCAGCCCACATAAGGACCGACGGGTCATTCGACGACGTCAAGTGGAACGAAACAAGAGATACGCATCCCTGTTTATATAGGGCCTTCGAAAGCTTGATGGTGCGAGCGATTCGAGCGACTGCGTAAAGTCCCGCGCAAATATCATCGGAAGCGACGGCGTTCGTGGTCGATACCTGCCGAAGATAAGCAGCGATTTCCGGTATAACACCGAGCTCGCTGACTACATCGGCTATCGCATCGTTATGGATGAGGATGCCAATGCACCACGCTGACATACGAGCGGAGGCAAGGTTGCCGTGCAGACTTTTTTCAAGAATAACGCTGACGAGATTCTGCTTGATGAGACCAGCGGCAACATCGGCATTTCGGCAGATACGACTAAGACACCATAGAGCGAGGGTATTGACGGGATCCGAAGTTGAGGATTTGACTATTTCAATCAGGGTTCTAGTGGTGTTGGTCCGGTAAATTGTGTTGGCGCTTATGGTGTCGTGGCTGGGTAAATGGTGTAAGCGATAAGCGAACAGAGAAACGAGCAATACAACGTACGCGACGAGACCAAGTGTTGTCAAAACTACTTCTAAACCATCTGGCTCAGCTGCTCGGATCTTCAACAGATGTATCAGTACCGGAACAGCTCCGGCTGTAACCAGCTTCTGTGCTCCTTTGTCACATTGCGTAGCGACATACTGGATCCTGGAAAGACAGTTGTCGATAAAGGCTCGTCTACGAGTAGTTTGCACTTCCGCTTGCAGCGCGCCAACCAGAAGAATGGCATTTGGAGGGTCTACGAGATGTGTATTAGCAATGACCATCATTCGGAGACAAACACATACGAGACAAGCTGGATGATGACCCGGTGCCAGAAAATCCTTCACTCTCGGCAGACAAACCCGACCGACGATCCCATGCGGTAGCAATAGGTTGTGTTATTGCACCCAACCCACGACGTTTCGCCTCCCATAGTGACGGTGACTCGCTACGAGCCATGTGCTCGTCTACTTCGGCAAAGGCAGACAGTTGTGGAGTATATGATCTTGATAAACTACTTGTAGGATCCCAGTGACGTGAATAGTCTAGAGAACGATAGGTTAAACTTCTAACTTTTCCATCTAAACAGCGTCACGTACCCGAACTATTTGAGAGTGAGTTAACCCGAAATGGTTCTGCATGCGGTTTTGGTCTAGACGCGGGAGATAGAATAACAAGTGATGATCGCGTACTGGAAACTGGACTGATAGGTGGTAGATCATCTATAGGGTGGGATCTTGGGGTTGACAGGGAGGAAGTATCTGTACTACTTGATACGGTCGCGGAAAATATCTGGGAAGATAAAGGTGAATAGTTCGACAAAGGCGATAAAGGCGAAGTTGGTGACGCTGTCGGAGGTTTCTCGTAGGCTGGTGGACCAGATTTGAACGAGCGCGTCGAAGCTACAGTGGAACTTCGGCCTAAGCTGGTCGACCGAGCAGATAATTGGCCAAATTCGGCGGTCAAAGACGCCATCACTGGATCTGAACCGTTCGGCTGCATCTTCAAGGAAAGAGACCTTCCCCTACTAGCGGCAGGCATTGTCTTGGCATTGAAAGCCGACACTTGGGTGTCTGTACCGTGGCTTCTCCATAATCGCACAACGATGTCGAAACTTGGCCGCATGCGAGGCTCCTTATGCCAGCACTCCTCAATGATGTCCCAGAAATAGTTGTTCAGCCCAACGCGTGCGTCGCGTGTTGGATCTGGACGGTCGGGTCGGGCATCTTCCGTCGCAACCAGTTGATATATCTGTTTCTCTGAGAGTACGCCCCATGGTTGGGAGAGGGTATATAACTGACAAAGTCTGTGAGTCACAGCGATAAGACAACCATATCAGATGTACCTCATACGCACTCATCGCGAACGAAAACACGTCCGAAGGTCGCGACACGGTCTGAAGATGACCATTAGTTTTACGATAACAAAGGAATAATCTTAACTCACTCCCTTCCACGCTTCCGGACTGAAATATCGGTGCGCTTCTTTGTTTCTACTTGGCTGAACTTCAACCATAGCCCAGTCGGAAACACATGCCTCCCCGCTATCCTTGATGAGAATGTTGGTCGGCTTGAGACCTCCATGAATGATGTCACACTATGAAAAGGTACAAAATGAGGCATCGAAAAACCGCAAGTGACGCCACGTACCGAATGCAGATATTGCATACCCAGGGCAGTTTCAAGGATCTGACATATCGTGAGTAATGGACCTTCTAGAAGACAAAAATTGAAGATACAATTTTGCCACGATCAACATTGGGGTTTCTTGCCAAATATTGCCGACTATTCCCGTTGACATGGCATTGCATAACGAGATAGAGGGAGTCTTCCACGTTAGAGGATACACGATAAACCTCGCAGACGTTAGCATGGTTTAAACTTCTCCACGAATGAACGCGGTCGAAGAAAGTCTGCAGTGAAGATGGTCATTCGTATGCGAAGGAATAGAGGGGATAATACGCACGTCAGACGAAGCTTCGGAACTGAGGACCTTGACTGCAACAACATTTTTGTTGAGGCTTCCTTGGAAAACGCTGCCATTCCGTCCGCCCCCCAAACGCAAGTCCTTGTCATATGTGAGCTCTTCCCCATCAACGGTACTGACGCCAAGTGCAGACGAGGAAGGAGGGGGAGAATCCATGCCAGGTGCAAGCGGGGGAGCAATGGCGGGAGAAGAAAGTCGAATGCAAGGGTAATAAACAAGACAGTACTAATAGTAATACATCCTAACATGTTGCGTGCGTGCTAAGTTGATAGCCCGGGGATAATGAATTTGTTAGACCAGTTCGTTGGAAATAAAATTAGTTCGGAACCAAGGCCGTTCAGATCTAGCCTGCGCTGATAAGAGAACCCGAAGGGAATTTCGGTGGCATCTTGGATAGTCGGCAAGCTGTTGCTATGCCGCTGTAACATCTCGAAGAGACGTGATGGGTTTTTGAAGTAGGACAGATCCCTGCATCACACGACCAAACATTACGCTTTCGTAACGGCGATCAAGGTGATTGCCGGCAGTTTCTCGTTTCTCCAACCGTGACTCTGTAGAAATCTAGATGTCCCAAAAAATCCTCTTGCGCTATGCCTTTACTTGGGAAGCTGGACTTATATCCCTCTGGTTGTTTTTAGAGCGCAGTTTTCTATCATCCGCCCGGGGGATGTAACGAATTTGGAAATTTGCTCAAATCTATGCAGTACAAGCCGTCCTTTCTCCCGTAATGTTCTGATGGTCCTGAAAAGTCCACTTCTCGGTGTATAAGTGGAGCTATTCAACAATGGCTAGGCGAAATGGTTCTCAGTCCCAAACTAGGACTCCGCCCTTGTCTACCGAACTGCCAGATACCTCGCCTCGGAAGAAATTTGTAAATTTGCTTCCATTTCTTCCTGCGTCTATCTCGCAAGCGGCGCACACTCAAAAGCGCTCGTCGAGACTTGGATTCTCTACGACCTTTCCTCCATGCCAACGCCCGAGTCTCAGACCCAGCACGATTATAACACCAGCGAGGTTCCGTACACCAAAGGACGACCTCTCTACGCCCGAAACTCGTGGTTTGGACGCTTCAGACCAAGGCCCCAAATGAAGCCAATAAACTTGCCAGGCGGTGCTGCTTATCGCACCGTTAGTGGAATTCTAGGGTTCAAGGAGCAGCAGAGTCTTTTATTATGTGCGTCTCGAGTATCTAAACAAGCAATGTTTCGCTGAACCATATCCCTTAGACTTCATCTTTGGAGGTGCCCTTCTTGGATATTGCTTGTACCATGCCCCCATGATGAATATGAAGACGATGGAAAGACTGACGGTCCCAGGTGGGCTCGTTCTTGGTTTGGCATTCCTCGTGACGTATTCTACTACCGAGTATCCAGGTGAATGGTTTTGGTTCAGCAAGAACGGGTTCAAGGTCGCCTATCCGATACATGTATACCTCTCTATCAGTAAGATCGATCCAATGCATATACAGTTTGAAAGCGGCTAAGTAATGGATTATAGTTGGTGGCATATTCGTCCTCCTTCAATTTATTCCTGCCATCCGACGCGTATGTCCCCCGTTGATCGTGTTCCCGAACTGCATTGACTCCGCAGTAGAGAGCGGTATTGCTCCATCGCATAAATGGTGAATCTGTCGCTCGACCTTCTTTTCCGCGGCGATACACTAACTTCATTCATTTAGGATACTTCGTTCTCCTCTGTTTGATTCCAGCCAACGTTTGTGGTTCCATTGTTGGATATAGATCCTTCGGAGGAGAGATAAATGCTCAGTCTGCCTACTACACTCTGGGAATCGGTATTATCGTCTGTTTTTGTGTCGGCCTCTTTAATGTCAAAAGCAATACTCGAGAGCACCGCCGATGGATGATTCGTACGTGACCTTGCCCCAGGTCGGCATGCTTAACATTTTAACATAATTGAAATATTAGGTGGTGTCGTCATTTTTAGTTGTGCGATAACCACCCGCGTTATCGTCGTAATCGCGCGTCTCATTGTGACCGACATAGGGACTTACCATGCAGCACGTCCTCTCATTTCGGTTCGCGAACCCCGTTAATATGGGCTCCTCTGATTCTTACAGGTATTCCGCTGTGACGACCTTCTGTCCGTTCAAGTGGATATTTCAACGGTCTCCCAGCAGTATCCATCCTGCGTCGCTCAGGGGGTAGATCTCTCGAAGACCTACGTAGCTGTCACCGCTGATGCGAAAGGTGACTCCTTGGGATTCGGCTCGTCCATCCGTGTAACACAAGGCATGGCGCTATGGTATGCACTATTAATACATGTTGCATTGGGCGAGATATACGTACGTTCTCCCGTCTCGTCACACGGAATGCCAGATGATTCATCCTTTTTGTACTTAGCTTCACATGACCGACGACGCGAACTATGTCCGCCGAGAGTTTGTCCTCGAACCCAGGCTAGATTCAACCATGGACCTCAGCTACTTTCCCCAATAGTTTCACTTTGTAGTGCGTAGTTTTATACTTATCTTACTATGTTGATTTCGATCCGACAATACGGTGTCAATACCTGTACATATATGACTTATATTCTTTACCGTGGCGAATAGAATGTGGCTCATTGCCACCATTCTCGAATCTCTACTCGGATGAATTAAAGAATGATGGCATCGCATAATTTTACAGGTACTGGTTTCATCCATTTCATTTTCGTTACCATCTAGGGTTACGGAATAATTGATGATGAAGTTGATGGTAAGTTGATGGTAAATCATACCTCGGTTAATAAAACTAAGTAACGGAAACAAAGCGATGCAGTAATGTTTCATATGATTCGTTCAATTGGTGGGTCGTTCAAGCTAAAGCCTCATCCAATTATAGTAGCCCTTGCCACCACGATTAATAAACGGACATGAGGGTGAATACATAACGGAGGTCTATCTCCATTTTATCCCTTGCGCACAGTCGAAATGTCCCTCAATGTTTTGCGACGAATGTGAGATAAATAAAATGATCAGCAGCCTTAAAAAAACATTTAGCACTTTCCCAATCATTGCAGCATTCAAGGCACATTCGAAAATCTACTCGCGTAGGAGCCGAACCTAGTGACAGTCGGTCAAAATTTCAAAGTTAGAAGCATAGACAATTTTCTCAGTATTCTTAGGCATCTATAGACAAAGGCGAAAGGGAGATGATAAAGGAAGGATGATAAGAGGAGACCCTGCGGAAAGTCGGCTGGGACATATGTTCAGATATGTCTGCCCTTTGTGTTAATTCGAGGACGGGTTTCATAGGGTACAAGCCAGCGTAATACGAATCATGGAACGAAGATACGGGTAGCATGTTCAGCACTAATAAAGGTGCATATTATGCTTGATTTGACCAATAATACTCAGTAGCGGTGACATAGACGATGTTATCGGGCTGCCAGAGATAGAGTAGCCTAACGGTGTACATCAACTGGTCGAGGTTTCAAGAGGTGATAGGACGACTGACGATTATCACAAGCAAGTGTCGGATGAAAGCGTTTTCTCAGACGATTGAACACCCCAGCAGGCATCGCCATCGCCTCCAGAGGGAGAATTTGTCGCACTTCTCGAGAGACGGAAAGTCTAAAAGAGGCAGACGACCTCTCGACTAGTGCTGATTGCGTCGATAGATGGGACGTTCAGATTCGAGATGGACCTGGGGTCAAGAGATCTGAACAGTTAATCCCCCGTTGTACATCCGCAAGCATGAGATGGAAGATATGAAATCTAGGAATAAATTGCCCAATCAGTAACAAAACATTCAGCAATATAAGTGGAGTTTTCGTGTTTTCGATCCCTCTCCCTTTCTCGGCTACTTAGTTCCTGAGCAAATTTTACTTCCGAACGCGGACACTATGTAAACGAGGCGACACATGACCGTGACCTGGTGGTTCCCGATAGCGCCGCAGATTCGTCCGGACTTTGTAACTCGTTAGACGCGATCGTGACAGACCGCTATACCTCCAGCCAAAGTTCATCTCATTTATTTGTTGTTGATCTGGAAAGGCCAGGTCAAACCGTTCACCAAAGACTGAACAGAAATAGTCCGAACCTAATTTTATGTGCTCTCACGAGCAATGCTCGGATTTAAACACCTTGCAGCCTAAGAAATTAGTGAGCAATATGACCACGGCGTTCTTAGAATGATTAAATTTTACTTACCTCCTGCCTCCAAATACGTATCCATCGAACTAAATGCATATTTCTTGAGCTCCCTCTCCAAAAGCCACGCATCGTCGCAAGTGACGAATCCGCAATCATGCAACACCCACAGTGCATCCAAGAACCACTTTCTCGTGCTCATTTCTACCGGGTCTATGTTCATGTCGACTGTAGAAAATGTCGTGATGAGCTCCTGCACTACATCTTTGAAGCAGCCCAACCCAGACAGATCCCCTAGTCGAACGATCGCAACTATCTCCGGCCAAGCGTTAACGTCCTTGTTCGGCTCCATCTCAAATGTCCACCTCTCCAGAGTGCCCGTAGAGCCCTGCGAGGGGTAGTTTACGACATGAAAGAGCGCGCCTGATTTGCCGATGGGGGTCACTGTGCTGTCTGGCACGAAAAAGGACCAATCCCAGGAAGTATAATCGCCCCGAAAAGTGAGAACAGCGTAGAGGACACCTGCCTCGAGCTCAGGGACGTTAATAGTCTGCCCCTCCTGCTGTTCATCGACAAGGCCGTGTTCCATGGGCGAAGGGGTTGACGGTGAAGGTGGGTGTCGAGAAGAAAGTGCGGCACCCCTAATTATGGAAATGAAGTCATGTAATAATACGGTCCGGCAAAATGTATCAAACGCGATCAAATCTTCTTTACTTCTACGATGATAGAATTCTGTAGATGATTCTAGATCTGAAGTCAAGACCATTCTTTTCGATAGAGCCTGGAAGTGTAAAGGATATTCCTCAAGTTCGGCTTGAGAAAAGAACTCTTGGAGGGAAAATTAAAAAGGGCGAGAGACTCTTATGCCTCTCATGCCTCTCCTTCGTCTTTGAGCTTCAGCTTCCACTCTTAAGGATTCAATCCCACAACCTATTAGTAGGTCGAAGATCAGGATCTTGAGAATTGACGTCGTGTAAAGGTAGCGAACGTATTAAGAAATGCGATACCGCCTGCTGGCTAAAGATGACTCTTGACGTTAGTGATTGCAAAGATGCAGCACTGAAGTGCGTGCGTGCGACGGCAATTCCTTGAAACGTCTGATTTCCGAATAGATATTCGGCTAGGATACACATGTATTATGTACTATCAAACAACCTGGATGTGTAAATTTTAGTAACAATCAGCCACTGGCATCGACGTCATTCCCACTTCAGCTGCAAAGCTCTGTTTACAGAAATCGGAGCCCGCATTGGACAAGAATGATAATCACCTTCAAATTAGCGACGTGCGGAACCGACTTCAAGGGTTCATTAGCCGACAATGTACGAGGCACGGACAACCCATAGTGCATCTTGATGCGTCATAGGCAGAGAAGATGTAAATTAGACATCGTACGCATCACGTATCACGGAAAAGATATGGCCCGGCGCCAGACAGCCTTATCCTGGTTGGCAGGTAGAAATAGGCAGCCACCTTCGGGTATCAAGAAACGAAATTTTTGACAAAGGAAATCTGTCCGTTTCAGAGCAGGATACCGTGCTCTCATACTCTAGCTGCAACAGATTGAATTTGGGCGAAGGGACAGAGATGTTTCCGGTATAATGGGGGAAAGTCTCGAGGCTTGAAAGTACGGATCAGCGTTCGATCAGTTGTGTTGACGTTTTGAACAGTCAAGAGATGAGCAAAAACAACACGAGAGTAAAACAACCTCACCTATCTGTCACTTGCGAAAATCGAATATGAAAGTGAAGTTGAATTCCGAACCACGCCAAGTCCCCGTTGAATCGAAGCTGAGCATTCAACTTGACGTTACACGTGTAAAAAGGCTGTTACAGTCAAAAAAGAGGGGCCATATCACTGATCAGTCATTCACAGAGTTGCAACTTGTTAAGTATGACATACTGATGAAAGCATCTCTCGAGTCGGCAATCCAGCCCCCCTCAGTTCACCCAGTTTCCCTGTACTGAGTGGACAAATGGACATTCGAGATATGATGCTCCTCCGCCGACAAGGGGCTGGTCTGGCTTCATTGATACCCAGACCAACTATGCAGGTCTACAGTTAACAAAATAGACCTCAATATGAAACGTGCGAGAGCCGGTGCTCCATGTATAATAGACTTAGTGCGACAACTTCGTGCCATCCTTCACTGACAACGGTTCAAGGTTCCTTTTCGAGCGAATATGTATTTCCGCGACAAAAAAGAAGCCTTAAATAATGTGCGGGAAACTTGTCCTTCGATGATCGCTTTCGCGTCGCTGTAAGTACCAATCAGTTTCTTGACGTTGGTTGGTCGCGCTAAAATGCGAAACAATGTAGGCACGGAGAAGACAAGAAGGAGAAGCAGATCAACTTCCCTCAAGCCTAAGTATCTTCCTCTCCTCCGGGCGGCATGCTTTAGAGATCCTACCTTAGGCTCTATCACTCGCGGGTGCGGCACTCGGTGTAAAGAGGGAGGAATCAGAAGCACCTCAGAAACAGCCCGGTTCCACTGGACTTGACCGCATGATTGAAAGATTCGAGGTAGTACTAGAAGATGAAAAGACTGCAGTTGTAGTAGATAGTAGTCAAGTCGAAGAATACGGCTGTTGCCGCCAGATTGATTGATCCCACGACTCTTGCTTAATTTTCTCGAACGTGCTCATTTAGCGGTGGGCTTGGCTCGGAGCGGTTCATCGAGTCGAACTCCGCCGCAGCAGCTAGACACGACTTTCATTTTGTCGTTGACCCATCGAGTCTGACTACTAGTGGTGACGTATCTATGTCAGTGTCGCAAGCGATGTCAATTCTCCGTTCTCACATACATTTCCAAGTGCCGAATAATCGAGGTTGGTATTGGGTAAAAGGGGATTCGTAGTGCTAAGAACAGAGGGATAGGACGTATACCAGCTATCGTGCACCACGGCGACATAATGGTGACGTACCTACGACATTGCAGGAAAGAGCAGACCAGATTGAAGGACAATATCAATCTTCCTCATCCGTGCAAACCATAAGAATGCCTCTTTCCAGCGCCAGCGGAAACCTATGACCGGTCAAAGCTTGAGCATAGAAGAGTCCTTCTTCGGTGGTTTCTTCGCCAGTTATCTTGACCTTCAGCTGACGCAACCGCGAGAGATCGGGGCGGCTTAAGACGGCATCCAGCTTCATCCACAATAGCCACATTTCGTCCACTTCTTGGAGTTCACTGTCTTCCCAGCATTTGAGCTTCAGCTCGAGGTGCTGGAGGGACGAAATTTCGTCCATGGAAGAGAACGAACCGATCAGCCATCTCAAAAGGTACAAGTCAATCCTTGCAAGATCGTCTTTATACCATACTTCCATAGACAGCGTCTCTAAGCCTGTTAAAACAAGCGTAGGAGGATCGGGCCAATGACGTACTGTGGATGGTGGATTCGTGTTAGCATTCATAGAAATCAAACCGAATGGGAAGCGTACACATACCATCCCACTGAACCTCTAACAGTCGCAGGTGCTTCAATGAGCCTGCAACGTGTGTGAGCTCGGATAGAACATGCAAATCCTTCTCTGAGGGTTTGTCCACCTCTAGGTACTGCAGGGAGTCAATGTATACCGACCGCAATCCCGCGTGAAAGAAGGACGGAAGCAAATGCAGGTTCCCATCGGCAACGATGTCCATCCTCTCGAGGGCCGGTCCGCGTCGCGTAGGCAGCGGACTGAAAGGTGGCCCCTCTTTATCGTAGTATAAGCCGTCCAGAGAGAACTGCTTGAGCCCCAAAAGTTGGCATACGTGAGCGTGAAGGTCGCCTATGTTCGCAAGTTTGATAAACTGTATTTTCAACGAAGTCAAATTGCTCATCAACGGGAGTACGGGGGCGAGGATGGAATGAACAGTTGTCCCGAGGATTCTTGTGTCCGTGACGCATGATAGTAAGTGTGGGGAAGCTTTCGTTATATCGATGAACCGCGTAGCGGTATTACTCCTGCGACGAATATCGATAATATAAAACAGATGCGTCCGGGTCCGAGGGTAGAAGACGCGGCAGACCAAGGAACAAGAAATAAGAGCACGATTGTCATCCCACAGATAATCAATTATTTTGTCAATGATCTCCGGGGGGACACAGGATATAGACACCTGGAGGATTTCAGTTTAAAACTTGTCATTGACAAGTTAACTTACGGACTGTCGACTGCAGGCATCTGTTCGCAACATTTTCGTGGTATTGGAGGACCCTGCTACCAAGAATGAGTTATAATCGAGTCATTACATCTGTTAAAAGCCTTACTTGTGAAAGCTGCGCTGTAAGTAGTGAAGGAAGGACTAGATGGTGGAGAGAAAATGTGTTGCCGGCACGTGCCGAAGCTGCCACGGTCTTTGCCGTTGATTGCCGTATTCGGTCTAGACTACGGCATACCGGCTCACGGCAGGAAAATCGGAGCCAACTTTTTTTGATTGGTTCTTGATGACGGCAAGCTCCCCCTTCCCCTCGGAGCCAGCATACACGCTCTTTTACGTTGGAAAATGTCGCGACTATAGCTTAGTAGCCTCTCCGACAGCCCTCTTTGGTCGTTGCAATTGTTAAAGTGCCTGTAGCTCTTGTCTTTCTTGTCTTGGCAACATAAGTTCTCAACCTGGTCAGGACAGACAACAGTCCATTGTTCTTCTGCGTATATAAACCCCATGCTTCGAAAACATTTTTATCCGCTTCTTTCTCCTTGGTCCATCGTCCGCCATGTCCACCACCCACTCGTCTTCGCTGAAGAGGCTGCTTCTCCTCTTCATCTTGACCTTAAGCTTCAAACGCAATGGATCTCAAACATACGCTTCCCCAATTAGTGGCATGCTCATTTCTAAAGCAGGCATCACTACTGTATACCATGCCGACAACGGTCGATGCTATGACGGGTGAATTAGCTTCCATCCCCTCGCCAATGTGAATGACTACATTTGACTGTTCGACTAGGTCTATCTCAGGCTCCGAGGTAACTTGTCCCGTACCCGTTCTACCTATCACGTGGCGCTTTCCTGTTGTCCCTGTCGCGGTAGGGGGTGAGCATCGTTTGACTTAGGAGAAAGCCTTTCATCTAACAGTTACCAAGGCCTGTGGTTCTCTATCTGTATGACGATGAATTATTTCGTCAAACGAAACCGGCGACAGAACGAGCTAAAAGAATCAACTTCTACTGAACTGCCACCTCCTGAATACTGTGTATCATTACCAGAGGCTCAAAACCTGATGAACGATGAGGAGTCATCGTAACCGGCCCAATCTCTGCTTGTGGACCCCAGGACCGGTTTCGATGGGTTTGCTTGGCGGCTGTCCCTTGAAGGTGACTTCGATGTGATCGCGTGCTCCCCTCTTCTGTAGCAATATGTGAAATATGCGAATTTCAAGTGCTGTTCTTCTGTATTTGATGATCATAAACTGTGGAGGCTGGCGCTTATGGCTGAGGACCGCGACTGGAACTTGAGTCGTTTAAACCGACAACGTCTGATGCGATTCGAAGCCAAACAGCGCGAGAGGAGTCTTTGTGCATTCCGGCACCATAAAATTCTGGCCTTATGAGGATTTGGGAGCAGAGAGCAGCGTAAGGCCGCTATAATGCGTTCAAGGCGAACACAATCCGGCAGGATTATCAGGAACTACCAAAATTCTAATTCAAGTCATTGATAACTTATTTCACCTCATTTTCTGAAGCTAATAATACGCTAGATAGTTCTGAACATTTCTGAACAGTTGCAATAAAAATGTGGCCCGCAATAATTGACAAAGGCCTGAAGTGCTCACCGTGGGTATCGTCCGGAAGTCCAAAGGCCGAACAAGTAGAAGCGGGGACTGACGCAATTTCAACTTTCACTCAAGCACGCAGGTCAGCGGGGAAAAGGTCTGTAAAAATCCGGAATAATTAAGACGGGTACTAATCACTGGACTGGAATTGTTATCTTTTCAGTCAACTTTTGTCCGTTACATAAGTGTTTGGAATTCAAAATCGATTCACTTCGGACCCCAAACTTCTGAGGCTCGGCCCAGCACTATATCTTGCTACGCGAAAGGTTTCAACGCTACAGGCATCTGCTCTCTCCGGTTGAACCTCGGATGGAATTTTCTGAAGTCGCACATCCTCGGTCAAGCAACAGTCGTGATCCAAGGTAATAGTCGCCGTTGTAGGTATTTAAGGATGACGGAACGGGATTGTAGACAACACAGATGGCTTTCTTTCCCCTCCGAGCCTTAACGGGGTTTTTTCTTCTTATTCTTTTTACCACCAACGTAGTGAGCGCGACTCCCTCTGTGAAGCGGGATAGCCGCACTTCTGCGCCAAGTGGTGCTGTCGTTGTGAGAGGCAGTGGAACAAAGTCAGGAGAATACATCACGGTGCAAGCCGCTGTCAATTCACTCCCTAACGATGAGACTGCCCGGGTTATCTTCATTTATGCGGGAAAGTCGACCTTCCTTGTCAAGAGTTGATATCAAGACTGATAGATTCTCTCTAGGAACTTACTCTGAACAAGTATACATCGATCGGAAAGGCAAGACGACAGTGTGTGCACTCTTATAGTAAACCGACCCTTGGCCGATGGTGCTGATATCCAGTGCTCAGATTATGGGCCAGACTTCCGATACCAGCAGCTACACGGGCAATACGGTCACGATCACTCATTCGAGCTCTCTTAGCACTGCAGGCACCGATGATTTGACTGGGACCCTACGTGTACACAAAGACGACTTTGCCTTATACAACATTAACGTGAAAAACACGGTGCGCCTGTAACTAGTCCATGGGAATGTTTTTTGATCATATGTCCTTTAGTTCGGTCAAGCGAGTACGAACGGCCAGGCGCTGGCCCTGAGTGCATATGGATCAAATCAAGGTTATTATGGTGTGGGCTTTTACAGGTCTACTATTCTCGTCCCTCCTCCCGAGACGGGTATTTGACCGATCGCAAACAGTTATCAGGATACAGTGCTTGCCGAAACGGGTAACCAATTCTATGGCTCGTGTTACATCGAGGGAGCCGTCGACTACATTTTCGGTCAATATGCACGGGCCTACTTCCACAAGAATATGATTGCTTCCGTGGGTGCTGGAGCAATAACGGCTAGCGGACGTACCTCCTCGTCCGGAACCAGTTTGTGTAGGTCATTTAGAATCCATTCAAATCGCATATCGATTTCAACGCTGGTCTCAGTTGTCATCAACAAAGCAACTATCACCACTAGCAGCTCGGCGAAGACATCCCTTCAAGGGAAAGTATACCTTGGGCGTCCATGGGGAAACTATGCTCGGTATGCTACTCGATGTACTACCCATAATTGTGTGCTGCTGAAGAAATACCAATAGGGTCGTTTACACATCCTGCTCGCTCGGAAATCTGATCAACGGTGCTGGCTGGGAACAGTGGTCTAGCAGCTCACCCAATACCGATCATGTTACATTTGCTGAATATGAAAGTATCGGTATGTTGCCGCTGTTCATCTCTAAGATGTTTTGCCCTTAAGACTTTCTTTCCAGGGTCCGGTGCTTCTGGCACTCGTGCATCGTTTTCCACGAAACTATCTTCGACCAGTGGCTACACCATATCAGACGTTTTGGGTAGTGACTATGCCAACTGGGTGGATAGTAACTATCTGTAGCTTCTGGCGTGAAGTACGTAACCTACGGTATATCCTATCATGTATTCATCCATACACGTAGTGCTTTTTACTTGAGGCGCACTCAGGGAGTTTCTTTACCACTACTTCCCACTGTAAGCGAGCCTCTATTCTAGAATTACTCGACTACTAGATATGTAACGATCGAGGTCTATGATCCGTCTGGTCTCAGACTAGCGCTGACTCCTCTTCAGGCTCTGCTCCTGGAAATTTGTACAAACTATCTGTTGGTTTTCCTGTCAACCGCCACAATGTTCATTCTTACCACAGCTGAGGACTGCATCACAACCGCTCATGCCCGACTTATCAACTACAGTCTCTTAGACAACACAGACAAAACTACATTGATACTTGGTGCTCTACTTCTTCATGCGCCCTCCGAAGTTGGACAGAGGAACGTAGCTACAGATATCTTATCTTCCGTCAACGATGCAGCAATAAAGGCGCTTGCTGATTTATATCTGTGTGGGCTGTTGGCTCCCAGTGAGTCTTACCCTTCGCACTTGTGTATTTTGCTTACCTTGTGATCAGTGCGAGCTTGCAGGGGAAAGACTCCTATGATAGGAGAGCCCCCCTCAGTATCGTCGTTTCAGTGGAACGTTGAAGAAATTTCGTTGATTGACACTGCCGAACAGAAGCAGTCGACTTTGAAAGAACTTGTACGTCTTCACTCACAAAGTTATTAATTTTCTGACAATTTCCTGAATAGGCTCATGCACGCGATGGTAGTCGATGTGTGATTACGAACAGTCTCGACGATGAAGTCAAGCTCAGCCGGAAAAAAAAGGGAGAGGTTATATCCATACAAGACCAACGAACGTCTAGTTACACAACTACCGCCCACATCCTTCCCTTCTCTCTAGCTCCGAATTCGGAGAAAGCTGCCGACGTGAGTACTTTTGCTATTAAGATGAGTAGGATTTCTCGTTACTTAATAGTGTCGATAGATTCGGAAATCGTCCAAAACTTTTGAATTGATAGAGCGATTCAGTGGCTTCAAGATCATCGACCGAGTCACAGGCATCGATATCAATCGCATTGATAATGTGATGACAATAACACTCGGTGCCCATAAAGCTTTGGGTTCCCTACATATTTGGCTCGAAGCGGTGCGGGTGCGTAATCTCCCATACTGATATGGGCTCGCCTGACGGTTAATCAGGATCGCGCCAATACGTACGTACTCCGGAATCCTGGTAAGGTTGAAGCTGGTACTTTGATAGACGGAAAAGAAATCACTTTGATCGCATCCAATCCCCGTTTCGCCTTGCCCAACCCGAAATTTCTTGCTATTCATGCCGCCTGTGCAAAAATATATCATGCCAGCGGCATGAGAGAAGTTATCGATCAAGTTCTGCGTGACAAGGAGGTGGTCAAGATGCTTTCAAAGGATGGGTTGGGGCCTTCGTTTAAGGTTCTTGAATATGCTCTGGTTCTACTTGCTTAAGTTGATTTTTAATTAATGGTTGTCTGTTTTGAACTGAACTTCGGAAGTTTCTTCCTGCACTGGTTATATGTCGGTGGAACTTCCCCTTATGGCGGAAGGGAATCACTCCTCGCTAGATTGGAAACGAAGGCAAAAGCCAATCATCATCGGAAAATATGAGAGATAACAAGTTGAATCAACGATCTGATCAGTAATTATGAATCTCCCTTCATATTGGAGATAAGTCGGGTCACTCTTTGGGAACCTTTTCCAAGAGGGAGAAATGATTCTGCGATATGTCAGTGAATTCAAAGAGTACGTTCAAAACTGCCAGTGACAACGAGGTGTAACTTAATCCGCTCTCCTGCAAAGCAGAAAGCTCTAAATGAGGCCCGGAGAAGTTTGAAGGCTTAATATACATTTCTTGGAGAAACGCGTTTCTAACTGTCACGGCCACATGTATTATAAGCCAATTTACAATTCTGGCAGAGTTTGGCAAAGTATAGTAATATTGGTGATTGTCTTGCAATTCGAGGTCTATCCTACGTACATTAATGATCAGTATAATACAACAACAAGTTCGGTAAGTGCAAACATCCAAAAAGAAAAAAGACCATCAATTAACCCTCTCTTTCACTCCAACGGCCCTAATCCAAATTTCCCCAGGACGGCTCCTCTCTCTTAAAATCCTGAAAACCATCTTATCGTCTCCCCAACTCGAGTCGGCACCTTTTGCTCTCATACTCGCACTCTGGATGCCTCGGCTTATCCCAAGCCTCTCCTGAAGATCGCGCAAGCTCTCATTCGTACCCTCGGTCTCCACAACGACCGTGCCATACCAGCCAGGATCGACAAACAGGCCACCCGATTCGGGGATGGGTATACGTGTCCCGCGTCGTGCTCGAAGCTGGAACGAGGAACGGTGGACCCACCGGACAACGTTATGATACGTTCCCTGTGGACTTTACAGACGTCAAAACGAGAGAAGATAGCAATACAACTGGCACTTACGTCTCTGTCCGCACTCTATCCTGCAAGAGCTGCATATTCCCCCGGATTTCATCTCCCCAGGGCCTCAAATCCACGCGAATAACCGGCCCACCACCAGCACCATTGTTCCCACCCCTCACAACGCGATGAAAGTAACTCGGTGGGAAAGCCAGCGCCAACAAGTATCTCGGTAGATCCCCGGTAACGCTGAAGGTATAATCCAGATCAATGAGGTACCTCCCATCCCACACCATCCTCCCCAGATTCGCCTCGTCTCCCACCGCGACATCCCAAACAACGTCTCCAGCGCGCAGAAGACCTCTCACACCCGCTTTATCCATCTCTGCCTCGCACCGCAGCACGCTCGTATCACTCAGCCAGTCCCCATCAGGTGAAGGAACGAAGCATCGGAGGAGAGGCGCACGGCGGAGCTTAACAAGAGGAGATCGGAATACAGCACTGGGAGTGAGAGTAAGGTGACCTGCATGGGACTGCGCATGCGACCAGGTGCTGAACGTCGGTGAGGGGGGCCTGTTGATCACCGGACTCGCCATAGCAGCTTCTTTCTCTGCTTGTGCTCGAAGCCGTAACACCACAGAGGTATACGCCCTCGTTGCTTGCTCCAGCGCTTTCACTACTCGGCCCAACTCTGGGTCTCTCTCACTTGGAAGGACCTTCAGCTCGCGTACGTACCGCACTGCTACGCGAGCGTATTCGTGTGTGGGTAAAGACACACCATGCATATAAGCATGGAGACACTAGCACAAAAGTTAGAAAGGAAGAATAGACTCTGATAGCCTATACTCACATTGACAGTCAACCTCACGGGTTCCGGATCATCCGGCCAAGCCCACCTGCGATAGCCGACGCCTCCAAGAAATCTCTCAAGAACCTCCTCGCGTCTCTCGTCTCCGTCAGGCTTGGTTTCGAACAGCACGCCTCTGACTCGTTGACTGATCATTCCAAGTATACACCACTCCCACCAACCGAGGTATCCCAGAAGGTTTCTCAGCAACGCAGGATCAGCTAGGAATGTATGCAGTGGGAACGGCTGGTCCTCATTCACCTTGACGTTCGCAACGAGAGAATCAGGGGGCGGTGAAGCGCCTGCATGATGGCGAGACCGAGACCGAGACGCAACCGGCGGAGGCGGTGATGCTGGTCGTTCCTCCACAGGAGGCGGCGGAGTAAGAGACTTTTGGGGTGGAGTAGCAGATCTTTTCTTTGTGGGTGGAGGCGGTGACGGCGTTTTTACCCTCTTCTTCTCTGGTGTAATCGGCCTGACGACTACGTTCTCCTTAGGAACAGCTACTCCGTCTCCGTCGACGTCTTCCTCTTCCTCTAGCTTCGCCTTCGACTTCTCTTCTTCTCGGGAGCCTTCTCGGGAATGTGCGACAATAGAGACTCCTCGCGAACTACCTTCTCTCGAAGGTATTCTTTCTCTCGCCGTGTCCTCACCAAAGCCATGAGTGACCGAACTTGCCGGCAAGACTCTCACACCTTCGACCTTTGCAAACGGATCGTCTGCAAAGTACGGTACGTCATCTTGCACTGGAATCACAGACGGTTGCTGCTGATGGTGATGGTGCTTTTTCATCAATCTCCGCGCCGAATGTGAGACTGAGGCATCAGAAGGTGAACGAGAGGGAGCTGCCCGAGGAGGCGTCAAAGGAATGATATGAACCTGGGTCTGAGATGGGGAGCGAAGGACAGAAGCAGTACGTGATGTAACACTGCTTGGAAGATTAGTCTGGGAAGGAGAACGAATGATCCCGTTCGGGTGAGGATAGGCTTGGCGTCCATTGACGCTAGAATTCATGTTCATGTTCGTTAGAGAAGGCATCCGAACGACACCATTCGATGTCGATGGACGTGCAGCTCCATTCGGGTATAAGTTGGGCGGCTGTGATTGAGGAGGCTGACGTGCATTCGACACGGTGCGATTGATATTAACGTTCCCGTTCGGATGAGGCTGCGACGGTGCTCGACTGACACCGATACCATGCCCATTGATGCTGCCATTTGGTCGGGCATTAGACGGCGAACGAACCACACCGTTTGGCTGGTGGTGGTACGCAACGGGCGGGGCAGCGGGGCTCATATTTTGGCGACGGAGAGACTGAGGCGTCGGAGGTTCGACAGGCACAGAGCGAGAATCGGGGCGATATTGAGGTACCTGGTGTGACGATGATCCATGTTGAGATGGTGGCGGTGATGCAAATTGTTGTAGTATATGTTGTGGTGGCGTTTGAGGAGGAGAATGTGGCATCGTTCGTGTTGTAGAGTGGGCAGGAAGAGAAGGTGAGCGACTGGTCGTTGTGGGAGGCTGGGTCCGGCCAGGCTGAGCTTTTGACGGCGACATGGACTGAGGTGCAGTCTCGTGAGGAGACGGCTTAAGCTGTGATGCGACAAAAACAACATGAGAGATGGCTCTCTTGAACTGCGAAACACTCACTGTTGCCGTAACTGGTGCTCTCGTCATGAATCGAGGTACCGGATCCAGGGGGTATTCTGCAGGCGGAGACGGGTATGAATCCTCCGCTTGCACCATGGCAGCAAAGATCAATGGACCCTTCCTCGACGCGACGGGTGCAGGGGCGGTATGCTGTGGTAGTTTCTTGATAGGCATGGGATACGCGCCGTTCATTGCATATGAGACTGGTGCAGTGTAGTTGGCTTGCTTTGCGGGAGGTGGAGGCGGGGCCTCGTCAAGTAAAGATTTAGGTTCGTTAGTTGATACCTTTATATTATTCCGAGTGTTAGAAAGCTTGGTAAAGAAGCCAGATCAAAAAAACGTACTGATCGGTGAAGTACAGGTGGTGGAACAGGGTCGCTGGCAAGCTAAAAAGCAAGGAAAAGTGAGTAATCAAGCGGTGAGAAGGCGGTAAGATTGACGGGAAGAAGAAGGGTAGAATGGTGCTAGTAATACCAATCGAATCGGAAGACGCTGATCACGGAGGATACCAGGCGGTCCAAGCCCCGGAGAATCGAACGAACCAGGAAGAGTAATACCCACCTCGTGTGTGATGCCCTTAGCACCTCGTAGGGAGCCCGGCTGCAAATTATGACGTCCTGACCCTCCACTCCCATCTTGATTGTCGGCCGTAGAACGGGTAAGAACTTTGGGTGTGGAGAACAGGGCCTCGCTCGGGATCAGCGTATCTAGTCTGGGTGCCCCTCCTCCGCCCCCTCGACTAAGCCGGCGATTCGTTACCAGCGTCGACGCCGGCGGTGACGAAGACAGTACGTCTACAGGTACGGGAGCGTGGTCGCCAGAAGACGAAGGTACAGGCTGTATCGGCAGCAAAGAGGTCGTCGAATCTCGGTCCTCTCTTGAAATCGTACCCTGCTTCCGCTTTCCCCCCGAGCCTGTGCTCCTTCCATTTGTCGTCACAGAAGTAAATTTTGCATACAAGGGTGTCGGCCCGCCTATAGAAATCGGGCCAGAGGGAGTCGGCGTTGGCTGGGGCTGTTTGTTTGACTTTTTACGGAGGAAACCAGCCATTCCTAGTTACTGAAAGGAGGGACGGAAAAGAACGGACGGACGTGAAGGTAGTGAAGAAAAAGAAAAAGGAGAACACAAGGCCATTGCAACCGTCCGAGGTGGTCTTCGAACGCATGGAGGTTACGTGATTCTGAGGGCTGGGAACAATATACCCTTTTAGGATGTCCGCTCTCCGCAGCGTATTTTAATGTCCTGGCACGCCACTCGGGTCTGGACCTCTTTCTTCACCCCCCCCCCCCCTTCTCGCGACTGTTATTCGTATTCGTAATGCAAATATCTATTGTTTCCCTCAAGATAATACTGCCCAGATAATGCAATGCAGAGGCATATATGCTCACCCGCCGATGGGAAAGGTATTCCGTAACCAGTGATTCAGCGCAATCCTCTGGTTTCGACAAGACTTGATGCAATCTTTCCGTCCTACGTTTCTATAGTGTTTCCCGTTTGGCCTTCTCGCCCCCCCTCTTTCGGCAACCATCATTTACCCCTTCATTCAATTTCGAGTAATGCCAGTTACTCGTATTGCATTAAACAACTACCACAAATTCAATCGGAACCGTTCTATCAGTGTGCGCCGTCTGTTACCTTGGTTCTCCGTCCGTCTCCGGGTCCAGAGTACCTGAAGCGCGACCATCGACCCCCGGAAATTGGGCGGAATTACACAGAATTACACCTCTTTGTCCCGGTGATCCTTTAAACGTTAACAGCGAGAACGGTTCCTTTACCCTCGACACGCCGGTTCACGCACAACTCCAACAATTCACTTTTGTTTCACGTAACTCCAACTGTGAGTTTCATTTCGGGGCCCTACGACTTTATTCAATTTCTGTTCAGATTCAGATTTCGGAAGATCTCTAATAGTAATCAAACATACTAACCTGATTTTAGAAACTTCCGTCGTCATTCTCCCATCATTACGGCGTTCAAACGGGTATAGATTGTGAAGGTCAGTAATACGAGTCCAGTTTTGGATCGTTATCCAAGCATTTCGGACACTAGCCATACATTTCATTTAACACGGTAAGAAAAACCCCAACCCGTTGTCCACGGGCTCACTTCTTCACAGAAGAACACCAATTCGACCCGTCATCATATATCGTCACAGGCACTTAGCCCACGCGGTGCGCCGCTACTGAAAATACATCTAGTTCGCAGTCTGCTCACATGTACAATTCTCTTCCATCTCAAAGCGCCCTCATCCCAGCGACGTCACTATAGCAACAATAGTTTTATTCTTTTCCCCATCTTCTTTCTGCCCCTCCAGCTCTCGTCCACTTCCCCTTCCTAGCAACAACCAAGTTCGCCGTAGAAGCGGGCCTTTGCTAGCTAGGCGGGATCGTCACCTGGATTCACCCCAGGCCGCTGTCCAGATCCTCAATCACTGCAGATCTTCAAATAGGTAAGCACGCCTCAATTATTTACTACAAATTAATGATTTGCAGCGCAGTGCTTTTATCAAACCTCCAAGTAATTCGACTAACTTGCCGTAACACTACGGCTGACAAAACTCTCCCAACACGCGGACTGTGGCAATAAATAAACAAGTACGTCTCTTCCACAGAAGAATTCACTATTAGTTAAAGGCCCTCCCCTTCTGAGTTCTGTCCCTGACAACAAAACGTCCACAGGCCCCCCCTGCTGAGATTTAGCGGCATTACTCAATCTTCCCTACCCCCTGACTATACATCCACATGCTGGGCTTGCGTTTGCCGGGATCTCGCACTCTCACACTCGCCTTTACGCACTTCTGAATCTCCTCGAATCTCCCGTCGGAACCCCGAAAACATCGGAAGGCTCGACTTCTTTTGGCTTGGCAATCTGGCATCGCTTGTCCTTTGAACGCGTCATGGCTCTGTTGTCGCGCTGGGATAGTATTAAAATAGCGGCGGCATGGGCGGGGCGCCTCAGCGGCGGAACATGACACGACATGCGAACGTTTCAGCTGGTTCAACATATATCCCTGAGCCTAGAAGAAAATTGTGAACGACAGAACTTGACGTGATGCACGGTCCAACACTCAGCTGCCCCCGACATGCGTGCGAAGGGATACCGGGCCGGAAATAGCGCCCAATTTTGTTCCGTTCGAACGATCGCCACCCTCTAATAAACTACTGCAATGAGATCAGAAACAGCGAAAAGAGTGCATCTCACGGCCACAAGGTGAGTTCCTGTTTCAGTGGAAGTTACCTACAGTGTAGCCTGAATTTATGTTAGTACTGGTGCAAGCTACTACACCCTCTCACGACGTCCATGTTCGACAACGATAAAGCGCCACCCATGTTCGGAGAATACGTCATTAATCGCCACAGCTTCCTCCAATAAGTAACAGAACCAGATCCCCAGGCAAATGCGCATCGCGGCTTCTGCTAAAACCTTAGATCCTGGATGTCAATACCACAGAACCGAGGCATGATCGCCGCTGGTTCTGCTTCTGGCACCTAAATAAGCCTTCACTGTCCAGCCGCCAGCCCATTATCGAAAAACTCACGACACCATCAGCCATACGAGACCTTAATTTGTCTATCGAGCGCCACCTTCGGACCCGGACTTCTGTGGCGTTCTTCTTCTAGGGACCTCGGACTTGTTCACGACGATCTTTCACTTGCAGTCAAATTGCGATAACGATTAATGGGCTCGTATCGCTCTTCTCTCATAGAAAGTTACGGAGTCTACCCACGTTCAAGTCGCATGTGTACTCGAACCTTTCTCCCCTCAGCTCCCCCGGTAACGCCCTAAGCGGCGTATGTCCTCAGAGCTTCGCTTTCCCCCAGTATACCTGTCCCTCTCTCCGGCCAACATAAGCGCGAGGCTCGCATCCGCGTTGGCCGTCGTATCGATCTTCCTCAAAGCATATCATCACCTCTTAAAGCCGTTCAAAGCAATATACCCGGTGCATTCTCCTACAGATTGTCACCGATCGAATGCAACAATATTTGATGATGGTAGACCTTATCAGAAGTAGCTTTCGTTGACGTTACCCTCTGGGCTTGTGGAACCACATGCAATTGACTTAAGCGACATCTTACAGGTCGCAGAAATGGGGGAACGAGACGATTCCATCAGTGTGCGTTGAACACGGAGATGTGTCGTATTGTCTCTCTCCGTCAATCGGTGTCTGCCTACTAGAGATGCGCGTCATTCAAGGGGACTTCGCTCCATAGCTCGAACCAATGATTAACTCGGACGCAGTGTGACGGATGCAAAAGTATCGACTGACTTACTTTGATTGTACTTATCAGCGGCATACCATCACTCCACTCTTTCCGATGAAACCTTGCTACACCGTATTCCCAATTGTTGTCTGCTTGACGACTCTCTCATAGTGAGGAACCACTTATTTGATGATTTTAAAATAAAGAATGACCACTTCCGCTTCAAAAGCACTACTGCCTTGGGTTTATCATAATGCTAGGCGGTTGATACTTATTCCGGCGGCACGGCATGGTACGGTATAGAAACCAGTGAACAATGATGAATGGTTTCTTTGGTATGTACTTACGCTGATGGACCGTTGGACGCGGCAATCACCGGTCAGCGCTCAAGGCCCGGCTAAGTTGGAACTCAGCCTGGATACCGCTTTCTTCAAGCTGTCCACCAAGGTGACCTTGACCTTGAGGTGAATATCTATCCATTTGCACAATTAAGCTTACCCTCTGTACATCCTTTCATTGAATTGCACAGGATCTGGACATGGTGCTGTAACTCGAAAGATGAGTTTGGAAGACACTTGTACGAGTTGCGACTCCGCCTTGGAGCTCACCGTAAGTGCCTCTAAACCCTATCATCTTGACTTCATGAAACCGAAAATTTTAGCCTTTGATGCCCAGCATACCCCCGGAAATCATCGACGAAATCATCGATTATCTTTCGAACGACAGAAGAGCCCTCGTTTCCTGTTCATCAGTCTGCCGCCTTTTCTACCCTCGGACACGGCAGCACATCTTTCGTACCGTCTATTTTACGGGACACCACCGTCACCCGGTTGCACGATCCGTCGACATAGTAAACATTTCTCCACATCTGCTATCTTGTGTCATAGACATGAAGATTCACGGGAACACTGCTCACTTATTACTCGACCCTCTACTCCCGTCAATGGTGAACTTGACTTCATTGAGAATCGCTTTCGTGAGCTTCTCCAGTGGAACTGATTTTCATGCATGTATATTCAAACTCTTGAGGCTCAAAGAACACTCTTTGTTTTGTATATCAAACGATAAGCGGAACTTCTCTATCAAAGTGCTCGGTCCATGTTCCGGTCCCGCCCTCGAAAGCATTCAAATCGAGGGCGGGGACAAAAATATTGGCCTTCTGCCGTCCTTTTTGCACACGGAATTGCGCACCGTATACATGGACACCCTGAAGTACTTAGAGCTCAGGTCCCCGGCGGAGGAGGACTTGCACTCTTTGTGTGAAATTTAGCATGTTGCAAGATCGTTGAGGCATCTGAGTCTTGTCGCCATCCAATCTACTCGTGAGCGACGAAGTTCTCTTTCACTTTTCGGTTCGTGCTCACGGTAGTCCCCTATCGGCAGTACATCAGTGGCCCGGTCTAGCTACACTGCCTTTAACGGGTTTAGAGTCACTCGTCATTGAACTGTGTTACCAGATCGATGACGAGAGGACCGACATATGCCTTTTGAAATGGCTGACTGCTTCACTCTACGCCATCAGTAAACCCTCTTCGCTCTGGTCCTTCGAACTGAAGGTCATGTTATCTGGGAAAAATAAACTGTGGGAAGACGATGCCGAGATGTGTTTGTTGTGTACAAGGCTGGATGGCGCTTTGCATCGCGCCGAACTAGCACAGTTGCGGCAGCTGACGATAAGAATCTTGGACATATTGTCGGAAGACGCGATCAACTCTGCTCGGACCTTGATGATCTCTAGATTTCCATTGGCACTGAAAAGAGGGATTCTTGTAGTCACAGATGAAGAGGACTAAAGTTGTTTTATCTTAACACCGTTCGTTTTGACCTTATAATTGTTGCGACAATGCAGACTGCTTCCAGGGACCATTTATTCAGTTTTTCAGACTAATGATTTTCATCCTCTTCCAAAGCTGCCAATAGTAGAATGATTCCGCCCATTGCAATTGCTATCGCTACTTAGTAATTCTTAACTGTGCCACCTACACAACTATGTCCGTAGTCGTACGGTTTACGGCTACAATGTCGGGCATCCCATCTACCCAGATACTCCAATCGCTCGATACCCTCCTATCTCCGAACGGATTCAACGCAGCAATACGGAAGTGGTAGTCGCCATTTGCGATGTCGGAGCCATTTCCGAGAGCTCCAAACCACCAATATTCATGATAAGAGGACGCTCCACCGCCGTTGCGAGTAATGTCACTGACTGGGAAGGCAGATACGTCAGTAGGATCATCGACATTTGGATCGTAATAGTTGGAGGTGATCGAGTTGTATGTCGTGCCAGTGCCGACATAGCCGTTCTGTCCAACAACAGGAGGGTATTCCCATTGATCCTCAGTGTACCCAGGTTCATAAATCTAATACAGGAATTCCATGAATGCGAGCAAAGGGGAGGAGGAGGCGACTCACGTCAAAACGCAGCTCCGTCACAGCATACCGCACCGCGACATAGAAGATTGGGAAATCTTGATTAAGTAGGTCGAATGACCACCAGGGCTTGTTCATAATATTCATTCTCGATGGCCCTGAAGGTGACCACGGGAAGTTATCGAGCCAAACAGGAGTGACAGTATTTCCTAGGTCGCCAGCAAGACCTAAATACGGAATAGAGATTTCTTCTCCAATACTACTCGAAATGACAACCCGTCCGCTGTAAAGTGGCATGGTTGACGAGTCCACATCAGGCGCTGTGAATGAAACACGAATGCTTGATGACTGATAAGGCCAGACTATCAAGAACGAAGGTGAAAACTTCACGCCCGGAACAACAACGCGGGGCTCTCCAAAATTATAGAATCCCAAGATGGTTCCATCGTCCTGATCGATCGTGTCGACGGCACCGTCGGACAGGATAGAAAAGGAATAGAAAACAGGGTACCACGCAGAGTTAATGATTGTGATGTCATGCTCGCCTTGGAAGTTGGCAGTGTCGTTAAGTTGGATCTTGAGCGTATCGGCACTAGAGGTGTAGTGCAATACTTTTCCTGCGTCAACCATGCCTGCGCCAACTTGAGCGGCACTTGCAGTAACTCCAGCCGTCTTTTCCCTGTAATAGTTGGTCCAAGGAAGTGCGTAGCCGCTTGTAACAATGCGCTTAGCGATAGTCTGTGAAGTACATCAAATATTGTCGTTGCAGATTTCTCGGATGGCATGTTACCTTTCCAAATGATGTACCCTGAGACTGTTTTCCACCAAATTTGCCAGCGTACGCAGCAGCTACACCGGCAATGTAAGGTGTTCTGTCGGTATCATGAGCGTGTCGACGTGAAGGCAACTCTGATGAAAGCATACGCCATGGATGTCCCACTCAGAATAGCATAACTGCCATCAGGATATGTGGATAGGATGTCTCCACCTGGCGCAGCAATCTAAAAACCTAGATCAGATCACAATCTTCCGCCCAAAGTACGTGAAAGACAGACTTCTGGTTTCACTGTTGAGGAGAGTCAGCTGAAGAGGCTCCCGAAAGTGATATTTGGTGTGGACTTACTGGTCAGGTCATACAACGGTCCCCAAGACGTGAAATAGTTCGGAAGCGCTCCGTAGTAAGTGTCATCTAGCCCAACAATGTCTGACGAGTTCCCTGAGACAGCCATAATTACAGTCTTGCGGGCTTGTATCTCCTCAATAATTTTGCGCCTGTCTCAGCGGTGATTAGAGCACCTAAGAAGTAGAGATAAGGAAAGGAAAGGCTTCATAACGAATAGTACATACTAGTAGAATTATAATTAATGCTGGAAATATCGGGATTGATCATTGGTCCGTCATTGTTGTAGAACCTGGAACGAGGTGTAAGCAGATGAAGAATGATAATGCAGTATCGGTAACGCGTACAAAATGTACTTGGCTCCAATGGCTTCAACATTGACAAGTTTTTCCGCGAAGGTACATGTACCGCGTCTACTTGATTGCGTGAGTTCTCTCCAGAGTGAGTATCTTGTGAGTATCGCTTGGATGTACGAACCTGACCATCACTGTGTAATTGGAGTAATCACCTGTTCCATCCGGGTAGGCCTCGCAGGCCTCGGCAGAGTTTGACTGGTTATATGACAACACCGCGATCGGGTACTCGTTTAGGTTAACAGGGAAGTCATCAATACTGGCCAAAAGATACCCCTTTCAATATGTAAGAGTTAAAACGATTAAGAGACGCAAGAAACTGGATACATACGATCAGTGCCGAGGACGCATCGTGAGGGTCAGAGCCCTTGAATGTCAGGTTGGCCTTTTCAGCTACAAGGATGGAGTTCTCGACAGAAGCTACGGCGACAACATTCTAGGAACTTAAATGTTTAAATAAACAAATTCGAAGGGGTAAATTACAGACCTCTCCAGCGGCACCATTGCTAGCATAGAAAGGCCCGGCACTTCCGCTGTTTCCAGCAGCAATGGACACGAACAGACCTTTGTCTACGAGACGAGAAGCTACAGTCGGCCAGCTGGTTGCGAAAATACATTATACTGTAATGTGTAAGCGCAATATTAAGGCGACTCACAGTTCGTCGGAAAACCCGCCATTCCCACCAATGCTCGAAGTGATGATGTCGACCTTGAACAAAGGTAAACAAATGAAGATGATGTCAGTGACCGAAATCACGTACTCCATCCTGATAGGCGCGAATGAAAGCAGCAACGAGGACATCGGTGTGGGTGATGTCCTGATTTTTCAGACGGCTGGCATCTCATAATAGTCAAGTGACGTACATATTTTCCAAAAACTTTGTACATCTTCATCTTAGCCTCTGGTACCACGCCGACGAAACTAGTCCAAGCCATCAGAATGAAACCAGGGTTCAAGTTCAACGGACGAGCTTACTAGTTAGAGTCGCCAATCATGATACCAGATACGTGCGTTCCGTGACCAATATTATCCATGGGATCATCATCAGGCACCGCGTCTTCGTATGGCCATTCTCCGTCGCCGACAAAATCATAATCACCAATGATCTTGTAGCCAGGGCCGTATCCCCCGCCGAGCTGTTAGGAATTTAATGCCGCTTCAGGACTGATGTAGAGTAAACGAACCGCTGGATGATCATAATTCACGCCCGTATCGATGACACCAATAAGAGCGCCTTCGCCCAAGATGCCTTCCGAATGCAATTTGTCCACACCAGTAGTGGCATGAGACGTCCATTGAGCATGGGCTAAAGCCTCTTCACCATGGTAGGTTGGGCTGATCCCGAGGGATATCTGCATAATTGGATAGATAGTTCCTCAAGGTCGATGTCCTCGTTGTCTCTCAGCGTGAAAGATGACCCTGAAAACACGTCCGAGGTGATGTTGACATGGGTGGTGACCCCCTGCAAGCTAGTGCCGTTGACGGTTCGTGCTTTCCTGTAAAACGATGAGATTTGTGGTTCCTATGAAAACATGCAGGTCGCATCGGTGAGTGACAGAAAGGTGGTAGCTCATGCCGACGTTACTTCGACCATGAAGCGCTTTGGAACAACCGTGGCATTCTGCGCAGAGACGAATGCCGCCGTGTTCGCGAACAGCACTAGAGAAGGAAGGAGTGAGTACATGGCGTTAGGTGAAGCGCGTAGAACAAAGACCATGCTGGTGGCTTTTATATTGAAAGTGGGACTTCTTTTATGTTCACGCGGTTATCGCTTCCTCACAGTCCGCCTGGTACAGCAAGACTTTTTAGCGACATCATGTTTACGCGTCCAAGAATCTTTTTGCGGCGCCAAAAGGTTTACATGCGGTCATGCGTGCCTTCTATCCAAGGGTCTGGAGAACATACGGCTGCTGTATTACATTAGCGGATTTCATCGGGTAATGGCGTCTGTCCTGGTATGCAAGTGACCCGAGCCTCAGCAGTGTGTCAGCAGAAGAACACTCGTTTGCATTGCCGGGAAAATAGATCGATTTTGTAGTCTGCTTAAGACGATGAGGGGGGACAAGTAGGTTGCGGAGAAACGCATGGACAGCATTTTCTATGACGCTCTTTTCGGTCAATCAACACCCATGTGGGATATCAGACAAACCGAATCGAACAATGATGTCAGTGAAAGTAGCCGCATTCACCGCAAAATTAATGCCTTGGGTTAACTGTGAGTCAGAGTCGTGCGCGCGGTGAAATGAACAATTAGCACAAGGTTGGTACGGAGAAACGTCGGAAGAATAAGACAACCGTGCTTTGTCCAACAGAATGTGTCCTCTTCCGGCCCCTTAAGTATTAGCAATGGTAGACAATCCCGGGTGTTCCACTCAATCTTGTTATGAGGCACCTTTCGCTCATGTATAAGCTAGCATTATACGGGACGGAATCTGGCTTGGGGGCAGGGCAGAAGAATCGATCATCCCTTGAAGGCAGAAACGGTTGAAAAGATGGAAAGATCGGTAATGCTTTTCTGACGTCAACGATGATTGTAATTCGGGTTTCTCTGTGTTGCAAAGCAAAAGTAGTTTTTAGGTATAATTGTGTTTTATGGCAACGACTTGCCATTCTTCACGAGTCCAAGGCCGCATGCAAAGGGGTCCAAGAGTGACCATAATGAACAGAATAATCTGAAAGACTTAGATAGACGCCAATGGAGAAGGGTAGCGACTGGGAGGAATACTTACCATGTGGAACATGCCGTTGAAAAACATACGCGAAGTAGAACAGATGCCAGTCGTTCTCTTTACAGAATACGACCCGCAACAGCGCTATTCTCTGTGTGTAAGCACGCGGAAAGATGGCCATCTAAGACCGTGGCAATGCAGAGAAACAGCACATGGGTGACATTCGAACAGAGTCTAGATGAGAGGAATCAGTCGCATGTTTCTCCACAACCGTGTTCAAGTTTGCGTGACACCACGCAAGCACCACGGGTGAACGTATGGCTATCGTAATACGATGAGGGTCATAGTCCCCGTGACTCTGTGAGGACGAAAAACAAGGCTACTTACTGTTCTTGGGTTTTGCTGCTTGAACTCACTGGACAGGCGTAGTCTTGCTGGCTTCACCCTCAACTGTATCAGGGAGCGACGAGGAGCGTCAATTGCCGAATCCCTAGATCCAGAAAGACAAATCGCTCTCATAGGTTGCGATGGTCGCAGTAAAAACACCGAAAATTGTGGCTAGTTCATCATCGGTTCTTTTACTGATGGAGGGAAGGGATAGATTTGCAGGCAACTGAACAACCAACACGGTCACGTTCGGGCCGCGGGCCGTCAGTCCGGATGTGCAGAACCGGCACTTCCCGAGTTAATCTGAACAGAGTTCTTCTCGGAAGGCTCGAGTTGACGCCCGCTGCATACCAAAGATTACAGTACATACACGTCGGAGGATTCATATTAAATGGTCTGGATGAACAGAGAATAGATCAGCCCACTACGTTGAGTTCGTTGCACGTGTACGAAATGCGCGTCCTGCGCTGCTAGTAAGTAGTTCGACGGATATGATGTTATCTTCACAAATACGCGATGTATGGCGCAGATATATAACTTTTCTGCTTCCATTCAAGTACTAATACACTTCTATAAGCACCTGCTTGATAAAATTACACAAGTCTACCGATACCGGTCAACGTTCACTAGTAGTGTACTTGTAAGCTCCCACTGTTTTTGGCAATTACAGTATGCACCAGCCCTGGCCTCTTCGGACCACTCATTTCCTGGTGTCTATGTACCTGGTTACCAAGCAAACCATCTTGTTTCATGGTCGCCCGCTGGCGATGATATACCCAGCTTACACCGGCCGCAACGGCTGAAAAGAACATCGTGAACCAGGGTATGATAACCAGCGGTCTCACTGCATGGCACTCAGTGAATTGAGATGCGATAGTGGAGAAGACACTCACGGTAGCCAATGTGCTTGTACGTCGTTTGTTCGTGCAGAATGACCAGAAGCTCATCGACAATTTGGGTCGACACTTCAAGATCACCGAGGAAGACGGTAATACCAGCTTTCCGCGTGGCGAAGAATACAGTGAGAGGTATTAAACCCCCCAGAATTACGATAGTGGAGAGAACCCATGAGAGGGGTTCGACGACTTTGAGCTTCGAAGGATTGGAAGCGAAGGTATGGAACAGAGGGAGGATCATGTAAACGGCAGAAAGAAACACCGAAAAGAGAGCACCGAGAACAACTACTATCGCAGAGTCTGCAAGATCTGTCGGCGGAGTGTTAGAAGAAAACCTAAAGCTGAGATGAAGGAACGCAGTTCACCTTTGACGTCAATATTTACAGATGTGCATGGGAGAAAAAAGAGTCGTGTGCACGCTTCGTTGGGCAAATTCTCATTGATACGGTCCTGTTCATCTTTGCCTTTGTTCAAACAGTTTAATGCTATGAAGAAGGAGTCAGTTATCCAGGCAAAATGATACGGACAAATGACCATACCTACACCCCCAGTCGCGACGCCAGTTGCAAATACCAGGACGAGAGTCAAGAAGCGTAGTCCTTTCAAAACTTTTGAAGACGAGATCGTAGGACGCATGACGGTTGGGTCCTAGGTGGCAGATAAGTTAGAAACAACGGTGGATATGTGACATCTACTATCAGCGAGCATTTTTATTGCCTGCGCGACCCCGAGCATTCGACCTATTACTACCATCCTCAGCGTTAGCCTGCCCGCTGGCCGCGGCGCCAAGAACCTGAATGGTAGGAGGTGAGTTGGTGGCGTCGTGTGACGTGACCTGGATGTACATCAAAGAGGCGCCTTTGACCCTCCCGCCTTCCTTGTTGCAATTAAAATATCTGTTTTGTATGCGTTACAAGTTGAAACACAGGAGTGATTGCTCTGCGGATGAGTTATACACTATTGTATAGCTCTCGGTGCCGGGCAGCGGGGAGGGCCTCGGCCATTGCCTAAAATTGTTAGCTGGGTCCGCTCTGCCACGAATTACGAACCTGATATTCTCAGCTTTCTACTAAAGGCGTTGATGTTTGCGAGGATCAACCTAGCCCGTGGAAAGGCACGCCTAGACATTGCTGTCGTCCCTTTCTGCTGACTTACCTTGAGATTTTACTGACTTAGTTGACGTACGATGCAACATTTATGCCATGGCATGGACGTGAAATCGAGAACCTGTAAGGTGATGAAACTGCACACCCTACATATCGAGTAGGGATCATCGAGAGTAGGTATAGTCACTCACATTCAACAGCGAGGTTGGCAAAGGTCCATATAATAGAGTTTGTTTAAGTAAAAACCAGTGACAGGCCCAACCCGGGTTCCGAGTCCGTATCGGCACTCAAGCTCAAGCTCAAGACTAGACTCTATAATGGAATGCCCTCGATTCCTGCGTCTTCCGGATCGCACATGTCAGTTTCGAAGTCAACCCCGAGTTTCCGGATCGCAGGAGTTGAGTTTTCTCCGTTTCAGGATCTTCTCATCGGTATTTGTGAACCGTAGTCGGTCGTGGACACGAGAATGAACAGAAAAAGAAAGAAAACCTGGAGCAGAGACGAGAGGAAGGGAAGAAAGAGGTATTGGAAATAGTCTCTGGCAAGGACGCGCCATCAAATGGCGCGTCGATGTGGTCCGTGCACGAAATGAATAAATGTGGCTGTGTACTTTCCTACTTAGCGTTATACCCCCGTACTAAGCACTCAACCTTACTCAACCTTAACGTTCAACGTTCAGCGCTCAGCATTTCAACGCAGGAGGTGGCCGCAATAAGTTCACTACTGCTCTGTATTCCCCCCTTGTAATTCTGCCTAAGTACTTATATTTCTTTTATTCTTGTCAGGTGTGTCCTCAAAATGAAGACTGAACGTCGAACATTAATTAATCATCCTTCGGACAGTCACGAGCAGATCGCTGCTGTTGTCATTTTCCTCAGTCACTCTTAGTCTCAAACAGCTAGTTTTTCGAATCAGATCAAGGGTCGATGACTTCAAGAGAGAACTTTGCGAGCCACGAGTAAGCCACCGATCGCCCATCCTAACGCGATCCGGACCTCGTGGAATCGCACCTCCATTTATTCAGTGCTTTCCTCCTCTCAATTGGCTGGGAGCTTTCAGGAGCTTCCCACGAAGAAACTTGCCGCCCAATCAAGGTTAAGGGTGATGGCTACATTTCATATCAGTTTCAGTCCCAGATCAGCCGCGCGGGCAGGTTACATATTTTTGCTTATTACACCTGCCCTCTCATTCTTGTTAATCCCCCTTCTTTCTTTCTTTCTTTTCTTTCACCATGTTGAGGGGTAGAGCAAACAGTATGGGTGCTGGTAAGTGCTCTGCTGCTTCAAGTTATCTCTTGCTTACTAACGACCTTCAAGGCCGTTGTCACAGTAAGCACCCCTGTTCGTGGTCATCAATGGCAGCACTAATGGTCCTCTGCAGTAGGCTTCTGGAGTCGTTTTCTTACAACTGGCGACCAGAGACCTCGCAAGTGCCCAAAATGCCGCCAAGGTGAATTGTTATTATCTCCGTGCGAATAGATATTAACATCTACCGTTGCCAGCTACGGTGTCTGAAGCGTTCTCGGAAACTTTCTTCAACTCCCTTTGCATTTGTTCCCGGCGAGTATGGAGGTGCCATGACATGGACTGTGCGTGGCTGAGAGCATGCATGTGTTGTCGGTGAGCTAATCTGTACATCGATGCGTTTTGATCATGTCCTTATTCGAATGTTCAGTTCCCAGCCTCCAATCGCACCCACCCGTACATCGACAGTGAAGGAAGTGAACCCCATGCACCTCGTAGCAGAGTCGTGGCATCGCCCCCCTTCTATCATCGACAAACAACCACTTACGTTGCCTACCATCCATCTCGTGGACTAATCCGTTTCGATCTCTCTCCTTCATCCATGCACAAATTCCCTCAGGTTCTATTCATCAGGTCCCTCAGGATGTAGCAACTTACTGTACTAGTATATTTAGCTCAGATGTACTCACTACTCTTAGATATCGCTTTCAAATCTTGTATTGTAATTGGGTATTGTCACTGTCCGTCCATCCTACTTACAGAAATATCGTTATACTTTGTCATTTTTCGACACCCCATTTGTCTGATCGGTAAAAGTGGGGGAAACGTGTATCGGCTTCTGCGTCAGCTGCATGTCTTCGATACCACGGCTTACCAACGTTTTCTGCTTCTTGCTATACAATCACAATCTCGTTCTTCCTGGGCAGTGGCAACGGCAGTGATCGGCGAAGGGACAGGAACAAGGTACCGCTCGTTTGTACCCACGCGAACGCAATTATCGACTGCGTTCCAGAACGTCACAACGACTTCCGACAGCTCTTCCGACCTTATAATGTCCGACTTTTAATATTTCGATCGGCAAGGGGTCCTGGTAAACGGCAAGGGTCGTATACCGTATTATATTGACAAATTGACAAATTGACGCCGCGGACAAGGAGAACAATAAACGCATCTAAAAGAATCTGTAGATGAGTCACTCGAACCAAACTAAACGATACTTGTGTATCGCCGCCTCCCACAACTTGTTCAACAGTAGGGTCCACATTGCCGCTGTCATCACCCAGATCTTTCAACTCAGTGAAGGCTCTTACATTTCGTAAGATCGTGCTCATCATACCAAAGGTACCTTCGCGAACTTCAGAGTGCTCTGTCCCCTAAAGAGTATGAAGACAAGGAAAGGAATACAGTAGAAAAGTCCCACCAAGTACCCTGCCTCAAGCCCGACAGGTTGGTGCATAATTGACTTCGTCGCAAAAGCGACATCTAGGGGGATGAAACGGCCCTGCCGTAGTGATGTCGTGAACTACACATTGAAAACACACGACATTCCTTACCCTGCATCATTGTGCTGTTTTGTGTCTCCGAACCTGAAACTGACATGGACCCACCAAGTCTCATCAAGCCGGTCCACAAAACGTGTTAGATGGCCTACAGAATGTATTGAACATCGTCCAATCGAATGTTCTGTTGGCTAGGGTACGATCTAAAAAATTCTCATTATGCACCAATGAGTATCATCAAATGATGGGTAGAATCCTATATCCGTGAAACACACCAGCAGTACATCCACAGGGCTGATTTCTGAGGAAGAGGGACGTTCTACGTAGGGTTTGTTCTGTGGACCGCCGGGGCATGCGAGTCAGTAAAATGTTGACTTGACAGGATGAAAGGCCGTGGTAGGCGCACGGCACCGAGGACACCGGCTAGCAAGATAAAAAGTGTCAGTCTCGCGGAAAGAAAGACTGTGTAGTTTACGTGGACATGTCTCCTGCAAGCCAATGGGCCAACAACTGGCAACGCCGTGAAGGCTGTTGTTGTCAGGGCGGAAACCTTCCGGGTTTACTATGATGGTTCCATCGGGACCGCCGTTGACAGAACCTGTAACTTAGAACAGGAACAAAGAAGGATCCTTTGACAGCGACGGTCCGACGTCAATCACGGAAGTCGAATGGTTGCACGCATCCAACGAGGAAATTTGCACATGCATATCTTCCAGAGCATGGATCCACTTTAGTCCACGACAATGACTCGGACGAGATCCTTCGCCCACGTTCACAGCCCGTTCGTTTTTGGCCGTCTGACAAAAAAGTCTATTTAACACCAAGCTTCAACCATCAGAGTATCAAGCAAGAACGTACCAGCTCGGTAACAAGTTCTTCTTTCATGCCGACAAATAATGATGAGAACGGCCATCTACAGCGCCAAGGTAAATGCTACATCGATAAGAGTCACAAATCCACATAAGTAGATGTATAGAAACCAAAGATTATGCTATGAGACAAACATGCTATGAAAAAACAAATATTATAGATGTCCCGGTGCCGTCAGTACATGCTTTTCCAATTCCTGCCAACCATACGTTCAATGTTCACATCAGTCACTCAAAAAAAGGAAATTCTTACCTCCTTGCTATCTAGTAGCGCGTCGCATGGGCCCTCTCCCCCACCGGTCGCCAATGGCATGGGTATACCAACTCCGGGATATCCATCTCCAGCCGAATATGTAACTCGGCGATCTCCTCATCTTTCTTGGCTAGCTCAGAATTCAATTCTCCAATATGCGTATTGAGTTCTTCAATTTCCTCCTTCAGCTTCTCATTGCGATACTGCAGCTCAGGAGCCTCTGCCGCCCGCCGTCGGATATCATCGTTCATCCGACTATCTTTGGCAACAGCAAAGTCCGCCATTTGCCTCCAAGATTTGACATCTTCTTCCAGAAACCTGATGCGCTCTGTAAATGTCGCACGGACGAGGGCAACGCCCTCCGTTGCTTGTTTTTCGGCAATTAGCGCGCGTTTCTCCAGCTCGGCGTTCTCACTTCGCACCGTTGTGACGTACCCTGACGCGTTCATGTACTGCTCCCTGACGAAATCTCGGTCCTTCTCTGCTGCAAGCTTGGCCTTGTTTGCATCCTCTAGCGAAACAGTGAGTAGTCGGATGGTCGCCTGATCACGTTCGGGCTCTTCATCGGCTCCCTGGACCGTCGTTTGTTTCTGGAGATGCTCATTCTTCTCTCGCTCGGCTACCAGCAGACGGTCCAAGTTGACAATCTCTTCTGATTTGGCATTGAGAACTTTCAGAGCCCTGGCGAGCTGAGACCGTAAATCGTCTCCATCAAATTCGTCCTACAAGTGACGGTGAGAACTACTTGGGATAGAAGAAGCATGGTATACCTCAGGTGACAGCCGAGAACTCCGAGGTTCCAGCACAGGAGGAGGCGATATTGGCGGGACTGGAGTATCGTCTTCGGCTGGTTTCGGTATGGGTTCGGCTAAATCTTCGCCATTGTGTTCTACGCTTGTTGTAATGTGAGGAGGCCCATCATCAACATAGGACTCCGCAGGGTACATCAAATCCTGGCCAACCACTGAGAACCAGACAGGAATAAATTGATAGAATGGAACTCACCGTTACTTCGTCAATTTGCATCGGGACATCGACAGCTTGAGGAATGATCGGCTCGTCAATAGGCTTGGGATCTACCTGAGCGCGAGCCAATTCGTCGAGGATGTCTTGTGATGATTCTTCTTCCTCCCGCCGAAGCAGTATTTTAGCATCCTCGTCGTTAGGTCTGGCACCATCGCCACCGTCCGCCTCATCGTCCGCATCGGTCCGCGTATTCTCGTTTGAATTGGGGTACTCAATGGCTTGTGCCTTCTCTTGTTCTTGTGCCCGCCCCTTGAGCTTAGGCTTAGCCTTCTCCCGTTCCCTCTCTCGATATTGTCTCTGGATATCCAGTAGTGAGAGCTTCTTAATCGTAGGACCCTTCATCTTCGACCGAGCCTCTTCAGCCAACTGCGCTCCTCGATCACGCAATTGTTCATCGCGGCTGTCTTCGCTGATACTGGCCCTCATCACGATCTCCTCCCCTGAAGGTCTCACGGGTGAACTAAACTGCTCAATTGAGCTTGGTATTTCACCATCCTCACCAACAGGCTGAGGACGTAGATAAGGCGTAAACGCGGACGGCGAAATCTGAGGGATTGGTCCTTTAGGTTTCTCGTTAAGATTTCCCTTGGTCGGAGATTTTCCTTTCATGCTTTTGACGAGGGACGTAGTCCTTGGAAGCGGCTGGTGGCTTTCCTGAGAGGCAATCTGCTGAGACTGGGATTGTGTGTTATTCGAAGACTCGGTGTCTGTTGCCGGAACGACACCCTTGCGGTAGGAGTCATTGCCAGGGCTCAGCTGAGAATGTTGATCGTGTGTTGGAGATGACGGAGGAGGCATTTCGTCTCGAATGGGGCTCGATGGAGAAGGAATGGCGGCGACAGCAGCAGCCTCTTCTTTCTGTTTCTCTATCAAGGCAAGCTCATCTTCCCATTCTTTCAGACGGAGACTTGTTGAAGGTGAGAGATTTCGGTAGATCGGATCCGGCCGCTTTGTTGGAAATGTGACGGGAGGACTCGAAGGTGACTCTGCATTGGGAGCATCAGCAGATATCTCTTCTTCGGCTGGAGGAGACTGAGATGGTGTTCGGGGTGTGGACTTTGAAGATGACTTCCGGCGATCGTTAAGAGTAGTTAATAGGCGCCCTCGACTTGCAACATGTTTGTTGCTCCCAACCGACCCTCTGTCGCTGAGCTTCGAAGGTCCTGCACTTCCGTCTGCCCCGTCTTCCAGAATTGATGATGATTTCCCGCCACCGCTGGATACTGCAGACGCGGCACGACCCCTACCCGGCTCTGTTCCATTCCCAGTCGGGTCCTTAGGAACACTCTTGCTTTTCCGAGAGGGGGCAACACTTCCACGTGCAGAATCACTATTCCGCGCTTTGCCATTGCGACGTGGGGGTTCATTCAGCTTCCGTTTCTTGGATGAACTACGAACAAGCGTGGCAACATCCGGAAGGTCTTCAAAGTCAGAAGAGACGCGCTTGCGCTTTTTGGGGGTGTGAGAAGATCTCTGGATCAAGTTGGTGTCACTCTCCTCGGATCCGGATTCAGGCTCAGGTAAAGGTTGAGTTTTCTTGGTTAGTGCCTGGCGAGGTTTGGAAGGCCCTGCTGTCGGAGGAGAGTCATAGTCCGTCTCGTTATGGGCAACACTTTGACGCGATTTGTGTGGCACGGTAGTCGAAGAGGACGCATTGGAAGCTTTCGAAAGAGTATCGCTCTTCGAAACGCGAGATATAGAGGATCCACCGCGAAAAGATTTGGCAGCTAGACACAGATCAGATCAAGAAAGTCGATAGATATCGATACTAACAATTTCTCCTCGCCCTTTTCGATAACTTCTTCCTCTTCCATTCTGCTACAAGGTCCGGCGTACAATCGTGTTTGTGCACCCACGAAGGCGCCCATGATTTTTTGGTTTCTGGATCAATTCCAGCCCATTTCACCTTGTAGCGTTTTCCCTTTTCCTGCAAAATCTCTAAGACTGTCCAAAGGGTCTCTTCATCATCGCTTTTCGGTACGAATTGTGTTTCTGGTTCTGACACTTCGAATTGAGAAGGTTCAGAGGCCATACAGTCCCAAAGCTATTGTTGGTATATCAGAAATCGATACAATAGAGCATACAAAAGAGAATTTGCCGTAGTAGAATGACCTCACTCTTTCCTGTGGCTCTGAGGATAAAGGAAGAAGTTGAGCAAGTATCGTCACATAATGTGACAGATGGTGCACGTGGTAGTGGTCACATCGGTCCGAGGTGCCGATGGCGCGTCGAAGTACTTACACACTGCCACTGGTCAGTGCTGTTCAGTGCTGACTGATAGTTTTCCTGCACTGGACAACATAAATACATAAATTAAAACCACATGAACGATTATAACAATAAATGTGGTACATTTCCGTATAAAATTCTCTTGTAAGTGTATCGTAAGACGTCTCGATAATTTGTACAGTGCTAAAATACAGTCCATCAGATATACCAAGAAAATACAGCACAACAAAGGATTCGAAAACATAAAATAAACATAAAGGCCTTATTGGGCCTACAGACCGTCCGGGTTCATAAGAACGACTGGACAGTCCACAAAATAATCAGGACATCCGCCACTCCAGTTGTGCGTCATTGCTGTTTTTGCTGACGCTGCAAAACCATTCAATCAGAATGTCTTCTTGTGTTGCATAAAAAATCTACTCACCAGCATTTCGTGTCCACAAATTCCCCGTTATACTCGTCACCGCCATCCCACACGCCTTCGCTACCTCCGGACTCCCGTTGGCACCCACCCTCTTCAAAATAGTAATCCCACCCGCACTCACAATCTCTTTTCTTATCGCAGCTCCCCCAACATCACCCAAAAAGCTAACAGCAAGGGCCATCTCCACGTGTATCTGAGGCTTCGGCTCATCCGCAACCGTCCTTAGGGCAGCCAAAAGTGAATCCACCACTCCGGCGTCTACCAACGCCTTCCTCGTCCCTGAACCCCATTCAGCGCAACTAAACCTCTGCACCGCGAACGCGAACGATCCCAGAGGCTCGACTTCATCTGAGGGAAGCACACTCGGTAACCTTGCAAGCCCCTTCGCGATGCCAGCTTCTAACAGTATTTTGGAAATGTCAGCACTGTTGGGCCGCATCAAGCACCCCACCGCGCGAGCAGCCCACAACAGTATCGAAGGCTCTGTCGATGATGCGAGGTGCTGTGATATCCATCCCACACAGCCGGCTTTAGCCAGAGTTTTACCGAGCTTGATAGACCGAGCTATACGTGCGATGGCATACAGAGCCGCAGATACATCATCCGCAGACGCAATAGGGTCCGAAGACACGCGCCTCAAGTACTCCACAATCTCCGGAACGACGCCAAGGTCGTTGAGTTGGTCCGCTTGGGCATCGGTGTGAATGAGTATACCGAGACACCAAGCTGACATTCGGGCGGCCAGCAGGGAGGCCCGAATACCCCGTTCTATGAGTATGCGGACTAAATTTCGCTTGATTAACCCGGCTGAGATTTCGGGAGTGCGACACATGCGATGTAGACACCATATAGCGAGAGTGACGACATCATCCGAGAGCGATGAGATGACTAGCTCTATCAGGGTGTTGACGGTGTTGGTGCGGAAGATCGTATTAGCACTGATTGAATCGTGACTGTACAAAGAAAGCGCCCATGAGGAAAGTCGAACGAAGAAGGAACCAAACGTTGGACATACGCGACGAGACCAAGGCAAGCTAGGACTATCTCCAAGCCTTCACCATCCGCCGCTCGTATTTTCAGAAGATAGATCAAGGTCGGGACGATACCAGCGGTGACCAGTCTCTCTGCGCCCTTATCGGACTGGGCAAGGAAATGCACTTTGACGAGACAGGAATCGATCACATCGCGACTGCGTGTGGATTGCACCTCCAATTGCAATGCACCTACTAAAAACACGGCGTTGACGGGTTCTACATAAGACATACGTTAGCAACGTTACCAATACAAGTTAGCGTAAACCTTACGTGTGACACTGGAGCCAGAGACGTCGTCGCTACGAATAGACTGCCTGTCCCATGACATAGAGGCACTTTGGCTAGCCGCATAAGCACGCCGATTGGGCTGCCATGTCATTATGGAGTCGCTCCTGCCCAGACCCGTCGGAGGTGCAGACGAGGGAGCATACGTGCCTCGCCTGCCTAAGCGTTCGTCCTCTTCAGGAAACACCGGCAGATTCGGAGTGTAAGCTTTTCCAAAGGAGGAATTGCCTGCGTCCCACGTTGGCGTTGGGTCTGTGTACTTGGAAATGAGAATATTTAGACGGTTTTCGATAATGACATACCAAAACTAGAGGGATGATTAAGACGGTTTTCTCGATAAGACAAGGATGGGAGCGAAGTAGGCCGTCCCGAAGGTTGAGGTGAGATGGATCCAGTAGATCGTGGACTTGTACTCCTACCAAAAGGAGGAGGAGGAGACATATCAAATCGAGCCGGTGCCGACTCTGGCAAGACCGGATAGGCTGAAGGCGCTGCCATAGATGTAGACGCTTCGTACGCCGGCGGACCTGAATCCAGCGATCTGATGGACTGCGTCGGACTTCTGACCACTCCGGTCGTCATATCGTTGAATCTGGAAGAAAGGCCCCCCATTTCCGATGGACTCGTGGGATTTAGAACGTTGAGTGAGTGCTGCATCTTGCCCTTGCCTGCAATATTGACAGTGGCGCTCTGCCATAGTCGGATGACGATATCGAAACTTGGCCGAAGGCGAGACTCTTTGTGCCAGGATTCTTCGATGATCCCCCATATGTGGTCAGTCAACCCAACACGCGCTCCAACAGTTGGATCTGGACGATCCGGTCGACTGTTCTCATATACAACAAGTTGGTATATGTGCTTCTCGGGAAGCACGCCCCATGGAAATGTTGAAGTGAAGAGCTGCAGAGGTGTTTAGAAAGTGTCGTGGCAACAGGCTAATGGAGCGCATACCTCGTATGCGCTCATGGCAAATGCGTAAACATCCGAAGGAAACGACGTCGTCTACAATAACAGTTAAGAGTGGGAGTCACGTCGCTGGAATGTACTCACCCCTTTCCAGGCTTCAGGACTGTAATACCTATGCGCTTCTCTATCCCGGCTTGGCTGAAAATCCACCATACTCCAATCGGACACACATGCATCTCCGGCATCATTGATGAGAATGTTAGATGGTTTCAGGCCCCCATGCACAACGTTACACTGATGAGATGTTAGAAAAGCTCCCGAGCACTGTAACATGACGTACTGAATGAAGATATTGCATCCCCAAAGCAGTTTGAAAGACCTAAGACGCTGTGAGATGTGTAGACATCCATGAGCAGAGCCATACACACGATTTTTCGTCGATCGACATTTGGATTTTGATCCAAGTATTGGCGGCTGTTTCCATTGAAATGACATGGCATGACAAGGCAGAGTGGTTCTTGGTCGTCGGGAGACATGCCAAATACTTGAGAGATATTCGGATGGCTCATATTTTGCCATTGTTGTACGCGTTTCAGTAAAGTCTACAAGTGAACAGATAGTGAGTTGCTTCCTATCAAACGAGAACTAGGACGTACATCAGGTGGGACCTCCTCGCTTAAAAATTTGACTGCGACGATACCACCATCCAGTGTCCCCTTGCAGACACTACTACTTCTCCCACCACCTAGACGCGATTCCTTGTCATAAGTTAAATCTTCGTGGATCATTGTATAAGAGGGTAAGAGAGTCGGAGAAAGCAACCACGGGTCGTATCAGTGAATAATTTAAGGTCCTTGTATCGCGAACAAAATCCCAAATAAGTCAGTGATTGGAAGTGCCTTTTCAGGTTTCCATTAAAGAGATACGGACGGCGCTCGTCTCCTATTAAAGGAAGAGTCAGTACACTGTTTGGTTCGTACTGGTTTATATCGCACCTTGATGCCGTACACTCAGAGAGCAGTGCTGAGTGCTACTTCCGAGACTCCTGCAACACGGCTGGCGGTGGGCGCTCACTCACAGCCCCTTCAGTAAATTTGGCTCGGATACAGAAAACGGAGGAAAATACGCTCCCAAAGGTCTCTCGAGAACGATGCAGGACTTGGGATTAAAGTTATGGTGATGGTGGAGAAAAAGGAACGGAGTGGACTGAGATGTTGCCATCATCGTGTCAGATCCTGGAGATCCTGGCAATTGCCGTACCGGAGTTCCCGGGCCGATCAAGATTTTCTGGTCTCCGTGCTCTCTTCCTGGCCTCCTTGGTAGACTGGCTGACTTCTCCGGTGATAGACTCGGAAACCTCAGACATGGTTGGCCATGCCTAGACCTGTAGCCTATTGTCTGGCGGCAAGTGGCTCACGACCGAGATGACCTATAAATCTGAGCTGAAACTAAGCTTGGCTGACACCTTTCTGCTCTCTCTCGCCCACCCGGAATACTTAATTGGGAGCAGCTTCCCAAAAACCGCATCGGGTTCTTGTGTATAACTTATCTTGAACGCACCCTAGCTTCCTGATGCTCCCTACTACGAAACGGAATCTGTCAGACATGCACCCGACTTCAAAGTTACGCTTGCATGTACTGTGCTATCGGAGGGTATTTACTACGCGTTTCACGGATGCTCTCTAAAAATACTACCCGCTTTCCAGTGTATGGGTAAATCATGTCCTAAAGCAGCGAATGATCATCTGGCACCGGCACCGCAGGATCGGCTCGACGGTCTCATGGAATCTCCGCCGGTTCGAACTTGTTCTGAATAACCTTGGCAATTTTGCTATGTATTCAACTCAATTACTGTAAGCAGGATCCCGCCGTTGACCATTTTGGTGTTCTGACCGCCAATGACTTCGAGTCGCTTTCTCCTCCAACCACAATGTCCATCTACTCACCAAGAACCATGGCTTCTGGAGTGCCTGATCCGGAAGACGTCTTTACTACGGTTGACCTTCCGTACGGGAGGTCGGATGAGAACAGTGACAGTGCGCACCAAATGTACTCGAACACGATTCCACTGCATGCAGAAAAAAAACCTCGCCGGAAAATACCAGGTCGTTCGGCCTATTTTACAATGGGTAACATCGTTGGGTTTAAGCAGAGGTGGAGTCTCTTTCTCTGTAGGCCTCGTTAACCTTGGATACTTTCTCCGTCCTGATAGCCCTCAGTCGTTTTTTTCGGGGGAGCCCTCCTGGGCTTCTGTCTCTACTCCGCACGAACAATGAATTTTGCGCTGATGAAGAAATACGCACCAGCAGGTAATAAGTAAATCAGTACAGTCATATCGATTGGCTCCTGATCCGCTTCTTAGGTCAATGGTTCTGGTACAGCCAGAAAATGATGAAAGTCAATTATGCGATACATATATACACTTCCGTCTGTGAGTCCCTGGTCACCATACTTTATCAAGTAGAACTCTGATTGCGCCAAGTTGGCGGAATATTCGCCCTGTTTCAGTTCCTTCCAGCCATTCGACGTGTAAGTTCTGCATGGATTCTGCGTCAGTGTTCATGCTGATCCCCACGTGAAGCGTGCTGTACTTGTGCACCGTCTAAATGGTACGCTTGCCTCTGCGGAATCCGCCTTGAACACGCTTAACTCTTCACTGTTTAGGCTATTTTGTTCTCATTCTCTTGATCCCTTCCAATGTCTGCGGCGCCATTGTAGGCTACAGGGCATATGGCGGGGAAATAAACACCCAGTCAATGTATTACACTCTCGGCATAGTCTCTGCTGGCTGCCTTATCATAGGGTATCTCAATGTCAAGAAAGAAACCAGGGAACATCGGAAGTGGATGCTCCGTATGTTTACCCCAGATGTACCTATCAAATTTATTCACAAACAGAACATTTTAAACAGGTGGTGTGGTGATATTTAGCGTCGTCATCACCACACAACTGATCACCAAATCGGCCCGGCAAATAGTCACACATATTGGCAACTACTACTCTGTGGGTGCGAAAACGTTTTGGTCTTCTCAATTCATAAAACCCTATCAGGTATTCCGATGTGATGACCTCCGCACCGTCCTCACCAACATCACCGCAGTCGAGCAGCAGTTTCCCACATGCGCTGGTGACGGCGCTGACCTCTCTAATACTTATGTTCCTGTCCTTGCTGACGCCCATGCCGATAAGCTTCATAAAATCGCGGCCACACGTGTCGTCCAGGGTATGGCTCTCTGGTTCGCCCTATTCATTCATGTCTTTGGATGCGAGGCATATGCAAGTACTTTCCAAAATGTATCTCAACGAGTATAGCTCACACCTGATAATAGCTCCAAATGACAGAAGAAGCGAACTACCAACGGCGCGGTTACGTCCTCGAGCCAAAAATGGATCCGTCTTTGAACTTGAGCAACTGTCAAAATTCACCATAATCCATTCTAGCGAATTTACCTTACATGTAGTAAGTAAGTAACAGTTTCTATCAAGATTCGACATGTACAATGGCAGCGTTGTTTGACTACCCAGCCTTCGGCTGTCTTCAGCTAGGAGTAAACCTCTGTGAGACTCCTGGACCGCGTTCGGATTCCCTGAAATTCAAGCCCTTGTAGCGAATCAGCGGAAAGGAGTGCAATGCCTCGAGGCTCGGTAGCGACTAGATATACAAGATAGATCATGATGCGCGACACATGAAACCGACGACTTGTTGGCATCAAAGAAGATCAGTCGAGATCTTGAGTTAGATCCCCCATTTGGCAAGCGTCAGGATGGAACGCGTACTCAAGGTTGAGTATGTTGTCGCCGACGATGACCACGCCAGGTACAGAATGTGAAGGCAGGGTGCGTGCTACTATCTGAACTACTTTTTTGTTCAACTTCGATGTGACAAGCTCCTTTACGAACTTGCGGACTCAACGAACGCAAAATTAGGAAAAAGGTCTGTAAAAATCCGGAATATTGCAATCAGGTATGACACCCATTGACAGATTTTTGGTAACGGTCATTTGGAATGTGCCAAAAATAGACTTGCGCCCGGACCGTCACTGCTTGGCTACGCAAAAAAATTCGAGCGTTGCGAACATCTGCTCTCTCCGGCTGAACCTCGGACGGAATCTTCTGAAACTGCAGTGAAAACTTTCGCCCCGTTGCTGCGCTCGGATATTCCAACAACATTCATGACCCAGAGTCGCCAGTATTTAAGGATGGCGGAACGGTACTAGATCACAAATATGGCTTTCCTTTCCCTCCGAGCCCTAACGTTCTTTTGTCTTCTTGTTCTTTTCGCCGCCTGCATCGTGGATGCGACTCCCGCTGTGAAACGCGATAGCCGTACCTCTGCGCCCAGCGGTGCTGTGGTCGTGCGAGGCAGTGGAACCAAGTCCGGAGAGCACAGCACGGTACAGTCCGCAGTGGACTCGCTCCCTGATGATGGGACTGAACAGGTTATTTTTATTTATGCGGGCAAGTCGAACGTCCCTCTCAGATATCAGTATCCGAGGCAGGACTGAATAATTTATTTAGGCACCTATTCTGAGCAGGTCTACATCGATCGGGATGGTCAGACGACTGTACGTATATTTTCCTGTAGTGATATTTGGCCAGTAGCGTTGATCATCCGGTGCCTAGATCATGGGCCAGACTTCCGATACCAGCAGCTACACGGGCAACACGGTTACGATCACTCATTCGAGTTCCCTTGGCACTGCCGGTACCGATGATTTGACTGGGACCCTACGTGTACATAAAGACGACTTTGCCTTATACAATGTCAACGTGAAAAACACGGTGCGCCTGTGACTAGTCCATGGGAATATTTTTTGATCATATGTCCTTTAGTTCGGTCAAGCGAGTACGAACGGCCAGGCGCTGGCTCTGAGTGCATATGGAACGAACCAAGGCTATTACGGTGTGGGTTTCTACAGGTATACTATTCTTGTCCCTGGTCCCGAGACAGGTATCTGACCCATTGCGAACAGCTATCAGGACACAGTGCTAGCCGAAACGGGTAACCAATTCTATGGCTCGTGTTATATCGAGGGAGCTGTCGATTACATTTTTGGTCAATATGCACGGGCATACTTCCATAAGAATATGATTGCTTCCATAGGTGCTGGAGCAATCACCGCTAACGGACGCTCATCGTCATCCGGAGTAAGTCTATGTAAGTCATTTAGACCCCATCCAAATCGTATCTCAATCTTACCGTTAATCTCAGTTGTCATTAACAAAGCAACTATCACCACTAGCAGCTCGGCGACGACATCTCTCCAAGGGAAAGTGTATCTTGGGCGCCCATGGGAAGACTATGCTCGGTATGCCACATGGTGTTCCGCCCGCAATCGTGTGTTGCTGAACAAGAGAAAATCAGGGTCGTTTACACATCCTGCTCGCTCGGAAACTTGATCAACAGTGCTGGCTGGGAACAGTGGTCTAGCAGCTCACCCAATACCGATCATGTTACTTTTGCTGAATACGAAAGTATCGGTACGTACACCGTGGCCTCGTTCGTTTTGTGCCTAAGATGTTCTTTCTAGGATCCGGCGCTTCTGGCACTCGTGCGTCTTTTGCCAAAACACTCACTTCAACCAGCGGCTACACGATATCGGACGTCTTGGGTAGTGACTATGCTGATTGGGTGGATAGTGATTACCTTTAACATTTGGCCTATTTATGAGAGCGCGTACTTGTGTAATGCCCTGAATATTACTCTTGACTTACTTACTACTGCCAACAGCCCGATGGAATGAAGATGACTGGTCTGCTTATTCCTGAAGAGCACAAGTCAAGCATAGGTATTGGCCGGAATTGACGGACCGGGATGTATCTGACACCCGGCCCGGAAACGCGTAAGGACCGTGACCGTGTCAGCCTCGATCCAGTTGAAATCCAACTTAACATTAACCACGATGTCCGTTCTGTTCCTAACGCCGGTCGTTTTCCAAACCGTTTTCACTTGGATCTTTTTATTCATTCTTGTCTGCTCCATTCCAACGGTGAACGCGTCTATCTACCCAACTCAGCCCGTCGCGGCGACCGTATACAAAGTCGCCGAGCCCGCCGTGCTGAATTGGCGCTCGACGCTCAAGGACGCGAAGGAAATGGGAAGATTCAAGGTGGAGCTCTTTGCCGGGAACCATGTATGTTGATCTATGTTCTCCGTGATATCGCCTTTACTGACATCCTTCTTTCGTCCCTGCATTGATAGACATACATAGGAACCCTCGCCAGAAACGTCCAGACTCAGTCACAAACGTACACCGTTTATCTCTCCCCATGGCTAAGATATAAAGGCAGCGATTAGTGAGTGCCTCTTCTCTCAATTCCAAATCATCTTTCCTTTTGCTGCAAATGCTAACATGTTCTGTCAGTACCATGCGTTGGATATCTGAATCCGACTCGAAAAATATCGTCTACACTGCCGATTTCACAGTCACAGGCATACCTGATCTTCTTTCTTCTCTTCCGATTTCCTACGACGCCTCTCCCTATTCTGACACGTCCGCGGAAATCGCTACCGCCGCTCTCCAAACCACAGCTACGCAGTCTGAGGCTAGTGGTAGTTCTTCATATTCCTCAACCGTTGCATCGTCTCCAGGATCCACTGTTTACGCAGGTCCCTTAGATACGACCTCTGGTGACTCACATCCGTACTCTGCTGCTCATTCGCGTCGCTTCGATGCTAGGCTTCTCTTTGTCCTCTGGCCGGCGATAGTTGGTGTTTCTATGGCTTTGTAAAATTTCCTCAAGACTGCGTCTTTCGTTCCCATTAATGATGTGTAACCTATCACTATTGTATCAGTACATGTACTACTCAAAATTCGTATATCTCTCACTTGCGATACCAAATGATAACATCTCCTGTCCTCACTACGAGCTAATATTTCCACCTTACAGACTGCTATATCAGCGCCTGTAAGTTGCCGTAAACCAAGATTCATCAATCAATCATCAATATTTTAATTGCTTGTTCCTTGATTTCAACTCGATTGACCTTTGTTCAAACGTTCACGTACCGCGCCGCGTCCCGCCGTTTGTTGGGAGTTGTTTTGTAATATATCAATAGTATACCAGTAACCATTCAAATTCCGTAACTAGCCGTGCAGTTTACAGACCTATCAGGTGCGCTACTCATGCTCGGCCAGTGAGAGACTCTGAGAGACGAAATAATTGATCTTCTTTAGTAATTCCTCAGGCTCGCTAAGATTGAGTTGACACCAATCTACCCAGGTCCGGTCGGGCTTCTGAGTCAGCACAAGAATCCAACGTACGTAATTAAGTGCTTATACACTGTATCCTCGCCCGCTCACTTTCACTTCCTTCTTAGCTGAAGTCATTGTCGGAAGATGTTTCCTTCTCACCCCGATGTCCAGTGCGCATGCCCAGCCCATCACAAAAAGAGGCTCTCTCCGATCCACCGTCTCTGCGTCGAACTTCTCGACGATTTTTATCATGACCATACATGCATGATTGCGCTCACTCTGCCAGTCTTTACTACACCAGATTTGGACCCTACTAACAACACTGGGGTGCATATACTCCAAGCAGACCAGCTTCTCGGTCCGACTGCGGAAACCGTATTGTAAGCGTTGGATGTAACGCGTCAGAATGGGACAGCCTTGGTCTTTTGGAAATTGCACCTACGTTGACAGTATAGTTCTATGTGAGTATCTTTAGCATCCCAGCTATCCGTGAGCCGGCTTATATTTTTTCGCGTTTAAGATCTCCGGGATATGCAACTAACCTGGATAGGAATTTCTTCCAAGAGATCTCCCCGTAAACACACTAGTGACTTTCAAATATTCCCTCCACGAAACCCCACACGGAAGCTGTCAGATGTGCAGCGCTGGGGTGTTTGAGAATACTTCGCGCTTCACGGACGCTCAATCACTAAAAATACTACCCGCGCTCCAACCATGGGTAGACCTTACCCCAAAGCAGCGGAGAATCCTTTGGCGCCATAGAACCAAGTTTACGGTCCTAAGCTATCTCCGTCCGGTATCCTCATGGATAGCCGAGTGTGATTCGAGCTGAATAGCATTGGTTCAGCTGCAGTATTCTAATCTCGATGGTGATTGCCACCACTATATTAGCGCTTATTACTGAAAGTGGAATCCCAGGTCACATTTACATTGATATGCCCGTGGATGGCGCTTGCAGTCGCTTTCCCCACCGCCCACGATGTCCGTCTACTCACCGAGAACCATTACTTCTGAACTGCCCGATCCAGGAGACGTCTTTACGGTTGACCCTCGTTATGGAAAGGCGAGTGACGAGTCGCACCATGCTAACCGACCGTACTTCGATGTGCCTCCACCGCATGCAGTAGCGAAATCTCACCAAAAAATACCTGGTCGAGCGGTTTATCGTACAATAAGCAGCATCGTTGGGTTTAAGGAGAGGTTCAGCCTCTTAGTTTGTAAGCATGATCAATCTTTAATGCCTCTCTTTTGGTCCTGATTGTCATCAGTCATCATTTTCGGGGGCGCCCTTATAGGATTCTCTCTGTTTGGCGCACGAACCATGAATTTTGCGTTAATGAAGAAATACGCACCAGCAGGTAATCAATAACATAATAGCAAAGCTCTATCGATTGATCCTTGATCCGTTCCTTAGGTCAATGGTTCTGGTTCAATCAAAAAACATTCAAAGCCAATTATGCGATACACATATATACCGCTGTCAGTGAGTCATCGACCTGTATACTTTATCAACAAGCAGTCTGAATAAGTCTACCTAAAGTTGGTGGAATTTTCTCTGTGTTTCAGTTCCTTCCAGCAATTCGACGTGTAAGTTCTGCACGTATTCTGAACACTGCTCACACTTATCTCTACTTGAAGCGCGCAGTAATTATGCACCGTCTAAACGGTACGCTCGTTCTTGCAGAATTGACCAGAAATATGTTTAACTTCTCGCCATTCAGGCTACTTTGTTGTCATTCTCTTGATCCCTTCCAATGTTTGCGGCGCCATCATAGGCTACAGAGGATTTGGCGGGGAAATCAACTCCCAGTCTATGTATTACACGCTAGGCATACTCTCCGCCGGCTGCTTGATTATCGGATTGTCCAACGTCAAGAAAAACACCAGGGAACACCGGAAATGGATGCTCCGTACGTATACCCCAGACGTATCTATCAAAATCACTCATCCCCTGATCAATTAAATAGGTGGCGTAGTAATATTTAGCGTCGTCATCACCACACGCCTGATTGTCCTGGCTGCGCGAGAAATAGTAACCGACATTGGCAACTACCACTCCGTGCGTGTGAACATGTTTTGATATTCTCAATTCATAGAAGCTCGGTGCCAGGTATTCCGGTGTGACGAGCTCCGTTCCGTCCTCACCAACATCACCACAGTCGAGCTGCAGTTCCCAGCATGTGCCGGGAATGACGTAGACCTCTCTAGGACCTTTGTCCCCGTCAACGCTGATACCCACGGTGATAAGCTTCACGACATCGCGGCCACTCGTGTTGTCCAGGGTATGGCCCTCTGGTTCGCCTTAATCATTCACGTCTTTGGGTGCGAAGCATATGTGAGCCCTTTCCAAAAATGGACTTCAAATCGTTTAACTAACACCCGTCAAAGCTCCAAATGACAGAGGAGGCAAACTACCAACGCCGCGGTTTCGTCCTCGAGCCAAAATCGGAGTCAACTTTGAGTTTGAACCAGTTTCCCAATAGTCCATTGTAGTGCAAGTACTAATATCAACCAACATGCATCATAGTTTATAGATGGTGGCGCAGAGTCAAGTATCGGTTGGCTTTCCGAGATAATCGTTAACTTCCGGTTTGCTCTCCACGCATTGTTTGTTCCCGAGCGTAAAAGGCAGTCAGGATTCAAGTGGAAATACTTAGAAGTTTGAGCCGGAATGCTTACAAGAAATCGTTGAAAAGCTTTATTGCCTTGAGTGGATGTTAAACCTAACCCGTTAACATACGGAGTACTTTGAACAACCAATTTCCGTCCTCAAGTATGATGTGGATACTGATGACTATCATTGTAGTACGCATTACGACGGTAAAGACTCTTCTGAGTACCACCAAGGCCACAAGACACCGAGATTTGAGTCCATGAAAGTGACAAGCTGACACTGGACTTGGACAGGGACACTCGAGTAATGATTGACGACTCACGAGTCACCGCTCGGCGCTGAACGACAAGCGTCGAGGGTAGAACAGTCGGACCACAAGTCAAGCAAAAATTAAGAAGGCACTACCAGGGGTCGAACCTGGGTTATGGGAATTTCCTATTGTATCAGAATCCCATGTGATGCCACTACACTATAGCGCCACATATGACTCAGGCGTGTGAATGTATCTGTTCCCAAACGCATGACAAGCCCCATCCAGCCCATCCAGCTAGTGGCCACTCTTGTTCAACTGAGGGGACGAAAAATGACACAAAAGAATTGGAAGTGAGTGCATGCTTGTCTACCCTTAGGTGGTGTGATCAAGCGTACAAGAGTGTTCGCCAGTGGCCTTTCATTCATTGGTATATGAGAGAGCTCCTTCCCGTTCCCATTCCCAGTTCCGCACACATGTCAAATGCTGGGGATGCACTGGGTGTCGAGGAGGACGATAGCTGGTTGTTGCCGAATAGAGCAGCATCACTTGTCTCTTCCGTGCTGTTAGATTTCGCCGTGTGGTGGAGTACGGGGAGAAGGGTCCTGACGATCCCTTTCCTGCTCCACACGAATCAAAGGGTAGAACAAGAGTCGGGTTCACGTGCGCAAGCTCTTTTGTGGAGGAGACATGAGCACAGAGTTAGAGGTGCAGACATAGTAGAATGAAGGGTTTTTGCTAGATTTTTGAGCGAGCGAGGAAGAAATTTGGGGTCGACAAATACATACATGCCTTCCTTGGCAGATACAATAAAAGAGCTGATGAGTCGTGCGCGTGAGGGGTACATTGAGTTTCGGTTGCTGTGGAGGTCGATGAAGAGAGTCGGAAAGGATACTAAGCTCCACTGAAGAGTGAAGGACTCTGTTTGATCTGTTCAACCTCCGTCATGAATGGACCTCTTCTTTAAGCTGTCCTCTGCATTGGATGCGAGATGTGATTTGATTGTAGCGACAACCCACCTGTCATCCCGTACGCAAAACCTGATGTCAATTTTATCGAGTATGACAAGGATTTCTACCAAGCCTAGAGCTGATTATGTGGCCATCTCCAAAGGCGAATAGGACAACCGGACGAATAGGTAGCAAGTGAGATGATAGTCACGTCAGCTTTGCCATGCTCCTTTCACTGGATAACGCGACAAAGGGCTATTCAACGCCGTGAGTAAGAATCAACTCTAGGTGGAACCACAAGATAGCTCACCGTTGTTTTGGCAGTCACTATTCAACTTTCCACCTCACGCAATCGATGGTAGTCTCCTGCTTGGATGGATGATGAGTGAGGGACATCGTTGGCGTCTGTTGGCGTCTGCTGTCGAGTTATCAGTCACATTTTTACAGGTGGACGTGGCATAAGAGAAGGATTAAAAAGCAGAAGCAGTTGTATTGATAACGAGGTCGGTATGGTGGTACAAAGTCAAGTCAAGATCCTGACTAAGCCGGCTCCCGGTGAGTAGGCTCCATCATGATCGTCTCTTCATCGAAAATTTCCATGAAAATATTCTCCTAACGCTTCATCGATTCATCAACTGCCTTTACTTGCTTTTACGATGCTAAATGCCGCCGCAAGACCGCCTCTTATCGCGTGCGTGCGTTTGTCACAGAGGTACAGTAGCTAGCGTTTGTTTTGATGTGGGATGCTCGTATCGCCAGGATGTTACGGCCGTAGGATTTACAGGGACTGCGTCTCCTTCGATATGAGTCGCACCGGAAGCCCAAACTCAACGAATTGGTTTCCACCTATTGCCCTCTGTCCTTGAAGGAGGAACTGTTGGAATTTTGGGTGATCCACTGCAGGCAGTGGCGTGATATCGTGGTTTTCATCCAAAGTTCTTTCAAGTTATCTGCCCTTTTCTCCGAGGTGCAGGACCAATGGGACTTGCTAAGGTCCTGAACCACTTCGTGAGCTTCGTGATGTTCTGAAGGTGATCCCGGGCCATTACGTTCAAGGTAGGGTATCTCCCATTTTCCTTGTAGCAAAATTCTGAACCAGCCCTAGCCAAGTGACTTTGGTGAATTCTTTTTGATCGTTCCCACCCGAAGTTCTCGACCAGATCATAGATATAAACTATGACGACGTACCTACCCTCCGATCCCGATCCCTGCCTTGCCTTGCCGGTTATTTCTCTCTTCCCACCGGGTGTACCTCTTCTCAGAAGTGGTTCTTGTTATCATTCTCAGGCCTAAAGGCTGTGAAATCCACGAAAGGCTGTATTCTTGCGAGACTTCTTCCGACTTGCACCATGGATCGCGCTTCTCGTAAAAGTACTTGGACTTTGGGGCATACGCACGGGGGTCTCTTCACTAAGTGCATCTGTATGGACTACTATTTCCCTTCCATCCTCCAGGATCCAGCGGAAGAGACGCTATCGGACCGACACCAACCCAGCTGGATCCTGGGTGGGGTAGATTTCGACACACCATCAAACTTCGCTGCCCGTAAGAAAGGGCCTTGAGGTATTTTTCATCCGCTGACAACCGACGGCATGCGCTATAATGCGACCGGAAGTTTAAGCGTTACCGTCTCTCCAGCAAACATTATATACCTCCCCTAGCCGGAATCTTTTCATTTCGCTCGCCGTGCTGTACATCATTACGGTTTTTATATGTTGTCCGCGGCCTATCCTAGTCGCATAGATCTCGCTCAAGTTCGTTATCAGTGGCGACTGAGAGCGCAGTGTGTATCTCCGCTTGCGGATTTGTTGACCAGGAGCGGATCGATAATTCTCGTCTTATGATAGACGCGGAGGGCTACTTTGTGGAAGCTATCCATCTAGTGATAATCTGCTGGGAACGCGTGGAAGAGCAGATGCCCAAGTTGATGGCTAGAGTGATTCTCTAGGTCAAGGAACGGAGAGGTGAGTCGGCGGCGCTGTTATTTTGTTCATTTCGCATCTGATTGTACAGAATAGTACGTTATTCATTTGGGCGTAGATGGGGAGATCTCGTGTGATCTTCCCACAGATAACTTCGAACTTCTCGCGTACACGTAGTAAACGGCGCTTAGATGAAGGCCGTTTTTTTCTCTCGACGCGAAGTTGATCACTTAAAAGCTTTTCTATGCCGGATCATGCAAAAGCATCCCTGGTCTGATGTGGGGGTGAGAACGTAAATAGCTTTCTACAGCTATGAAAGATCATTAACAGCATACTCATAGATTCAACAGCTTTCAATAGCGATCTGGGGGAAGAAGAACGCCATGATCGGGGTTGGGAACAGCCGAATGGATTGAATGAGAAGGTGAGGGTGAACATGTTTTGGGGTTCAGGTATCTGGGAGGGAGATAAATTTGAAGCTCGGTAAGTCCGATTATAATCATTTGTTCGCAGACTGCAGTTGAGAGAACTGTCTTTTGTGTATAGTTCTCCGGCATCCCTCGGAAAACTGATTGCTTCTCACGGCTGTACTAGTCGATTGCCTCCGGACCCAATATATAATACGTGTCTGCTCCACGAATCTCTTAAGATTTTGCAACCATGCACCCAAGAGTCCAATCGGAAGCTTACCTCCAAGAGGCCTTACCCCTCTTCTCCGTTTTACCCCCCGAAATCTGTAACCTCATCTTCCGGCTTGCTCTATATGCATACCCCGACAAAGCTAGGGGATACTACCCCGGCAGTGCCTACTACTTCCGTCCAGAATATGAACACTACCAGCGCATAGACACTGCGCTCCTTCTCACGTGTCATCGCATCTATGACGAAACTCATCTCCTACCTGTCATCGAGAAGGAGCATGTGTTTTGGTGGGGGGCGGGTACCGCAACCCGCCTGGGTCGAGTGAGGATCCAACCGGATACTTCCGTAAGATGACGGAGGAGCAGCAGAAAAAGGTCGATTGTGTGCACTTTTTCACGTCGCAGCATTGGCTCGAGAGGAGCTTTCCGGGATCTTGTGAGATCCCCGAAATGTGTCCGAGAAAGCTGAAGATTACGATGGGACACTCGGATTGGTGGTGGTTTGAGCTTAATCACCCGTTGGTGCTGGAGGACGAGTGGACAAAGAAGATTAAGCTGTTGAAGGACCTTGAGGAATTTGAGATGGAGCTGGAGGCGATTGAGAGGGACCAGGACCAGGCTTGTGCTTAACGATCCAGGGTATGCCATTGAACTGACTGATTCCTATGTCCCAGCTGCTTGCTATAGCCCAGAGATTACGCAACTGGAAGATCGATCTGGAGGACACTGCCGACACTGGCGGCTTGAAGCGGCCCCGGGTCCTGAGTACCGAACGACGTCCCCTTGTTCATGACAATTGGATGGGAACATCTATCTTCGAAACATATCATTATTGCTGGTATGATATGGAAAGGAATGCTTGGACCGATGGACCAGGGGTTGTCCGTCCTGTCGCTCCATTAGTCTACCATACGGTAATCCTCAAGTGGACTGCCGTAGTGAAAGCATGAAATTGGCGTCACTTTCAGGACCACGTCAAGTAGATATCAGAAGAAGCGTAGGGGGTGCAATGCGTCGGGAACGAGTGTTGAAGTACTGGGTATGTTTCGTCTTTTATGTACGAAATATGGATGGTACCTTATCGCTGCGAAGTTTGCCGGCGCTTGATGAAGCAGTAATCAATCGTTGCGCAATGTGCATGTTCGTTCGCTGATCCATAACATCAGTAGCCACATTCCTCGACGCTCAACAAGATTTCGGACTGTACACACTTCTCTGACATATCCACTCTCTCTTTCAGCGAGTCTGGCGTGCGCATCTCTCCGCTGATGCCAATGCCTGCCGATCTGTACAGTGTGCACCTCCCTCGAGAAATTGCACCCGACCCTTCAGGTTGGCTTTTCAAGTAAAACCGATAGGATGAAAACTTCATGCTACTCGGAGAACAGCAGTAATATACTGACCAAAAAGGTCCATCGATGATCCATCTTCAGCGAGAATACCCATGCTTGCTATCCGTACATGTAACTCTTCTTTCTCTCGGAGAGCTTTGTCCACATAATCAGCAGCACCGGACATACGAGTGATCCGACAGCAAGCAGCATGAATAGCGAGGTAAGCAGGGCTGGGTAGTGGCAGAGCTTCTGGATCAGGCGTAGTGAAGGTGACAACACGACTTGGAAGACGTCTCAATGTTGCCGGGGATGTGGACACAACGACATATGTGTGCTGTTGATCCTTCTAAGCGGTGTCAGGAGAATTATTTCAGCCAAGGAATTCAGGATAAATACCGCAGCTTGAAGCCACAACGCCAACCGATTAAAGTATTCAAAAAAGCCGCTACATAACGTGAGACTGTTCTCCAATCGATGAATCCCAGTACCGTTCAACTCGTCCATTTGTATACCAGTCATACGCACCACAGCCCATACAGGGGACACCCATTCATGCTGCTAGCAAAGTGATCATGAGCTGCGCGTATAGGAGTCCAAGCACTGGAAACGTACTTTGTCAGATCGGAATTCTTCGCTCTCTCCTAAATTTAAGTTGAAAGTCTGCGGAAATATATCCGCGCACTTGAGCGGTTCTGCGTCACAGTTCGGATTCCGGGCAAGAACTGCAGACAATTTCCGGTCGAGATATTCAACATCATACATGCTGGTTTTGAGCATGCAATGAAATTCGTCACGAAGGAGAGCCTGCGCACTAGTGAGTACAGCGGGAAACATGAAATGTTCCTGAAATACTTGCCGCTTTCTTTGCCGTGCTAGGATTCATAGACGACTGTTCAAGAATGTATCTACGAAACTCCGCCAGATTATCAACATCTGGACTGGAGGGATCATCTGATGGAACAGGAGTTCCGGGTCCTTTTGTACTGACTACAATGCAGTTGAGATACGCAGCGTTAAACCATCGCACAGACGGACGCACGTATGTGAAGCAAGCTCTGGATGTAGTAGTTGGCTAGGGCAAGTAGTAAAGCGTCGTCAGTGTTCACTTCGTTGATGGATTTTGCCATATGTTCATTGCCAGAAACAGACGGGACCTCTAGAAGAGTATACCCCAGCACGCGCGCACAAAGGACAACAGGAGGATGTCTTGGATTCGGGAGGGGAACGAGATGGGCACGAAACTCCAGGCTAAGGCAAAGGTTGAATGCCGCATAGAGGTCAGCTTGAAGAAAAGGATTCGAAGGTAGAGGTCGAGGGGTAAAGTCACTTGGTAGTGGTAAATGGAACATGATGGTGGTAACTTGCCGCATCAGAAATTGGTACCGGTGAATACTCAATATGGACGACTGGCTTGATCGGAAACTTTTTTTCAATTAGCACCACCACTTCGATTCTACAATGGCTGCTTCACTCTGCTTCATCGTCCAAAATAATCTGGTCCAGTATGTCGAAAATCCGCTTCTGTTGAGGAGCACCGTCGGGTAATAAAACTTCCTTCCTTCCTTAGTAATCAAAAACATCACTGTCTCCTGTTTAGCCAATTCTCCGACTCTATTCCGTGAGTGAAACCTATCACGGAATCTTCAGTCATATCCCCGCATTCGAAGAAGATGGACACCAATTTTTTCTGACCTCTCCCCCTTGTACGCGGCTATTATTTCACTTCCTAAAAAATTTCACGTCCTCATTGATGCAGTTGTCTTCAAAGCCAAGTCTCCCGCGACCATCCCTAACCTCGAACGTGTACATTTCAGAGATGGTGAGCCATCGCAGAGCGTGGCAAGTCCGAGTCCTACTTAACATGGGGAAGGCTCTCCTCGATATGCGATGTGATATGGGGGCTACAAATCTCCGTTACCCGTAGACAACCAACCATGGCATCAGAAAAGTAGGCCAAAGAAGACACGTCTCTCCACTATTGCCTTGGCGCAACTCGAACACGCTAAATTCGGGAGGTAGGTAGGTAGGTAGGTAGGTAGTATTACACGGCAGTGTCCACACAGTGAACGCCGGTTCCAGACATTACGTGCACAGCAGTGGTGATCCGTACTAATAGTACAAACTACGATATACATGACCACCATCACTTGCACGACGCCCAGGTCTAACGTCCCGATCCTGGGCCAAACACACTCACGCAGTCGTCGAGCAGAAGCACCCAGGAGCAGTAAGCTAGACGATAACGGAAGAACACAATGAAGTAGTGTTTACGGTCGATCTCCGCTCGCTTGACGAATCATCAGTACTCTGGCCATCAGCGCCACCGGAGATCTTAATTCTGTTTCGGGAATTTATCGATTGTGAGTGTTCCTATAGGATCGCCATATTTCTCGTCTTCACGAGACAACGAATCGTTACTGGATCGGCGGTTCCCGAGGGAATTGTACAGTTCCAACACAGCCACCGAAAAATTTCGTTGTAGGGAAAGACTGATGATCAGAGAGAATGGGACTCGTCGCGACTATCCATACAGGACTCGTCCAACTATCCATACAATTCTCGAGACATAGGAGCGTCGTGGGCAACTTCGCTGCGATTTCGCAAGCGGGCCTCATGCGCGGAACTTGTTTTAATAATTTGGAGACAATTTTGGATTTTATCTGTTCCCCCAGGCGTCTATCCAGAGCTAGTAGATAGATAGAGCCGTTGTAGTGCGAGTAGGATCCCAGTAGGGCCCTAGAAGTGTAGAATCAAAGAGGCGAGCAATTCGTGATGATGGTGGTACGAAGCCAAGATGGAGGCAGTCAATGAATACATCCGGTTAGTTTCCTCTTATCGCTGTGCTAATGAATAAGGATAATTATTTGAATGGCAGAATCTTGACTCAGTGTGTCGCATACCAATCATATCCACGATCCTTTAAGGCTGTATCTCTCTCTCTCTCTGGGGCATCTTATACGTGCTGGACACGATATTACGACAATCAATCAACATCTGTTTTTCATCTACGCGTCGGAGCCGGATTAGTTACCTATCAGGTTGGGACAATCTCCGTATTCGGTCGTTCTAACTTACTCTCTGTCGTTCTGTTAAACTATCGGTTCTCCTGGCTGTATGAGTTCAGCCAATTCTTCTTTAGCCATGGTTCCAGGCCCCGGAAGGTTTCTGATAGTTGTTTCCTTGCCCTCTGGGGATCAAGTATAGAAGACTGCACTTGTAATACATCTCTCCTTGAAAATTCAAGAGTTTGGCTAACTGGAATTATTGCGTAGACCAAAAGCCCCAAGTCCCGGCAAACGCTGATGTACCTGACGTCTGACGACGAGATTACTGTGGTAATAAAATTGATATGATTGGACTCCGTCAGAAATAATCCTTCCTTGAAATATCGCGCAATACACTCTCCCAACCTAAATATCGTTTCTCCAAGTAGCGTCTTAGGGATTTCAGCCGGCAGCCAACCGTTGAAAATGGCTGATACTTGATCGTATGTCGTAATTTGGAAGCTTTATTCATTGGCAGAGTCATCCGTAGTGCGACAAAGTCCGGTCGGATCGTTTCGAACTTCTCAATTGGAGACGAGCGCTTTACACAAATCTCCAAGCCGGGCGACACTTGTTCTCCCCATCAGGGTTGAAACAAACTAGTGGAAGCACACAAACCTGAAGGTTGTTTAATCTCTGTGTCAAATGTAACTGGTGGCAGTCTTCAGTGCGTGTCTTCCATTGGCACTAATTTTCGAAACTAGATATATATTTCATGGTGCGGTGGGGATACGTTCTTATTCTGTTTTCCCTGAATTCTTTCTGCTCAGGCATCGTTACTGAAAAAGTATACAATTGAGATAAGCTAACAACAACGACTGTCCCATCAAAATGCAAGGGTAACGGAGTTGGATCGTCCAAGATTCGTCGACTGGCTCCTATATTCATGCTAACCTCTTATGCTTTTCATAACTTGAAACCACCCCGCCATGTCCCTCCCGTGACCGTCGGTCAGAGTTTGTAGCCTGGGTCTCCAATTGTTTTCGTGGCTCGCTAGCCAAGTGTGGACTGCGAGACAGATTCGCGATAGCTCTTGATTGGCGTGGTTACCCGAGGTATGTGCATATTTCCTTGATGCCTTCTATGCTCACTCACTGCAGGGTTTAGTTTGAATGAGCATGGCAGTGTGTCGTACGTGTTTGGTCAGAATATTAGAGTGTTTAAATGCGGGTTACAGAGTAGAAGAGGGAATGCGCATAAAAAGAGTGATGCAAGTCCCCGAAACTTGTTTCCCTACTATGATAGTATGATCCCCACACGTCCCAACGAAGGCGTGCCCTCTCGTCGTCTCGGTAACAGCCTACCCGCATTGAGCTCGACAGTGCTCAAATTTCCTTTTGGAACTGTGGCGATTTTTTCGTTTTTGACTTGAGGGAAAAGAGGTCGGACGCGTCGTTAGTGGAATATGAAAAGGGACAAAGTGAGGCAACAGAGGGATAATATTATTAGGAGGGCAGTGTTGTCAGGATGCAGAGTCAAAGAGATGATGACTCGATGGCTGCAGTGTGAAGGGCCGCCATGGAGCGTAAGAAATTGTTGTTGAGCTGGGATGTGGGTTGGGTACAGCCCGATGACACCTAAACCCAAATTTCTTTCCGCCGGAATTTCTTTTGTGCCTTCATCTCTGTGTCAAATGTAACTGACGGCAGTACGCAAACTCTTTAGTACGTGTCTTCCATTGACACTAATTTTCGAACTCATAATATGCAGATATATATTAGGCGTATCCTGGGCGGTGGGGATACTTGGCGTCGTTCTTTCCCTGCAAATTTTTCTGTTCAGGCATCATACCCGAAAACATAACGATGATAGTGCTAACAACAACGACTGTCCCATCAAGATGCAAGGGTGAATCATCCAAGGTTCGTCGACTGGCTTCTATATTCATGTTACGCTCTTATAACTTGAAACCACGCTCCCGTCGGTCAAAGTTTTTTGGCCTGGGTTTCCATGGCTCGCTAGCCGTGGACTGCGAGAAATAGCTCTGGATTGGCGTGGTTACTCGAAGTATGTACACATTTCCTTAATGCTCGTTCACCACAGGGATTAGTTTGAATGAGCACAGCGAGTCGTACGTCTTCGGCTTCTACCTTCTCAACGTAAGGGATTAAAGGAGGAGAATTTTTAGAGAGTTATTCGTATTAAATGAAAGTTACAGAGTAGAAGATTCGAGAAGAGTGATGCAAGTCTTCGGAACTTGTGTCTCCCTACTACAACCACCACACGTCCCAACGAAGGCATGCCCTCCAGGCCTCACTCGTCGTCTCGGTAACAGCCTACCCGCAAGATACGTTCTTGAGCTCGACGGTGCTCAAATTTCCTTTCGGAACTGTGGTGAATTTTGACACGTCGCCAGGGCCCAGGAGGGACGAGCATGAGTGCTGGACTGGAGTGAGCCAACGTTGGGATGAGATTGTTAGGAGGGCAACGTTACCAGGATGCAGGGTTAAAGAGATGATGACTCGATGATTGTGGTGTGAAGGGCCGCCATATGTGGGTTGGGCACGGCCCGATGACACCTAAACCCATATTTCTTTCAGTCAGAACTTCTTTTGTTCTTCTGTCTAAAACACCTTCACGAGTTCAAGTATGTTTTCCATGCTGACTATAGATGCGGCCGTGCGTATAACTGCCCCACTATCACAGAATTCTATGACTACAGCAGTATCCTCCTTCCGCCAGTCTGATTTCCAGACCTGGTTGTCAACACCGGGAAATCAAGACTGTGATGATCTCTCCCTACCGGTAGTCAAATCAGACAAGTACATTGCGAGTTCCTGCTGCCAGACTGAGATTCGTCAGCCTTTCGCATGCTTCGTATGGGTTGTCCATCATGACCACCGACACCTTCTCGAATCTCTGATCTGGCAGTCGTCTCCCTACGGCCCACTGGTAGGACGAGTACGAATCGTCACCAAGCAGTGTGTACGTATCTTCAGGTATCGGAAATCGGTGACTGACGTAGATTTTGAATGTGTGGGTGATCCCGTCTGCGGCTTTGACAACCAACTCCCCGCATCGATCATGCCCTTCTACCGATCCCACGTCGAATACCCGCACATGCCCCTTTTCAATGCAAAGCCCGTCAAACCAATCCTCATCTGTCTCATTATCATGCTGAACAGGTGTGGAAAAACAGCTGACATCCTTTCGCAGAGGCTCCATCATGACCTGATCCCATGTTGGTCTCCATTTCTTGCATCCGAGTCCAACTCCAGGGTACACTAAGAGGAAGCCCGCGCGCATACAAGTGGCCGTTGCATTCACCAGTGCCGTCCACGCATCCTCGAGAGTCTCACTCTCATGGTAGGCAGGTATCACACGGGGCTGGAGGGCGAATGCGAGTCCGGCCACTCTGTCGACCGGATTGGTCGACACACGCTTCTGCATGTGCGCCAGTACAGCAAATATATCATATTTACCCCTCTTAACTGAATGCAGCTCCTCGTGAAACCTGGTCAGGAGCGCAGTCTCGTAGTTCCCGCCGGGCATCCGTTGTGCGTGCATCGGTCCATCTGGCACATCACCGGCAATGGTGCGCTTCCATCCGACCTCCTGGAGTGTCCATGCACGTCGAAACCAGTTCCGATCGCTGTCCAAGTCGCCATCCTTCAACCTAAACGGCCGCCCCAGCCCACTCAGGTAGATCACCACCTTCATGGCACTCCTATACACGCCACCAATTGTAGGCACGTCCAGCCTCCACTCCTCCACGCGCAGATCCTCCCTCGGCCCCCCTTCCTCTTTCTGTCTTAAACAGAGCACATCCAGCCACGCGTACTCTTCTCCCAGATTCAGCATCTCGATCCGGATGAGGTTGAGATCCGTGTCCTTTGGTATAGGCACAGGCCACTCCTTCCCGTTGATAGGGGTCAGCACATCCTCACGATCCTTCTCATCAACCCACGCGTGCGAAATCGGTGTTGACCTTTCTTCAGTGCTCCACGATGGCACCACACGATTGCTCCACAGGTCCCATACACGTCGAGGTGTCAAATATGGGTCGACAATCCAATTTCCTACCAGTGCTTTTTGTCGGTGCTCTCTGTCTTTCCTTTCACGTCTGCGTAGTTCGACTTGGATGTTGCTTGGGTTCTTTGTATTCCATACTGGGCGGAGGAGGGCATAAGCTGTGCCAAAGTCGTAGTTCCTTTCAATGAAGTCTTTGAGAATGGTGTGAAGCTTGCGTGACGTTCTGGACATTCCAAGGATGGCGTTCAGTCTATCCAAGACCCCCAGAACGCCAAGCGTAGCGCAGGGAGTGTCTGCGAGGGAGCATGGTATGGCAGGACTTCCACCAGTGTACGACCGCTGGTTTGGAACCTCGATAGACAATTCCGCTTGGCCGGTGTCGGTGAACGCGGAAAGTTTGGCCTGGAAATACATTTCAATTTTTTCTCTGTCTGTTTTGCCGACTGACATACCTGTTGATATCTATAACGACGATAACGATTCTCCAGGTCATTGTTGCTCCTGTCAACGTCCACATGTCCTATTTTTCTTTTAATCCCCATGATTGTGTTCGTATTCTGGTCCGAAACAGCGTAGCTGAATTCTTTGCTCAGTTGTAAATATGGAGCGCAAATGTTTCCAAATCGGCCTGATGCGAGTCGAAAGTGAACTTCCTGTAATTCTTGGGTAAGTAAGCACTTAAACCACCATAGAGTAACTGTACTCACTATTTCCCGTGTCCTTTCGAGAATGTGCGTTCAAGGGAGTGCTGCTTGAGTCGACGTGGGGAGCTGATCCTGGAAGCTGTGCAAACAACATGATCTGGTCCGTGCTGGATGGACACGGTCACGCACACGTAGTGATGATATTGAATTATTCCTGTCGCGAACTGCCTACCAACGTTAATTCGACGATGAGTCGCCATATAGTTGAGTTTGCGCAACGATAAGTCATTCATTCCGTTGAACTCAACCCTTTCGCCGTCACGAGATACTAATTTCACGGTGTAAGTAGCTCCATCGAAAGCACCAGTCGCTCTTCACATCCCAAATCCACAGTCCACCGAAATAGTATGACGGTCGACGGCACGTTCAACAGCGGCTCGAAGAAACCACGGCACCAAACATGCCATTGAAGGTATGGAAAGCCGTCTCTCTCGTTCGCCGAATCCAAGAGCAACGGACCTGAGATCAGCCGCTAACCTGCTCGGAAAGCAAGCGGTTTGATACGCTCTCTGATGGCTATTTGCCCATGCTTGATTCCTAGGCTCCATGTCGCGTTGATGTATACCTGCATTCTAATGTTAGCTTGTCCTGGGATTCTTCCCGGCGAAGTCCAACGTACAATGGCCGGATAGGTATGATATACACCCCGGACCTGTTGAAGACGATAAGCATCAATCGCGGCGATGTTGATCCACCAACATACCTGTTAGCAAGACCAAGGTGCCCAAAATTCGAGACAGCTATCAGCAAATCTCCATGATGGTCGTTGAATCTTGATCTCGTTGTGAATACACTAATTTCATTGGTTGCATCAGCAAAAATGCAGAGCGATTACAAATGCGTGTGAGACGCTTATAATCGCAATGATCAGTTATAACATACGTAATTGGCTATAATCGCTTGTAGGCGACGCGTACATTTTATAACCATGTTGTAGTCACATTATAACCGAAATATAATATCCACGAGAATCGCAGTTCTCGTATGACCTGACAGAATTTTGATGATTGCGTGCGAATGTAACCACCACACCAGGTGCAGGTAAGAGCCAATCAAGTGCGCAATATAACCGGATCATATCATTCATTCAGCTAGGAATGAGTATGATGCAAAATATGGACGATAAATTTATTGCGACATAAGGAATACAAGATCACATCTAGTAAGTATCAATCTCCTCGGGACGTACACGAACAACCCTCGTTCATGCGATTCTCCAGTCTTTCACGGCGCGCCATTCCTCTTAACCACCCTCTCTCAAGTCCTTTAGCATATCACGGAAAGCCTGCGTATTAAGCAAACGGTCAGTACGAGCTTACTCAGATATAAATGGACGTACTCATTCCACTGTCCCATCAGGTTCTGGCGAGCGTCAGCAAGTAAAGATTTATCAACGTACTTGATGGTTTCGTTATAAGAGTTATTGATAATTAAAGTGGCTGCATCGTCAACGTATATCAGTATTGCATCGAAAGTGGTCCGCAGCCTTGACTCACCGTTGTGTGAATATCCTCCATCCCTAGATAGATATTGCAAATGTGCCAACGGTCCTTAAACTATAAGTAATCTCGAAGTAAAGCCTATGATGAAGTCGTACCAAGATTGTCATAAGAGTCCAGTGGCTGAAGGGGAGAAGGATGCCGATACAGTCGAATTCTAAGGCAAAAGAGAAGTGTTTACAGACATAGTCAGTAACAATAGAAGATATGAATGAATGGTACACATACTCAAAAAAAAATCAACCGCACTGCACTCGTTCTCCCTGCGCTGGAGGTCAATGAATAGAGGAACGAACAGAGGACAGAAAGAACAACGTCAGAAAGCTTGGATTGCTCATATGATTATCGAAGACTTTTTCGTAGTATAGAAGAACTGGGGAAGAAGATGGTGGTGAACTAGAGAAATGGAGTTGGAATTTGCGTCAACAAAAAGCCAACATCACGTGCAATGATGCGATCCATGCGCGCCAGGAACTCGGGACCTGCGGAGTTTGAAAGGACTTATATTTTCTGCCCCATTCCGAGGTTTCCTTCTGCCATAGTTGCGCCGTTCAGTGTTGCTTTCTGGCAAGGAATTGACCCATTATAATTCTGGCCATGACCTACTAGTAAAATATCTTTCACATTAACACAATACTTGCAGCCCTGCCAAAACCAAGCGAAAACAATTTAGGCCTGTTAATGTATGTAGAACAAGACGGTATGAAGTACTTCTGAAAGTGAGTTGATCCACAACTACAATACCATGGTAAGAGTGTTCCGATTTGGTTGCAATCAGGCTGTATGTAGTTGTAAGCTCCACAAGTGTCACAGCGGATTATAAGCTAATTACAAATCGATGCAATTATGATATTGATTGTCAGCCGAATATCGGCACTGATAAGATATTCCAAGAATAGTAATGATTGCAATCGTTGGGGGATTTTGCTGATGTGAACATGAATGACGAGAACGAACCAACAGATGAGAAGTACACCTTCAGGTTAAATACGAGTCACACGCGGTAGGGAGCTGTTCAAGACATCATGACCCTAAACTCTCAGCCTTCGTAGTTTGCGAGAAAAGGTAAGCGAAAACTGGAGGGTTTGGGTTCCCGTTCATTGTAGTATGGATCCATATGGTGGTGTGATGCGCGAATGCGATGTAACCGAAAGAAACCGCGGGACTGGACCATGACTCTGAGCGTATTTTCACATAGGCACATAGGGAGTGAAGGCGCATGGGTCGCTACCAAGGTTCCTGGGTCCCGAGATCCGAGTCTGAGGCCTTAATGGAAGGGAGGGGAGTACAGCCACCTCGTGCGTAATTCGGACTCCGATTGTTGTGTTGCGTCATAGATTTAGCCTCCGGCGCGAATACGACGACTTCTCTGGCGATAACCTGCGTATGAACGTGTCGCGCAGGACGACGAGGACGAAGGCGTGGTCACGCTCTCCAGGTCTGCATCACTCAAGAGCACGCGTTCCGCCAAACTGTTGGAATTCAGGGATATGGGCATGGGCGAAGCGTAGTGAACGGACGTCGTAGTGGTAAAAGGTAAGTTAATTGTCGTACGAAAACACAAATATGTAAATAGTAATCTACCTAAATATAGTAAGTATCCGGCCAGGGTATATAGCGAGTTCGACTTCCAACACAAACCTGCTTCCTACAAATTTTCACGTCATTGAAATTTGATGCAGCTGTCTTCAAGGCCAAGTCTCCCCCGACCATCCCTAACCTCGAACGTGTACATTTCAGAGATAGTGGGCCATCGCAGAGCGTGGCATGTCCGAGTTACTTGGCATGGGGAAGGCTCTCCTCGGTGTGCGATGTGATACGGGGGCTACAAATTTCCGTAGACAGCTAACTATGCCATCAGAAAAGTAGGCCAAAGAAGACGCGTCTCTCCATTATTGCCTTTGCACAACTCGAGCATGCTAAATTCGGGAGGCGGTTAATGGCTATGAATACATTCGGTTAGTTTTTTCTTATCGCTGTGCTAATGAATAAGGACAATTGAACAGAATCTTGACTTTGGCCAGATCGAAGTCGTAGTAAAGAAGCGTTTGGATAGCTACTGCCCCTCGCACTGGTCACCTGCAATTAATCCTACGACGACAATCCAGTACTCTGTCGAGCGTCCATCAGTTTTCTCTGATCGCCGTGTCAGTCACAAGACTGGAAATAGGCGCCCCATCGCTAGCTACTTATAACGTAGGGGTTACGCGGCCTTTGCCCTTCCTTACCCCCATCAACGTTCAGCGTTCGACCATGGGCGCTGCAGAGTCAAAGAACTCCGATTCAAAGGATTATATCGTTGCGACGTACGAGACGAGCACTGTTCTTGTGCGCAGGTACGAAGGCAGCTACTACGCGGTGAGTGAGCATCCAGGATTTGACGACAATGGGTCACTTATGATAAGCGCAGAATCTACTCTCTATTCTGCACAAACATTTTCCGACCATCCCTACTGAGTCGATGGTCATCCAAACGAACGAGCTGACCATTTGTGATGGACGATATGTCGATGTTCCTGAAGAATTATGGACGGAGGTTTGCCCTCGTATTCGCAACATCAAGGTTATCTCTCGTGCGTCCTGGCGACTAATTCTTTAAACTTGGCTGAACAACGAATAGGACCGGCCCCTGCCCCGGGTCAGAAGCCTGAGCTACCTGCTTATGACGGCCTCAATCTGGGGGCCGATGGGACCGTTGATATACTCTCTCGGTGATCATGCGAATACTAGGGCACAGGCTAAGCTTAAGGCCAGATATCTGTACTTCTATTTTTTCCTAGCGACATCCACGCCTTTCACGACCGATTCTTTGTTATCTCTCATAGATACAGCGAGGCGCTCCAGCCAAAAACTACTTACCGTCTCTCTTCAATTGAAACTTACTATCTTAGTAGTAGTAGTAGCAGTAGTAGGATTATTCGTCGTCACATTGCGTGCGGTTCTTTCTGTCTTTTACTCAGGTGACTTAGTCAAGTCATATTCGTCCGGATATTGTATTGAATGGAACGTCAATACCTACGACAACCATAACATGTCTGATATGGATATCAGTACACGAGTATTTCATTTCTATCTAACTCTGCGGAAAGAATTCAAGTCCCTGTAAAGCAGATTCTCATCTACTTCCTCATCAGCTGGGCCCAGCGCAATTTGTATACCATTCTCCCGTTCGAACCATTAGTGACTGAAGTCACTGACAACCGCCACTCAGTTATCCTTCTCCCGTCAAACAAACAAATCCGCCTCAAAGTATACCGATCGCGGATGCGAGGGACGCGAGAATACATAGTAGAATCCATGTCCGCGGTCCCGGTCATCCGCGATCTTCGCAAGGTCCACTCCTGTGTAGCTGTCAAAAAGGTCTGATGTCCGTTTCTTTGCAGAGCAGACACAACTTCATTCAGATCTGCAGACTTTGAGCGAAAGCGTCGGTTCATTGATCGCCTGACATCTCCATTTTCTATCCCCGAGTCCTTGAATGTTTATGGGACATGTCAGCGGAAGTACGAAGGAAGGGAATGGAACGCAACTGTCAGCACCAGATCTCCTCAGTTGATCCAATTTTGAGAACTTTGGTATGCGGTTTTCTGTACCACTGAGGATTTGTGCCATCGGTGGAAATTTTGAGATCGACCCGTGAATAACTAGCGTCACTCCTTCTGGGAAAATGGTTGTTTCTCGAGACGGCTGATCCTCCGCCTGAAGTCAGCATTGACATACACAGCAAAGAATTTCAATATCGTTGTCCTTCCTTCTTGAATCTCGACGTGCTGTACAGTCAATCCCCAACTAGGTCTCAGCATGTCCGGTGCCGAGTCGGTGATCTCGATAGCGATGGACTCGAGGACATCACCGCTCCATCTTGAAGGGTTGTAACGTCCTGGCGATACGAAGTTGCTACAACGCCTCCACAATGAGCATACCCGCGCGATAAGCCAGGGTCCTGTTGCGACATTGAAAACATCGTAAGAGCCGTCGTTCTGGTGGCGAGATGTTAGGAGAAAGACTTCTTGGATAATTTCAACGAAGAGACGGTGGATGAGGAGAGGCTGCTGTTTCTGTAGGCATGGATGGACGGCATGATGGGAGTTTACTGCAGCAGTGAACCGGCCGTCGGAGTTAGATCCGGCTCTTGACAGCCGCCGCTCTGGCTCGCTTGTAAATTAAATCACCGACATGATGCCGAATGAGGCCGGGGACCGTCTTCGTCGAACGTTAACAACTTCAACTTACGGCCCGATACTGATGGTGGTGAATTAAATAAATTAATAAGAAAATAAAATGAAATATTCAGCCGAAAAGGAAATGTATTACAAAGCCATCAAACGCGTCATCGATCGCATGCTATCCAATTGAACGGCTTTTCTTCATACGGATCGTTGTGTCTGGTTTACGAGACTACTTGGTATTAGTTGAAGGACACTGGCATTGAGCCTGAAATAATGCTATAGCCCACCAATCTTTGAACAGCAAAGTCAGACTACATGATATTTAATGAGCTGTCGCTCTAAATACAGCATATTCACACAAACGGCCAGGTTGATGCTTCTTCTGCTCGGAAGGTAGTTCTTCATCCTGTTCCCTGGCTTCAGTGGCAGCCTTGGCCTTAGTATGTTGCACATTCCCTGCACCCCACAATCTACCCACAGCTCTCTTCCCTTCTGGTTCACTTTGGCAGGCTGCAGCTGGCTATGAGACATGGCTGCTGATGTCTTTGATTATTTTTTTTGACCCTTTCGGCCATCCATGGAAGCCCTGTTGAACGGGGACAGTCATTTTCAAAAATAATGTCTACATTGGTGTATGTATATTGCTTTGAATCGCAGATGCCGCCGTTCCTTCTGAGACAGTAGAATTCAGTGATTTGCTGGAGAGCTGGCATGAAGATCCTGTTCCCTCCATAGACACATGTGAATGAACTGGATGCATCTTGAACATCATTTTGCAAAAGGATGTGAGACCTGGTAACTGGTATTTGTTCTAGATTCTTCGTTACATCACTACTTGACATACCTTGCTAAACATGGGCTCAATGCCTCATTAAGCATGTCAAAATGAGTGGAGATGACATTGTCATCCCATGCTGCTTGCATGATTCCCATCCATTCAAATATTCATTGTTATCAGCATCCAGCTTTACTAGCTGAACTTCAATGCAATCTAAAAGCAATAATCCTATGGTCAAGAACCTTTAGGCTTAGAAAAAATGTAGGGACATATTGACAGCAGGAAAATAAGAGGACTCAAGGCTACACAAGAGCCAAAAATTCGGTCAAAAACGCGTTGAGCAAACTACAGGACTTGTCTTAGATTTTTGTGCATGTCGCCCAATTAGGCATCCCATGCGAGCGTAATATATTCACGTGATATATTTCCAATTCAGTATCAGTATCAGTATCCTTCACCCCCATCAGTATCGAGCCCAACTTACATCAAACTTCGAATACATTCATCCATCAAGTCCAATTTCCAGGACCATGTCGCATCCACCACAACCAAGTGACCCTATCCCTCGACCTCTACCTGCGAATCCTTTTCTTCATGCTGCATTCAACATTTGCCTTATGTCTGGTGTTGTTCCTCTCCCTGACCCAAGACATTCTCCTGTCGTCTGCGATCTTATAGAGCATATGGCGGAATCTGCCAATGCATGTAGCACCGACGGCGCTTTACTGTAACTTACCTTGGGCAATTGCTACATCCAGAGATCGCTTCACCTATGTGCGTCCACCGGCGCAATACTTTAACCACGTATCCCAAATGCATCGCATTCAAAGGAAAGGACGACTCGAAACACCTGCTCTCATCAGACCCGGGCACCCCTCTTGTCCCGATCTCGACAATTTGTCAATATATCTTCGAACGAGTCTCTCTAAATTACAGCACGGCAAAGAAAGCGGCGAGTTTCTGAGGAGCCTTTCATCTTTCCCGCCGTACTCACAGGGTCATAGGCTCTCCTTCGCAATGGTTATCGTTACGCTTTCAGAACAAACATGTCTCAGCGCGAGTATTTTGACCAGAATTTGCCTACAATTCTTTCCTGGCATCCGATCTTGTTCTAGGTCTCCACTTGGATCTAGGAGGAGATGTCGAATTCATGCGATAAAGTGCGTTTCTGATGCTTGAATTCATAATTTGCACAGCTCAGGCTCATGACTATCTTATTAGCCTGAATGTGTGTCTTCGAAGGCGTGGTTTACTCCTAGTCTGTCATGGATCAAGAATAGTGCTTCTTTCCCTCAATCATGGGGTTGGCGAGTCTGAGGAACAGCAGGAGATGAGGGAGAATCCTTTATCGCTGGTAATTCGAGCTAATGTTGTCAAGCGCCACCATCCCGCCCCGAAATGGCCGACGACCTTCGATCTAAGGGAAAACTTGATTCAGAGGGTGCAATAACTTGAGGGCGGCAAAGTTCTGCCTAACGAGGAAGGCTTCACCCTTTCTGTTCTACAAGATCCAGGTTCGCACTGAACTGCAACGTAAAGCCCATATTCCTCTCCGGGTACAGTTTGGTGTCAGTCCTTTTCTCAATCGGGCTTAGTGTCTACACTCTTTTTGCTGGTGATTTGTCGAGTCAAGCCTCAGGGACAAGTCCCACTAAGAGGGCAACCGGAGAAGGGGGAAGGAGCGTCAGAACCTGGAGACAGGGATGAGTTTTTACTGGACGCGCTTCTCTTCGGATGCTCTCTCTCTCCCTCGGACACATCATAGAGGGTCGCATATCTGAGTGTCTTGCGAAATGAACTTGGATTTCAGAAGGAAATTCTTATCACCTTCTACTTACGTCTTTCTTCTTCTCCCTACCCGCACATTCCGCAGGCCACTGCTAGCCTCTGTCCTACCCACCGCCACCCCACCGCAGCTCAAGAACTGGGCAATTTATTATTCGGTCAGTTTGAATGGGGCGGCGCTAATCTATTGGTGCACTGCCTGCCTATGCAAATCAAGGCCATTTTGGGATGGAGGAGGTGTCTGATCGAGTATGGCACCTAGCTTCGATAACTCGTAATATTCCTGATAGCTTCGCGACTGCGGAAGGAGCACTGTTCTCGGTGTAATGGATGGTCCCGGGTCGAGATCTTCCTGACAAAGCTCGCGTTGGACTTGGATGGGCTAAGGGACTCGGTCCTCGATGCCGGGTCCCGTTTCCCTTGAATGTATCTTATGTTGAAGTTCCATTCGCACTTGGAGTTTTTCATACCGTTCCGCGCTACGCTAAGACAAAGTTGGGTTTTAGAGGGAGATTCGCGTCGTCCTCTACCGGCACATTCCGCCAACCATTCTTCCCCACATCCCACCGCAGCTGAATCTATTATTCTGCCAGTTTGACTGGTGGCGTTGTTGCACTGCATTTCGGGCATTCAGGGATGGAGGAGAGTGGCTTGTCACCCTGGGGCCATGATAAAGGATGACGAGGGTATGCTGGGACTTGTCTCTAAGACCTGCGAGTTGATGCGACATGAGAAAAGGAAGTTTATTACTGTAACGATGTCCATATTGCAGAGATCTATCTACACCGTCAGCTGAGTTAAGATGGAGAAGTTAAACTGCTACGGGACCGAGCCTGCTGCTTCGGTCAAACCTCCTCAGGCTCCTGAGTACTCCTCCACGGCCTCGGCGATAGGGAGGTGAGAAGGAAAGAAAGACGAAAGAAAAAAGATATGATTGATGGAAGTAAGGAGCGTGCCATCATTTATGGGCGCCAAACCCAGTGAGACAAGTTTATCTCAGTTGGGGAAGTCGCAGCGTCAAGTGCTTGCGATCGTGCATAGTGTGGTGGGACACGGACACAATAGAGTCACTGAAGGGGGAGGCTACCTTCCTTCATCGTAGCGCGGAAGCAGTCTCAAAGGCCAGAGAGGTTCATGAAACCTGTACAGAAACCCATATTCACAGATCTCCATCATAGAGCACATAGAACAGCTATCCAAAGCACGTAAACCAAGCAGAATTCCTGAACCCGCAGTCCCCCCAACCTTTGTCATCGAGCTGGGGTGTTCTGCAAATGGTGAAGAGAAGTTGGCCATGGTGTCGGCTTAACGCCATCGAGACCTGACCCGAGAAAATCATGATCCGAAGCTGTGAAAACCAAATACTTGGCCCACTTGCTTGACGACATGATCAGCATTCCGCAGTTACGGTCGACGTGGGTCGTCGGCATAAAAGGAATACTGAAAACTCGTGTTGGCATTTATAGGAAGTAATCGAACACAGCTCACCCACTTGTACCGCTACGCATTCAATTGCGCGTAGAAGCCACAGGTATGCGGAGCTCCTAGTACACTATCCACCGGGATGTTTCTGGAAATGAGACAACGTTTCGCGGGAGTGCGGCATTGTGAGAATAAGTAGTGGTAGTCGCACTGGCTAGCGGTCCATCAAGGGAACAGCCAATGATTTCAGGCAACATCGGAGACTACGAAGAACCCCTGCCGCTGTGAACCTCGCATTGGCTGTCCGGACCAAGCACATCTCGAAAAGGGTATCCGAGACGCTGCGCAAGCTGAGTATATTTGGACAAGTCGGACACTGCCCAACAAGTTCAAACTCGTTGCCGCTGTCCACCATGTATGTAAATGAACAGTCAATGTTTGAACTTTTGAGAGTTCCCCCTTTGTTCCCCCCACGAATTTTGAATGTCGGGAGTAATAGCAGGCGCCATTTCATTCCGTCTCGGCCGTTCCGATGATACTGGAGAAGCAACAGTGTCCACGGGACTGGTGGATACATATGCGTAAGTGCATTCTTCCTTACAAACGCCACTGATTGATGGTTTCACGTTGATATTGTGCCAAGCGCTAGCAGTACATATTTAGCTCGACCGACGTGGCTGTTCAATCCATGAGCAGAAAACTAGGCAAAAGGAAGGAAATATGTATACGTACTGACAGGGCTAGCAATTGTTAGGAATAATGTTAAGATATCCCGCGGCGGTAGCAATCTTAGCGCGGTATAAAACAGGAACGAGATCGCGTGAGACACTTTTTTTGGGCGTGCCGGGCAAAACTGTGGACCCTGACTTAAACTTCAACCATCACCGTCCCCAACGGAAACGCCATTAATAGTGTCGAGCTCGCTGTCCGCGACGACGACGAACACCTTTTTATTCCTTATTTTTAGGGTCATATGGACCCCAATGCTGCCGCTGGAAGCGAATCGCCACCATTACGTTCCACAATTCTCAGCTCCTTCCTACGAGGGCGACCTCGAAATACCTCACAGTCGCAGACCGAAGTTGCTAGAGAGCTGTCACCATCACCGACAGGCCAGCCACCGTCGCCAGTGGCTGCAGAAGGCAGCCACAGACGCCGGCCAGCAGCGGCAATCATGCCGCCGACAGGTGGCGTTGTACAGCCATCTGTGTCAGCAACCAGCACCACCTCTACTGGTGGCCTTGGACTATCCCACATGCTACGACGACGACGTTCCGGGGGCGTGATATCGACGCAGACGAGTCCTGTAGTGCCAGCACTGCCGTCGCCAGCAGCACTTGTACAGGCGACAACACCTTCAACAGCACCAGCATCACGGCCAACTACTGGTCCCAGTCACCGCCTACGTCTCGTTCCCCATCTAGACTCTCGCCGTTCGCTTAGGTTCGATGCCATATCCCGCGATGTCAAGGAGGGAGACACCCCGCTGCGCATTGGTCGATTCACGGATCGGTCAGGGATCGGCCTTGCCGCTGTCAATGCCCTGCATAATAACAAGGTCGCATTCAAGAGCAAGGTCGTCTCGAGGGCTCATGCAGAAATTTGGGTGGATTCTAACGCCAGATTCTTCGTGAAAGACACAAAGTCATCATCAGGGACGTTCTTGAATCACGTCCGACTTTCTCCAGCCAATACAGAGTCGCGGCCGCACCAGATCAAGGATGGTGATATCCTTCAGCTCGGTGTTGATTACCAGGGTGGAGCAGAGGATATCTACAAGTCGGTAAAGATCCGGATTGAGCTTGGTAGGGAGTGGCAAGCCGCTGCAAATGCCTTCAAGTGCGTTGTTATCCCTCTCATTGTTTTTGCGGCTCATGGCTCCTCAGTACGAATGCATTGAAAAATCTCAAGTCTCTTTCTGCCACCGTTGCACCTGCTAAACCTGCAGCTGGAATAAAAACCGCCACCAAATCAACTATTCCTGACTGTTGCATATGTTCGTATTTGTTGCTTCACACTGTTCAAACCCTAAGTAATCCTTCGACAGGCCTCTTCAGCGTCACGATCCGTCAAGCTCTTTTCATTGCACCTTGCTCCCACACCTTCCACTACAAATGCATCCGGCCTCTTCTCGAATCGCACCATCCTGCCTTTTCCTGTCCACTCTGCCGAACTTTTGCCGATCTCGAAGAAGATGTCGAGGTGGATGCGGAAGCCGAGGACGACGAAAACGATGATTCCTCGGCTGTAGAGGACAGTGTCAGGAAACGAGAGAAGGAAGCAGCTGATGCCTGCGGTGCTGAGACGGAAGTCGAAGGTGATATTGTTGGCAGTCGGGCACGCAGGCGATCCCGAGGACCTAGCATGGATCTCATGGACGAAGAGGAAGAGGAAGAGGCAGGTGAGGAGATGATGATCGATGGTGACCTACGGTCTGGAGAGATGGATATCGACCATGACCATGAGGCGTTGCACGTCGAGAGCGAGGGCAGTGGCGAGGGTGGAAGTGCTGGCGAAGGAATGCATGTAGATGTTGATACCCCCGATACAGGCGACGATGGCGAAGGGCCTGCTACAAAGCGCAAGCGGTGATTCTATCATTGTATTCCTGGATGACATTGCACGACCTAGCGTAGAACGTATTTTAATTTCATTTCATGACGAGCATATTTAAACCATGCCTGAAAGTAAATTAATATGTCCAGGAGTAATAATATCTACAGCCTCAGGTACCATTGATATCCTGAGCCTGGTTTCTTGCATCAATCTTTCATCGCGCTTACCACTATCAATATGTGATGAAAATGCAGAGTGAACTACTTCAGATGAATAAATTTCCTGCAGGAGGCCCAAATTCTAATCCAAATTCCTCAAGTGTATCTACGTCACGGTTTTGATTGAATTTTGGATGTCGGCTTTGTTCCCAAAATAATTCTTTGGTGTTTATACAAGGCTAACAATGCCTTTTTGTACAAGTATTTCGGTCCCAAATCTAAAACCGATATATATGCATGCGTTGCCGCAATTGCCGTGAGGGATTTCTGCTAAAATCGGAACAACAAGAAGTATCTATATCCCTGTGTATTAATAGCCGTGTGAAAATCAACCATTTTAAACTCAGCGGTGAGTACGACGGTCTGACTTCGCATTTTCCACCCAACATCATCAGAACGTGTGCCATTCGTTCGTCAGGTTCCTTGGGGTCAAGGGGTAGATCAATTTCCTGTGCGCAACGTGCGCACCGCGGATTTTTAAGTGCTGAGAATCTGTCAATCTGAACTTCCCCGACTCGAACATGTCTCTGTTATTCTTCGCAGCCGTCGTGTTGAGCCTTGGCGCGTTTTCCAGTCCCATTTCACGTAGAGGTGATCACCGAGACCAGGCTGTCCTCGCACAGAATGCTCTTGTTGAGATATTGAAGCGGGGTGCTCCAATCTTAGGTGCGTCCTCTACAGCTCAAAGATGAGTTATCTCCTATTCCGTCTTGCAGGATACGATGAGGGATGTTCTCAATCCAGCGCAACTTGTAACTGGATGGCCAAGTATCCGGACGATACAAAGATCGTGCACATGAGCATTCCCGGTACCCACGATGCGGCAACCTGCAAGTCTTTTGATGGCGTCAAGGAACATATCGGACTGATTCAATTATAGGGAACTACACACAAGCCACACAGGATGAGTTCATTCGTTATACCGGAGAGTGAGTGGATCATATTCGTTTTGTAAAAGAGAATGTCACTAATACCTAATCTGCTAGGATTGCAGCAGCCAAGTATTACCAATGTCAAGAACACTCACTGTTTCAGATGCTCAATGGTGGTGTTCGAGCGTTTGACTTACGAGTTGCTTACAATCCTGGGAATGTACGTTGTGGTTTTTACGTTTTGAACCCATCTAAGCGCGAATAGGACACTATTGGATTTCACCACTGTAAGGATTTCGGCTTCGCGTTTGGCATCTGCAGGTAATGATTGGCATTTAGCTGAGGCTGTGCTGAGCCCAACAACTACGGTCGAAGATGTATTCTTTGGCTTCTACAGCTGGCTTGACAAGCACCCCACTGAGGCGCTCCTCATCTCCATCAACCACGAGAGCGGTACCGGTACACCTAATGACGCTAAATTCTACGAGCACTTGTACGATCTGTTCAACAGCAGCCCGGCTACAGAGTACTGGCTACAGACTAATGGGACAGTGAGTTACACTGGCCTACACGCGCGTGACTTTCTGACTTTTGTAGCTCGGTACTCTTGGCGAGGCCCGGGGAAAGATGACGCTCCTCCAACGGTTCAGCAATGATCTCCTCCCGGAAGACGATGCTAAAAGGATCGGGATCTACCTCGACGCGAATCAATGGACTGACAACGGCGCTAACATCTCCATTATATACCACAAGGCTAAGAACCAGGTCGCGTACATCGAGGTGAGCGCGGTTTTCAGAGCATCGAAACAGGTCGATGATCTGTGATCACAGGATTACTATGAAATAGGACTAGAGATCGGGGCTGGGGCTGCAGAGAATATCCAATGGAAGTTCAATGCTACCACGGCGCATCTCCAGGATGCCATCAACAGTCACCCAGATCAACTGTATATCAGTTTCGCTAGCGCCGAACATAATTTCGACTCGCCTCCAGAAACGCCACGCGTGAGTCTTCGTCTTGAAATCCTGTCATCCGAGTGCTTCATGACGCGGCAGGTTATGGCTCTGGGTAACGGGACAGATGTTCATGGAGTGAACCAGAAGCTGCTACCTTGGCTTCAGGAAAGGAAAGGATCGAGATTTGGAATTATAAGTATGTCTGGTCGCTTACCTCGTAAAGAACGAAGAACGAAGCTAACCCGACGTTGAGTGCTCGACTTTTTCGATAGTGTCCCCGGTTTGGTCGAAGCTATTATTGGTGTATGATGGTGTAAATCACTTGGAACTTGTACACAAATGACAGCGGGGATGGGGTAATGTATAGTACATAGGATGTTCGAGGACTGGCATCTGCGCCTAATCTCTATCAAGCAAGCCCGCCTTTGCAAAGCATCTCTTGTAATCAACGATACTATTGGAGAACCACTCCAAAGCCCGGACCAACTTCCCCTCAATCCTGGCTGGTTGCACATAAGCCTGCCAGTCAGTCCAGATATCGGTCCGGTGCCACTGGACTTCTGCCCCAAGGTCGACCCGAGTGACCTGGGAAAACGTCGCTTCAATATATGTGGCAATAGCCTTGCGCTGTGTCTGGAGATCCACCATCCAAGGATTTATCAAAGTAAAATCTACTTTGAGTTCGCGAATGGGGAGGTATCCTTCGCCCGTGTTGCGAAGCCCTATAGATAAACTCTAGAATGATAATCGATCAGATAGGAGTCGAAACCAGCACGAACAAAATCCTCACTTCGAGAACGCTCGTCAGGCTCTCCTCCCCAACCACCACACAGGGTCGGCGGTCACCGTATATGACATGTAGCTTTCTCAAATGAGGAAAGTGTCGGATGATACTATCACCGTGTGACACCATATCGCTATATATCGATAACGTATGAATCGCCGCCGTAGTTCGTGCCAAGGTCTGTATGGTGTCGTCATTGACGTTGAAATAGATATGGACTAACGATATAGCGGGTTCACTGATGTAACCCGTTATGTCAAGTTCATTCAGTGCTCGCTTAGGAAATAAGATAGCCAGTAATGGGGGACAAGCCAGAACACGGAGACGAGGCAACGAAGAGGATGCCAATGGGAAAGCTGGATCGGTGGCGGAGTGACGCACGCTCACCAAGGTTAATGAGGTAATCCTCAAATGTGTCAACGATGGGAGATGGTTCAGAACGTGGGCGAGCTGAGGTAGATTGGCCTCGTAGAGTACTGTCCCGAGTGTCAGTCGCGTCAGTTGCGAATTCATTACGGAAGACATGGAACTGTCGTCCCACATGTGAGCATCCAATACGACATCTGACGTATTAGGAACACCCCGAAGGAGGGCGAAGGAGCTTGAAGGCCTCTGATGCGCTGCACATATGCTGTGGTTAGCAGAAGCATGTGCAGGAATAGGAAACATACCGGAGACCAAAGTAAATTCTTCTATTGGAAGAGAGCGTAATTTGGAAATGTCCACTTCTGTAAAATCCTGGTCCAGCTCGCATTCTCTGACAACAAGGCGCTTTAATTTCTTCATCTTCGCGATCGATTTGAGAAGGCGATGGGATATCATCACAGAATCAAGAGTGACGGATTGTATTTCCCCCATCTTAACCATTGCCTTGCAATAAACTCTGAGAAACTCCGCGTATAGAGGCCGCTGAGAAGGTGAGCCCGGGATCCAATGCTCAAACGAGCAGTCTGTGACATGACATGTCAAATCGCAAGCCCAAGACGAGCCCTTGTTAATCTCGAGGCAGAATTTGAGGTAAGAAACAGGCTCCTTTTTTCCACTCTCGCGTTTATGCCCCCGAAATACCACCGATCTGTAAAGGCGAGGCAAGGCAACAGAGCAAAAAAACCGGCATACAAAGGCAAGCCTGGAGAAAACGGCTTTGCATTGCGCCTCAGTTATCTCGTCTGAAGGCTCAAAATAACTGAAGATCTCCAAGTAAATCTCGCTTGGAATTAGTGACAATTCCTGGTTGCCACTACGGCGTTCAGGTGCTAATGAGAATGTCAGTGAAAGGGAAGATGTTTTGACGGAATGACACGCACTGGACCACTTGAAAGAGTTCATGATATTAAATCCTTTGAAGTTAGATTTGACCACTTTAGAGAAGATTGAAAGAAAGTAGAAGAAAGAGCGCGTTATTTGGTCTTGTTGTCCGTCCGTATTGTGACGACGGTCGGGGCGCACAGCCACCTTGTCCCTTCTTTTCCTTCTACTTAATCGATGAAATTCATTTATTGCTTGGCAGCTGCCACTACCTCAGATTCTATGCTTCCCTCATATAGGATGTTCCATCTAAACACGGCGTTCGATCCAGAGCCCTTGGCAGTTTTCTAGCAACTGAAACAGATGAAAATGTGTTTCTCTGTATTTTAGCTGGACGATCTCTGACAGGACGATCGTCCTTTAGGTCTAGGTGACGTTTAGTTTCATTACAAGTATGTAATGGCTGTTTATGTCCCCCTTCCTTACTTAAATGCCCTAGTTCTTCTCTCCTTTTTTGTAGGCCCTCCTTCCATCGACATGGGCGCTGCGGCATCCCACCTGGCCGACGTCTACCGTTTTGGCCAATCTCCTTGTGTGTATCTCTCAGACAGATCTGAGATGAGGGCCGGGCTTCAGATCGTTGTCGCGTTATCAGTGGTTCGAAAGTCACAACTCTCGCACGTTCGCTCCCGCTATCGTTCCATTAAGATCCGAAAGGAGTTTGCATCTCCTTTCGTCACATAACATCCGTCAACGTGGTTTTATTGTTCGATTAGTCGTCTGGTACGATATCAGACTCGAACGTGCGGTCCTGCTGATATCAGGCTGATGTCCGACGCCTTTTAGGGACGCACCCTTGCCAGCCGTTGATTACCCTTCCCCACATCGCATTTCTACCATGGCCTCGACGGTGGGGGCGCAGCCTGTGATGGATTCTGTGCCAGCCAAGCAGTACTCCGTCGTGGTCCAGTCCTTCATCGCCCTTCTCTGCGTCTATCATTTCCTTGCACCCCGCTTTACGACTTCTAAACAGCTATCGTGGATCATGACGACCATCGTTAGCTGTATCATGACCCTCACCAGTCTCCCGTTTCTCTGGAACTATTTCACGAACCACGGTGTGAAAGACGTCGCACGTATTCCGTTTCTGGCGGTTCCTGCGAATAGGTTTTTCCAGGCGTATCTAGTGTGGTGCGAGGCAGTCTTCTTTAGTTGTTAACCTTCTATATTGAACATGATCTACAGCGATCTGATGACCGGCACAATATATTATCGGTCCCAGATATCGATCGTGACTGGCTGGTTCCACCACATGTTGTATATTATGATTGTAGAGATTGCCATCCGGCAATCGTTAGCTCATGTGTTTTGTCTCTGTTGTATCATGGAGGTATAGTATGCTCTTTATAAGTTATCTGTGCACGTTGTGACATCGTCCTTTAGTTCCCTACCTTCATTTTGGGGCTGGGGTCCTTGTACCCATCCGTGCGATCCAACGTCTTCTTCGCTGTATCATTCTTCGCCACCCGTATCGTATTCCACATAATGCTATGCATCTCTTATTATCTTCCCAACAACCGCCTCTACGCCACCAACGGTTCCTTCATTCCTCTCATCCTTCTTATCCTCGTGTTCCCCCTGCACGCCATGTGGTTCTACGCTTGCATTAAAGGCTTCGTGCGTCGAGGAGCTAAGGCCCGAAGCGGTGCTACCTTGCCTCCGTCCGTTGAAGGCACTACTCGACCTCCGCCTATCATCACAGTCGAACATGCCTACAATTACGAACACGTCTCCGACTCAGCTTCTCTGCGTTCCCGGTTGATCCCGCATGCTATTCGGCGACCGTACAACTACTATCATTCACGGTTGTCTCAAAGGAGACAGGCTGTAAGGCGATATTGGCAGGCTCGTACTCGCGGAGTGTATGAATTGCTCCCAGAGAAAGACAAGCTTTTTGCGTACATTGGATTTGGGCGAGGGTCGGCCAGTCGTAGTATCGCTGCGTAAACACAGGGTTCGCCAGCTTACTAAGTATGAATATGATTTTGAGTCTTCCTTACATTGCTGCAGTGACACACCGGACTTCGAGCGCTTCAAGCGGGTTGAAGAATGTTCCAACGATCGACTGCCGCGGAAAATGCCACCGGCACTTGCGCCGCTACCTCAGGCACTTTCTTGATAAATCGAAAGGATAATGTTCCTTCCTTCGTACGCGCTCGGAACCGCTCGTACTACCTACTCCATCACGCCGAACACGATGCTCTCAGTGCTAAGTTATATAAAAAGAACGAACAAGTTCCGGTAATTGCATTGATAAGCGTCCGGACATCGGTATCCAACAGCCGGCAATAACATGGGAATTTGTATTTCCGTTATTTTTCAGCACAACTTCCAATTTTCCGACCACACGCTCGACATATAAAAGGCCAAGATGAGTCAACAGCACCAAGGATTTTCTTTCTTTTTGCTCTTTGAAAAGAAATTCGACGCTACTCCCAGTTGCCACCATGACGGGAAACATCATGACCCCAACGCCTCGCTCATCCGTTACTGCTCTTGAAACGACCCTACCGCCTCATTCACCTCAAATTCGTTCCGTTTCCTTGGAACAGGAAATCGCTGTTGATGAACATAGAATCGAGAAATATGGCGCTAATGACCCGCAAGAACCCAAACCCAAGAACGACTCTTCAATATTCGACACGAAGCCTCTCGACCCTAACATGGTGACATGGACTGGCGCGAATGACCAGCTCAATCCGCAGAACTGGAGTGAAAGGAAGAAATGGGCCATCACGGGCCTTTGCATTCTTCTCGCCCTTAACGTGTACGTGATCTTCATTAAGGGTGGTTCTGCTTTTCTGACGCTTCCGTTTTCCCGGTCTAGTACATTTTCATCATCGGCACCGACATCTGTTACTTCGGATATAATTGCTGCGTTCGACATCAATACCGAAACAGCATATGCTCTTATTACTGTTTTCCTCTTGGGGTATATGGTCGGGGTGCGTTTTCCGCATGCTCACCTTTTACTACTCGGCTAACTACTCCACTAGCCGGTGCTGTGGGGCCCAGGAAGCGAACTCTACGGTCGACGGCCCGTCATGTTAGGCACGATGACTGTGTATACCCTCTTCCATCTCGGTCAGGCCCTGGCTCAGAATATACAGACATTGATGATCTGTCGATTCTTTGGAGGCTTCTTTGCCGTGGGTCCGCTTACGGTCAACGGAGGTGAGCATTTCGTCACTTTTCTTTATGTACTCGTACCTCATACGCGTACTCTATAGGTATTATTGCGGACGTATGGCCGGCACTTGGTCGAGGTCCTGCGACCAGTTTATTCTCCGCGAGTGTTTTCATGGGACCAGTACTTGGGCCCATCGTCGGCGGATTGTAAGTGTCATATCCCTTATCACTGACCACTAGAAGTCACGCTCTAACTGTCATTATAGCATCGCTACAAGTCCAGTCTCGTGGAGATGGGTTTTCTGGGTAATGATGATATTCGCCGGGATTTGTACGATCTTAGGGTTTGTCTTTCTCCCAGAGACTTACGCGCCAGTTCTTCTATTGAAGAGGGTATGTATTTCTTTGCGAGACTCGTCGCTTCTTGCTGACTTGTTCTTCTAAGGCCAAAAGTTTGAGGAGAGACAACCCTGAGAAGAATGCGGACCTGTACGCTGAACACGAAAAGCAAGATTGGTCCGTTAGAGGGGTCCTCCATCGAACCTTGTATCGGCCTTTCCAAATGCTTCTAATGGAGCCAATCCTCGTTCTTGTAACTATTTACCTTTCTATTGTGTATGGTGTCCTATACGCTCGTAAGTCTATCTTATTCAGATACGTTCAAATACTTATGACACTCTTCTGCAGTATTTGAGGCAATTCCCGTCATCTTTGTCGAGACACGGGGCTTCACGATCTGGCAAAACGGCCTCATCTTCATTGGTGTTGGTATTGGTACCTCACTGGGTTCCCTCATCAATCACCTTTGTTCTCGTCACTACCCTGAGCTCGTTCCTAGGTGGAAGGGCTTCCCACCACCCGAAGAACGTTTGTATGGTGCGATGATTGCGGGTCCTTGCCTTGTCATTGGAGCCTTTTGGTTGGGGTGGACAGGCCAGTACGCAAGCATTCCGTGGTATGTTCCAGCCATCAGTACCATCTTCATTGGAGCAGGTATCAACTTGATCTTCATGTCTTTCCTGGTGCGTGATTGTGATTGTAATTATTTCAAATGTGTCGAACATTTGCTGACAGACGAATAGAGCTACCTTGTCGATACGTATCTGTATGTAATTTCTTGTTACGCTGACTTTGTGCTGACTGCTTTAAAGCATGTATGCGGCGTCTGCTTTTGCCGCGAATACGATCATACGGTCACTCGTAGCGGCTGCCTTTCCCCTATTTACCGTCCAGATGTATCATAACGTAAGTTTCTCGCCCAGCGGTTTTACTTCCACCGAGTATTGACATGTACGTGCTTACAGCTTGGTATTAATTGGGCATCAACGTTGGTCGGTTTGATCGCATTGGTCCTTGCACCTAGCCCTTTCCTCTTCTACAAGTTCGGCGCGCAAATCCGCAGTCGAAGTAAATTTGCGCCGTGTATTGTAAGTGAATCTCTTGCTTTCAACAATCTGTACTTCATCTAGATGAATCAGGATCTCAAAATCGCGAAGCAACTCGAGATTGAAGATCGACGTGGTGCCAAAGCTGTATAACCAATTGCTTGGCGAGCTTGAACGTGTAACGAGTGAACGATGACGTTCTATGTGTAAAGAAATGGGACGGAATGATGAATGGACATCCTACGAGCCGATGGACGGCTCTAATCGACGACAAATTGTCAAGGAACGTTTATAATATATCATAATACCACTGTTAACAACTCACGGAAAAAGTAGATGACCATAGACATAGACTCTCACGCCGCATAACATGATGACTGTATCTATAGCCATATCTTTCAAAGGATTACTGATTCTTAGACTGGAATCTGGGCTCGACACGTAAAAGATTAGTGGGTCGGATGCTTTCTGAGGATGTACCGGGGAGGGTACGTGCAGCGCAGTTCCCAAGCCACTCAAGTGACCGTTTCAAAGCCTACTAATAGCCAATGGCGCGCATGCCATTGTTTCATTCCATGGTCTCGAACTTCCTTCGGCGGGCGTGTAAGTACTCTGGCTCATGTTTTTGCCTGGCCCCGTGGTATCCTCACCACACTGACCAGAAGACATACTCTCAATGGTGAATATAACTGCTGGTTTCTGCCACAATATCCGTTTACTGTAATATATGGTCGACGGGACTTTGGGCTTTTGGTCTACGCAATAATTCCAGCTAGCCGAGCTCTGAACTTTCGACGAGAGATGCACTACGAATGCAATCTTCCATAGACCCTAGAGGGCAAGGAAACGATTATCAGAAACCTGCCGATAGCAAAACCGAAACCGTGACTAACGAAGAATTGGCCTAACTCATACAGCCAGGAAAACTGATAGTTTAACAGAACGTCAGAGAAGTAAGCTAGTAAAACAACCGAATACGGACATCGCCCCGACCTGATAGGCTTCAATGTCGACTAATACGGCTCCGACGCGTAGATGAAAAACAATGGTTGATTGAATGTCATAATATCGTGTCCAGCACGTATAAGACGCCTGAGAGGGATAAATACAGCTTTGAAGGAACGTAGATATGCAACCCAGCCATCCGGAATGTACTTGTGTCCCTTCTTCTGAGGCTTTGCTGGTACCAGCCCTAGATTTTCCTCGTCGTCCTGCGCAACACGTTCATCACTGGTCATTGCCAGCGGTCGTCGTCGTATAGTTGGGAGTCACTATAACACAGTGACATAACAATCGGAGACTGGAGTCCGAATTACCCACGAGGTGGCTGTACTCCCCTCCCTTTCGTCGTACTCCCGCGACCGTGTCTCCACTGGCACCCTCCAAACCGAGTCCACCACCCCCACAACAAATCGAAGCACTCGAAATACAGCACGCGCCCGAATTCACGCACCAGGGACCCGGGAACCTTGGCAGCGACTCATACGCGTTCACTCCCTATGTGAAAATACGCTCAGAGTCATGGTTTTTTGTCGGTTACATCGCACCACCATATGGATCCATACTACAGCGAACGGCAATCCAAACGCGCCAGCTCTCGCTTACCTTTTCTCGCAAACTACAAAGACTGAGGTTAGGGTTATTATGTCTTGAACAATTCCCTGCCGCGTGCGATCTGAATCTGACCTGAAGATGCTGTTATCTGCCGAGTTTATTCATACTTGCTCGACCTTAATCCCCGGTGGCAATGGCTCGTCGTGTGTTTTCCTTTCTCCCTTTTGGACAAGGGGGAGTCTCATCAATAGACCCTCTTCCTGTAGCGTGCTGTATACGACGGCTCCAACCGCACACTCTGCAGAATCGACACACGCCGTGGAGCATCTTCAATATCAACTGGGCATCGAAATGAAAATGACACTCCTATTGCTCACGAACATAGCGGAGTGGCTTCTGAGAGATGGAACGCGGAGTTCAGAATTGACTTTGGCGGGTACTACGGGGAGGTTGTCCCCAGTAAATCACTAAATGGTTTGTTCTCGTCATTCCTATGAAATTAGTGTATTCACAACGAGATCTAGCCTTACAATGATTCGAAGACCACTGGGAGATTTGGTTTCGAGAAGTTTGGGCGCCCTTTATATCTTTCCGGCCATTGTACGTTTGACTTCGCCGGGAAGAATCCCAGGGTAGACTAACATTCGAATGCAGGTACACATCAACGCGACGTGGAGCCTAGGAAGCAAGCATGGACGTCTATGGTGAGGAATAGTCATTAGAGGGAGCCTGCTTTCCGAGCAGGTTAGCGGCTGATTTCGGGTCCGTTGCTCTTGGATTCGGAACGAGAGAGCATAATGAACGGCTTTCAATGGTATGCTTATTGCCGTGGTTTCTTCAAGTCCCTATTGAACCTGCCACTTAGAACGCCAATCGCCATGGAGGCAGAGAGACTATTTTGGTGGACTGCGAATTTGGGATGCTGTAGGCGTCATGTGTTCGTCGTCTACGTAAAGAACGACCGGTGCTTTCGAAAGAGCTACTCACACTAGGAGTGAAATTAGTATCTCGGAGTGAAAGGCGATGGCGGCGAAACGGCCGAATTCAAGGGAATGAAAGACCTATCGTTGCGCAAACTCAACTATATAGCGACTTATCGTCGAATTAATGCTGGTAGGCGGTCCGCGACAGGAATAGTTCAATACCATCATTACGTGTGCGTGATCGTGTCCATCCAGCACGGACCAGATCATGCGCTTTGCCCCACGTCGATTCAAGCAACGCTTCCTTTGACGCACATCCTCGAAAGGACACGGGAAATAGTGAGTACAGTTACTCTACGGTGGTTTAAGTGCTTACTTACACAGCGCTCCCACGAATTACAGGAAGTTCGCTTTCGATTCGCATCAGGCCGATTTGGAAACATTTGCGTTCCATATTTACAGCTGCACAGAGACCAAAGGATTCAGCTCCGCTGTTTCGGACCAGAATACGAACATAATCATGGGGAGTAAAAGAAAAATAGGACATCTGGACATTGACAGGAGCAACAATGACCGGGAGGATCGTAATCGTCATTATAGATATCGGGTATGTCAGTCGACAGAACAGACAGAGAAGAAATTGAAATGTATTTCCAGGCCAAAGTCACCCTTTCCGCGTTCACCGAGACCGGCCAAGCGGAATTGTCTATCGAGGTTCCAAAGCAGCGGTCGTACAGCGGTCGAAGACCTGTCATACCATCCTCCCTCGCGGACACTCCCTGCGCTACGCTTGGCGTTTGGGGGGTCCTGAATGAACTGAACACCACCCTCGGAACGTCTAGAACGTCACGCGAGCTTCACACCATTCTCAAAGACTTCATTGAAAGGAACTATGACTTTGGCACGGCTTTCGCCCTCCTTCGCCCAGTATGGAATACACATAACCCTAGCAACGAACTACGCAGACGTGAAGGGGAAGATGGGAAGCGCCGACAAAAAGCACTGGAAGGAAACCGGATTGTCGACCCAAATTTGAGACCTCGACGTGTATGGGACCTGTGCAGCAATCGCGTGGTGCTATCGTGGATCACTGAAATAATACCAACACCGATTTCGCATGCGTGGGTTGATGAGAAGGATTGTGTGGATGTGCGGACCCCTATCAACGGGAAGGAGTGGCCTGTGCCTATACCAAAGGACGCGGATCTCAACCTCATCCGGATCGAGATGCTGAATATGGGAGTAGAGTACGTGTGGCTGGATGTGCTCTGTTTAAGACAAAAAGAGGAAGGGGGGCTGAGGGAGGATCTGCGCATGGAGGAGTGGAGACTGGATGTGCCTACAATTGGACGTGTGTATAGTGGCCGCAGAACAGTGATGATCTACCTGAGTGGGCTGGGGCGGCCGTTGAGGTTGAAGGACGGCGACTTGGACAGTGATCGGTCCTGGTTTCGACGTGCATGGACACTCCAGGAGGTCGGATGGAAGCGCACCATTGCCGGTGATACGCCAGATGGACCGATGCACGCACGGTGGATATACTACAGGAAGTACGAGACTGCGCTCCTGACTAGGTTTCACAAGGAGCTGCATTCATTGGAGAGCAGACCAAATTATATATTTGCTACACTAGCGGACATGCAGAAGCGCGTGTCAACCAATCCGGTCGACAGAGTGGCCGGACTCGCATTCCCTCTGCGGCCCTCTATGATACCTGCCTACCATGAGAGCGAGACTCTCGAAGATGCATGGACGGCACTGGTGAATACAATGGCCCCTAGGATGCGCGCGGCCTTCCTCTTAGTGTATCCTGGAGTTGGACTCGGATGCAAGAAATGGAGACCAACGTGGGACCAGGTCATGAAACAGCCTCTGCCAAAGGATGTTGATCTTCTCACAGACGTTCGGCATGTTGACGAGACGGATGAGGACTGGTTTTATGGGCCTTGCATTGAAAAGGGGGATGTGTGGGTATTCGACGCGGGATCGGCAGAAGGGCGTGACCGGTGCGGGGAGTTGGTTGTCGAAGGCGCACACGGGATCGCGCACACATTCAACATCCGCGTCACCCACCCATATACGATACCTGGAGATACGTACACACTGCTTAGTGACAGTCTGTCGCACCGCTTCTGGGCCGTAGGGAGACGACTGCCAGATCAGAGATTCGAGAAGGTGTCGGTGATCGTGATGGACAGGCGCGAAGTATATAGGCTGCAAGATCTCTGTCTGGTGGCAAGATCTCGCAATGTACTTGTCTGATTTGACTACCTGTGGGGAGAAGTCATCACGGTCTTGATTTCCTGGTGTCGACAACCAGGTCTGGAAATTAGACAGGCAGAAGGAGCGTTGTCATTGATAGCGGAGGCAATTAATTTAACACAACATGTTCTGCGCACGTCCGCGTCAATAGTCAGAATGGGAAACACACTCGAGCTCGTGAAGGTGTTGTAGACAAAAGAAGTTCAAACTGAAAGAAATCTCGTTTTAGGTATTATCGGGCCATGCCCAACCCACATCCAAGCTCAACAGTCATTCCTCACGACCCATGGTGGCCCTTCACACTGCAGCCATCAAGTCGTCATCTATTTGACCCTGCGTCATGGCAACATTGCCCTCCTAACAATTTCATCCTGTTGCTTCACTCCAGTCCACCATCCTGCGAACAGCACTCATGCTCGTCCCTCTTCATATTCTGCTACTGACACGTCCGACCTCTTTTCCTCCAAGTCAAAACAAAAAAAAAATCGCCGGAGTTCCAAAGAAAAATTGAGCACCGTCGAGCTCAATGCGGGTAGGCCGTTACCGAGACGATGAGAGGGCACACCTTCCGCATGATTCAGGTTTTAATGCTCCTTCCTCTCCTCCAATTGCTATTGTATTTGAACTTCTCTCTGAGCTTGAACAAAAGTACTCAGCGAATCACCAGCAAAAGAGTGTAGACACTAAGCCCTATTGACAAAAGAGCTGACACCAGACTGTACCCGGAGAGTGATATAGGCTCTATGTCCATGTCCAGTACGAACTTGGATCTTGTAGGACAGAAGAGGCGAAGCCTTTCCTCGTTGGGCAGAACTTTGTCACGAGTACCCTGCCTCAAGCTATTGCATCCTCTGAATCGAGCTTTCCCTTGGATCGAAGGTCGTCGCCTATTTCAGGGTGAGATAGTGGTGCTCGACAACGCTAGCTTGGATTACCAGCGATAAAGGATTCTTCCCCATCTCTTGCTGTTCTTCAGGCTCGCCAACCCCATGCCTGCAGGAAGGAAGTACTATTCTTGATCCATGACAGACTAGGAGTACACCACGCCTTCGAAGACACCCAGTCGCCCTAATAAAATAGTCGTGAGCTGAGCGGATATGAATCAAAGCATCAGGGGCGTGGTTTGTCGGATAAATTCGACACCTCCTAGATCCAAGTTGAGACCCAGAACGAGATTGTGTGCCGGGAAAGAATTGTAGGCAAATTCTGGTAGAAATACTCGCGATGAGACGTATTTGTTGGACTTTACATTGGTAATCGATACTTTCGTACTTGCTATGGTAAAAGATCGGTACTGTAAGGATGATCGGGATAAGAACACATTCTTGCTACCATGGCACTGTAGTAAACTCGTTAGAAGGAATCAATAGAACTTGTAATGAGACTCACTAGTAGGGTGATAAATTGAATGTCGACTAGTCAGTCTTGATAGTCGAACCTGGGCTTATTGCCAGCCATTCGAGCGGATCCATGGTACCCTCCACAAGCTGTAAACATGGCGTCAGCGAGAACAACGGAATTGGAAGATATCGTGCACCTTTTGGTACGCTAAGCGTTTAATCCTCGAAGTCCGTGTCGTGAACACCATCTCTCCCATCGCGACCCTTTTCGTGTTTCACAGTTGACATAACACTCGCTAGTAGCCCACAGGGCTGGATCAATTCTTCCGCACCACCGTGTCTGTAGACTGTGAATGTCTAACATCATGGAACGCAAGTTCACATGCTCTGACCGATAATGAGTGCGTCTACTTTCACTCAGAAGGCTAATTCACCTACCACAAGGTATGCAACACAACTCAAAGTGGCTACATCATCCAGGAATAAACCATGGATATTTAGATGTAAGTAAAGCATTCTAGATTACGGCGAAGCAGGTCAATCATACGTCAGCAACGTCACTTGGAAAATGAGCACATCCACATGGACCCACCACTGCTTGCTTTACAACCTTTCGTCAGGTTCGCTTGTCCTGCGGAAATGTCCCAGGTGAGATCGACAATCAAAAGGACACTCCGAGCAGCAGGTGTAATGCACTGCACCCAATACTAGTGAGTCCCTTTTGTTTCAATAAACGCATACCTAGCTTGGAAAGTAGCTACGATCCCACCGGATGGTCGTGCTCGCCCGAAAAATGAAGACTAGGACGCGTCCCTGGAATGTCCCTGAACCATGTAGTCCAGCGTATACACCCGAAACTTGGAAGATATTCATAGACGGACTTCCACGCGGACGGATTTTCCATCTGTCTTCATACCCAGGCTCGTGTACGGTGTCATCGATATCCCGTATTTATCAGTGGAGAAATCAATAGATTACCTTCCAAAAGCCTACCAGTAAGTTTATCTGCGCGAATTTAATGTGGCATTTGTTCACCAGTTGACGAGGAGAGCCAGAGTCGTACTCTAGGGATGGCCTAGCTTCGAAAAGTAGACAATCCAACTGGACGGCCGTGACCCCTCCAAAAAATGAAGACTCGGCCGAGACGCGTTCCTAGAATCATGTCCCCAAACAATTTCATCCACCGTATCCACTTGAAAGTCGGAAGATCCTCATAGATGGTAGTATGACGTCCACGCGGATGAGTTCGCCATTTGTCTCCATGCATTCCTGCATTCCTGAAACCTGTCGAGATTCATTGATGAAACTGGCAGTGCCTTCGTGTAGCCCAGTAAGTTTATCAGTGTGAATTCGACATGGTGTTTGCTCACCAGTCAACGAGCACAGCCTGATTCATACTCCAGAGACGGTGTCAAGTTCAGCATCCAAAATACATCGTTATGTTTTGTCAAGGTCGCACAGGTCATCGAGTTGCCAGGGACGATCTCAGTCTAGAAAGCGAGTACGATGCTGTTATTGAGGGACGCGGTTAGTTCGTTTTCCCTCCTTCCATGTGGCCAGTCGACGCAAAGAAGGCGGCTCCGCCGTATCCCTGCATTTACCATGCGAAGGAAGCGTAGCTACCCATCCGCCAGGGTAGTCCGTGAGATGGATGTTGTAGTGTCATTTGGGGGTCTATAGAGGTTGCCGGAGAGAAGACAGGTAAGCTTCTCGCCTTCGAGTTCATGCAATAGTTACTCACCATTGAATCAGATGACGTGCACATCGAAGACGGCGAAGCCATCTCCTCGCGGTCATCATCCCGCGAGTTAGACGCCCCGGGGTATTCAAATTTTGAGGTCAGAGCAAGGGAGAACATTAATGCAGCGCGTAGTGTAAATTGAATTGCATTCTCTTAGATAGAAAGACATGATAGCACTAAAATACAGACGTTCTATGGTATATCAGCACTCAGGGATATGCAAGAACGCCAAGGGATACGTACCAAAGGTATAAGAATTGATTGCAGGGCTCTTCCCGCGCCGTACCCCTCCATTGAAACTGCCCGAGCGTCACTATCAGATATCCCGAATGTTACTGAAGGCCTACTGAGATCACAAATGTGAAAAAATCTAGAAAAAGGCCCTTTACACCCCGTTTTGCACCGAGGTTCTAGGGAGTAAGACGGCCGGGAAACGAGTAGTGAATACAAGCAAGCGACCAGAATTCAAGATTCGAAGTTCAGTCATTAGTTCACTATCCATCTTAAGAAATACTTCATGAAAAGTTACGAAATGTCTGAATGGCTTGACTCACGTATTAGAATACTTGAATTGCCGTCTTAGAGTGCGGGAGGTAGCGAGTATCAAGAGCGAGCAGCGTGTGATGGTGGTCAGAAGTAAAAAAGGAAGCTGCCGGTTCCGCCTTCCATCGACCCCCCAAAGAGGAATCGAGTGGGTTTTCGTTTCTACCGCTTGCTCTAGTCTATCACTTACGCTGTTTTATGGTCTCTATTCATTTTTCTCTTCGCCCACTATTACTGACATTCGTACTTTTACATTCTACAGCCAATATTCCATTCAAATCGCGTTATGACGCGGTTTTCGCCACTCTTACAGCTGCCCAGTGACCTCTATCGGCGTTCGGCGATTTTGGCTGCTGCGTAGGACCCTGCACAACGCGTAGTGCATAAATGAGACCCTTCGGACCGACGCGCTAGATCATGACATCATGCGTCGTCCCTGCAACTCAACAGGAGCCACTTCGTCGATTGGTGAGTTTCCGTTGTTATCGCCCACCAGGAATCAAATTTATAATGCGAACAGGCTATTAGGTGCCGAAATGCTTACTGTGTCCAGTTGTATGGCGGCCGATGTTCCAAGGGACTCTGTAGTCCTATTTCCAGGTGAATTTAGCCCACTTGGTATGTTCTCCAGCTTTCGTATGGGATTATCTGAACTTTCACTCACGAGAAGTATAGATTCTTCTACCCCTGACTCCAATACAGTTACGACGCCCTATTTCTCGCTGCCTAGCCCGTCAAAGAATGACAGCAGAAGCATTGTACGCAAGACTGGTATTTCCGCAATTTAAAGTTCAAAGTTCATGTGCTCCCAAGACATCCCTGCTACGCCATCAGGGTCGACACTTAAATGGTAACACACCCCGTGCCTGCCGTTGATCCAACTGGAATCCTCCCAAGTGCGTACTTTGTCATTTAGTGTCTTACAGTCGATGCTCATGATGTTATCATACCAGTCTGTGGTATATGGTTGGTGGGGAAGGACTCTTGTTTTCTTAAGCATAAGAGTAGCTCGGCTCAACATTAATATCGGGAGAACTAATCTTGAAACGAGGGGGGAAACTCGCACTACGCTTACCAAAGTTCCATCTGTCGATTTGGACCTTCCAATTTTCGGGCGTCGCAGATTCGAATATCCAATATTCGGACGCTTTCTCAGCCGTTGGCATGGCCCATCTTTGATCCCCGTGTATTCCAGGTCTGCGCAAAACGTTTGAATACGAGGTATGTTTTAGTTTACTGTCATTATCCCATTCATTCCCATTTTTCTCCTCTCTCATCCCTCCCTCCTTTTTTCCAATGACTACAGGCCATGTCCTCTCGTCTTCTCATATCCCATTGGCGCGTCTCCCGACCTCGTACGCCTCGTCGTCGACTTTGTCGAGCTAGACGGGTTTGGTCTCGTGACCAGTATCACTTCCCTTTTGGCAATCGATGATTGATCAAACTTTTCCTCTCACGCCGACGACGACGGCAGCGACCAACGAATGGTGAGTTCTACATTATCTTTTCGCGTCTTTGCCGGGTCTAATGCTATCCAGGGCATTGTTAATACTTCAATGCTACCGGGTTCAATGGTAGAAGAGGCGAACTTGGTAAAGATCCGGTACCAAACTGTTGTTTCCTCGATTTCTTACCCATTGTTCGCCAGCTCACATGTGCATTTACTATGGTGAGCTAGCAATTTATTACTCTGTTTTATTCTTTCCTCATAGTTGTTCTCCTAGTCTATTCTAATGGCCGTAGTCAGCACGCTTCTGAATGGCTTACTTTTTAAGCAAGGTTCGTGCTCAATGCTATGGATTTCTCTCGCAAGCTAACCATTTCTCTCCCTTTGTAGCCTCGTCGTTCTGGCAAGACTAGAAGACGCGACATTCTTCCGAACGAGGTCGTCAAAGCAGCCGGTTGCTGTCAGGCTCGACGTCAACGTCGGCTTCTTCCCTCCCAGTCTACGACTCGACACATCTACCGGCCCTCAAGATCTCATGCGCGGTGTTGGATCTGACGAAGGTGTGGATGGAAACGTGCAGGGAAGAGTCAACGAATGTAAGGCTTTCTTGTGTCAAAGTTATAACGGTCTACTAACAAAATGTTGACAGTCTTGAATGTACTCAAAGATGCGGCTAACGGACACTAGGTATGTGTGCTAACATTTTCCAATGCTCCGCTTTCTCTGATATTCTCCCAAAGCCCGGATAGATCACCTCGTCCTCAAATGTACGACCTCTTCCTCCCCCCTGCTGAACTGCTTGCGCAGTGTCCGCGATGGTATGCGGCGTGGTCCGACTTCATTACTCTCGCTAACACAGTATCTACAGGTGCTCGATGGACAAGACTGATACGGCTCTCATGCACTGCGCGACCGCCTGTGCCCTTCTATCGAGGCATTCAGGTAGCTCAGGGTAAGATGTCGGTATTGAATTCGGTATGCAAGGTACGCGATATCTCCCTATTCTGCTTTCTGGCTGACCCCGTTTTCAGTGGATGGGTAGATCGGTGGGTTGTCGAGTTGACGGCTGGCGATACGAGTTGTCGGGTGCCTGGAATGTATTTTTTCAACGTAAGCCCTTCCACCAGTGACACCCGAGACTACGCTAACAGAAATCTTCATCCAGCCTTGACCTTTAGGGCTACGGCCGACGGTTTTTAGTACACGCCTCCGCCGATTACCGATCCCTCAACGGCTTTTGTCGATGTTTGGGGGTACGGCGGTTTGCAGCTTACGGCTCTACCTCCGCCTCCTGCCTCGATTCAAGCATTGTTGTATTCCCGGCATGGTGTTTAGTTATGAAGGCGGACATGGATGAAGGTAAGCTTTCCTTATCTCAATCCTGAAATACTAACAATGGTGTAGTAATGCAATCAACAATGTCACCACATCCGTCCGTTAACGAGCTGGGAGGTGCGGGCGGGAGACTAAGAAGATGTGCGGAGGACGTCAGACGAGAGTAAACGCAAGTGGTAAGCAAACTCGACTAACTTCCCAATGGCCATACTGACTAGTTTCTAGGCCAATGATACTGTCGACTCGTTGGCTATACTCAACGTTACCGAGATGCACTCGATTCTGGTAAGTCTTTCGATGATTTCCATTGATTAAGACTAACGGCTTTACTACAGAAGGCAGGACGTTCATGTTCGGCGCGCACGCGGAGAGGGGGGAGGGAACATTACCCCGCTCACGGCGCGTGCGGGAAACTGTGGAGGGAGATGGATGTGTGCGGTGGACGTTGACCGGTACGCACAATTGCCTGAGATCGTGGTGGCGACACTGACTAGTTCTGCAGACCGACGATATGACTACAACAAATGCCCTTCCCATCCGTCTCCTCGTCTGCTGACCGCAACTCGCCGTTGGCGATGCGACTTGGTTTTCGGGAGTCGGCACTTGATTTATCACCCGGCTAGTGAGTCTTGCCATAATCTATCTTGATTCAAACTGAGGGCTTTACAGAAGTATGAATGGAGTGCGCGCGTTCGCAGTCGGCACGCTGGGAGGAGAGGAGGGTGTGCGCGGAGAGGGTACAGTGCGGAGGACTTGCGCGCGCGCGTGTGCAAAGGGACGGTGTGCGGGAAGGGACGTCGCCGGATGCTGGCTATTATTAGACTGGATGGAGGGTGCTTGGCCGAGGGAGGAGTGACGCGGAGGGTCCTATGGCTGTGAGGGAGGCTGTCGGCGGAGGAGAGAACGGTAGTCGAAGGGAGAGAGGGTGCTGTGGCTGTGGAGGGCGGACGGTCGATTTAGCAGGGAGTTAGTAGAGAAGAGCGATTTCACGGAAGTATGTTTGAGCGTCGGGGGAGACTTGGCCTTGAAGACAGCTGCGTCAATGAGGACGTGAAAACTTTTAGGAAACGGGTTTGGCAGAACGAGTGTTCTTGAGTGATGTGGACCCGGAGAGTGTGACCACGTCCTTCCTCGTCATCCTGTGCAACACGCCAGCGTCGTCGTAGTTAGAAGTCTGAGTCTATGACGCAACACAATAATCGCAGTCCGAATTACCCACGAGGTGGCTGTGCCCCTTCCCATTCGTCGTATCCCGCGACTGTCAAGGCACCTTAGTCTCCACCGGCACCCTCCAACCGAGTCCACCACCCCCATAATAAATCGAACCCGCACTAGCACTCGAAATACAGCACGCACCTGAATACTCGCCTTAGGGACCCGGGATCCTTAGACGCGTTCGCTCCCTGTCAAACGCAGATGTGAAAAATACGCCCTGAGTCATGGTCCAATCTCGCGTTTTCTGTTGGTTACATCAAATTCGCGCATCACACCACCATATGGATCCATACTACAACGAACGGAAATCCAAACCTGCCAGCCCTCGCTTACCTTTTCTCGCAAACTATGAAGACTGAGAGGTTAGGGCTATTATGTCTTGAACGACTCATTGCCGTGTGCGATCCGAAAGGTGGGCTTCTTATCTGTTATCTACCGAGTTAATATCCATACTCGCTCGACCTCAATTCCAGTGGCAATGCCTCATCGTGTTTTTCTTTCTCCCATTTCCTCACCAGGTGGACAAGGGGGAGTCTCATTAATAGACCCTCTTCCTGCAGCGTGCTGTATACGACGACTCCAACCGTGCACCCTGTGCAAGAGCGACCAGTGATTTCGAAGGAGCTACTCACACTAGGAAAGAAATTAGTATCTCGGAGTGAAAGGCGAAAAGGGTGAGTTCAAAGGAATGAATGACCTTTCTTTCCGCAAACTCAACTATATGACAGGAATGCGCGAATCAATGTTGATCGATAGGAAGGATTAAATATAATCTCCACGTGTGCACCGTGCCCTTCCAGCAAGAACCAGACCATGCTGTGTGCACATTTCATACTTTACCTTCCCCACGTCCACTCGAACATCACACCCTCAAACGTACATCCTCGAAAGGACACGGGAAATAGTGAGTACAGTTAATCTACAGCGGTTTAAGTGCTTACTTACACAGCACTCCCAAGAATTACAGGAAGTTCGCTTTCGATTCGCATCAGGCCGATTTGGAAACATTTGCGCTCCATATTTACAACTTCACAGAGACCAAAGGATTCAGCTCCGCTGTTTCGGACCAGAATACGAACATAATCATGGTGTTGAAAAGAAAAATAGGACAGGTGGATGTTGACAGGAGCAACAATGACCGGGAGGATCGTCGTCGTCATCGTAAACATCAACAGGTATGTCAGTCGGCAAAACAGACAGAGAAGAAATTGAAATGTATTTCCAGGCCACATTCACCCTTTCCGCGTTCACCGAGACCGGCCAAGCAGAATTGTCTATCGAGGTTCCATTGCAGCGGTCGTACACCAGTCCAAGCCTTGGACCGGTGAGGCGTGTCATACCATCCTCCCTCGCGGACACTCCCTGCGCTACGCTTGGCGTTCGGGAGGTCATGAATAGACTGAATGCCACCCTCGGAACGTCCAGAACGTTACGCAAGCTTCACACCATTCTCGAAGACTTCATTGAAAGGAACTATGACTTTGGCACAGCTTATGCCTTCCTTCGCCCAGTATGGGATACAGAGAACCCAAGCAACATCCAAGATGAATTACGCAGACGTGAAGGGCGAGACAGGGAGTGCCGACAAAAAGCACTCGTAGGAAACCGGATTGTCGACCCGCTTTTGAGACCTCGGCGTGTATGGGACCTGTGCAGCAATCGTGTGGTGCCATCGTGGATCACCCGGAACGATATTTTTTATTCTCTTACAGATAGCCCAACACCAATTTCGCACGCATGGGTTGATGAGAAGGATCGTGTGGATGTGCGGACCCCTATCAACGGGAAGGAGTGGCCTGTGCCTATACCAAAGGACGTGGATCTCAACCTCATCCGGATCGAGATGCTGAATCTGGGAGCAGAGTACGCATGGCTGGATGTGCTCTGTTTAAGACAGAAAGAGGAAGGGGGGCCGAGGGAGGATCTGCGCGTGGAGGAGTGGAGGCTGGACGTGCCTACAATTGGATGTGTGTATAAGAAAATGTATCACCGGCAGGCTAAAAAGGTGGTGGTGATCTACCTGAATGGGCTGGGGCGGCCGTTCAGGTTGAAGGTCGGTGACTTGGACAGCAATCGGAACTGGTTTCGACGTGCATGGACACTCCAGGAGGTCAGATCTCATTGCATCTTTGCCGGTGATACGCCAGATGGACCGATGCACGCACAGCAGATAAACGGCAGGAACTACAAGACTGCGCTCCTGACCAGATTTCACAGGGAGCTGAAATCAGTGCAGGCGACTAAAATGCCCCCATTTGATGTATTGGCGGACATGCAGAAGCGCGTGTCAACCAATCCGGTTGACAGAGTGGCCGGACTCGCATTCCCTCTGCAGTCCCATGTGATACCTGCCTACCATGAGAGTGAGTCTCTTGAGGATGCATGGACGGCACTGGTGAATACAATGGCCCCTAGGATGCGCGCGCCCTTCCTCTTAGTGTATCCTGGAGCTGGACTCGGATGCAAGAAATGGAGACCAACATGGGACCAGGTCATGAAACAGCCTCTGCCAGAGGATCTCTTCATTCTTTCCGCATGTGTTCAGCATGATAACGAGACGGATGAGGACTGGTTTGACGGGTATTGCATTGAAAAGGGGCATGTGCGGATATTCGACGCGGGATCGGCAGAAGGGCGTGATCGATGCGGGGAGTTGGCTGTCGAAGCCGCAGACGGGAATGCGCACACGTTCAAGATCCGCGTCACCCACCGATTTCTGATACCTGAAGATATGTACACACTGCTTGTTAACAATCTGTACTGCCCCCGGTGGGCCGTAGGGAGACGACTGCCAGATCAGAGATTCGAGAAAGTGTCGGTGATCATGATGGGCGACCTCGATGACGAAGAAAGGCAGAAGCTGAAGGATCTCATACCGGTAGCAAGATCTCGCAATGTACTTGTCTGATTTGACTACCGGTGGGGAGAAATCATCACGGTCTTGATTTCCCAGTGTCAACAACCAGGTCTGGAAATCAGACGGGCGGAAGGAGCGTTGTCATTGTTGTAGAGTCATTGAATTCTGTGATAGCGGGGCAATTAATCTAATACAACATGTTCTGCGCACGTCCGCGTCAATAGTCAGAATGGAAAACACGCTCGACCTCGTGAAGGAAGTGTTATAAACAAAAGAAATTTCGGTTTAGGTGTCATCGGGCCGTGCCCAACCCGCATCCGAGCTCAACAACCATTCCTCATGCCCCATGGCGACCCTTCACACTGCAGCCATCAAGTCGTTATCTCTTTGCTCCTGCATCCTGGTAACGTTGCCCCCCTAACATTTTCATCCCTCTATTGCCTCACTTTGTCCCTCTTCATATTCCACTGGCGACACGTCCGACCTCTTTTCCACCAAGTCAAAAACGAAAAAGTCGCCACAGTTACAAAATGAAATTCGAGCATCATCGAACTCAAGAACGTATCTTGTGTTACCTAGATGACAAGTGAGGGCTGGAGGGATGAAGAGGGGTGAGGCTGCGTGGGGGTGAGCTGCTTGGTCCCTTCGGAGTATGGTTGCAGATGGCTAAGATGTTCGTTGAACAGGCGCGGATTATATATTGGATCCGGATGCAATTGATTTGTACAGCCATGAGAAGCTACCAATTATGCAGGAGGGTTCGGATTTTATGGGCTAGGTGATGCCGTGTTTTCGGTGCTGAAACCAAGTCGAAACAAACGCGTCCATCTGGTGACCGTTGAACTATACACAAAAGGAAGTTCTCTCAACTGCAGCCTGCGAATAAATAATCATAATTGGACTTACCGAGCTTCAAATTTATCTCCTTCCCAGATACCTGGACCCCAAAACGTGTTCATCTTTACCGTTATCTTCTTATTCACTCCATTCGGCTGTTCTCAATCCAGATCATGGCGTTCTTCTTCCCCCAGACCGCTATTGAAAGCTGTTGAATCTATGAGTATGCTGTTAATGATCTTTCATAGCTGTAGAAAGCTATTTACGTTCTCACCCCGACATCAGACAGGAGATACTTTGCATAATCTGGCATAGAGAAGCTTTCAAGCAATCTGCCTTGCATCGAGAAAAACAGACAAAAAATGGCTTTCATCTAAGCACCGTTTACTCCGTGTACGACAGAAATTAGAAGTAGTTTGTGGGAAGATCACGCAAGATCTTTCCCTCATCTACGCCCAAATGAATGATGTACTATTCTGTACAATCAGATACGAAATGAACGTGACAACAGCGCCGCTGACTCACCTTTCCGTTCCTTGGCCTAGAGAATCCCTCTGACCATCAATTTGGGCATCTACCCTTCCACGCGTTCCCAGAAGATTATCAGTAGATGGATAGCCACCACAAATTTCTCCCCGCGTCTATCATGAGACGAATATGACCCTGGTCAACGAATCTGCAAGCGGAGATATACACTGCGCTCTCAGTTGCCACTGATAACGAACTCCAGCAAGATCTATGCGGATAGGATAGGCCTCGGACAACATATAAAGACCGTAATGATGTACAGCACGGCGAGCGAAATGAAAAGATTTTGGTGAGGGGAGATATGAGATGTTTGTCGGAGAGACGGTAACGTTTAAACTTCCGGTCGCATTATAGCGCATGCCGTCGGTTGTTAGCGAATGAAAAAAAAATACCTCGAGGCCCTTGTCTTCGAAATAATGACAACGAGGTTTGATGGTGTGTCGAAATCTACCCCACCCGGGATCCAGCTGGGTTAGTGTCGGTCCAGTAGTGTCTCTTTCATTGCATCCAGGATGGAAGGGACGGAGGGTAGGTACGTTGTCGTAGTTTATATCCATGATTTGGTCGAGAACTTCGGGTGACAACGATAAAAAGAATCCGGATTTAAAGCCATAGTCGTTTGGATAGGGTTGTTCAGAAATTTTGCTCCAAGGAAAATGGGTGATACCCTATCTTGAACGTAATGGATCACCTTCAGAATGTCACGAAGCTCGCGAAGTGGTTCAAGACCTTAGGAAGTCCCATCGACCCTGCACCTCGGAGAAGAGGGCAGATAACCTGAACGGACTCGGGATGAAAACCACGATTATCACACCACTGCCTACAGTAGCTCATTGAAATTTCCAGCAGCCTTCAAGGACAGAGGGCAATAGGTGGAAGCCAATTCGTTGTATTTTATGTCACGGCAAGGGCATCCAGTGCGACTCATATCGAGGGAGATGGAGTCCTTGTAAATCCTACGGCCGTAACGTCCTGGCGATACGAGCATCCCACACCAAAACAAATGCCAGCGACTGTGCCTCTATGACGAACACACATGAGCGATAAGCCAAGGTCTCGCGGTAAAATCAAGTAAAGGCAGTTGATAAATTGATGAAGCGTCAGGAGGAAAGTTTTCATCGAGAATTTCAACGAAGAGATGGGAGGCCGACTCACCGGGAGCCAGCTTAGTCAGGATCTTGACTTGACTTTGTACCACCATACCGACCTCGTTATCAATATAACAGCTTCTGCTTTTTGTCCTTCTCTTGTGCCACGTCCACCGGTAAAAGATATGACCGATAGCTCGACAGTAGATGCCAACAGATGCCACCGATGTCCCTCATTCCAAGCAGGAGACTACCATCGATTGCCGAGGTGGAACGTTGACTAGTGACTGCCAAAACAACGGTGAGCTATCTTGTGGTTCCAATTTTTACTCGCGGCGTTGAATAGCTCTTTGTCACGCTATCTAGTGAAAGGAGCCTGCCGACGTAGCTATCGTCGCATTTGCTGCCTGTCCATTCTATTCGCCTTCGGAGATGGCTTGGTAGAAATCCTTGTCGTACTTGAAAAAATTGGCGTCAGGTTTTGCGTACGGGATGACAGGTGGATTGTCACTACAAATAGTATCTCGCATCTAATGCAGAGGACAGCTCAGGGGAAGAGGTCCATTTACGACGTGCTTGATGCCCTATACTTCTGTTCCAATTTAATTCCTTTTTCTTCTACGCTAACTCTTCAAGACCAGTAGTGCAGCGATGCTCAAGACTCGTCTGCTTTCCGAACCAGCGCGCTAGCCAACCAACCGGTCATGGCTGCAGTCGAGCTCGACGACGTGTTCTATTTCTTTTCCTCGCCTCCCAATGCCTCAAGCCAGCCCTCATGTGTGGACGTTAAATCTGGCGCGGCGCGTGCATGGAGAGGAAGGAATGGAGGTAAGGAATCTCAATCTCGAGGCTCCAACACATTCTTATCAGCCTATGAAAGAGGTGGACGATACCTAAGGTGCGTTTATTATCACTAGCAATATTTTTCTGTCACTGACACTTTTTGTTTACAGAGGCTAAACCCTTCAAGCGCACCACCGTCTCTTCCATCTACCAAAACCTACGCGATATCTACCAATTGAACACGACAGCATGTTCCCCGACTACCGTATAGTCCGCCGTAGACCGTGCACTATCATCAAGAGGTAGGCAAGGAGTCCGCTGTTCTCGCTGACAACGTTTTTACAGGTTGAGTCTGGGCTCAATTCATGACCTATCTAGTATGCGTTGCCGTGACTTTGATTGATTCTAGCTAACAAGTTTACTGCAGAACCTTCCACGTACGTTCCCACAAAGGCAAAGTCAGGCGTGATACAAGTGGAGTGAAGTCGAGGCACTGGGCTAGAAGATTGGCATGTGCGGAGGTGTGTGCAAGCCGACGGATACGGGTTATGGGCGGTAAGCAAAGTTGATCGTTATTGTAAGGGCACCGTTGACTAGTTATAGGTCAACGACATCCATCCACCTCCCTCCTTGTGCCCCCTCCGTCAACTCGCTTGCTGTGATCAACATCGAGTTGACATTGGTTGTCGTCTCGCGAGAGGATTGATGATGCGATAGGTTAGTCTTACCATATTCTACTGATTCAAGCTCACAAGCTTAGTACAGAGGATAAAACATGAGCAGAGGAGTGTGAGCTCCCAGCACTGGCGACGCGCAGGAAGAAGAGGATGCAGTGCGGGGAGAGTCAACGCTACCACCACGTCCGTCCGTTAACGAGCTAGAAGGTTTGTGGGTGGAAGACTAAGAAGATGTGCGGAGGACATCAGACGAGAGTGAACGCAAGCGGCAAGCAGGCTCGACTGACCTCCTAATGGCTATACTGACTAGTTTCTAGGGCAATGATATCGATGTTACTGTCGACTCATTGGCTATACTCAACGTTACCGGGAAGCACTCGATTCTGGTAAGTCTTTCGATGATATCTATTGATTGAGATTAACGACTGTACTATAGAGGACATCGCGTTCATATTCGGCACGCACGCAGACAGGAGGGAGGGAACACTACCCCGCTCACGGTGCGTGCGGGAAGCTTGACGAATGTGTGGAGGGAGATGGACGTGCGCGGTGGAAGTCGACCGGTCAGCACAATTGACTGAGATCGTGATGGGGGCACTGACTAGTTCTGTAAGCCGACGTTGTGACTACAAGACATACCCATTCCATCCGCCTCCTCGTCTACCGGTTGCGACTCGCCGTTGACGATACAACCTGGTTTTCGGGAGTCAGTACTTGATTTATCACCCAGCCAGTGAGTCTTGCCATACTTTCTATTGATTCAAACTAATTGGCTTTACAGAAGTGTGAACAGAGTGCGCGCATTCGCAGTCGGCACGCTGGGAGGAGAGGAGGGAGCGCGCACGGAGAGGGACAGTGCAGAGGCATGCCCGGGGAGGTTGGCATGAAGGGAGGGTCGTTGATGGTCGCATGCTAATATTAGACCGGAGGGGCGGAGAGGACGGAGTGCGGAGGACTTGCACGCGCGCATGCGAAGGGACCGTATACGAGAAGCGACGTCGCCGGGTGCGGGCTATTATTAGACTGGATGGAGGGTGTTTGGTCGAGGGAGGAGTGACGCGGACGGCTTGTGGCTGTGAGGGAGGTCTTCGGCGGAGGAGAGACCAGTAGTCGAAGGGAGGGACGGTCCTGTGGCTGTGGAGGACGGACGGAAGCCATTCTTTATAGAGACGGGCATTTCCATGGAGCAAGGAAGGTGGACGCGTTTTAGCAGGACGGCGGACAAGGGAAGGACTAAAAATAGTATACCCCGCATTCTCGTTCACAGCGCTAAGATCTGAATGATAGTTAGCGTCGACGCCATCACGAAGAGAGTGCACTCACATAAAATCTCATCCATCCACTCCTCCCACAAGCACATTTGAAACTGGGACGCGGACGTCGCCCGCGGAATGCATGTGAGGTTGTCGAGACATGCATGGCATCGGCGTACAACTTGCTCCCTTCGCCCCTACCTGACTGAGTACCCTTGTCGGTATACTGGAGAACGTCATGCCGTCCATGCGAGGGTGATGATGGTAAGAGATGAAGGAGCATGGGAGCTGACACAGATCACGCCCTCCATCCCGTGTGCCTTCAAGTGAGCGACATTGAAGGCGATATGGAAGCAAAGAAGGAGAATTATATTGATAATACTACTGGTGTCCAAAAAGTAAAGACTACAAAGTGAGACGCGAAAGGTTAAGGAACCCACGCTTCATGAAGGAAAATACAGTGCAAGACCGTGAGCAGCCAAGGTACTCCCCGTTCCGAGGGCATGCACTGGTACTTGAATAAGTGGAGCCTCGCCCCAGCTGTGCCGAACTGAGAACAACTGCTGTATAGGCCCAAATACTCGACGATGACGCGCTAGCACCAAAGGGCATCAGTCTGAGAACACCCGGAGGAGAGAAACGACGTACCATACACAAAGAGCCACTTGACGTCGAATACCACACCAGGCCATCCTCCGGGCCGTCTCTTCATTCAGCTGCACAAGATGACAGCATCGAGTTCAGCCATCCACATCTTGAAGGCCGGCTTTATTACTCAGAAATCGTCGAGAGCACGAGGAAACTATGGATACTGGACCAATTTCTGTGAAAAAAGGAAGCTGAAACTGACGTCAATGGTGTGGATGTAATCGAGAACTCGCCTATGTTGGGGCTCTTGCCCATATTAAACTCAGGGATGGCCCGCAGCATGATGATCTTGCACGCAGTCGTAGCACTTTGATTAAGGGGAAACACGTTGTTCATGCTCCTAGGTATCAGTTAGAGGTGTTGAACGTTAATGTCGGTAGAAGAGGCATACCTTCACGTAACTACGCGATTTTATCTGAACAGATGAGAATTGAGAGCATAAGAGCGAGTGCATAGACGAGATGAAGATGAGAAATAGCGGGGTAAGACTTTGGAGGAAGCGGTTAGAAGGAAAATAGTTGATTCCTCTTTGGGATGAACGTGGTCCGGCAAGTCGGCAAATTCCTTTTCAGCTTACTCTTCGACTGCCGGCGTTTCAATGCCCACTTTCACGTCTCCTCAGTACGTTCCGAATCTTTACCACACTGCGTATCGTGTTCCAGCGATATCAGCATATCATACCAGTCTTGAGCCAAGGCGACGTATCACGTTCGGAATGCAGGACGACCGGCAGTGGAGGGCTGGGGCAACTGGTGTTGAGATAGTTGGAGGAAAGAGTATGGTCGATGCTCGTCTAGCGCCCCTTCGAATGAGCCTCAGACGCATAATATGCTCCTTCCTCGAACATCTGGAGAAAATTGACACGTCTTCGTCTTCGTCATATTCCCGCGATCGTCAAGGCGCCTCAGTCACCCTCCAAACCGAGTCCACTACCCCCATCCCGCGAAATACAGCACACACCCGAATACTCGTTTTATGGGGCCGGGAACCTTATACGTGTTCGCTCCCTGTCAAATGCAGATGTGAAAACACGCTCAGTCGGTCCAGTCCTGCATTTCTGTCGGTTACATTGAATTCGCGCATCACACCACCATACTACAGGGAATGGGAATCCAAACCCGCCAGCTCTCGTTTACCTTTTTTCACAAACTACGAAGACTGAGATCTGAAAGGTTAGGGTTATTAACAACTCCCTGCCGCGTGCGATCCGAATCTGACCTGAAGGGATACACATCCGTGCAGGGAAGTTTAGTGGAGGTAAGGATTCTAGTATCCATTCTCTAATGGATTACTAACGACTATTCTTCTGCCGAGTGTAGATACCTCAGCAGCTCCTCAAGCGTAGTTTTTGTAAGTCTTCCTTAGTTCCATCTTGAAACCGTTTACCAGCAATAGTCTAGGGAATGTACCCGGAAACCTACCTTCTCTGTCAGTTAACAAGCGCGCGAGAGGCTAGGAGGGTGTGCAGAGGACGTGGACGAGAGTAAACGCCCACGGTAAGCCACTTAGCTGTCATCCTAATGGCACTACTGACTAGTTTCTAGCTATGCTCGACGTCGACTGAATGCACTCGATATATCACACATCTGGTGAGTATTTTGGTAATTTCTATCGATTCAATGTAATGACTTTGCTACAGAGCTTCGAAACGGACGTGAGTGCACACACGGAGAAGAAGAGAGTGTGCGGGGAGTGCAGAACTTCCCTCTTCGACGCATTTAATACAAATAACTCTCTAATATTTTGACCAAAGATGTATGACTCACTGTGCTCATTCAAACTAATCCCTGTGATGAGCGAGCATAGAAGGCATCGAGGAAATGTGTACATACCTCGAGCAACTACGTCAATCAGGTATTGCGAATCCGTCTTGCATTCTGCTGGGTCAGAATCACGCCACCGCATTAAAACTGACAGAATAATAAATTTCCAAGTTGTTGAGCTGCGGTGGGTGGGACGGGAAGTGGCTGGGAAGTGACCTGCGGAATGTGCGAGTAGAGAGAAAAAGAACGACGTAAGTCTGAACTTAGAGGATATGCCATACCGGGAGCAAAGGAACGACTCGCTGAAAAACTGTTCGCTGATGACACAACAGTATACCTCTCCGAACAAGATGACTATAACATGCTCACCACATTCCTGGATAAATGGTGTATCGCATCAACAGCAAAATTCAATATTGAAAAGACAGAGACCATCCCGATAGGAAGCGAAAGATACAGATCCCAGCTTGTCCAACATTGGGCCCTTCAAGCTTATGTGTGGAAACATACTGTCCTTCAAATCTCCCATGGCGGCCTGGCGCCATCTGATTACCTCCCTGCTTCAGACATGATATGAAGAGATCAGAAGGCAAGAGACGAGATGTTGGTGAATCTAGGTGAGTATGTTGACTGGACAGTCAAAGAGAGCATCGACAGCTCACCTATACGTGACACCAAAAGCGAACCAAAAGACGTCTCGTACAGCGGTCGTACGTCCGAGTACGGGTCACAGATGCCGTCCCGCATCTCGCTCGCCAGAACGACGCAAATTTGACACTTTATTTTTGATCTCGTTCGAACCAGACGACCACAGGAAGACACGAGGTACAAACTTGAAGAGCAAATTGCTGGGAAGAACGAAATCGTCGACGTCCATTAAGTCTGTGTCGAACGGAAAGGCTTTGGAGCTGTGGTCTCGTGCAGCTCCTCGTCCAAGAGTTCATCGTATCATGACTGGAGAGATATCTTGATGGTGAGAAGGTGCTGGTCAGAGATATTGTCAGATAGCTACCAAGATAGAACGTACCTTTTCTTCCCTTGGCGTTGGTCTCTCAGAATCCCTTCCGCCCGTCGCACGACGGAGAATCTTTTCTATATCCTGTCAACAAATCCCTGTACTTTGCACCATGCCCAACGTCGTCGACCGCGAACAGCACCTCTTGCAAATCACTAGGTGCCTCGTCCTGTCCGTAAGAGGTCCTAGCAGTTGACCGTACTACGCGTGCAATGATTTCCTTGCAGGTCTTCTCGCTGACTGAGTATCTTCGTCGGTGTGCACTGGAGAACGTTGCGCTGTCCGTCGAGGGTGATGATGGTAAGAGTTGAAGGAACGTGGGAACTGACACAGATCGCACTATGCCTGAGCGACGTTGAGGGTGATATGGAAGCAAAGGAGTAGAATTATATTGATGATACTACTGGTGCACATAAATTGAAGACTACAAAGCATGACACGAAAGGATGGAATGTTGTTGTTAAAAGTTCTGGAGAAACTCGCGGTTCAAGAAGGAAAAAACTACGCACCGGCATGACTGAGCAGTCAAGGTACTCCCCATTCCGAGGGCATGCACGGGTGCCCGGACTAGCTGTTGTATATGCCCGAAAGAATGTCATGATTCTTGACGATGACGCGCTAGAATCAAAGGACGTCTGCGTCAACCCGAGAAGACCTAGGGGAGAGGAATGAATTAATGACGTACCGTACGCGAAGATCTACTTGACGTCGTACACCACACCCATGACATCCGTCTCTTCATTCAGCTGCACGGGATGAAGGACAGCGTCGAGTTCAGCCATCCACATCTTGAACGTCGGCTTGATTACTTAGAAATCATGGATAGCACGAGAATACCATAGATCTTGGACCAATTTCTGTGGGAAAAGGAAGCTGCAACCGACGTCAATGGCGTGGATGTAATCAAGAACTCGCCTATGTTGGGGCTCTTGTCCACATTAAACTCAGGGATAGCATGTAGCATGATGATCTTGCACGTCAGGATATCTGTCACAACACTGATTGAAAGGAAACACGTCGTTCATGCTCCTAGGCATCACTTACCAGATCCGCGATAAATCGAGTGTATCCAGGTGATGTTGAGTATAGCCAACGAGTTGACAGTATTGGATCGATATCATTAGCCTAGAAACCAGTCAGTATAGCCATTAAAAGGTCAGTCGAGCCTACATACCGCTTGCGTTTACTCTCATCTGACATCATCTGCACATCTTTCTAATCTCCTGCCCGTGCACCTCCCAGCTTGTTAACAGACGTACATGGTGATAGTGTTGATTGCATTACTACACTAGTGTTAGTATCGCAGGATTGAATCGAGATAAGGAAGGCTTACCTTCATAACTAAACACCATACCGGGAAAACAACAATGCTTGAGAAATAGTCGACGCAGGAGGTGGAGGCAGAGGCGTAAGCTGCAAACCGCCGCACCCAGAATCCATTGAGGGATCCACAGTCGACGGAGGCGTACACTAAAAACCGTAGCTCCAAAGGTCAAGCCTGGATGAAGATTTCTGTTAGCGTAGATTCGGGTGCCATTGGTGGAATGGCTTACATTGAAAAGTTATGTTCCAAGCGCCCAACAACCGGTACCTGGCCGTATTGCCAGCCACCGACTCGATGGCGCACCCATCTTTCCTTGCACTGAAGACGGCGTCAGCCAGAAAACGGAATAGAGAGATGTCGCGTACCTTGCGTACAACACCAACACCTTGGTGAGTTCCCCAAATGGCTTGGTAGACGGCCCAAGTGGTCGCGCACTTGATGAGAGCCATATCAGTCTTATCGATTGACCGCCTGTAGAGACTGCGTTAGCGAGAATAATCAACTTGGGTTATGTCACGTACCTTCGCATACGCTGCGTGAACAGTTCAATAGAGGGAGGATGTAGTCGTACATTTGAGGAGGCGATCCATGCGGGCTCTGGGAGAATGTTAGAAGAAGCAGAACATTGGAAAATGTTAGCGCACATACCTAGTATCGGTCAGCCGCATCTTTGAGCACCTTCAAGACTGTCAACAATTTGTTAGTAGACCGTCATAGCTTTGACACAAGAAAGCCTTACATTCGTTGACTCTTCCCTGCACGTATCTATCCACACCTTCGTCAGATCCAACACCACGCATGAGGTCTTGAGGGCCGGTAGATGTGTCGAGTCTTCTAGTCTTGCAAGAACGATGATGCTACAAAGGGAGAGAAATTGTTAGCTTGCGAGAGAAATACATAGCACCGAGTACAAACTTTTCATGAAAACCAACGCATACAAAGGGGTGTTGACTACAGCCATTAGAATAGACTAGGAGAACAACAATGAGGAAAGAATAAAATTGAGTAATAAAATAATACCTCACCATAGTAAACGCAGACGTGAGCTGGCGAACAATGGGTAAGAAATCGAGGAAACAACAGTGTGGCACTAAATCTTTACCAAATCTGCCTCTTCCACCATTGAAGCCGGTAGCATCGAAGTATTAACAATGCCTTGTATAGCATTAGACCCAACAAAGACGCAAAAAGATAATGTAGAACTCACCATTCGTGGGTCGCTGCCGCCGTCGTCGTCGCGAGAGGAAAAGTTTGATCAATCGGTCCGCCCTGCTAGGTCCTCAATTCAAGGACTTCAGCATTGTCGACCACGAGCAGTGCCTCTCGCAAGTCACTGAATCCGAGCACCTTGACGACGTGTCAAGTTTTGTTACGACGATTAAGCGCGTCCTCAGTAAAATGCTTGAGCCGTATTTCATTGAGGTGTTTGTTGAGGATGTGTGTGTGTGTAGGAGAAAGTCGCGTCGCCGGTGATGGTGAGAGATGGGAAAACGCGGGCAATGTGGGAGCTCATCACCCTGTCCTTGTACCACACGCGTCGGGCCGATAACAAACTCAAGGACCTCGATGACACCATCTATCAAGCCGAGCGTCACCTTCCCTCATAGTCGAGTCTTCTTCCCATCTGACTGCATTTCCTCCCACGCATGCATGTTCTCCCTCCGCCGCGTATCGTTCAACTGACCGAGAGAAAGTATTTTAGCAAGGATGGATTGAACAATGAACGCCTTACCGAAGATCCGCCCCTCGTCCCTGCGTGTACCAAAGGGCCATCCTTTGACACGATCAGAAGCCGCATCTCACTCGCTGGAGCTGCCATCACCTTGGTGTAATCCTAGTTCCGTCTATTGAGGCTGAAACTGGTGCATTGAAGGGATGAAAGCAGGATGCTGGCAGATCTATGTAACAGCGTGTTAACCACCGCAGACAAGGAAATTGAGCACCAACAGCTCATGTATCTGCCAAGAAGCTGTTCGTCACGGCGATTGAGCGTGTCTTCAGCGAGTTGGCCTCAATTTCTATTCGATACTTTTCTTGTCACGGTCTCGCATGTGGGTACTGGAGGAAGTGGGCGACGTCGATGCGAGGCTGTCGAGGATGATTAGAGTTAGAGTTGAAGAAATGTCGGAGTAGGCCGATCAACTCTGCTAAGTCGCAAAATGATATGAAGCAACAGTACGCGAGGTCATAAAGGATGGAGCAATGCCACACACCTTGCGGTCAGGCCTGCGAGTGCCATCCGTGATCTTCGCACAGTGTAATTAGCAAAAGACGTCCATGCACAAACTTTATGACATACCTCGAACCCAATCAAGAGATCCCAGCCCACTTTAGAGAATGGCTGAACGACTTTATGTAGAGATGGTGGATGCAGATCGACGAGATTCAGGGTGTAGTCGACGTTGATCCTCCCCGTATCGCACGGGAACCAAGCTTCTGCATGACGACGCTATCTTTGTTGTTCCATGGGTCCTGGTTGCCGGAACACGATACTTTGTAGAGGTTCAAATTCAAAGTTGGAGCTGCCCTCAGGGAAAGGTTGGCATAAGGATACCGCGAATCTGGCATAATAAAGTAAATCACCAAAGACAAGGGCTCCTCAAAAAAGTCGTACCTCTCTTCGTCCTCCGTGCTAGCTCGACGTCATTGGTTCCAGCCACCGAAAACCATCGTAGTAGCGTATGTCAATATCCCCCAGTTCCCTCTATCCCTCGTTGCTTTGCAGGGAAATCGAGAGCCACACTGATTGATGTGTTCAAGTCATGGGGCATTTGAAGGGGCGCTGGACGGGCATCAACCATACTCTTTCCTCCGACCAGTTGCCCCAAGGCCCCCAACCCTCTGTCAGTGGTCGTCCCGTATTCCGAGCATGATACGTCGCCTTGGCTCAAAACTGACATGATATGCTGATATCATTGTGGAACGCAATGTACGGTGTTGGTAAAGGGAAGGCGTGGCATCTATTGCATTGTAGAGAGGTGAAAGGATGGCGGTGGGCATTGGAACGCCGGCAATCGAAAAGTAAGCTAAAAAGGAATTCGCCGACTTGCCGGACCACGTTCCTCTTTGGGAGGAATCAACTCCATTTTCCTTACACTCGCGTAGCTACGGGCTTTCTCACTTGGTATGCCTCCGAGTCTTCGATCGACGTTCAACACCTCTAACCCTTTCGATGATTTCGATTGATTGAAACTAACGACTTTACTACAGAGGACAGGACGTTCATATTTGGCGCGCACGCTAAGAGGGGGGAGGGAACATTACCTCACTCATGGCGCGTGCGTGAAACTGTGGAGGGAGATGGGCGTGCGTGGTGGAAGTCGACCGGTAAGCACAAGTGGCTGAGATCGTGATGGCGACACTGGCTACTTCTGTAGACTGATGATATGGCTACAAGACATACCCTTCCCACAGTTCCCATGCGACTCCTCGTCTACCGCCGTTGACGAAACAACTTGGTTTCAAGAGTCGGCACTCAATTTATCACCCATCTGGTGAGTCTTGCTATACGTTTGACTTTTCCGGGAAGATAGGTTAACATTAGATTTCAAGTACACATCAACGCAACATGGAGCTAGGAATCAATCATAGGCGTATATCAATGAATAGTCATTAAAGGGCGTATCAAACCGCTTGCTGTCCGAGGACGTTAGGGAAGGATCAGCAGCTCCGTTGCTCTTGGACTCGGCGAACAAGAGAGCGTCATGAACGGCTTTCTACGCCTGCAATGGTATGTTTGTTGCTGTGGTTTCTTTCAGCCGCTGTTGAACCTGCTACTTAGATCAACGACCGTCATGGGGGCAGAGAGACAATTTTGGTGGACTGTGGATTTGTGACGTTGTTGGCATCATGTACTCGTCGTGTACGTGAAGATCGACCAGTGTTTTCGAAGGAACGACGGCAGATACTCACACTGGGAGTGAAATTAGTATCTCGGAGTGAAAGGCGATGACGTCGAAAAGGTTGAATGAAAGGGAATGAATGACCTTTCTTTCCGCAAACTCAGCTATATGACAGGAATGCGACTCATCACAGAATTAATGTTGATCGACAGTCCGCCTTGACAGGAAGAATTCAATATAATCTGCATGCGTGCATCGTGTCCTTCCAGCATGGACCAGTCTAGCTTCCACCACGCTGTTTGCATGCCTCCCAGGAATTCGTACTTTAGCTCCCCATCTCGACTCAAGCAGCTCTTTTCTGCACTCCCTTGAACGCACAACCTCGAGAGGAGACGGGAAATTGTGAGTACAGCCAATCTACGGTGGTTTAAGTCCTTACACTGACGATGTTAGCGCCCCCAAGAATCACAGGTAGTTCACTTTCGGTTCGCATCAGGCCGATTTGGAAACATTTGTGCTCGATATTTACCACTCCACAGAGACCAAAGGATTCAGCTCCGCTGTTTCGGACCAGAATACGAACATAATCATGTGGTCACTATCTGGAACAGCCAAAGTTAACTGGTATATCGGTGACTTGAATATATTTGGTCGTCGCCGGGTATGTCAGTCGGTAAAACAGACAGAGAAGAAATCTGAATGTATTTCCAGCTCCCTGAATTCACCCTTTCCGCGTTCACCGAGACCGGCCAAGCGGAATCGTCTATCGAGGTTCCAAAGCAGCGGTCATACACCGGTCCAAAGCCTGTCATACCATCCTCCCTCACAGACACTCCCTGTGCTACGCTTGGCGTTCGGGGGTCGTGAATAGACTGAATGCCACCCTCGGAACGTCCAGAGCGTCACGTAAGCTTCGCACCATTCTCAAAGACTTTATTGAAAAGAACTACGACTTTGGCATGGCTTATGCCCTCCTTCGCCCAGTATGGAATATAGAGAACTCTAGCAGCATCCAAGACGAATTACGCAGACGTGAAGGGAAGGACAGGGAGCGCCGACAAAAGGCACTGGTAGGAAACCGGATTGTGGACCCGCATTTGCCACCTCGACGTGTATGGGACCTGTGGAGCAATCGCGTGGTGCCATCGTGGATCACTGACGAAGAGTCAACACCGATTTCGCATGCGTGGGTTGATGAGAAGGATCGTGTGGATGTGCGGACTCCTATCAACGGGAAGGAGTGGCCTGTGCCTATACCAAAGGACGCAGATCTCAATCTTATCCGGATCGAGATGCTGAATCTGGGAGCAGAGTACGCGTGGCTGGATGTGCTCTGTTTAAGACAGAAAGAGGAAGGAGGGCCGAGGGAGGATCTGCGCATGGAGGAGTGGAGGCTGGACGTGCCTACAATTGGATGTGTGTATATGGGTAGCAAGGTGGTGATCTACCTGAGTGGGCTGGGGCGGCCGTTGAGGTTGAAGGACATCGACTTGGACAGCGATCGGAACTGGTTTCGACGTCCATGGACACGCCAGGAGATTGGAGATATGCGCATCATTGCCGGTGATACGCCAGATGGACCGATGCATGCACAGCGGTACCACGGGAAATACGAGACTGCGCTCCTGACCAGGTTTCACGAGGAGCTGCATTCATTGGAGGTATGTCAAGTAGCAATATGAATGGAGAAGAAATTGAAATGTATTTCCAGCTCCCTGAATTCACCCTTTCCGTGTTCACCGAGACCGGCCAAGCGGAATCATCTATCGAGGTTCCAAAGCAGCGGTCATACACCGGTCCAAGGCCTGCCATACCATGCTCCCTCGCAGACACTCCCTGCGCTACGCTTGGTGTTCAGGAGGTTGTGTATAGACTGAATGCCACCCTCGGAACATCCAGAACGTCACGCGAGCTTCGCACCATTCTCGAGGACTTCATTGAAAAGGACTACGACTTTGGCACAGCTTATGCCCTCCTTCGCCCAGTATGGCATATAGAGAACCCAATCAACATCCAAGACGAATTACACAGATGTGAAGGGGAAGACAGGGAGCGCCGACGAAAAGCACTGGTAGGAAATCTGATTGTCGAGCCGGATTTGCCACCTCGACGTGTATGGGACCTGTACAGCAATCGCGTGGTGCCATCGTGGATCATTCATAATAAAATTCCCTATCTTTTTCAGGAAAGACCAACACCGATTTCGCATGCATGGGTTGATGAGAAGGATCGTGTGGATGTGCGGACCCCTATCAACGGGAAGGAGTGGCCTGTGCCTATACCAAAGGACGCAGATCTCAACCTCATCCGGATCGAGATGCTGAATCTGGGAGCAGAGTATGTGTGGCTGGATGTGCTCTGTTTAAGACAGAAAGAGGAAGGGGGGCCGAGGGAGGATCTGCGTGTGGAGGAGTGGAGGCTGGATGTGCCTACAATTGGATATGTGTATGCGGATGTAAAGGTGGTGATCTACCTGAGTGGGCTGGGGCGGCCGTTGAGGTTGAAGAACGGTGACTTGGAGAGCAACCGGAACTGGTTTCGACGTGCATGGACACTCCAGGAGGTTGGATTAGAGCATGTCATTGCTGGTGATACACCAGATGGACCAATGCATGCACAGCAGATAGACAGCGGGAACTACGAGACTGCACTCCTTACCAGGTTTCACAAGGAGCTGAATTCAGTGACGAAGAATGTATTTGCTGTATTTGCTGTACTGGCAGACATGCAGAAGCGCGTGTTAACCAATCCGGTTGACAGAGTGGCCGGACTTGCATTCCCTTTGCTGCCCCATACAATACCTGCCTACCATGAGAGTGAGACTCTCGAGGATGCATGGACGGCACTGGTGAATGCAATGGACCCTGGGATGCGCGGGCACTTCCTCTTTGTGTATCCTGGAGTTGGACTCGGATGCAAGAAATGGAGACCAACGTGGGACCAAGTCATGATGAACCCTCTGCCAAAGGATGTTCCTTATCTCATAAATGTTCAACATGATGACAAGACAGATGAGGACTGGTTTGACGGGTATTGCATTGAAAAGGGGCATGTGCGGGGACTCGACGCAGGATCGGCAGAAGGGCATGATCGATGTGGGGAGTTGGTTGTCGAAGCCGCAGACGGGATCAAGCACGCATTCAAAATCCACGTCACCCACCGATTTCCGATACCTGAAGATACGTACACACTGATTGGTGGCGATCCGTACGGGCCCTACAACTGGGCTGTAGGGAGACGACTGCCACATCAAAGATTCGAGAAGGTGTCTGTGATCGTGATAGTGATAGACGGAGGAGGGTGGGAGCTGATGGTTCTCAGTTCGGCATATTCTCGCAATGTACTTGTCTGATTTGACTACCGGTGGGGAGAAGTCATCACAGTCTTGATTTCCTGATGTCGACAACCAGGTCTGGAAATCAGACAGGCGGAAGGAGCGTTATCATTGCCGTAGCCATAGAATTCTCTGATAGCGGGGGCAATTAATCCAATACAACACATTCTGCGCACGTCCGTGTCAATAGCCAGAATGGATATTACACGCTCGAGCGCGTGAAGGCAGTGTTGTAGACAAAAGAAGTTCCGACCGAAAGAAATCTGGGTTAACGTTTAGGTGTCATCGGGCCGTGCCTAACCCACATCCAAGCTCAACAACCGCTCCTCACGCCCCATGGCGGCCCTTCACACTGCAGCCATCGAGTCGTCATCTCTTTAACCCTGCATCCTGGCAACGTTTGCCCTCCTAACAATTACATCCCTCTGTTACCTCACTTCGTCCCTCTTCATATTCCACTGGCAATGCATCCGACATCTTCTCGTTCAAGCCAAAAACGAAAAAATCGCGGCAGTTCCAAAAGGAAATTTGAGCGCCGTCGAGCTCAAGAGCGTATCTTGCGTTACCTAGACGACAAGTGAGGACTGGAGGGGTGAAGAGGAGTGAAGCTGCGTGGGGGTGAGCTGCTTGGTCTCTTCAGAGCATGGTTGCAGAAGGCTAAGACGTTCGTTGAACAGGCGCGCGTTATATATTGGATCCGGAGGCAATTGATTTGTACAGCCATGAGAAGCTACCAATTGTGCAGGAGGGTTCAGATTTTATGGGCTAGACGATGCCGTGTTCTCGGTGTTGAAACCAAGTCAAAACAAATGCGTGTTGAACTATACACAAAAGAAAGTTCTCTCGACTGCAGTCTGCGAATAAATAATCATAATCGGACTTATCTGCGTACCTCCCTGCTTTAGACATGATATGAAGAGATCAGAAGGCAAGAGACGAGATGCTGGTGAATCCAGGTGAGTATGATGACTGGACAGTGAAAGAGAGCATCGACAGCTCACCTATACGTGATGCCAAAAGTGAACCAAAAGACGTCTCGTACGGCGGTCGTACATCCGAGTACGGGTCACAGATGCCGTCCTGCATATCTCTCGCCAGAACGACATGTTTTTGAACTCGTTTCAAGGGAAGACACGATGTATAAACTTGAAGAGCGAATTGTGAAATCGTCGACGTCCATTGAGTCCGTGTCGAACAGAAAGGCTTTGGAGTCACGATGAGGGGCTGAACGAGACCACAACAAATGTCCAAGAGTTTATCGTATCATGACTGGAGAGGTGTCTTGACGGTGAGAAGGTGCTGGTCAAAACTATTGTCAGATAGCGACAAAGGGAGAACGTACTTTTTCTTCCCTTGACGTTGGTTTCTCAGAATCCCTTCTGTTCGCCGCACAATGGAGAATCTTTTCTAGATCCTGCCCTGTACTTTGGACCATGCTCAACCACGAACAGCATCTCTGTCCGTGAGACGATCGAGTGTGTCCTAGGCAGTTTATCGCGTACTAGTTGGCCTGGTCTGCAATGATTTCTTTGCGAGTCTTCTCGTTGACTGAGTATCCTCTTCGGTGTGTGGAGGAGGTCGCAACATCCATGCGAGGCCGTCGAGGGGTATGATGGTAAGAGTCGAAGGAACGTGGGAGCTGACACAGATCCCACTACGCGCGCATGCTTCCCTCCCACGTGTCACGTCGTCGAGGGCGATATGGAAGCAAAGAAGGATAATTATATTGACAATACTACTGGCGTACAAAAGGTAAAGACTATAAAGCGTGACGTGAAGAATTAAAAGTTGTTGTTAGAAGTTCTGAAGGAGCTCCCGCTTCAAGAAGGAAACAACCATGCGCGACAGCGAACAGCCAAGGTACTCCCCGCTCCGAGGGTGTACACTGGCACTTGAACAAGCGGAGCCTCACCCCAACCGTGCTGAACTGAGACTAGCTGTCATATAGGCCTGAATTCTTGACGATGACGCGCTAGGGTCAAAGGACGTCAGACTGAGAAGACCCAGGACAGATAAATGACGTACCATACACAAGGAACCACTCAACGTCGAACACCACACCCATGTCATCCGTCTCTTCATTCAGTTGCACGTCCTCTGCCTTCATCCCATGCCGTCGACGTCTCTATGCTGCTACACTGTCCCTCCCTTCACTATGGTTGTACGCAGACCGTCCACGTCACCTCCCTCTGTCTGCCCCTTGTCTGCCATCACTCTCTGTCCTGTCCGACCCTCATCCGCATCCCGACGCGACTTCCGTGAACATGCCCGTCTCTATAAAGAATGGCCAAGACGACCCTCCGACCCTCACAGCCGCGAGACGACCGCCCTCCCTCCACAGCCACACGACGACGACCCTCCGTCCTCCACAGCCACAGCACCCTCCCTCCTTTCGACTACCCGTCCCTCCCTCGAGTCTAATAATAGCATACAGCCGTCCCTTCACTCCATCCTCTCCGGGCATGCCTCCCTCCGCATGCATGCCCATGTCCTCCGCACTGTCATCTCCGCGCACACTCCCCCCTCTCCTCTGTGCCGACCGTCGACGCGCGTCCTCTCTCCTGTAGTAGACTGATCAGTTTTCAATCAATAGAATATATGGCAAGACTCACTAGACGGGCGATACATCGAGTGCCGACTCCCGAATACCAAGTCGTCTCGTTAACAGAGAGTCGTGACCGGTAGCTGAGGAGGCGGATGCGAAGAGTAGGTCTTGTAGTCGCCTACAGAGTTGGTTAGTGGTGGGATGACGATCTCAGGCAAGTGTGCCTACCTGTCGACTTCCACGGCGCACGCTGCGTGCGGGTAGTGGTGTTCCCTTCCTCCGCACACCGTCCTCCCCGTGTGCGCGCCGAATATGAACGCCCTGTCCTCTCCTGTAGTAAAGCCCTTAGTATCATTCAATAGAAATTGTCGCTAGACTCACTAAATGGGCGATAAATTGAGTGCCGACTCCCGAATATCAAGCCGTCTCGTTAACCGAGAGTCGCGACCGACAGACGAGGAGGCGGATGGGAAGGCTAGGGTAGGTCTTGTAGTCACCTACAGAACTGGTTAGTGGTAGGATGACGACCTTGGCCGAGTCTGCTTACCAGTCAACTTCCACGCAAATCCATCTCCCTGCACGTGCCGCGTTCCGCATACCCCGCGCACTCTCCTCTCCACGTGTGTGCCCATGTCCGTTTCTAAGCTCTGTAGCACAGTCGTTAGTCCGAGTCTATAGAAATTATCAAAATGCTCACCAGATGTGTGATAAATCGAGTGTATTCAGTTGACGTCGAGCATAGCTAGAAATTAGTCAGTAGTGTCATTAGGACATCACTAGACTCTGCTTACCACTTGCGTTCTCTCGTGTGATGTCCTCCGCACCCTTCCTAGCCTCCCGTGCACGCACGTCCCAGCTCGTTAGCATACGGAGGTGGTGGTGGTAATGTTGAGTACATTGCTAGACTATTGTTAGTATACCGTTTCAAGATTAAATTAAGGAAGGATTACAAGAGCCACGCTTGAGCTTGAGGAGCTGCTCAGCCATCAACACTCGGCGGAAGCCCAACCTATTGATGGCTGTAGCCTGGACGAAATCTTGGATTAGCTGTTTCTCGAGTATCGTGCATCGAAGGGCTTACCTTTGAAAGAACACATTCCAAGACCCCCACCGATCTTTCCTTTGCGGTGCATCTCCATACTCCATCCACCTCATCGTTACACTAAACACCGCGCGCCGGAAAATGTTGAGGGATCGATACGCGCCGCAGACGACCGTAGCTCCAGAAATCGCTGCTAGATTGGATGAAAACTTCTATTAGTGTACTCTCGGGGGTCGTCAATGGAATGCCTGACCTTGAGAAAAGAGCCGGAGAACCCGTACCTGGCCTTATCGTCTGTCATCGACTCGGTGTCACGACTGAAGACAGCGTCAGTCAGAAAATGGAATGGGGAGCTACTCCGTACCTTGCGGCGAGCTACCAGAATGGCTGCGTTGTCGGGGACAGGCGGTCGCGTGGTTCATGGGGGAATCCATGCACGCCCTAGGTAAAGAAATAAGAAGAGCGGGATGTTGTAGAATGTTCGTGTGCTTACCTCAGGTGTGCGCCGTCTCTTCAAGACTGTCAAGTATTCATTAGTAAACCGTTAGAAATTTGATACAAGGAACCCTTACCTGCGCTAACTTTCCTTACACGAATGTACCACCGTCGTCAGATTCAACGACGCGCAAAGGCCTTGAGGGCCGGTAGACCTTTTGAGAGCCGTTGATCAGGAGGGAGGGAAATTGTTGTAGTCGAGCTTGATCTTGAGGGCCGGTAGACATTTTGGGAGCCGTAGGGGATCGAGGTCGGCGTCGAGCTTGTCGTTGATCGGTTGTTTGACGTCCTCGTTTAGAAAATGACCGCGTCTTCTTATCTGGCGAGAACGGCGTCGCTGTAAAGGGAGAAGCTCTCAGCTCTTTCATCCCTCTCTCCTTTCCTCCCATGACTACAATCCATGACCTCTCGTCTTCTCATATCCCATCGGCGCGTATCCCGACGTCGTACGCCTCATCGTCAACATTGTGAAGCTGGACGGGTTTGGTCTCGTGACCGGAACCTTCCGTTCGTTGATTGATCGGTTTTTTGTTTTGTTTTGAACGACGACGACAACGATGGGGACACGCATACGGTGAGCTCCCTTTCTCTCTCCTTTTTTCTTGGCTTTAATACTCCTTAGGCCATCGTTAGTACCCTCAACGATACCTGGTTTAATGGTAGGAGAGTTGGATTAGGCTTGGACAGGTAAGGTTTTGTTGCAACGCTATTATTTCCTCTATTTCTTATTCTTTCTTCGCCAGCTCACCTATGCACTTACGGCAAGTTATCTGTCTGCTGCTCAGCCACAGCCTTTGTTTACTATTCTTTCCTTAGGCTTATTCTAATGGCGAGAGCAAGCATGTCCTGATGGTTTTCGTGCAAGGTACCATGCCCGAGGCACTCCAATTTTGTTGCAAGCTAACCGTTCTGCCCGCTCGGTAGTCGCGTCGATTCTTCAAGACCAGTAATGTTGCCACGCTCAGGACCCGACGGGATCTCGTGGATGACGCTCGCGTTGGTTGGTTTGATGGGTACGTGCTTGAAGCCCTATGTTTCTGTTGTAAACTAACTCTTCTCATCGCTCGATAGCTACGTTAATTCTTCAAAATCGGCACATCCGCTTTCCGAATCAGGGCACCCACCAACCAACCAACCGATCACGCTCGCTGTCGAGCTCGACTACGAGTTTGGTTTATTCTCCTCGCCTCCCAATACCTCAAGGCCGGTCTTCATGTGTGGATGTTGGATTTGGCGCGGCGCGTGCACGGAGAGAGGGAGGAATTGAGGTAAGGTATCTCAATCTTGAGGCTCGCACAGATTACTGATGTATTCTTATCAGCCTATGAAACAGGTTGACGACATTTAAGGTGCGTTTACTATTACTTGTAACATTTTTCCGTGGCTTACGTTTTCTGTTCACAGAGGCCAATCCCTTCGAGCGCACCACGTCTCGTCCGTTTACCAAAATGTGCGCAATATCTCATGATTGTACACAACAGCGCGTTCCCCGTCTACCGTAGACTGAGCTACCAGAGGTAGGCAAGAACTCCTGAGTCCGCTGTTCTCGCTGACGTGGTTTTTACAGGTTGGATCTGCACTCAATTCAGAATTTAATTCATGACCTATCTAGTAAGTGTTGCCGTGACTTTGATGGATTCTAGCTAACAAGTTTACCGCAGAACCTTCCACGTACGTTCCCACAAAAGCAAATTTGGGTGCCATGCAAGTGGAGTGAAGTCGAGGCGCTGGGCTGGAAGATTGGCATGCGCGGAAGGCTGCGCCAGCCGACACCTATGGGTTATGGGTGGTAAGCAAAGTTGATTGTTATTGTAAGGGCACCATTGACTAGTTATAGGTCAACGACATCCATCCACCTCCCTCTCTGTGCCCCCTCCGTCAAGTCGCTTGCTGTGATCGACATTGAGTTGACATTGCTTGTCGTCTCGCGAGACGATCGACGACGTGATAGGTTAGTCTTACCATAGTTTCTACCAATTCAAGCTAACAAGCTTCGTACAGAGGATAAAGCATGAGCAGAGGAGGAGTGATCTCCCAGCATCGACGACGCACGGGAAGAAGAGGACGCAGTGCGGGAAGTGTGTGGGGAGAGAGTCAACACTACCACGGCGTCCGTCCGTTAACGAGCTGGGAGGTGTGTGTGGGGGACTACGCAGATGTGCGGAGGACGTCAGACGAGAGTAGACCCAAGCGGTAAGCAAGCTCAGCTGACCTCCTAATGGCTACACTGACTAGTTTCTAGGGTAATGATATCGATGCAACATTGTCGACCTGTTGGCTATACTCAATGTTACCTGGATGCACTCGATTTATCGCGGATCTGGTAAGTCTTTCGATGATATCTATTGATTGAAACTAACGACTGTACTACAGAGGACATGGCGTTCATATTCGGCACGCACGCGGACAGAAGGGAGGGAACATTACCCCGCTCATGGCACGCGCGCGAAGCTGTCCGAGAGGGAGATGGACATGCGCAGTGGAAGTCGACTGGTAAGCACAACTAGCTGAGATCATAATGGCAGCACTGACTCGTTCAGTAGGTTGACGATATGCCCACAAGACATACCCATTCCATCCACCTCCTCGTCTACCGGTTGCGACTCGCCATTGACGAAACGACTTGGTTTTTGGGAGTCGGCACTTGATTTATCACCCAGCCAGTGAGTCTTGCCATACTTCATATTGATTCAAACTAAGGGCTTTACAGAAGTGCGAATGGAGTGCGCGCGTTCACAGTCGGCATGCTAGGAGGAGAGGAGGGAGCGTGCACGGAGAGGGACAGTGCAGAGGCATGCCCGGAGAGGCTGGAATGAAGGGAGGGTCGTTGATGATCGCATGCTAATATCAGACCGGAGGGGTGGAGAGGACTTGCATGCGCGTATGCGAAGGGACCGTATACGGGGAGAGACGTCTCCGGGTGCAGGCTATTATTAGACTGGATGGAGGGTGTTGGGTCGAGGGAGGAGTGACGCGGACGGCTTGTGGCTGTGAGGGAGGTCGTCGGCGGAGGAGAGACCAGTAGTCGAAGGGAGGGGGGGCCCTGTGGCTGTGGATGACGGACGGAGGCAATTCTTTATAGAGACGGGCATTTCCATGGAGAAAGGAAGGTGGACGCGTTTTAGCAGGACGGCGGACAAGGGAAGGACTAAAAATAGTATACCCCACCTTCTCATTCCTGTTTTATACAGCGCTAAGATCTGAATGATAGTTAGCATCGACGCCATCATGAAGAGAGTGCACTCACAGAAAATCTCATCCATCCACTCCTCCCACAAGCACACTTGAAGCTGGGACGCGGACGTCGCCCGCGGAATGCATGTGAGGTTGTCGAGACGTCGCTCAGTGGATGACAATGCATGGCATCCGCGTACAACTCGCTCCCTTCGCCCCTACCCGAACATCGTTGAAACTTGCAAGAGTGGACGAAGGTGTCAGCGCAGGTATGGACGAGTGGCTGGGAAAGTGTTATCTCCGAGAAAGTGCAATTCGTAGATTCTCTTCTCTCGAACGTCCACTGTCGTTTTTCCCCTTACGTGGCACTCCGCTCCTTGTATCTCGTGTCTTCTTTCCGTCGATGGCAAATATTTCGAGCTCAAAGGAACGAGCCGGATTTGCGTTGTTCTGTCGCGCGATGCAAGGGACAGCAATTCTGGGCAGTAGACGATGACCCGAGCTTGTACTCGGATATGTAACGGCTAGTACGAGACGTGTTTTGATGGAAGAGTTGCGCATTTGGACTCAATATAGGTGGGCTGCTGATACCTATTTTGCTTCTCTGTGGCTAACTCGTTTTCACCTAGCGTCCGTCTCTTGCCGTCCGATCCCTTCTGAGGGCCCCGTGTGCAATGATTTCTTTGCGAGTCTTCTCGCTGACTGAGTACCCTTGTCGGTATACTGGAGAACGTCGTGCCGTCCATGCGAGGGTGATGATGGTAAGAGATGAAGGAGCGTGGGAGCTGACACAGATCACGCTCTCCATCCTGTGTGTCTTCAAGTGAGCGACGCTGAAGGCGAAAGAAGGAGAATTATATTGATGATACTACTGGCGTACAAGAAGTAAAGACTACAAATCGAGACGCGAAAGGTTAAGGAACTCACGCGTCATGAAGGAAAATAACGTGCAACACCGTGAGCAGCTAAGGTACTCCCCGTTCCGAGGGCATGCACTAGTGCTTGAACAAGCAGGGCCTCGCCCAAACTGAGAATAACTGTTGTGTAGGTCCAAATACTCGACGGTGACGCACTAGCGCCACAGGACATCAGTCTGAGGACACCCGGAGGCGAGAAACGACGTACGATACACAAAGAGCCATTCGACATCGAACACCACACCAGGCCTCCGGGCCGTCTCTTCATTCAGCTGCGCGAGATGACAGCGTCGAGTTCAGCTATCCACATCTTGAAGATCAGCTTCATTACTCAGAAATCGTCGAGAGCACGAGAAAACTATGGATGCTGGACCAATTTCTGTGTAAAAAGGAAGCTGAAACTGAATCAATAGCGTAGATGTAATCGAGAACTCGCCTATGTTGAGGCTCTTGCCCACATTAAACTCAGGGATGGCGCGCAGCATGATGATCTTGCACGTAGTCGTAGCACTTTGATTAAGGGGAAACACATTGTTCATGCTCCTAGGTATCAGTTGAGGTGTTGAACGTTAATGTCGATAGAAGAGGCATACCTTCACGTAACTACGCGATTTTATCTGAATAGAGAACATAAGAGCGAGTGCATAGACGAGATGAAGATGAGAAATAGCGAGGTAAGACTTAGGAGGAAGTGGTGTGAAGGACAATAGTTGATTCCTCTTTGGGATGAACGTGGTCCGGCGTCGGCAAATTCCTTTTTAGCTTACTCTTCGACTGCCGGTGTTTCAATGCCCACTTTCACCTCTCCCCAGTACGTTCCGAATAGGCGCCACGCCTCCCCTTCACCAATGCCGTGTATTGCATTCCACAGCGATATCAGCATATCTCACCAGTTTTGAGCCAAGGCGAGGTATCACGTTCAGAATGCAGGACGACCACAGTGCCGGAGGGTTGGGGCAACTGGTTGGAGGAAAGATTCTGGTCGATGCTCGTCCAGCGCCCCTTCAAATTCAAATGCCCCATGACAAGCCTCAGATCCCAGACGCATAAGACGCTCCTTCCTCAAACATCTCGAGAAAATTGACACACCTTTCACTCCCCAGTCTGCTCGTTCGTCTTTGCCAGATTCCCGCGACCGTCAAGGCACCTTATTTACCCTCCACACGGAGAGGAGAGACTGCACGGAGTGTGTGCGGGAAGTGCAGAACATCACTACGCGCGCAGGGAGATGGATTCGCACCAAAGTAGACCAATAAGCAGACTAGGCCGAGATCGTCATCCCACCACTAAGCAATTCTGTATACGACTACAAAACCCACCCTTCCCATTCGCATCCTCGCTTGCTAGGTTCGACGTCGAGTTGACGAGACAACTCGTATGGTGGGTCCAGCATGGTATTTTTGGTCTACCCTCCATCCATCACTATGGTAGGCCTCGCAATCATTTTTTGATTGATACAGACTGAAGAGTTTACTAGAGAATCAATACAGACGGAGCAGGAGTTGGCCTACAGCGTTGAGACTCGGCACGCGCGGAGAGGGGAGGATGGAGTGCGGGGAGGGACGTGCATGCGGGAGGGACATACGCGTGTGTGTGAGAGGACCCGTATGCGGGAAAGGACATCAACGGTCGGGGGCTGTGGCTGTGGAGGACGGTCGGTCGAGAGGCCATTCTTTATAGAGACGGAGAAAAGAAGGTGTACGCATTTTAGCAGGGAGTTATAGGGACGAGCGATATCACGGAAGTCACATCGGGATGCGGATGAGGGGGAGAACGAAGGCAGACAAGGGGAGGACATAGGAGCGGCACGGCATAGAGGGAGGTGTCCAAATCCCATTCATCCCCGCTTTTCTCCTCTCTGGTCCTTCTCATCCCTCTCTCCCCTTCTCCCATGACTACAAACCATGTCCTCTCGTCTTCTCATATCTTATGGCGCGTCTCCCGCTGTCGTACGCTCCATCGTCGACTTTGTCGAGCAAGACGGGTTTGGTCTCGTGACCGGTATCACTTCCCTTTTCGGAATCGTTGATTGATCAAATCTTTCCTCTCACCACGACGGCGACGAACAACGAACGGTGAGCTCTTCGTTATCTTTTCGCATCTTTGTTGGGTCTGATGCTATGCAAGGCATTGTTGATACTTCAATGCTACCGGCTTCAATGGTAGAAGAGGCGGATTTGGTACCACACTGCTGTTTCCTCGATTTCTTACCCATTGTTCGCCAGCTCACATCTTCATTTACTATGGTGAGCTATCAATTTATTACTCGGTTTTATTCTTTCCTCATTGTTGTTCTCCTAGTCTATTCTAATGGCCGTAGTCAAGATCTCATTGAATGGGTTGGTTTTCATGAAAAGTTTGTGCTCGATGCTATGCATTTCTCTCACAAGCTAACCCTTTCTCTCCCTTTGTAGCCACGTCGTTCTTGCAAGACTAGAAGTTGCAACCATTTCTGAATCAGGACGTCAAGTCAACCGGTCGCTGTCAAGCTCGACGACGACCTCAATTCCCCCCCTCCCAGTCTGCGACTCTCAAAACAGCTAACGGCCCTCAAGACCTCAGACCTCATGCCTCATGCACGGTGTTGAATCTGACGAAGGGTGTGGACAGAAACGTGTGGGGAAAGGGAGCGAAGTATGTATGCTAATATTTTCTTATGTTCTGTTTTCTCTAACATTCTCCTAGACCCCATCTTCCTCAATTGTGCAACCGCTTCCTTCCCCCCTACTGGACTGCTTCCGCAGCGTCGGCGGTGGTACGCGACGTGACACGACTTGATTATTCTTGCTGACACGGTCTCTACAGGTGGTCGGTGTACGGCTCTTATTAACTGCGCGACCGCCTGTGCTCGTCTATCGAGCAATTTGGGTAGCCCATGGCGATATCTTTGTGTTGGTGCGCAAGGTACGCGACATCTCGCTATCCCGTTTTCTGGCTGACTCCGTCTTCAGTGGAAGGGAAGATCAATATGCCATCGAGTCGGTGGCTGGCGATATGGCCAGATACGAGTTGTTGGGGACTTGATACATATGTTTCATTGTAAGCCCTTCCACCAACGACACCCGAGACTACGCTAACACAACTCTTCATCCAGCCTTGACCTTTGGAGCTACGGCTGACACTTTTTAGTAAACGTCTCCGCCGATTATCGATCTCTCAACGGTTTCTGTCAATGTTTGGGGGTATGGCGGTTTGCAGCTTACGGCTCTACCTCCGCCTCCTGCCTCGAGTGTTTCTCAAGCATTGTTGTATTCCCGGAATGGTGTTTAGTTATGAAAGCGGGCGTGGTTGAAGGTAAGCCTTCCTTATCTCGATCCTGCAACGGTCTAGTAACAATAGTGTAGTAATGCACTCAATACTGCCACCACCTCCTGTTAACAAGCTGGGAGCGGGAGACTAAGAAGATGTGCGGAGGACGCGGACGAGAGTAAATGCAAGCGGTAAGCGACCTCGACTGACCTCCTAATGGCCATACTGACTAGTTTAGGCCAATGATATCGACGCAACACTGTCGACTCGTTGGTCATGCTCGACATTATCTGGATGCACTCGATTTATCACACATCTGGTGAGTGTTTCGGTAATTTCTATTTACTCAAACTAATAACTTTACTACAGGGGACAGGGCTTTCATACTCGGCGCATGCGGGAAGCTAGGAAGTTGTGGGGAGGGAGATGGACATGCGTAGTGGAAGTCGGCCGGTAAGCACAATTGGCTGAGATGGTATTGGCGGCACTGACTAGTTCTGCAGACCGACGATATGGCTACAACATATACCCTTCCCATCCGTCTCCTCGTCTGCTGGTCGCAACTCGCCGTTGACGATGCGACTTGGTTTTCGGGAGTCGGCACTTGATTTATCACCCGGTTAGTGAGTCTTGCCATGGTTTATTTTGATTCAAACTGAGGGCTTTACGGAAGTATGAACGGAATGCGCGCGTTCGCAGTCGGCACGCTGGGAGGAGAGGAGGGAGTGTGCGCGGAGAGGGTACAGTGCGGAGGACTTGCGCGCGCGCGTGTGCAAAGGGACGGTGTGTGGGGAGGGACGTCGCCGGATGCTGGCTATTATTAGACTGGATGGAGGGTGCTTGGTCGAGGGAGGAGTGACGCGGAGGGTCCTGTGGCTGTGAGGGAGGCTGTCGGCGGAGGAGAGAACGGTGGTCGAAGGGAGAGAGGGTCCTGTACCGCACACTCTGTGCAAGAGCGACCAGTGCTTTCGAAGGAGCTAGGAGTGAAATTAGTATTTCGGAGTGAAAGGCAATGACAGCGAAATGGTTGAGTTCAAGGGAATGAATAACCTATCGTTGCGCAACTTACTCAACTATATGGCAACTCACACCGCAAATGGGAAAATTTCAGCTATACTGAAATTATCAGGTGATCAAGGAAACTTGACCTGAAACTAGTCCTGAAATTGTCAAAATGGCGGGCAAGGTCAGTTTTAGGTCGAATTTCGGATCAAGTTTCGGTACATCCGAAATTCTTCCCTTTGCGGTGTGACTTATCGTCGAATTAATGTTGGTAGGCAGTCCGCGACAGGAATAATTCAATATCATCACTACGTGTGCGTGATCGTGTCCATCCAGCACGGACCAGACCATGCTGTTTGCACAGCTTCCAGGATCAGTTCCCCACATCGACTCGAACGGCACTCCCTTGAACGCGCATCCTCGAAAGGACACGAGAAATAGTGAGTACGGTTGATCTACGGTGGTTTAAGTGCTTACTTACACAGCGCTCCCAAGAATTACAGGAAGTTCGCTTTCCATTCGCATCAAGCCGATTTGGAAACATTTGCGCTCAATATTTACAGCTGCGCAGAGACCAAAGGATTCAGCTCCGCTGTTTCGGACCAGAATACGAACATAATCATGGTGTTGAAAAGAAAAATGGGACATGTGGACGTTGACAGGAGCAACAATGACCGGGAGGATCGTCGTCATCGTCGTCGTAAACATCAACAGGTATGTCAGTCGGCAAAACAGACAGAGAAGAAATTGAAATGTATTTCCAGGCCACATTCACCCTTTCCGCATTCACCGAGACTGGCCAAGCAGAATTGTCTATCGAGGTTCCAAACCAGCGGTCGTACACCGGTCGAAGTCCTGTCATACCATGCTCCCTCGCGGACACTCCCTGCGCTAAGCTTGGCGTTCTGGGGGTCTTGGATAGACTGAACGCCACCCTTGGAACGTCCAGAAGGTCACGCAAGCTTCACATCATTTTCGAAGACTTCATTGAAAGGAACTACGACTTTGGCACGGCTTATGCCCTCCTTCACCCAGTATGGGATATAGAGAACCCTAGCAGCATCCAAGACGAATTACGCGGACGTGAAGGGAAAGACAGGGAGCGCCGACAAAAAGCACTGGTAGGAAACCGGATTGTTGACCCATATTTGACACCTCGACGTGTATGGGACCTATGCAGCAATCGTGTGGTGCCATCGTGGATCACTGACAAATGGATAACACCTATTTCGCACGCGTGGGTTGATGAGAAGGATCGTGTGGATGTGCGGACCGCTATCAACGGGAAGGAGTGGCCTGTGCCTATACCAAAGGATGCGGATCTCAACCTCATCCGGATTGAGATGCTGAATCTGGGAGCAGAGTACATGTGGCTGGATGTGCTCTGTTTAAGACAGAAAGAGGAAGGGGGGCCAAGGGAGGATCTGCGCATAGAGGAGTGGAGACTGGATGTGCCTACAATCGGAGGTGTGTATATGCAGAGCATTCTCTGGCACACAGAGGTGGTGATCTACCTGAGTGGGCTGGGGCGGCCATTGGGGTTGAAGGACGGTGACTTGGACAGCGATCGGAACTGGTTTCAACGTGCATGGACACTCCAGGAGGGAGGATCTGACCGCATCATTGCCGGTGATATGCCAGATGGACCGATGCATGCACAGCCAATAGACGGCGGGAACTACGAGACTGCGCTCCTGACCAGGTTTCATGAGGAGCTGAATTCAGTGCAGAGGGGTCCAACTCAGACATTTGCTATACTGGCGGACATGCAGAAGCGTGTGTCAACCAATCCGGTCGACCGAGTGGCCGGCCTCGCATTCCCTCTGCTGTCCCATGTGATACCTGCCTACCATGAGAGTGAGACTCTTGAAGATGCGTGGACGGCACTGGTGAATGCAATGGACCCTTGGATACGTGCAAAATTCCTCTGTGTGTATCCTGGAGTTGGACTCGGATGCAAGAAATGGAGACCGACATGGGACCAGGTCATGAAACAGCCTCTGCCAAAGGATGCTAATCTTCTCACACATGTTCGGTATGATGACGAGACAGATGAGGACTCATTTGATGGGTGGTGCATTGAAAAGGGGCATGTGCGGGTATTCAATGCAGGATCGGCAGAAGGGCATGGTCGATGCGGGGAGTTGGTTGTCGAAGCTGCAGACGGGATCGCACACACATTCAAAATCCATGTCACCCACCGATTTCTGATACCTGAAGATACGTACACACTGCTTGGTCACACTTCGTACTGGTCCTACAATTGGGCTGTAGGGAGACGACTGCCAGATCAGAGATTTGAGAAGGTGTCTGTGATCGTGATGGACCACCTGGACAAGGAAGAAAGGCGGAAGCTGAGGGATCTAAGTTCAGCAGAATCTCGCAATGTACTTGTCTGATTTGACTACCGGTGGGGAGAAGTCATCACCATCTTGATTTCCTGGTGTCGACAACCAGGTCTAGATATGAGACGGGCAGAAGGAGGGTTGTCATTGCTGTACAGTCATAGAATTCTGTGATAGCAGGGTTAATTAATCTAATACGACATATTCTGCGCACATCCGCGTCAATAGCCAGAATGGAAAACACGCTCGACCTCGTGTTGTAGACAAAAAGAAATTCCGGCCGAAAGAAATCTGGGTTTAAGTGTCATTGGGCCGTGCCCAACCAACATCCGAGCTCAACAACCGTTCATCACGCCCCATGGTGATCCTTCACACTGCAGCCGTCAAGTCGTTATCTCTTTGCTCCTGCATCCTGGCAACGTTACCCTCCTAACAGTTTCATCCCTCTGTTGCCTCACTTCGTCCCTCTTCATATTCCGCTGGCGATGCGTCCGACCTCTTTTCCTTATGCCAATAACGAAAAATCGCCACAGTTCCAAAAGGAAAATTTGAACATCGTCGAGCTCAAGATGTATCTTGCGGGCAGAGACGAGCGATCGCACCAGTGAGGACTCGAGGAGGGATGGAGGGCTGCATACGCATGCCTTCGTTGGGACGTGTGGGGATCATAGTAGGGAGACACAAGTTCCAGGGGCTTGCATCACTCTTCTCGCAGACATGTGCGCGTATCCTCTCTTCTACTCTGCAACACGCATTTAAATAATATGAATAACTCTCTCATATTTAGATCAAGGACGTACGACTCACTGTGCTCATTCAAACTAATCCCTGCGGTGAGTGAGCATTAAGGAAATATGCACATACTTCGAGTAACCACGCCAGTCAAGAGCTATTGCTCATAGTCTACACTGGGCTAGCGAGCCATGGAGACCCAGGCCACAAACTTTGACCGACGGGAGCGTGGTTTCAAGTTATAAGAGCGTAAAATGAATATAGGAGCCGATCGACGAACCTTGGATGATTCATCCTTGCATCTTGATGGGTCAGTCGTTGTTGTTAGCACCATCATCGTTGTCTTTTCGGGGACGATGCCTGAGCAGAAAAATTCAGGGAAAGAACGACGCCAAGTATCCCCACCGCCAAGGATACACCTAATATATATCAGCATATTATGATTTCGAAAATTAGTGCCAATGGAAGACACGGACTAAAGACTTTGCGTACTGCCGCCAGTTACATTTGACACAGAGATTAATCATTAAACAACCTTCAGGTTTGTCTGATGTCGAGAATGGGTGAAGGCACTCAGAGATTTGTGTAAAGCACTCGTCTCCAATTGAGAAGTTCGAAACGACCCGTTGTCGCACTACGAACTCAAACTTACGACATAAGATCAAGTATCTGGTGTTTGCTTACCAGTCGACGAGCAGAGCCTCATTCGTACCCCAGAGGTGGTGTCAAGCTCAGCATCCCAGATACATTACTCTGTTTTATCAGGGTGGCACAGGTCATCGAGCAACCAGGGACGATCTTAGTCTGGAAAGCAAATACGATGCTGTTATTGAGGGTCGCGGTTAGTTTGCTTTCCTTCCTTCCATATGGCCAGTCGACGCCAAGAAGGTGGCTCCGCCGTAATCCTGCATTTAGCATGCGAAGGAAGCGTAGCCACCCATCCGTCAGGGTAGTCCGTGAGATGGATGTTGCAGCGTCATTTGGGGGTCTATAGAGGTTACTGGAGAGAAGGCAGGTAAGCTTCTCGCCTTCGAGCCCGTGTAATACTCACTCACCATTGAATCAGATAACGTGCGCATCGAAGACAGCAAAGCCATCTCCTCGTAGTCATCGTTCGGCAGGTTAGGCGTCCCCAGGCATCTGAGTTTTGAGGACAGAGCGAGGGATCACACTGATGAGAGGTGTAATATAGTTTGTATTGCTTGATCGGAATCAGAAAATACATCGTATCACTAAAATACGGACATCCTACAGTATATCAGTACTTGAGAATATGCAAGAACGCAAATAGATACGCACCAAGGGTGTAGGAATGGATTGGAGGATTCTTCCTACGTCATTCCCTTCATTGAAACAACGGATAACGCCCGTCTCATTAATGAAAACCTCTAATGACAGGTCAGAGATTATCAATAAATCCCTCTGCTCTGCCAGGACATGCGATAGTGCGGTGTCCGGTTACCGGTGTCTTGAGCATTCCGAATACGGGTTGCTCCTTTTGGTACGCATTTGGGCTGATTCGGTGTGCTGTGGTGCGCCGATGTTTGGCAGCTTTTGGGTGAATGGGATTTTCTTTGTACTAGCTGGATATCGGCTCGGGTTCAAAATAGCTCAAGAATGTATACTATAATATACTGTAATGCTAATACAACAACATGGGTAGTGTATGGGAAATCAGGATGAAATTTTTTGAGAAAAAAGAAACATGAAATATGGGAGAGCGGCGACAGCGGCATTAGGGGGAAAATAGCCAGCACTGTTTGCTCCAGCACCCTCAGAAATGGGTTGGGATATAGAAATAACGGTACTGAGTGGGATAGTCGTCAAGTGAGAGTGGGTGTTTTCTGGCAGGGGGAGAAATGTCAACGATGATGGTGCCAGCATCGAGAAAATAGCCAGAACCATCATTTAATAATATTTCCACCACCTTATAAAGCTGGGGTGTACTGAATACGATGGCGAGAGGGAAAGTTGTGAATCGAAGAGACATCGGTAGAGTGAAAATGGCGTGGACATCACACGAGACAGCGAGCTCGTGGGGACAAAATGCCTTTGATCGCTGTCCGGATGTTCGGTCCGACATTTCCGAGTCCTATTCCTCAGCGACCACGACGCTCCTACACTTGTTCCTGACATCTACATCCTAGGAAGACTATTTGCTATGGTTTATTAGATGTTGAAATTATGTCATGAATTTTTGCGCATCAAATAGAGCATGTATACGTCTAATATTGGCAGATTACCACCTTTTCGTCTGACCTGAACTCGTCTTTAGGTTACTATCCCTTCACGTTTGTGCCAGTAGTGTCTAAAAAAATCCCCAATATATATTATCGGACTATAATATAATATACTATATATTTCCGGATGATCCGAGGCCTCTGTAAGTGTTTCAATGAGTATTGGTCAGATGAATTTCAACATTCGCAGAGTCATTCGAAAGTGCAGTAAACCATAGTTCAACGACATACATTGCTTTAAGGGCCGTGTATTGCTACTTGGGAAAATTGCTTCAGCAAAGATAAAATGCTATATGCAGTACAAAAAATACCTTTTCGCCAACCCCTCGCACCTCTGCAGACTCCTTTGTTCAAGTAACTGTTAAATACTCTCGCTGCATATCTACGGCTCTTGATCTGAAACTCGGCATTCACAGCTATAAATTGATATATATCATGTAATCAATATCCTTTTAAGAGTAGAGATGAAGGCCGATGATTTTCGGAGTCTTGAAGAAACACCTTGAGAGTAATATTCAAGTTCAGTATATGTTTTCGTCACCGTGCAGCCTCCTGAAAGCTTCGATCAGTGGCTGTGTTGTCAGGCACGTAACCCGTTCCTTACGTCGTCGTCCAACACCCTCGTACCAGTGTCTCTATGCTCCTGCTCTCAACACTGAGACAAGTTACAATGCAAGTACATTCATTTCATTCTCCAATCCTGCTGTCCTTTCAAGCTCACCCATACTACAGACCCCAGCAGGCCAAGGAGGTGTTTCTGCAACAACAACCCCGACTGCAGCTGGCATAGTATCTATTCCCTTATTTTTATGATTGATACGATAGCACTGTCCGAGTCCCGATTCTTTATTTGACCCCTCCATCGTCACAAATAACGACCTGCTACCATATTCGGATCGGCCCGTGGTTCCTGAACCTATCAGAAACAACCATCTTATCTCTTGTTCGGTCCAGGATATAATCAGCATTGAGGTGGGAACAAGCACCCTATTTTAGAAGCCGCCCACACCCGCCTGTTCATCGCCGAACATGGCCGCTTTGCGAGCCCTGGGACATGAAAGGGTTTTATTAATAAAAACAACACCTCTCGTGTCAGGACTTTATTAATGATTTGGGCCTTATGGCCTGATTGAAACCCCCCGAATGTTATTATCAGATATCCCGCATAGTTATCGAAGATCTACCAACTCCGAGATCTTGAATGTTGAAAATCTAGAAAAAGACGTTTACGCCCCGTTTTTACAACGGGGTTCTGGACAGTGAGACGGCCGTGAAACGAGTGTGACCAGAATTACCGATTCGGAGTTTACCCATTAGTTCACTATCTGCCCTGGGAAATAATCCATGGAATTTTACGAAATGTCTAAAAGACTTGACTCACGGATTAGAATACTTCAATTGCCGTCTGGGAGTGCGGGAGGTAGCAAGCGTGAAGAACGTGCAGCGTATGATGATGGTCAGAAGTGAAAGAGGAAGTTGCCGGATCTGCCTTCTGTTGATCCCGAAAGAGGCATCGACGTGGTTTCCGTTCTTACCACTTGCTCTGGTCTATCACCTACGCTGTTCTATAGTCTCTTTTCATTTTTCCCTTTCCCCACTATTAATGACAAGCATATATCTACTTGTACAGGCAATACTCAATTCAATTCGCGTTACGACACGGTTTCGCTACTCTTACAGATTCTCAGCGACCTCTATCAACGTTCAGCGATTCTGGCTGGTGCTTAGGACCCTGCACAATGCGTAGTGCATTAATGAGTCGTCTCGGACCGAGAAACCGACGCGTCAGATCATGACGTCGTCTGCCGTCCCTGCACTTGAACAGGAGCCCTGTCATCGAGTTTCCGTTGTTATCGCCCACCAGGAGTCAAATTTATCATGCGAACAGACTATTAGGTGCCGAAATGCTTACTGTGTCCAGTCGTAGGGCCGTCGATATTCTAGGGAACTCTGTAGTCCTATTTCGAAGTGAATTTAGCCCACTTGGTATGTTCTCTAGCTTTTGCATAGCGTTAGCCGAACTTTCACTCAAGAAAGTATAGATTCTTCTACCCCTGGTTTCAATACAGCTACGACGGCTCAATCCAGATGTATTTCTCCCAACCTAGCCCGTCAAAGAATGACAACAAAAGCATTGTACACAAAACCTGTATTTCTGCAATTCAAAGTTCCAAAGTTCATGTGCTCCCAAGACATAGCTGTTACACGATCAGGGTCTATGCTTAAACGGGTTCCCACTCTGTGCCTGCTACCGAACGAACTTGAAAACTGGAATCCTCCCGAGTGCGTACTTTGTCATCCTGTGCTTTCTAGTTAATGCTATGATACTACCATACATGTCCTGGGTTGTATGGATGGCGGGGATGGACTCTTATTTTCGCACAATAATATCTCGGCTCATCGTTAATATCGGGGGAACTAATCTCAAAACGAGAGGAAACTCGTTCTACACTTTGCAAAGTTCCATCTGCTGGTTTCGATCTTCCAACTTTCGGGCGTCGCAGATTTAAATAGAATAAATCTATTTGGCTCCCCCGGGCGGTAGTTGCATAAGCCTCTCCCCTCTAGGCACAGGTATGGTTGCAGAGGCGCTATGAGTCGATCCAGCTCCCCCAGCCTTCTTAGATACCATCTCAGTGACGATCATCTACAGCACAGTGATTGCTTCACCACTCTCATTGCTTGTCTTTATCCTGTACAAATAATGGCCGAGAATGAATTTCTTTTGTTCTTTCTTCACCATTGCATGGGCCGTTGTTTTTGGCAACCTTCTTTACCATCAATCTGCTATCATGCCCACATGCACCTGCTCACTTAACACTCTGATATCAGCAGCTCACTGTTCATTTTGGTTGGATATACATAATGTGTTAGGGTGCGTCGAAATGCAGGGGAGCCTGCTGGTCTGACGATCTTACCCTCCGACCTGTTTGTGCAAAAATCTGCCCCAGGAATGCTGGGCTTATGGCAGCTCATGAAGCTTGAAGGCCAACCTTCCCTGAGTCCTGACTCAATGATCCTGACAGAAGTGTTAAATCTGATTAATCATGCGAAGAGACTGAGTCCGACATAGATTAGATCTCGAAAAGTTGATGGTCTAGTACCCGACAGATACAACCAAACCAGAGGGGTGTCCTTGAACCCTGAACTCCCTGGCGGGGCAGGTGATTTGTAATGGTGCTCCTGGGGGAGCCAAATAGATACAGCCATTTAAATATCCGATATTCAGATGCTTTCCCATCTGTTGGCATGTTTAGCCGTGATCCCCATATATTCCAGCCCTGCGCGGAAGGTTTAAATACGAGGTATGTTTTGGTTTAGTAACTTCATCTCCACTTTTTCACCCACTCAGCTCTTTCATCTCTCTCCCCTTTTCTCCTATGACTACAATCCATGACCTCTCGTCCTCTCATATCCCATCGGCACGTATCCCGACGTCGTACGCCTCATCGTCAACATTGTGAAGCTGGACGGGTTTGGTCTCGTGACCGGAATCTTCCGTTCGATGATTCAAATTGATCGATTTTTTGGTTTTGTTTTGAACAACGACGACGACGATGGGGACACGCGTGCGGTGAGCTCCCTTTTTCTCTGGCTTTAATACTCCTTAGCACGTCGTTAATACCTTCAACGATACCTGGTTTAATGGTAGGAGAGTTGGATTAGGCTTGGACAGGTAAGGTTTTGTTGCAACGCTATTATTTCCTCTATTTCTTACTCTTTCTTCGCCAGTTCACCTATGCACTTATGGCAAGCTATCTGTCTGCTACTCAGCCACAGCCTTTGTTTACTATTCTTTCCTTAGGCTTATTCTAACGGCGAGAGCAAGCATGTCCTGATGGTTTTCGTGCAAGGTACCGTGCTCGAGGTTCTCCAGTTTTGTTGCAAGCTAACCGTTCTCCCCACTCGGTAGTCGCGTCGATTCTTCAAGACCAGTAGTGTTGCCATGCTCAGGACCCGACGGGATCTCGCGGATGAAGCAAGCGTTGGTTGGTTTGACGGGTACGTGCTTGAAGCCCTATGTTTCTGTTGTAAACTAACTCTTCTCATCGCTCGATAGCTACGTTAATTCTTCAAAATCGGCACATCCGCTTTCCGAATCAGGGCGCCCACCAACCAACCAACCGATCACGCTCGCTGTCGAGCTCGACTATGAGTTTGGTTTATTCTCCCCGCCTCCCAATATCTCAAGGCCGGTCTTCATGTGTGGATGTTGGATTTGGCGCGGCGCGTGCATGGAGAGAGGGAGGAATTGAGGTAAGGTATCTCAATCTTGAGGCTCGCACAGATTACTGATGTATTCTTATCAGCCTATGAAACAGGTTGACGACATTTAAGGTGCGTTTACTATTACTTGTAACATTTTTCCGCGGCTTACGTTTTCTGTTCACAGAGGCCAATCCCTTCGAGCGCACCACGTCTCGTCCGTTTACCAAAATGTACGCAATATCTCATGATTGAATACAACAGCGCGTTCCCCATCTACCGTAGACTGATCCACCAGAGGTAGGTGAGAACTCCCGAGTCCGCTGTTCCCGCTGACATGGTTTTTACAGGTTGGATCTACGCTCAATTCAGAATTTGATTTATGACCTATCTAGTAAGCGTTGCCGTGACTTTGATGGATTCTAGCTAACAAGTTTACCGCAGAACCTTCCACGTACGTTCCCACAAAGGCAAATTCGGGTGCCATCCAAGTGGAGTGAAGTCGAGGTGCTGGGCTGGAAGATTGGCATGCACGGAGGGCTGCGTGCAAGCCGACACCTATGGGTTATGGGTGGTAAGTAAAGTTGATTGTCATTGTAAGGGCACCATTGACTAGTTATACCCAGTGAAAATTCCGTCGAGCCGGTCTGAGCCAAATCAAGCTGCATAGATTTTCATACAGCGAGATCGAGCCAAATCAAACGGCCATACGGCCACACGCACTAAACGCAAGCTTCGTCCACTCACCATATCCGATGCACCGTCTCTGTAGAACTTCATAGCCTCATTCATCCAAACGATTTGCGGCCGACATGCTAATGCAAAATAAGTTCGAGTCCAGCCACGTGTATTTACCCGCTGGGCACCTGCCGGTGACGTGATCGACACCTCTTTCTCTTTTACCACCACCATGCCGTCGCCTCCTGCTGCATATACACCGTTGCCACCGTCTTCTTACGCCTCCAAGTGGGACTCCTTGCTTGCTATTTGATCCTTTCTCCTATGTACACTGTTTTTGCCAGCGAAGTGGACCGCAACATTTACAAGCACGATACTTTGGACTGCAACTAGCTCACAAAAGGTGGATATATGCGCTCTGTTTCGACGCCTGCAACATCGGTTTATGCTTACGCTGTCGCGTTTGGGTGGATAGCAGGATATTTGGTACTGAATGTATGTCTATCGTGTTATTCCTTGTCACGGATACTCACAACGAGGTAGTGATTTCATCCGCCGTCTCAGTCAAATCTTGAACGGAGTGGTCTTGGTACGTTATATTCTGTATATCTGTGTGACGCGCTGGTCTAATTATCATTATAAAGGCCATTCTCTTCATTTTATGCGGTATCTGTATCGTAACTTTTGTGAGTATTCCCGACCATCTTGACCGTTATCACCGCATTGACCTAACACTTAGGGTCAATTTGTATGGCAAACGGTGCAGCATTACCCAGAAATGGTTGTGGGGCGTATAGCGAGGCAAAGCTGCGAGATTGGGGTGTTTAGGATGTTCTTAGCCGGTGTAATTACACTATATATGTATATTATTAAATAGTCAACGGGAATAAAATCGAGCATAACCGAGCCTGAAGGAACTGACGAGATTGACCGATACAGCTCGAAACGGCTCGATTCGGGCTGAAAAAGGGTTCACATTTCGAAGCCACGGCGAGCGTGACGAAGCCCCGTCGACCTTTTCCCTTTGGCTTGATTTCGCTCAACCTGGCTCGACCGACTTTTGACTGGGAGTTATAGGCCAACGACATCCATCCACCTCCCTCTCTGTGCCCCCTCCGTCAAGTCGCTTGCTGTGATCGACATTGAGTTGACATTGCTTGTCGTCTCGCGAGACGATCGACGACGTGATAGGTTAGTCTTACCATAGTTTCTACCAATTCAAGCTAACAAGCTTCGTACAGAGGATAAAGCATGAGCAGAGGAGGAGTGATCTCCCAGCATCGACGACGCACGGGAAGAAGAGGACGCAGTGCGGGAAGTGTGTGGGGAGAGAGTCAACACTACCACGGCGTCCGTCCGTTAACGAGCTGGGAGGTGTGTGTGGGAGACTACGCAGATGTGCGGAGGACGTCAGACGAGAGTAAACGCAAGCGGTAAGCAAGCTCGGCTGACCTCCTAATGGCTACACTGACTAGTTTCTAGGGCAATGATATCGATGCAACATTGTCGACCTGTTGGCTATACTCAATGTTACCTGGATGCACTCGATTTATCGCGGATCTGGTGAGTCTTTCGATGATATCTATTGATTGAAACTAACGACTGTACTACAGAGGACATGGCGTTCATATTCGGCATGCACGCGGACATGAGGGAGGGAACATTACCCCGCTCATGGCGCGCGCGGGAAGCTGTCCGGGAGGGAGATGGACGTGCGCGGTGGAAGTCGACCGGTAAGCACAATTAGCTGAGATCGTGATGGCGGCACTGACTAGTTCTGTAGGTTGACGATATGCCCACAAGACATACCCTTTCCATCCGCCTCCTCCTCGTCTACCGGTTGGGACTCGCCGTTGACGATACAACTTGGTTTTCGGGAGTCGGCACTTGAGCTTGATTTATCACCCAGCCAGTGAGTCTTGCCATACTTCATATTGATTCAAACTAAGGGCATTACAGAAGTGTGAACAGAGTGCGCGCGTTCGCAATCGGCACGCTGGAAGGAGAGGAGGGAATGTGCGCGGAGAGGGTACAATGGGCAGGACTTGCGCGCGCATGCAGATGGAGGCCTGTCCGAGGAGGTTGGGTGAAGGGAGGGTCGTTGACGGTCGCATGCTAATATTAGACTGGAGGAGCGGAGAGGAGAGAGTGCGGAGGACTTGCACGCGCGTCTGCGAAGGGACGGTATGCGGGAAGGGACGTCAACGGTCGGGTCCTGTGGCTGTGGAGGATGGACGGACGGAGACCATTCTTTATAGAGACAGGCATTTCCATGGAGAAAGGAAGGTGGACGCGTTTTAGCAGGACGGTGGACAAGGGAAGGACTAAAAATAGTATACCCCGCATTCTCGTTCCTGTTTTATACAACGCTAAGATCTGAATGATAGTTAGCGTCGACGCCATCATGAAGAGAGTGCAATCACATAAAATCTCATCCATCCACTCCTCCCACAAGCACACTTGAAGCCGGGACGCGGACGCCGCCTGCGGAATGCATGTGAGGTTGTCGAGACATCGCTCAGCGGATGACAATGCATGGCATCGGCGTACAACTCGCTCCCTTCGCCCCTACCCGAACATCGTTGAAACTTGCAAGAGTGGACGAAGGTGTCAGCGCAGGTATGGACGAGTGGCTGGGAAAGTGTTATCTCCGAGAAAATGCAATTCGTAGATTCTCTTCTCTCGAACGTCCACTATCGTTTTTCCCCTTACGTGGCACTCCGCTCCTTGTATCTCGTGTCTTCTTTCCGTCGGTGGCAAATATTTCGAGCTCAAAAGAACGAGCCGGATTTGCGTTGTTCTGTCGCGCGATGCAAGGGACAGCAATTCTGGGCAGTAGACGATGACCCGAGCTTGTACTCGGAGATGTAACGGCCAGTACGAGATATGTTTCGATGGAAGAGTTGCACTTTTGGACTCAAATATAGGTGAGCTGCTGATGCCTATTTTGCTTCTCTGTGGCTAACTTGTTTTCACCCAGCATCCGTCTCTTGCTGTCCGATCCCTTCTGAGGGCCCCGTGTGCAATGATTTCTTTGCGAGTCTTCTCGCTGACTGAGTACACTTATCGGTATACTGGAGAATGTCGTGCCGTCCATGCGAGGGTGATGATGGTAAGAGATGAAGAAGCGTGGGAGCTGACACAGATCACGCCCTCCATCCCGTGTGCCTTCAAGTGAGCGACGTTGAAGGCGATATGGAAGCAAAGAAGGAGAATTATATTGATGATACTACTGGTGTACAAAAAGTAAAGACTACAAAGTGAGACGCGAAAGGTTAAGGAACCCACGCTTCATGAAGGAAAATACAGTGCAAGACCGTGAGCAGCCAAGGTACTCCCCGTTCCGAGGGCATGCACTGGTACTTGAATAAGCGGAGCCTCGCCCCAGCCGTGCCGAACTGAGAACAACTGCTGTATAGGCCCAAATACTCGACGATGATGCGCTAGCGTCACAGGACATCAGTACTCAGTCTGAGAACACCCGGAGGAGAGAAACGACGTACCATACACAAAGAGCCACTTGACGTCGAACCCCACACCAGGCCATCCTCCAGGCCGTCTCTTCATTCAGCTGCGCGAGATGACAGCGTCGAGTTCAGCCATCCACATCTTGAAGATCAGCTTCATTACTTGGATGAACGTGGTCCGGCAAGTCGGCAAATTCCTTTTCAGCTTACTCTTCGACTGCCGGCGTTTCAATGCCCACTTTCACGTCTCCTCAGTACGTTCCGAATCTTTGCCACACCGCGTATCGTGTTCCAGCGATATCAGCATATCATACCAGTCTTGAGCCAAGGCAACATGTCACGTTCGGAATGCGGGACGACCAGCAGTGGAGGGCTGGGGCAACTGGCGTTGAGATAGTTGGAGGAAAGAGTATGGTCGATGCTCGTCTAGCGCCCCTTCGAATGAGCCTCAGATCTCAGACGCATAAGATGCTCCTTCCTCGAACATCTGGAGAAAATTGACACGTCTTCGTCTTCGTCATATTCCCGCGATCGTCAAGGCGCCTCAGTCACCCTCCAAACCAAGTCCACTACCCCCATCCCGCGAAATACAGCACACACCCGAATACTCGTTTTATGGGGCCGGGAACCTTATACGTGTTCGCTCCCTGTCAAACGCAGATGTGAAAATACGCCCAGTCGGTCCAGTCCCGCATTTCTGTCGGTTACATTGAATTCGCGCATCACACCACCATACTACAAGGAATGGGAAAGCAAACCCGCCAGCTCTCGTTTACCTTTTCTCGCAAACTACGAAGACTGAGATCTGAAAGGTTAGGGTTATTAACAACTCCCTGCCGCGTGCGATCCGAATCTGACCTGAAGGGGTACACACTCGTGCAGGGAAGTTTAGCGGAGGTAAGAATTCCAGTATCCATTCTCTAATGGATTACTAACGACTATTCTTCTGCCGAGTGTAGATGCCTCAGCAGCTCCTCAAGCATGGTTTTTGTAAGCCTTCCTTAGTTCCATCTTGAAACTGTTTACCAGCAATAGTCTAGGGAATGTACCCGGAAACCTACCGTCTGTCAGTTAACAAGCGCGCGGGAGGCTAGGAGGGTGTGCAGAGGACATGGGCGAGAGTAAACGCCCGTGGTAAGCCACTTAGCTGTCATCCTAATGGCACTACTGACTAGTTTCTAGCTATGCTCGACGTCGACTGAATGCACTCGATATATCACACATCTGGTGAGTATTTTGGTAATTTCTATTGATTCAATCTAACGACTTTGCTACAGAGCTTCGAAATGGACGTGAGTGCACACACGGAGAAGAAGAGAGTGTGCGGGGAGTGCAGAACACCACTACGTGCAGGGAGATGGATTTGCACCGAAGTAGACCAGTAAGCAGACTCGACCAAGATCAACATCCCACCACTAAGCACTTCTGTAGACGACTACAAAATTCACCCTTCCCATTCGCCCCCTCGCTTGCTTGGTTATCAAGTTGACGAGACGACTCGTACGGTGGGTCCAGCATGGAATTTTTGGGTCTACCCTCTATCCATCACTGTGGTAGGTCTCGTCATCATTTTTTATTGATACAGACTAATGAGTTTACTAGAGAATACGCAATACAGACAGAGCAGGAGTTGGCCAGCAGCGTTGAGAGTCGGCGCGCGCGGGGAGGGGAGGATGGAGTGCGGGGAGGGACGTGCATGCGGGAGGGACATACGCGTGTGCGTGAAAGGAACCGTATACGGGAAGGGACGTCAACGGACAGATGCTGTGGCTGCGGAGGATTGTCAGTCGAGAGGCCATTCTTTATAGAGACGGGCATTCTCATGGAGAAAAGAAAGTGTACGCGTTTTAGCAGGGAGTTATAGGGACGAGCGATATTACGGAAGTCGCGTCGGGATGCGCATGAAGGGGAGAACGGAGGCAGACAAGGGGAGGACATAAGAGCGGCACCATAGAGGGACGTGTCCAAATCCCATTCATCCCCACTTTTCTCCTCTCTGGTCCTTCTCATCCCTCTCATCCCTTCTCCCATGACTTCAAGTCATACACTCTCGTCTTCTCATATCTTATGGCGCGTCTCCCGACGGCATATGCCTTATCGTCGACTTTGTCGAGGTGGACGTGTTTGGTCTCGTGACCGGTATCACTTCCCTTTTCGGAATCGTTGATTGACTCAAATTTTTCCTCTCACCACGACGGCGACGAACAACGAGCGGTGAGCTCTTCGTTGTCTTTTCGCGTCTTTGTTGGGTCTGATGCTATGCAGGGCATTGTTAATACTTCAATGCTACCTGGTTCAATGGTAGAAGAGGCGGACTTGGTAAGGATTTGGTACCACAGTGCTGTTTCCTCGATTTCTTACCTATTGTTCGCCAGTTCACGTCTGCATTTACTATGGTGAGCTATCAACTTATTACTCTGTTTTATTCTTTCCTCGTTGTTGTTCTCCTAGTCTATTCTAATGGCTGTAGTCAGCACGCTTCTGAATGGTTTACTTTTTAAGCAAGGTTCGTGCTCTATGCTATGGATTTCTCTCGCAAGCTAACCCTGTTCTCCCTTTGTAGCCACGTCATTCTTGCAAGACTAGAAGTTGCAACCATTTCTGAACCAGGACGTCAAGTCAACCGGTCGCTCTCAAGCTTTACGACGACCTCAATTTCTCCCCTCCCAGCCTGCGACTCTCAAAACAGCCAACGGCCCTCAATACCTCATGCGCGGTGTTGGATCTGACGAAGGGCGTGGACAGAAACGTGTGGGGAAAGGGAGCGAAGTATGTGTGCTAATATTTTCTCATGTTCCGCTTTCTCTAACTTTCTCCTAGACCCCATCTTTCTCAATTGTACAGCTGCTTCCTTCCCCCCTGCTGGACTGCTTCCGCAGCGTCGGCGGTGGTACGCGACGCGGCAGTCTGTTTGTGTTGGTACGCAAGGTACGCGACATCTCGCTATCCCGTTTTCTGGTTGACACCGTCTTCAGTGGAAGGGAATCATCAAGTCGGTGGCTGGCGATACCGCCAGATACGAGGTGTTGGGCGCTTGGAACATATTTTTTCAATGTAAGCCCTTCCACCACACCTGAGACTACGCTAACCGGAATCTCCATCCAGCCTTGACCTTTGGAGCTACGGTTTTTAGTGTACGCCTCCGCCGACTGTCGATCCCTCAACGGATTCTGGGTACAGCGGTTTGCAGCTTACGGCTCCACCCCTGCCTCAGGCTCCTGCCTCGATTTTTTCTCAAGCATTGTTGTATTCCTGACATAGTGTTTAGTTATGAAGGCGGACGTGGATGAAGGTAAGCTTTCCTTATCTCAATCCTGCAATACTAATAATGGTGTAGTAATGCAAACAACAATGTTACCACATCCGTCCGTTAACAAGCTGGGAGGTGCGAGCGGGAGACTAAGATGTGCGGAGGACGTCAGACGAGAGTAAACGCAAGTGGTAAGCAAACTCGACTGACTTCCCAATGGCCATACTGACTAGTTTCTAGGCCAATGATACTGTCGACTCGTTGGCCATGCTCAACGTGATCTGGATGCACCCGATTTATCACACATCTGGTGAGTGTTTTGGTAATTTCTATCTATTCAGACTAACGACTTTGCTACAGAGGACGGTGTTCATATTCGGCGCACACGCGGAGAGGACGGAGGAAACATCGCACCGCTCACGGCGCCTGCGGGAAGCTAGGCAATTGTATGGAGGGAGATGGACGTGTGCGGTGGAAGTCGACCGGTAAGCACGATTGGCTGAGATCGTGATGGCGGTACTGACTAGTTCTGTAGACCGACGATAAGACTACAACATATACCCTTCCCATCCGTCTCCTCGTCTGCTGGTCGCAACTCGCCGTTGACGATGCGACTTGGTTTTCCGGACTCGGCACTTGATTTATCACCTGGCTGGTGAGTCTTGCCATAATTTATCTTGATTCAAACTGAGGGCTTTACAGAAGTATGAAAGGAGTGCGCGCGTTCGCAGTCGGCACGCTGGGAGGAGAGGAGTGAGCGTGCGCGGAGAGGGACAGTGCGGAAGATTTGCGCGTGCACGTATGCAAAGGGACGGTATGCGGGGAGGGACGTCGCCGGATGCTGGCTATTATTAGACTGGATGGAGGGTGCTTGGTCGAGGGAGGAGTGACGCGGAGGGTGCTGTAGCTGTGAGGGAGGTTGTCGGCGGAGGAGAGAACGGTAGTCGAAGGGAGAGAGGGTGCTGTGGCTGTGGAGGGCGGACGGTCGATTTAGCAGGGAGTTAGTAGAGACGAGCGACTTCACGGAAGTATGTTTGAGGGTCGGGGGAGACTTGGCCTTGAAGACAGCTGCATCAATGAGGACGTGAAAACTTTTAGGAAGCGGGTTTGGCAGAACGAGTGCTTTTGAGTGATGTGGACCCGGAGAACGTGACCACGTCCTTCCTCGTCATCCTGTGCAACACGCCAGCGTCGTCGTAGTTGGAAGTCTGAGTCTATGACGCAACACAATAATCGCAGTCCGAATTACCCACGAGGTGGCTGTACCCCTTCCCATTCGTCGTATCCCGCGTCCACCGGCACCCTCCAACCGAGTCCACCACCCCCATAATAAATTGAACCCGCACTAGCACTCGAAATAGAGCACACACTCGAATACTCGCCTTAGGGACCCGGGAACCTTCGATGTGTCCACTCCCTGTCAAACGCAGATGTGAAAAATACGCTCAGAGTCATGGTTCAATCTCGTGTTTTCTGGCAGTTACATCGAATTCGCGCATCACACCACCATATGGATCCGTACTACAACGAACGGTAATCCAAACCCGCCAGCCTTCACTTACCTTTTCTCACAAACTACAAAGACTAAGAGGTTAGGGCTACTATGTCTTGAACAACTCCCTGCCGCGTGCGATCCGAAAGGTGGGCTTCTTATCTGTTATCTGCCGAGTTTATATCCATATTCGCTCGACCTCAATTCCAGTGGCAATGCCTCGTCATGTGTTTTTCTTTCTCCCGTTTCCTCACCGGGTGGACAAGGGGGAGTCTCATCAATAGACCCTCTTCCTGCAGCGTGCTGTATACGACGGCTCCAACCGCACACTCTGTGCAAGAGCGACCAGTACTTTCGAAGGAGCTACACACACTAGGAGTGAAATTAGTATCTGGGTCAAAGGCGAAAGGGTGAGTTCAAAAGAATGAATGACCTTTCTTTCCGCAAACTCAACTATATGACAGGAATGCGTAATCAATGTTGATCGATAGGAAGAATTCAATATAATCTCCACGCGTGCACCGTGCCCTTCCAGCACGTACCAGCCTACATAGCTTCCACCACGCTGTTTGCACACCTCCGTACTTTACCTTCTGACAGCTCCCCACGTCGACTTGAGCAGCACTCCCTTGAACGCACATCCTCGAGAGGACACGGGGAATTGTGAGTACAGTTAATCTACGGTGGTTTAAGTGCTTACTTACACAGCGCTCCCAAGAATCACAGGAATTTTGCTTTCGATTTGCATCAGGCCGATTTGGAAACATTTGCGATCCATATTTACAACTCCAGCGAGACCAAAGGATTCAGCTCCACTGTTTCGGACCAGAATACGAACCTAGTCATGGGGATTAAAAGAAAAATAGGACATGTGGACGTTGACAGGAGCAAGGAGGATCGTAATCGTCGTTATAGATATCGACAGGTATGTCAGTCGGTAAAACAGACAGAGAAGAAATTGAAATGTATCTCCAGGCCAAACTTTCCGCGTACACCGAGACTGGCCAAGCGGAATTGTCTATCGAGGTTCCATTGCAGCGGTCGTACACCGGTGGAAGGCATGATGTCATACCATCCTCCCTCGCAGACACTCCCTGCGCTACGCTTGGCGTTGGGGGGCTCCTGAATGGACTGAATGTTACCCTCGGAACGTCCAGAACGTCTCACGAGCTTCACACCATTCTTGAAGACTTCATTGAAAGGAACTATGACTTTGGCACAGCTTATGCCTTCCTTTGCCTAGTATGGAATGCACATAGCCCTAGCAACGAACTACGCAGACGTGAAGAGAAAGACAGGGAGCGGCGACAAAAAGCACTGGTAGGAAACGAGATTGTCGACATATTTTTCAGACCCCGGCGTGTATGGGACCTGTGCAGCAATCGTGTGGTGCCATCATGGATCACTGACAAAAGGCCAACACCGATTTCGCACGCGTGGGTTGATGAGAAGGATCGTGTGGATGTGCGGACCCCTATCAACGGGAAGGAGTGGCCTGTACCTATACCAAAGGATGCGGATCTCAACCTCATCCGGATCGAGATGCTGAATCTGGGAGCAGAGTATGCATGGCTGGATGTGCTCTGTTTAAGACAGAAAGAGGAAGGGGGGCCAAGGGAGGATCTGCGCGTGGAGGAGTGGAGGCTGGATGTGCCTACAATTGGACGTGTGTATGAGGATGTAAAGGTGGTGATCTACCTGAGTGGGCTGGGGCGGCCGTTGATGTTGAAGGATGGCGACTTGGACAGCAATCGGTCCTGGTTTCGACGTGCATGGACACTCCAGGAGGTCGGATCTGACCGCATCATTGCCGGTGATATGCCAGATGGACCGATGCACGCACAGCAGATAGACGGCGGGAACTACAAGACTGCGTTCCTGACCAGGTTTCACAAGGAGCTGAATTCAGTGGAGAGGGGTCCAAGACAGATATTTGCTGTACTGGCAGGCATGCAGAAGCGCGTGTCAACCAATCCAGTCGACAAAGTGGCCGGACTCGCATTTCCTCTGCACCCCCATGCGATACCTGCCTACCATGAGAGCGAGACTCTCGAGGATGCGTGGACGGCACTGGTGGATGCAATGCACACTTATATGCGCGCGCACTTCCTCTTCATGTATCCTGGAGTTGGACTCGGATGCAAGAAATGGAGACCAACGTGGGACCAGGTCATGATGGAGCCTCTGCCAAAGGATGTCAATGATCTTTTCACGAATGTTACGCATGATAACGAGACGGATGAGGACTGGTATGAGGGGCCTTGCATTGAAGAGGGGCATGTGCAGGGATTTGACACGGGATCGGCAGAAGGGCGTGATCGATGCGGGGAGTTGGTTGTCGAAGCTAGAAATCGGATTGCGCACACATTCAAAATCCACGTCACCCACCGATTTCCGATACCTGAAGATACATACACGCTGCTTGGTGGCGGTCTATACGACCCCTGCCACTGGACCATAGGGAGACGACTGCCAGGTCAGAGATTCGAGAAGGTGTCGGTGATCGTGATGGACCACCTGGACAAGGAAGAATGGCAGAAGCTGAGGGATCTCAGTCCGGCAGCAAGATCTCGCAATGTACTGATCTGATTTGACTACCGGTGGGGAGAAGTCATCACAGTCTTGATTTCCTGGTGTCGACATCCAGGCCTGGAAATTTGACAGACGGAAGGAGCGTTGTCGAGTCATAGAATTCTGTGATAGTGGGGGCAATTAATTCAATACGACATGTTCTGCGCACGTCCGCGTCAATAGTCAGAATGGAAAATACACTCGAGCTCGTGAAGGCAGTGTTGTAGACAAAAGAAAGTGTAGTGCATTAATGAGACCCTTCGGACCGGAAAACCGATGTGCTAGATCGTAACGTTGCGCGCCGTTGCAATTCAACAGGAGCCACCTTGTCGATACGTGAGTTTTCGTTTCTTCTGTCTTCTGGAAGCTCGAAAAGTTATTTACATTTTTCCATAGGGCTAGACTCTCTGTAATATGTGTTTCCCTGATGTCCCAGACCTTTGGGAGACGACTAATTCATCCTGGAATTGGACATGTATGTTTTCGTGCCTCCATCTATTATCAGCGGACTTGTAGCAACTAGCTACGCACTATCCATATGCTACCTTTACGATATGATTGCTGTGGCAGTGCCCAGACGTGGCACGCATGGCCTAACCGGGTTGGAGACATACCGAATGTCAGTCATTCATTCTCGCATTCCAAAGTTCTGAAATTCATGTGGTCGGAAAAGCGTCCACGCTGCGCCATCAGGGTCATGGATAAACGGGATGAAACATCATGCCTGTGGAGAAATCAACTCGAAAGGTGGAAAACTGTTCAGTGCGTATATCCTCCTCCCTTGCCGTTGTACAATGCTCGCGAACAAACAACTTACTAGCAGAGTCGAACGGACGATGGAGACAGACTTTAGTGTTTGTAAATACGCTAACAATACTGCACGCACACAATGTCGGATGCACTAGACCCCAAACGACAGGGAAGCTCTTGAAATCTATTTTTTAAAATCTTCCAATCTTCGGGGGTTGCAGAATTCATGCCCCAGACGTCCCTGTTACGCCATCAGGGTCGACGCTTAAACGGGTTCCCACCCCGTGCCTGCTACCGGACGAACTTGAAAGCTGGAATCCTTCTTCGTGCGTACTTTGTCATTTACTAGTGTCTTCTAGTCGATGCTTACGATGTTATCATACCAGCCCCGTGTTGTATGGTTAGTGGCGAAGGACTCTTGTTTCTCAAGCACAAGAGTAGCTCAGCTTAAAATTAATATCGGCAGAACTAACCTCGAAACGAGGGGGGAAACTCGCACCACGCTTGCAAAGTTCCATCTGCCATTTTGGATCTTCCAATCTTCGGGCGTCGCAGATTCGAATATCCGATATTTGGACGCTTTCTTAGCCGTTGTCATGGCATATCCATGATTCCCGTGTATTCCAGGCCTGCGCAAAACGTTCACATACGAGGTATGTTTTGGTTTACTGTCATTATCCCATTCATCCCCACTTTTCTCCTCTCTCATCCCTCCTTCATTTTTTCCAATGACTACAGGTCATGTCTTCTCGTCTTCTCATATCCCATTGGCGTGTCTCCCGATCTTGTACTGTGCCTCGTCGTCGACTTTGTCGAGGTGGACGAGTTTGGTCTCGTGACCGGTATCACTTCCCTTTTCGGAATCGTTGATTGCTCAAACTTTTCCTCTCACCGCGACGACGATGGCAGCGACCAACGAACGGTGAGCTCTTCATTATCTTTTCGCGTCTTTGTTGGGTCTGATGCTATACAAGGCATCGGTAATACTTCAATGCTACCGGCTTCAATGGTAGAAGAGGCGGACTTGGTAAGGGTTTGGTACCACACTGTTGTTTCCTTGATTTCTTACCCATTGTTCGCCAGCTCACATGTGCACTTACTATGGTGAGCTATCAATCTATTACTCAGTTTTATTCTTTCCTCATTGCTGTTCTCCTAGTCTATTCTAATGGCCGGAGCAAGCTCGTATCTGGTGGAAGGTATGAGCTCGATGGTCTGTATTTCTCTCGCAGGCTAACATGTTTTCTCACTCTTTAGCGACGTCGTTCTTACAAGATCCGACCATTCCCTGAACGAGGATGTCAGACAACCGGTCACTGTCAAGCTCGACGACGATGTCGATCCCCCTTCCTAGTCTACGGCTCTCAATAGATCTACCGGCCGTCAAGGCCTTTGGGCGGTATTGAATCTGACGATGGTGGTGGATACATTTGTGCGAGGAAAGTTAGCGGGGGTAAGGATTTCTTGTGTCAAAGCTATTACGGTCTACTAACAAAATATTGACAGTCTCAAAGATGCGGCTGGCGGATACTAGGTATGTGTGCTAACATTTTCCAATGTTCCGCTTTCTCTAACATTCTCCCAGAGCCCGCATGGGTCACCTCCTCAAATGTACGACCGCATCCTCTCCCTATTGAACTGTTCACACAGCGTATGCGAAGGTACGTGACATAACCCAAGTTGATTATTCTCGCTAACACGGTCTCTACAGGCGGTCAATCGATAAAACTGATATGACTCATCAAGTTCGCGACTGCCTGTGCCGTCTACCAAGCCATTAGGACAGCTCTCCAAGGTGTTGGTGTTGGTACGCAAGGTACGCGACATCTCTCTATTCTGTTTTCTGGCTGACGCCGTCTTCGGTGGAAGGAAAGATGTCGAGTTGATGGGCGCTTGGAACGTGTTTGTTAAAGGTAAGCCTTTCCACGCACCTCACTCGAGACGACACTAACAGAAGTCCAGGATCGATGCTTGGGGCTACGGCCGTTTGCAGCATACACCTCCGCGGAGAAAGATGGGCGTACGGGTACAAGTCGATGGATACAGGTTGGGAGAGTCAAAGCTAACGGTAAGCCGACTTGGCTGACATGCTAATGGGACCACTAACAAGTTTTATAGGCTAAAGGTATGGATACAGGATGCACCTTTCCCATTCAGCTCCTCGGCTGCCGATTGCCGTAGGCGAGACGACTTGATTTTCGGGGTCTGCCCTCGATTTATGACCCATCTTGTAAGTCTTGGGACAATTTCTATTGATTCAAACTAAAGAGTTTACCAGAGGACAGAGGACACCGCGTCGAGAATCAGAATCAGAGACGGCGCGCTAGTTTGTTACAGAACGGGACAGTTGGCGGGACAGGAGATTCTGTCAATGTACAGAGGACAGGGTGTTCATATTCGGGGCGCACGTGGAGAGGAGGGTGTGCGGAGGGATATTGACGTGGGCAGTGGAAGTCAACCGGTAAGCACACTTGGCTGAGATCGTCATGGCAGCACTGACAAGTTCTGTAGGCCGACGATATGACTACAAGACATACCCCTTCCACCCGCCTCCTCGTCTACCGGTCGCGACTCGCCGTTGACGATACAACTTGGATTTCGGGAGTCGGCACTTGATTAGCCAGTGAGTCTTGCCATAATTTATCTTGATTCAAACTAAGGGCTTTACAGAAGTGTGAACAGAGTGCGTGCGTTCGCAGTTGGCACGCTGGGAGGAGAGGAGGGAATGTGTGCGGAGAGGGTTCGGTGCGGAGGACTTGCGCGTGCATGCAGACGGAGGCCTGCCCGAGGGGGTCGTTGACGGTCGCATGCTAATATTAGACTGGAGGAGCAGAGAGGGTAGAGTGCGGAGGACTTGTGCACGCACGCCTGCGAAGGCACCGTATGCGGGGAGGGACGTCGCTGGGTGCTGGCTATTATTAGACTGGATGGAGGGTGCTTGGTCGAGGGAGGAGTGACGTGGACGCGGTGTGGCTGTGAGGAAGGTCGTATGCGGGAAGGGACGTCAACGGTCGGGTCCTGTGGCTGTGGAGGATGGACAGACGAAGGCCATTCTTTATAGAGACGGGCATTTTCAGAGGGAAAGGGAGATGGACGGGTTTTAGCAGGGAGTTAGCAGAGACGAGCGATTTCACGGAAGTCGCGTCTGGATGCGGATGATGCCGATTACGCAACCCTCGCAGCCAAGTGTTTTCCTTCCGGAACCTCCTGGATCTGAAACTCAAGCCATCCTCTCGTCAATAAACGGGCTAAATGCCGACATATCTACTAATTGACGGCGTCTACTCCAGCCAGTCTGCACTCCACGATGACCTCCCTTACAGCTGCAGCATCCTCCTCCACGTCCCTCGAGCAAGCACCATCCAGACTCATAACGGCTCGCGTACGCGTCGTCTCAACATTCGGTCCGCTGCATCTATTTTACTTTAGCCTCAGTCAATAGACATCATGCTGTGATGTACTAAATGAGTGATGAATCGGCGCCGCCACCCTCGTAGTCAGGTCTTCTCCTTCACACTACATTGCCCCCGCGCGTCGTTCAAGTGAGCCATAGTCAGGGCGACATGGAATCACAGAGCAAGAGAATTATATTAAAGCATAATACTACTAGAATATAAGAAGTAATACACGTATGAAGCTGAATAAAAGTCATGAAGAAATGTTCGTGCTTCCCAGGGAAAAGTGTGTATGACTACAAGCAGCCAATGTTTCGGACCTCATATGATTGTATAATCTCCCGGTTCTAAAGGTATGTGCCGCCGCTTGAATGAGAAGGGGCCCTATTCCGTCGTGCCATGGCCGTCGGCCAAGCAGTCTCTCGTTAAGTCGTCCCAACGAGAGAGCTGAGGCGTGCTGTTATGGGGCCTCCAAAGGCTCGCACAACTGAATAGCCCTAGCCCTAGGGACCTTGACATCGGCATAAGAAGAGCTGGGGGAGAAAGACATACGATAACCAAAGTTCGTCCTCGAGACGCGAATACTGCGCGGACTTGTATTAGATCAGCCGCAACGGGGATGGGGAGCGCGTCGAGTTCATATCTTGAAGGTCGCCTTTGTGCTGACACCGTACACATAGCTTCCAAACCAGTTTCAGTGCAAAAAGGAAAGCGAAGCCGGCATGGATGGCGTCTACACCTCAAATCCACAGTCATAGACTAAGGAATGGTTGACTCGGCGACATGCTTTGTGACGCTACCTTCCCGCACAAAGAAACGGCTCCAAGGGTACGAAGCAATATGAACTGAAGAATGCGGTTCAGTAAAGAAAAATATGGAGGTAGCATAGCATACACGCTTTGCCTTCGAGTCTGTGCACGCAACCCAACCATCCTGGACACCGTGCGATTAGCGAAAGACGTTATGCACAGAATTGACAACGTACCTCGAACCCGATAAACGTCTCAAAGCTCGCCCCTAGCAAATGGACAGGCATCCACAACATCGAAGTGCTCGCTACTTGTACTGCTTCGCCGACTCGTAATGAGCCATGGCAAATGCGGATGCTGGTTCAGAGCGTGGATCTCCCATCCAGCTCTTCCGTGCTGCTAGTAGTTCCGTCGTTCCATGCGGCGCGAATTTGGAGCTGCCCTCCTGGTATCGACTGAAGGAGCATACACCTGTCGTACTGATTTCAGCTACCAAAATCAAGGATTCCACAGAAATATTGGACGCGCCTTTCTTCCCTCCAAACTCGTCGTCGTTTCAAATATGAACGCACACCCACGCAGACCTCGATGCTGAAAAAGATCGCTCCCTTGAGGCAGAGGGGAGGATAGGATAGGTCCTAGGTGAGAAGACCTTCAGACCTCCGATTGATTGAAAAATGCTCAGCATACCGAGAAAGACGGCACTTCCTACGCGTAGAGAAATCCGCATCTCGCTCGCCGGAACGTCTTGGCACCCGGCTGAGGGTGGTGGTATGCAGTACTTAGAATCTGCGGCAGTACAGAAAAAAACGGCGTACCTTGGAATACATTCTACCCGGTGTAAACTATTGTCATCCCAAGATTGAGCTTGAGAGCAAACAAGAGATTTTGACAACGCAGTTCTCGTGTTTGATTTGAAACGGAGAGTTGGAGCACTGGAAAGCGCATGGAGGGGAAATCGCGGTGGTGGTGGTAGAAGCAGAAGTTGCCGTCTCGGACCGGACTCCCAAAGAGGAATCGACCTCGACGTTCAACGTGCTCATTCCTAGCACCATGCATATATGGGATTGTGGTGTCGCGCGACACAGAAGCCCTGTTAATGCTCCCACTCTTCAACTATCCAAGCCCCGTCAAAATGTTCTGTAAATCACGCATGGCTTGATGTCGGTTTTAAATCATTTTAGGAGTGCTCAAGACGGCGGGTGAGAGGACTGATATTGAAGACGCTGGCTAAGAAGGACTGTCAAGTGAGTTCACTTCTGCACCGAGTGTTCTCATCTTAGACTATCTCCTGCAGTATAGATGTCGGTTGTCCCTACACGCCCCAGGACAGCATATCTTTATCTGGATTCTGGCGTCACAACGGGAAGCGACCTCGAGCGACGGCGGGAAGCAATGACTGGTGCTGTCTCCTTGCTGGTCCTCACTTGCACTGGTGTGTTCCCCATCCAGTCTACGTCGCTAGTCGCTCATCTTTTTGTCAGTCGGATATCACTACGTACCCTTTCTCTCAAGCAACGAGTCTTGGCACCAAGAAGCCGACGACGTGTCGAACATGCCTGCCATCTCCCACAACGACAGCGTCATTTCGTACAAACACCGTGCACGGCACGGCATACAGTGAGACGTCGAGCACGATCGACGAGGTGAAGTATTGGATTCAATCTCTAATCAAGTTGCACTTACATTCATTGTGCGAAGATGAATTGGAAGCGCCTAGTCCTGCCCGGAATCTCGGTACCTTGTGCCACGACTCCAGTACGTTCACGATCCCTGTTCTGTTGACCTTGTACTGATATCAATTTTGCCTGCAGTTAACATGCACACGGGAAGCTAGGAAGGTTTGTGGAGGACGTAGGACGAGAGTAAAGGCCCATGGTAAGCCACTTGGCTGTCATCCTAATGGCACTACTGACTAGTTTCTAGCTATCCTCGACGTCGACTCGACGTCAACTGAATGCACTCGATATATCACATGGCATCTGGCGAGTATTTTGGTAATTTCTATAGATTCAATCTAACGCCTTTGCTACAGAGCTTCGAAACGGACGTGGGTGCACACACGGAGAGGAGAGAGTGCGCAGAGTGTGTGGGGAGTACAGAATACCACTACGCGTGCGGCGCGAACAAGGAGATGGATTCGTCATCCTGCGCAACACGTTCATAGCTTTCATAGCTGGCGTCGAGTCTATGACGCAACACAACAATCGGAGTCCGAATTACCCACGAGGTGGCTGTACCCCCTCCCATTCGTCGTATCCCGCGACCTTAGTCTCCACCGGCACCCTCGAACCGAGTCCACCACCCCCATAATAACTCGAACCCGCACTAGCACTCGAAATACAGCACGCACCCGAATACTCGCCTTAGGGACCCGGGAACCTTAGACGCGTTCGCTCCTTGTCAAACGCAGATGTGAAAAATATGCTCAGAGTCATAGGCCAATCTCGCGTTTTCTGTCAGTTATATCGAATTCGCGCGTCACACCACCATATGAATCCATACTACAATGAAGGGCAATTCAAACCCGCCAGCCTTCGCTTACCTTTTCTCGCAAACTACGAAGACTGAGAGGTTAGGGCTATTACGTCTTGAACAACTCCCTGCGGCGTGTGATCCGAAAGGCGGACTTCTTATCTGTTATCTACCGAGTTTATATCCATACTCGCTCGACCTCAATCCCAGTGGCAATGCCTCGTCGTGTTTTTCTTTCTCCCGTTTCCTCACCGGGTGGACAAGGGGGGTCTCATCAATAGACCCTCTTCCTGCAGCGTGCTGTATACGACGGCTCCAACCGCACACTCTGTGCAAGAGCGACCAGTGCTTTCGAAGGAGCTAGGAGTGAAATTAGTATTTCGGAGTGAAAGGCGATGTTAGCGAAATGGTTGAGTTCAAGGGAATGAATGACCTATCGTTGCGCAAACTCAACTATGTGGCAACTTATCGTCGAATTAATGTTGGTAGGCAGTCCGCGACAGGAATAATTCAATATCATCACTACGTGTGCGTGATCGTGTCCATCCAGCACGGACCAGACCATGCTGTTTGCACAGCTTCCAGGATCATCTCCCCACGTCGACTCGAACAGCACTCCCTTGAACGCACATCCTCGAAAGGACACGGGAAATAGTGAGTACGGTTGATCTACGTTGGTTTAAGTGCTTACTTACACAGCGCTCCCAAGAATTACAGGAAGTTCGCTTTCCATTTGCATCAGGCCGATTTGGAAACATTTGCGCTCGATATTTACAGCTGCACAGAGACCAAAGGATTCAGCCCCACTGTTTCTGACCAGAATACGAACATAATCATGGAGCATAAAAGAAAAATAGGACGGGTAGACGTTGACAGGAGCAACAATGGCCTGAAGAATCATTATCTTCATCATAGATATCAACAGGTATATCAGCCGGCAAAACAGACAGAGAAGAAATCTGAATGTATTTTCCAGCTTCCCGAAGTCACCCTTTCCGCGTTCACCGAGACCGGCCAAGCGGAATTGTCTATCGAAGTTCCAAACCAGCGGTCGTACACTGGTCCAGAGCCTGTCATACCATGCTCCCTCGCGGACACTCCCTGTGCTACGCTTGGCGTTCAGGGGATACTGAATAGACTGAATGCCACCCTTGGAATGTCCAAAACGTCATGCAAGCTTCACACCATTCTCAAAGACTTCATTGAAAGGAACTACGACTTTGGCACAGCTTATGCCCTCCTTCGCCCAGTATGGTATACAATGAACCCAAGCAACATCCAACATGAATTACGCAGATGGGAAGGGGGAGACAGGGAGCTCCGACAAAAAGCACTGGTAGGAAACCGGATTGTCGACCCAGATTTGACACCTCGACGTGTATGGGACCTGTACAGCAATCGCGTGGTGCCATCATGGATCACTGACAAAATGCTAATACCGATTTCGCACGCGTGGGTTGATGAGAAGGATCGTAAGGATGTGCTGACCCCTATCAATGGGAAGGAATGGCCTGTGCCGATACCAAAGGATGCGGATCTCAACCTCATCCGGATCGAGATGCTGAATCTGGGAGCAGAGTACGCGTGGCTGGATGTGCTCTGTTTAAGACAGAAAGAGGAAGGGGGGCCGAGGGAGGATCTGCGCGTGGAGGAGTGGAGGCTGGACGTGCCTACAATCGGATGTGTGTATGCGTGGGCTGCTTGTGTGGTGATCTACTTGAGTGGGCTGGGGCGGCCGTTGAGGTTGAAGGACGGCGACTTGGACAGCAATCGGTCCTGGTTTCGACGTGCATGGACACTCCAGGAGGTCGGATATGTGCAGCACCTCATTGCCAGTGATACGCAGCGCTTCATTGCCGGTGATACGCCAGATGGACCAATGCACGCACGGCAGATAGACGGCGGGAACTACGAGACTGCCCTCCTGACCAGGTTTCATGAGGAGCTGCATTCAGTGCAGAGGGATCCAAATCAGATATTTGCTATACTGACGGACATGCAGAAGCGCGTGTCAACCAATCCGGTCGACCGAGTGGCCGGCCTCGCATTCCCTCTGCAGCCCCGTGCAATACCTGCCTACCATGAGAGCGAGACTCTCGAAGATGCGTGGACGGCACTGGTGAATACAATGACCCCTTATATGCGCGCGATGTTCCTCTTTGTGTATCCTGGAGTTGGACTCGGATGCAAGAAATGGAGACCAACGTGGGACCAGGTCATGATGGAGCCGCTGCCAAAGGATGTCGACGAGCGTTACATGAATGTTGGGCATGATAACAAGACGGATGTGGACTGGTTCTATGGGGATTGCATTGAAAAGGGGCATGTGCGGGTATTCGACGCGGGATTGGCAGAAGGGCATGATCGATGCGGGGAGTTGGTTGTCGAAGCCGCAGACGGGAATGCGCACACGTTCAAGATCCGCGTCACCCACCGATTTCCGATACCTGAAGATATGTACACACTGCTTGGTGACACTCTGCGCCACCGCTCCTGGGCCATAGGGAGACGACTGCCAGATCAGAGATTCGAGAAGGTGTCGGTGATCGTGATGGACGACCTCGATGACGAAGATAGGCAGAAGCTGAAGGATCTCATACCGGTAGTAAGATCTCGCAATGTACTTGTCTGATTTGACTACCGGTGGGGAGAAGTCATCACGGATCACGGTGTCGATTTCCTGGTGCTGACAACCAGGTCTGGAAATCAGACAGAGGCAGAATTAGAGTCATAAAATTCTGTGATAGCAGGGGCAATTATTTAATCTAATACAACATGTTCTGCGCACGTCCGTGTCAATAGTCAGAATGGAAAACATGCTCGAGCTCGTGAAGCCAGACAAAAGAAATTCCGGCCGAAAGAAATCTGGGTTTAGGTGTCATCGGGCCGTGCCTAACCCAAATCCGAGCTCAACAACCATTCCTCAAGGCATCATGCCCCATGGCGGCCCTTCATACTGCAGCCATCGAGTCGTCAGCGATCATCTCTGACCCTGCATCCTGGAAACGTTGCCCTCCTAACAATTACATCCCTCTGTTGCCTCCTCTTCATATTCCACTGACGACGTGTCCGACCTCTTTTCCTTAAGTCAAAATCGAAAAAATCGCCGCAGTTCCAAAAGGGAATTTGAGCATTGTCGAGCTCAAGAACGTATCTTGCGGGTAGGCCGTTACCGAGACAACGCGCGAGGCCTGGAGAGCATGCCTTCGTTAGGACGTGTGGGATCATAGTAGGGGGACGCAAGTTCAAGGGACTTGCATCACTCTTCTCGCAGACATGTGCGCGCATCCTTCTTTGGCGCATTTAATACAAATAACTTTCTAAATTTTTTGACCAAAGACGTACAACTCGCTGTGCTCATTCAAACTAATCCCTGTGGTGAGCGAGCATAGAAGGCATCAAGGAAATATGTACATACCTCGAGTAACCACGAGCTATTGCGAATCTGTCTCGCAGTTCACGCTTGGCTGGGTTAGAGTAAACACCACCACATTAAAACTGACAGAATACTGTACTATTACGACCGGATATTCACATAACGCGTAACAGAGCCTCGTAATGTGAAGATCGGTGAAGATCATAACGTATAACACAGCACAGTGAAGATGGTACTTTTTGTATCAATAAATAGCCTAAGTTTTTGCAGTCAAAATCAAAAATTTCGCACCACTGTGTATTGTAATATCTGCAGTGAGGTCCTATTCTTCAGTTTTGGCTCCGGAGTATCTTGATGTGATGTCACTAAGAGATTGTCCGAATTGTCTGGTTCTGCCGTTTCCAAGCAGAGAATTGATTAAATCTGATATTAATCTGATATGTTACAAGTAATACACAGCGGCGCACGCTGACAAAATGAAGATCTGATTTGACCGTAACGCGTGACGCCGGCTTGTGAAGATGTGCTCCAGTGAAGATGCCCATAACGCGTAACATGGCGTGAAGATCCGGTCGTAATAGTACAGTAATACATGGCCAGGTGGCGGTCATTGGGACGGGAGGTCTCGTGACCGCTACCAGTGCCCTATTCGAATTTGTTGATTGGTCGAAGCTTTTGCTTTTAACCACGACCACGACAGCAATGGCGACCAACGAAGGGTGAGCTTTTTTATATATAAAATTATCTCTTCGTGTCTTTCTTGGGTCTAATGCTCTGCAGGTCATCGTTGATACTTCAATACTACCCGGTAGCAGAGGTGGACTTTGTTCAGAAAGGTAGGGATTTGGTACCACTGTTATTTCCTCGAACTCTTACCCTTCTTTCGCCAGCTCATGTTTGCATCTACTCTGGTGAGCTATCAACTTATTACTTAGTTTTAATCTTTCCTTATCTTTGTTCTCCTAGGTCTATTCTAATGGCCGTAGTCAACACGCCTATGAATAGTTTAGTTTTCGCGCAAGGTTCGTAGTTTATGGCCTATATTTCTCTCGCAATCTAACCCCTTTTTTTCTCTCCTTTTGTAGCCACGTCATTCTCGCAAGATTAGAAGAAGCGGCCATTTTCTGAACGAGGATGTCAAACAGCCTGTCGTTATCAAGCTCGACGACGACGATCCCCCCCTCCCAATAGATTCACCGGCCCTCAAGCTCGACAATGACGGATTTCCCCCTGTCAACCAGCCCTTAACCCCTCATGCGCGGCGTTGAATCTCACGACGTCGGTGGATACACATTCGTGCAGGGAAGTTTAGTGGAGGTAAGGATTTTCGTATCAATTCTCTAATGGCTCACTAACGAATACTTGACAGTATTGAAGAGACGGCTAACACTTGAGGTAAGGACACGAACATTCTACAACATGTCGCTCTCCTTATATCTTTACCTAGAGTTTGGATGAGTTCCATGAACCGCGTGACTGCCTGTCCCTGTCTACGTAGCTCACCACGGGGTACGTAATACCTCCTAGTCTCCGTTCTCTGACTGACGGAGTCGATGGCAGGATTTGAGGCATCTGGTTTTCGAGGTAAGATCTTCTACTGACAGCATCCGAGAATACACTAACAAAGGTTCCTAATCTAGCATCGATTTCTGAAATTACGGCCGTTTTCAAGCGCGTATCGATCCCTCACCCCTTTCCGGTGCGTGGTGTTTAGTGGAACAATGAGGGTGGATGCGCTGTGGGGATGCACCGCAAAGAAAGATCGGTAGGGGTCTTGGTCCATATTTTCTCAAGGTAAGCCCTTCGACTGACTTTGCCCAAGGCTCGACTAACAGGTGTTTTCGTCGAATTTAGCATCAATTTGTGGAGCTACAGCCGTTTCCAGCAGACGCCTGCGGCGTGTATCGACCTCAACCCTTTCCGGCGCACGACGAGGGTGGATAGAGTGTGGACATGCACCGCAAAGAAATCGGTGGGGATCGTGTTCTTTCAAGGTAAGCCCTTCGATATACGATACCCGAGACCAAGCTAACACAAGATTTTGTCCAGTCAAACGTTGATGGTTTATTGATACTGTTACTGTACACGATGTAACGACGAGAAGCGGGTTGAGGCGCAGGAAAATACACCAAAGATTTACCTAATACGAAAAACCCGCGGGGAAAAACCCCCAAGTCCACAAGAATCAGAGCTCGTAGGATTGTAATCTCCCCGCCTCGAAGGTATTCATCAAATGCACAAATGGGAGAGGGTATCCTCCCGTTCATGCAAATGACCATCGTAGTCTCTCGTTCAAGTCGTTTCGACGGGAGACCGATGCTGGCGGTTGTGGGTCCAACTCGCCCGAAGGACTCGTGCGTCTGCGTATCATCAGTCCAACCGGAATTAAGCACCTATCTTTTGAGAGACGACGGCGCGCTGAAATAGAAGCAAATTAGCATTGGATTCAACGAAAGGAAAGTCAGCTCACCTCGTCAACCTCCAGAAACGCCGCATCGAGTCGACCACACCGCACCGTTATCCAACCCCGAGTCCTCCTCAAACGGCGTCTATTTAATCAGACGCAACGGGTTAAATGGGGGTGAATAGCGGCGTAGTGTAGCTGACTGCTGCAGTTGGATTGCAAGAGAAAAGAAATCCTGAAAGATAGTTAGCGTGCAAACGATCACAAAGGGGGAGCACTCACAATAAATGCCTTCTCCAGGCGCACGCACGCCGTCGCATTCGCAAACTCCCTCCCTCTCCCATCCATCCTCTCCTTGGATATGCTCCGTCCGCGCAAAGTCATTGGTAGCACACTTGAAGTTGGCTCGAAGTCTCAAGTGAAGGTTCAGGCAGGAGGGGGACGTCGATATCGCCCGCGGAATGTATGCGGGGCCGTGCCCCCCCGGACGACGATCCATGGCCTCGGCATAGAACTCGTTCCCTCCGCCACTCCCCGAACGTCGTTGAGGCTTGGCAGCGTGGGCGAAGGCGTCGACGCGGGCATGGGCGAGTGGTGGGGAATGCATCATCTCCAAGACAGCGTCTGCGCGGAGAGGATGAGATAGGGGTCCGTGTCCCCGTCACGCATCTGTGGCCGATCGTGTTCGTCCCCCTATTCTCCAAGGAGCCAGCTCGCCGGAGCGCGATACATCGTCTTGGGGCAAAAATCGACCCCACGGCTGGCACATACATTTTTGGGAATAGCGTCAGCAAAGGGAGAGCCGTTCCCAGAGGGAAGGAGAGGGAAGGATCAGGGAGGAGGGATCGAGAGGGCGGTCAACGAATCATGCACGAAATGAAAACTCACCTTCATTGGGGACACGTCTGCAGCCGATCCCCCTATCGACGCAAGTGCTACCATCTTCCCCTTCCTCAAAATCATACCCCCGCTCCCCGGAGTGCGATACGTCGTCTCGGGCCAAAAATCGGCCTTATTAGAATTTAGTGGACGGACAAGCTACGTGAGATGACATTAGTGTCAAAGAAACAAAGTGCATGGATGTAGACGTACCTCGCTGAATGAAAACACGAACCATGCGAGCATGTGCACTTTCATCGACATCTTAAGCATCCTCACAGCATGGAGATACTCCCTCCTTTCACAGCAGGTGCCCACTATGCGTCACCTCGCTCGCCGGAAAACGATACGTCGTCTCGAGACGAAACGCGATCCATGACTAGCCCGTTTTCGTGTCGAGTTGTGAGGTATGAGTCAGACAATGAGTGGGTGGACGAACTAGGTAAGAGAACGTTAGCTGCAGAAAAGTCAGGTGGAAAGGTTAAACTTACAAATGCCTCGCCTTCATGCGCCTTGGTTATGATTGTTGTTTGCCCCTTGCTTGCCGGAAAGCAATGCGTCCGAGTCGCCTCGGAGCAAAGCCTGACCCATATATCTGCGCTGAACGCTGAAGGGTGAGATGGTTGTTGAGGATTTGAAGACCTTGAAGTAACCCGAGGCCTTGCGTGATAAAGCAAAGAATCTACGGGGGATCAATGAAGCCAAAGAGTAATATAAATATCAGACTCACTTTGACGTCCGAATGGGAAAAATCTACCGCACGTCGATCCACTATTGAATGATACTTGAAGGATCTTAGGTCGTCAATCAAATGAGCAAACTGAACAAAGAATACGAAGGAGAAACTCTTACATGATGAAATGGAGGTAAAGAGTCGAGAGCGAGACGGTCAGAGGCAAGGAAAGACCATGCCAAATAGCACATCGTTGCCAAACATCCTATTTCGAGTAGTCACCTCCCGTCACTGCAACACGGCCAACGACGCGTCCTCAATGGAACACGGCACCATCAAAGGGTAAAGACAGCATGGATAGACATCTGTTGCACCAAGGGATGATGCAGCAGTGAGGCATAATGTCAGCATAAAGGTAAGAAGGAGGGATACACGATCATTCAAGTTCTCAAGCTTATATACCCGGTAGCTCGATTTCCACGGTCAATAACACGTAAGATCAACAAACTAATTTCTCAGCAGAACTATTCTTCCATATGCTTTGCTGTGCACTCGCATGCCAACCCGCAGTATTCGCATCACTCCAATATTTCATTTGGATATTCTTCTGCTGTTTGTCATGATTCCAGGACCTTCCAGTGGCGCACAAAGGCTCAGATGGGTGTTTGTGTGCTACTGGAATGTACTGTAACTATGACACACATATTTCTCTCTCTCTGTGATGTGTGGACTTCAGATCTTTTCAGACTTGATACTACATGCATTGGAGCTCATTGCTGCAAGAATACTTTCAATAATCCAAGTCTCGGATGCTTTCAGTCAAGCTTATTTTCTCTTGGTTTCGTGCTCCTGAGTGATCTCTTTATCGTAGATCCAAAGTACCCGTGAGGAATGCGAATCGGTTCCGACTTGGATATGATGCAAATTCTGAAAGATAATATGACACTACACCCGTGGATCCATGAGAATTACTTTATGCTAACTCATTCCCTCCACCGGCTTTCATCCCCCAGAATATCTCCTTAGCCTAGACCATGGATACGTAATACTAATGTGAATTGCAATGCAGAAATGCCAAGGTAGATCTTCGCTACTAAATTGAGTCTGCCGTGACAGCTGGAAACGAAAATACAGCCGCCTCTGGATACGTGTATCGGATATCCCGGATATTGGATCGTCCTAGACACCATTCACGAGCTAGGTCAGCCTTATTTGATGCTTCACAGTTGATAACACTCACCAGTAGCACACAGGGCTGGATTAATTCTTCCGCACCACCGCGTCTGAATGTCTAACATCATGGAATGCAAGTTCACATGCTCTGACCAGTAATGAGTGCGTCTACTTTCACTCAGAAAGCCAATTCACCTACCACAAGGTATGCAACACAACTCGAAGTGGCTACACCATCCAGGAATAAACCGTGGATATTTAGATGTAAATAAATCATGTCTAGATTACGGCGCAGTGGGTCAATCATACGTCAGTAACGTCACTTGAAAATGAGCGCTTCCACATGGACTCACCGCCGCTTTCTTTACCTTTCGTCAGGTTCGCTTGTCCTGCGGAAACGTCCCAGGTGAGATCGACAATCAAAAGGACACTTTGAGCAGCAGGTGTAATGCACTGCACCCAATAGTGAGTCCCTTTCGTTTCAATAAACAAATGCCTAGCTTGGAAAGTAGCTACGGTCCCACCGGATGGTCGTGTACGGTGTCATCGATATCCCGTATATGTCAGCGGAGAAATCAATAGATTACCTTCGAAGAGCACACCAGTAAGTTTATCTGCGCGAATTTAGTGTGGCGTTTGCTCACCAGTTGACGAGCAGAGTCTGAGTCGTACTCTAGCGATGGCCTAGCTTCGAAGAGTAGGTACAATCCCACTGGACGGCCGTGAACCCTCCAAAAAAAGAAGACTTGGCTGAGACGCGTTCCTAGAATCATGTCCTCGAACAATTTCATCCATCGTATCCACTTGAAATTTGGAAGATCCTCATAGATGGTAGTACGTCCACGCGGATGGGTTTGCCGTTTGTCCCCATGCATTCCTGCATTCCGAGATTGATTGATGAAACCAGTGCCTTCATGTGGCCCAGTAAGTTTATCAGTGCGGATTCGATGTGGTGTTTGCTCACCAGTCCACGAGCAGAGCCCGATTCATACTCCAGAGACGGCGTCAAGATCGGCGTCCAAAATACATCATTATGTTTTGTCAGGGTCACACAGGTCATCAAGTAACCAGGGACGATCTCCTCTGGAAAGCAGATACGATGTTGTTATTGAGGGTCGTAGTTAGTTCGGTTTCCCTCCTTCCATATGCCAGACGACGCGAAGAAGGCGGCTCCGCCGAAACCCTGCATGTACCATCCAAATGAAACGTAGGTACCCATCCGCCAGGGGAGTCCGTGAGATGGATTTTGTAGCGTCATTTGGGGTCAATAGACGTTGCTGGAGAGAAGACAGGTAAGCTTCTCGCCTTCGAGCCCATGCGATAGTTACTCATCACTGAATCAGATAATGTGAACATCGAAGACGGCAGAGCCGTCTCTTCGCGGTCATCATCCCATGAGTTAGACGCCTCAAGGCATTCAAATTTTTGAGGTCAGAGCGAGGGATCACACTAATACGATGTGTAGTGTAGTTTGCATTGCATTCTCTTGAATAGAAATACATTGTAGCACTAAAATACGGACATCCTACGGTGTATCAGCACTCAGGGATATGCAAGAACGCCAAGAGATACGCACCAAAGGTATAGGAAATGATTGCAGGACTCTTCCTGCGCCGTACCCCTCCATTGAAACTGGCGAAACGTTATTATCAGATATCCCGCATGTTATCGAAGGTCTACTGAGATCACAAATAATAAAAAATCTAGAAGAAGACGTTTACACCTCGTTTTACACCGGGGTTCTGGAGAGTAAGACGATCATGAAACGAGTGGTGAATATCAAGCAAGAGACCAGAGTTCCAGACTCGGAGTTTACCCATTAGTTCACTATCCGCCCTGAGAAATATTTCATGAAAAGTGACGAAATGTGTGAATGACTTGACTCACATACCTGAAATGCTGTCTTCGAGTGCAAGAAGTAGCAAGCATGAAGAACGAGTAGCGTATGATGGTAGTCAGAGTAAAAGAGGAAGTTGCCGGTTTCCGCCTTCCGTCGATCCCGAAAGAGGAATCGACATGGTTTTCATTCCTACCACTTGGTCAATTCTCTCACTCTCGTTGTTCTCTGGTGTCAATTCAGTTTTCTATTAGCCTACTAGTACTGACATTCGTAATTTCACTTTCTACAGGCAATATTCAATTCACATCACGTTAAAACACGGTTTTCCCCACTCTTACAGATACACATCGACCTCCATCGACGTTCGGCGATTCTGGCTGCCGCTTAGGACCCTGCACAACGCGTAGTGCATTAATGAGACCCTTCGGACCGGAAAACCGACGCGGTAGATCATGACGTCGTGCGTCGTCCCTGCAACTCAACAGGAGCCACTGCGTCGATTGGTGAGTTTCCGTTGCTATCGCCTACCGGGAGTCAAATTTATAATGCGAACAACCTATCAGGTGCCGAAATTCTTACTGTCTCCAGTCGTAGGGCCGCCGATGGTCTAGGGAACTCTGTAGTCCTATTTCGAAGTGAATTTAGCCCACTTAGTATATTCTCCAGCTTTCGTATGGGATTATCTGAACTTTCACTCACGAAAAGTATAGATTCTTCTACCCCTGGCTCCAATCCAGTTAGGACGCCCCAATCTAGATGTATTTTTCGCAGCCTAGCCCATCGAAGAATGACAACAGAAGTATTGTACGCAAGACCTGTATTTCCACAATTCAAAGTTCATGTGTACTCAAGACATACCTGTTACGCAATCAGGGTCGACGCTTAAATGGGTTCCCACCGTGTGCCTGCTACCGAACGAACTTGAAAACTGGGATCCTCCCAAGTGCGTACTTTGTCCTCCCGTGGTTTCTAGTTAATGCTCATTATCCTATCAGACCAGTCCTTCGTTGGGTGGATGGCGGGGAGGCACTTTCACTTTCTCCAACACTCTAGTATCTCGGTTCGCCGTTAATATCGGCAGAACTAAGGTCGAAACGAGGGAGAAACACGCACCACGCTTACCAAAGTACCATCTGCCGATTTGGATCTTCCAATTTTCGGGCGTCGCAGATTCGAATATCCGATATTCGAACGCTTTCTCAGCCGTTGTCATGGCCTATCCGTGATCCCCGTGTATTCTAGGCCTGTTTTGGTTTACTGTCATTATCCCATTCATCCCCACTTTTTTCCTCTGTTATCCTCCCTCCTCTTGTCCAATGACTACAGGCCATGCCCTCTCGTCTTCTCATATCCCATTGGCGCGTCTCCCGACGTCGTACACGTCGTCGTCGACTTCGTCGAGGTAGACGAGTTTGGTCTCGTGACCGGTATCACTTCCCTTTTCAGAATCGCTGATTGATCAAATTTTTCCTCTCACCACGACGGCGACGAACAGCGAATGGTGAGCTCTTCATTATATTTTCGCGTCTTTGTTGGGTCTAATGCTATGCAGGGCATTGTTAATACTTCAATACTACCGGATTCAATGGTAGAAGAGGCGGACTTGGTAAGGATTTGGTACCACACTATTGTTTCCTCGGTTTCTTATCCATTGTTCGCCAGCTCTCATATGCATTTACTATGGTGAGCTATTATTTTGTTACTTAGTTTTATTCTTTCCTCATTGCTGTTCTCCTAGCCTATTCTAATGGCCGGAGCAAGCTCGTATTTAGTGGAAGGTATGTGCTCGATGGCCTGTATATCTCTCGCAGGCTAACATGTTTTCTCACTCTGTAGCGATGTCGTTCTTACAAGATCCGACCATTCCATGAACGAGGATGTCAAACAACCGGTCACTGTCAAGCTCGACGACGACGTCGATCCCCCCTCCTAGTCTACGGCTCTCAATAGATTTACCGGCCCTGTGCGGTGTTGAATCTGACGATGGTGGTGGATACATTTGTGCGAGGAAAGTTAGCGGGGGTAAGGATTTCTTGTGTCAAAGCTATTACGGTCTACTGAAAAAAAAAATTGACAGTCTTGACTGTACTCAAAGATCGGCTACTAGGTATGTGCACTAACATTTTCCAACGTTCCGCTTTCTCTAACATTCTCCCAGATCCCGCATGGATCGCCTCCTCAAATGTACGATCACATCCTCCCCCTAGTGAACTGTTCACGCAGCATATGCGAAGGTACGTGAGATAACACAAGTTGATTATTCTCGCTAACGCGGTCTTTACAGGTGGTCGATCGATAAGACTGATATGGCTCTCATCAAGTGCGCGACCGCCTGTGTCGTTTACCAAACCATTTGGGGAGCTCACCAAGGTGTTGGTGTTGGTACGCAAGGTACGCGACATCTCTCTATTATGTTTTCTGGCTGACGCCGTCTTCAGTGGAAGAAAAGATGGGTGCGCCTTCGAGTCGATGGCTGGCGATACGAGCAGATACGAGTTGATGGGCGCTTGGAACGTGTTTGATGGGCACTTGGAACGTGTTTCTTAAAGGTAAGCCTTTCCACCCACGACACCCAAGACGACACTAACAGAAGTCCAGGATCGATGCTTGGAGCTACGGCCGTTTGCGGCATACACCTCCGCGGAGAAAGATGGACGTACGGGGTGCAAGTCGATGGATACAGGCTGGGAGAGTCAAAGCTAGCGGTAAGCCGACTTGGCTGACATGCTAATGTGACCACTTACAAGTTTTATAGGCTAAAGGTATGGATACAAGATGCACCTTTCTCATTCAGCTCCTCGGCTGCCGATTGCCGTGGGCGAGATGACTTGATTTTCGGGGTCTGCCCTCGATTTATGACCCATCTTGTAAGTCTTGGGACAATTTCTATTGATTCAAACTAACGAGTTTACTAGAGGACAGAGGGCACCGCGTCGAGAATCAGAATCAGAGCTGGCGCCCTAGTTTCTTACAGAACGGGACAGTTGGCGGGACAGTAGATTCTGTCAATGTACAGAGGACAGGGTGTTCATACTCGGGGCGCACGCGGAGAGGAGGGTGTGCGGAGGGATATTGATGTGCACAGTTAAAGTCGACCGGTAAGCACAATTGGCTGAGATAGTCATGGCAGCACTGACTAGTTCTGTAGGCTGACGATATGACTACAAGACATACCCCTTCCACTGGCCTCCTTCGTCTACCGGTCGCGACTCGCTGTTGATGATACGACTTTGTTTTCGGGAGTCGGCACTTGATTAGCCAGTGAGTCTTGCCATAATGTATCTTGATTCGAACTAAGGGCTTTACAGAAGTGTGAACAAAGTGTGCGCGTTTGCAGTTGGCATGCTGGAAGGAGAGGAGGGAATGTGCGCGGAGAGGGTACAATGGAGAGGACTTACGCGTGCATGCAGATGGAAGCCTGTCCGAGGAGGTTGGCGTGAAGGGAGGGTCGTTGACAGTCTCATGCCAATATTAGACTGGAGGGGCGGAGAGGATAGAGTTGCGCGCGCGCGTCTGCGAAGGGACGGTATGCGGGGAGGGAGCCGAGTGCTGGCTATTATTAGACTGGATGGAGGGTGCTTGGTCGAGGGAGGAGTGACGTGGACGCGGTGTGGCTGTGAGGAACGTCGTACGCGGGAAGGGACGTCGACGGTCGGGTCCTGTGGCTGTGGAGGATGAACGGACGGAGGCCATTCTTTATAGAGACGGGCATTTCCATGTGGACTCACAGAAAATCTCATCCATCGACTCCTCCCACAAGCACACTTAAAGCCGGGACGCGGAGTCGCCCGCGGAATGCATGTGAGGTTGTCGAGACGTCGCTCAGCGGATGACAATGCATGGCATCGGCGTACAACTTGCTCCCTTCACCCCTACCCGAACATCAGTGAAACTTGCAAGAGTAGACGAAGGTGTCGGCGCGGGCATGGATGAGTGGCTGGGAAAGTGTTATCTCCGAGAAAGTGCAATTCGTAGATTCTCTTCTCTCGAACGTCCACTGTCGTTTTTCCCCTTACGTGGCACTCCGCTCCTTGTATCTCGTGTCTTCTTTCCGTCGATGGCAAATATTTCGAGCTTAAAAGAACGAGCTGGATTTGCGTCGTTCTGTCGCGCGATGCAAGGGACAGCGATTCTGGGCAAGTAGACGATGACCCGAGCCTGTACTCGGATATGTAACGGCCAGTACGAGACGTGTTTTGATGGAAGAGTTGCACTTTTGGATTCAAATATAGGTGAGCTGCTGATGCTTATTTTGCTTCTCTGTGGCTAACTCGTTTTCACCCAGCATCCGTCTCTTGCTGTCCGATCCCTTCTGAGGGCCCCGTGTGCAATGATTTCTCTGCGAGTCTTCTCGCTGACTGAGTACCCTTGTCGGTATACTGGAGAACGTCGTGCCGTCCATGCGAGGGTGATAATAGTAAGAGATGAAGGAGCATGGGAGCTGACACAGATCACGCCCTCCATCCCGTGTGCCTTCAAGTGAGCAACGTTGAAGGCGATATGGAAGCAAAGAAGGAGAATTATATTGATAATACTACTGGTGTACAAAAAGTAAAGACTACAAAGTAAGACGCGAAAGGTTAAGGAACCCACGCTTCATGAAGGAAAATACAGTGCAAGACCGTGAGCAGCCAAGGTACTCCCCATTCCGAGGGCATGCACTGGTACTTGAATAAGCGGAGCCTCGCCCCAGCTGTGCCGAACTGAGAACAACTGCTGTATAGGCCCAAATACTCGACGATGATGCGCTAGCATCAAAGGACATCAGTCTGAGAACACCCGGGGGAGAGAAACGACGTACCATACACAGGGAGACACCCAACGTCGAACACCACACCCAAGCCATCCTCTAGGCCGGCTCTTCATTCAGCTGCGCGAGATGACAACGTCGAGTTCAGCCATCCACATCTTGAAAATCAGCTTCATTACTCAAAAATCGTTGATAGCACGAGAATACAATGGATCCTGGTCCATTTCTGTGGGAAAAGGAAGCTGGAACTGACATCAATAGTGTAGATGTAATCGAGAACTCGCCTATGTTGAGGCTCTTGCCCACATTAAACTCAGGGATGGCGCGCAGCATGATGATCTTGCACGCAGTCGTAGCATTTTGGTTAAGGGGAAACACATTGTTCATGCTCCTAGGTATCAGTTAGAGGTGTTGAACGTTAATGTCGATAGAAGAGGCATACCTTCACGTAACTACGCGATTTTATCTGAATAGATGAGAATTGAGAACATAAGAGCGAGTACATAGACGAGATGAAGATAAGAAATAGCGGGGTAAGACTGCGGAGGAAGTGGTTAGAAGGAAAATAGTTGATTCCTCTTTGGGATGAACGTGGTCCGACAAGTCGGCAAATTCCTTTTTAGCTTACTCTTCGACTGCCGGTGTTTCAATGCCCACTTTCATGTCTCCTCAGTACGTTCCGAATCTCTACCACGCTGCGTATCGTGTTCTAGCGATATCAGCATATCATACCAGTCTTGAGCCAAGGCAACGTATCACGTTCGGAATGCGGGACGATCGGCAATGGAGGGCTGGGGCAACTGGTGTTGAGATAGTTGGAGGAAAGAGTATGGTCGATGCTCGTCTAGCGCCCCTTCGAATGAGTCTCAGATCTCAGATGCATAAGATGCTCCTTCCTCGAACATCTGGAGAAAATTGACACGTCTTCGTCTTCGTCATATTCCCGCGACTGTCAAGGCGCCTCAGTCACCCTCCAAACCGAGTCCACTACCCCCATCCCGCGAAATACAGCACACACCCGAACACTCGTTTTATGGGGCCGGGAACCTTATACGTGTTCGCTCCCTGTCAAACGCAGATGTGAAAATACGCTCAGTCGGTCCGGTCCCGCATTTCTGTCGGTTACATTGAATTCGCGCATCACACCACCATACCACAAGGAATGGGAATCCACAGCCGCCAGCTCTCATTTACCTTTTCTCGCAAACTACGAAGACTGAGATCTGAAAGGTTAGGGTTATTAACAACTCCCTGCCGCGTGCGATCCGAATCTGACCTGAAGGGATACACATTCGTGCAGGGAAGTTTAGTGGAGGTAAGGATTCTAGTATCCATTCTCTAATGGATTACTAACGACTATGCTTCTGCCGAGTGTAGATGCCTCAGCAGCTCCTCAAGGGTGGTTTTTGTAAGCCTTCCTTAGTTCCATCTTGAAACCGTTTACCAGCAATAGTCTAGGGAATGTACCCGGAAACCTACCGTCTCTGTCAGTTAACAAGCGCGCGGGAGGCTAGGAGGGTGCGCAGAGGACGTGGGCGAGAGTAAACGCCCGTGGTAAGCCACTTAGCTGTCATCCTAATGGCACTACTGACTAGTTTCTAGCTATGCTCGATGTCGACTGAATGCACTCGATATATCACACATCTGGTGAGTATTTTGGTAATTTCTATCGATTCAATGTAATGACTTTGCTACAGAGCTTCGAAACGGACGTGAGTGCACACACGGAGAAGAAGAGAGTGTGCGGGGAGTGCAGAACTTCCCTCTTCGACGCATTTAACACAAATAACTCTCTAATATTTTGACCAAAGATGTATGACTCACTGTGCTCATTCAAACTAATCCCTGTGATGAGCGAGCATAGAAGGCATCGAGGAAATGTGTACATACCTCGAGCAACTACGTCAATCAGGTATTGCGAATCCGTCTTGCATTCTGCTGGGTCAGAATCACGCCACCGCATTAAAACTGACAGAATAATAAATTTCCAAGTTGTTGAGCTGCGGTGGGTGGGACGGGAAGTGGCTGGGAAGTGACCTGCGGAATGTGCGGGTAGAGAGAAAAAGAACGACGTAAGTCTGAACTTAGAGGATATGCCATACCGGGAGCAAAGGAACGACTCGCTGAAAAACTGTTCGCTGATGACACAACAGTATACCTCTCCGAACAAGATGACTATAACATGCTCACCGCATTCCTGGATAAATGGTGTATCGCATCAACAGCAAAATTCAATATTGAAAAGACAGAGATCATCCCGATAGGAAGCGAAAGATACAGATCCCAGCTTGTCCAACATTGGGCCCTTCAAGCTTATGTGTGGAAACATACTGTCCTTCAAATCTCCCATGGCGGCCTGGCGTCATCTGATTACCTCCCTGCTTCAGACATGATATGAAGAGATCAGAAGGCAAGAGACGAGATGTTGGTGAATCTAGGTGAGTATGTTGACTGGACAGTCAAAGAGAGCATCGACAGCTCACCTATACGTGACACCAAAAGCGAACCAAAAGACGTCTCGTACAGCGGTCGTACGTCCGAGTACGGGTCACAGATGCCGTCCCGCATCTCGCTCGCCAGAACGACGCAAATTTGACACTTTATTTTTGATCTCGTTCGAACCAGACGACCACAGGAAGACACGAGGTACAAACTTGAAGAGCAAATTGCTGGGAAGAGCGAAATCGTCGACGTCCATTAAGTCTGTGTCCAACGGAAAGGCTTTGGAGCTGTGGTCTCGTGCAGCTCCTCGTCCAAGAGTTCATCGTATCAGACTGGAGAGATATCTTGATGGTGAGAAGGTGCTGGTCAGAGATATTGTCAGATAGCTACCAAGATAGAACGTACCTTTTCTTCCCTTGGCGTTGGTTTCTCAGAATCCCTTCCGCCCGTCGCACGACGGAGAATCTTTTCTATATCCTGTCAACAAATCCCTGTACTTTGCACCATGCCCAACGTCGTCGACCGCGAACAGCACCTCTTGCGAATCACTAGGTGCCTCGTCCTGTCCGTAAGAGGTCCTAGCAGTTGACCGTACTACGCGTGCAATGATTTCCTTGCAGGTCTTCTCGCTGACTGAGTATCTTCGTCGGCGTGCACTGGAGAACGTTGCGCTGTCCGTCGAGGGTGATGATGGTAAGAGTTGAAGGAACGTGGGAACTGACACAGATCACACTATGCCTGAGCGACGTTGAGGGTGATATGGAAGCAAAGGAGTAGAATTATATTGATGATACTACTGGTGCACATAAATTAAAGACTACAAAGCATGACACGAAAGGATGGAATGTTGTTGTTAAAAGTTCTGGAGAAACTCGCGGTTCAAGAAGGAAAAAACTACGCACCGGCATGACTGAGCAGTCAAGGTACTCCCCGTTCCGAGGGCATGCACGGGTGCCCGGACTAGCTGTTGTATATGCCCGAAAGAATGTCATGATTCTTGACGATGACGCGCTAGAATCAAAGGACGTCTGCGTCAACCCGAGAGGACCTAGGGGAGAGGAATGAATTAATGACGTACCGTACGCGAAGATCTACTTGACGTCGTACACCACACCCATGACATCCGTCTCTTCATTCAGCTGCATGGGATGAAGGACAGCGTCGAGTTCAGCCATCCACATCTTGAAGGTCGGCTTGATTACTTAGAAATCATGGATAGCACGAGAATACCATAGATCTTGGACCAATTTCTGTGGGAAAAGGAAGCTGCAACCGACGTCAATGGCGTGGATGTAATCAAGAACTCGCCTATGTTGGGGCTCTTGTCCACATTAGACTCAGGGATAGCGTGTAGCATGATGATCTTGCACGTCAGGATATCTGTCACAACACTGATTGAAAGGAAACACGTCGTTCATGCTCCTAGGCATCACTTACCAGATCCGCGATAAATCGAGTGTATCCAGGTGATGTTGAGTATAGCCGACGAGTTGACAGTATTGGATCGATATCATTAGCCTAGAAACCAGTCAGTATAGCCATTAAAAGGTCAGTCGAGCCTGCATACCGCTTGCGTTTACTCTCATCTGACATCATCTGCACATCTTTCTAATCTCCCGCCCGTGCATCTCCCAGCTCGTTAACAGACGTACATGGTGATAGTGTTGATTGCATTACTACACTAGTGTTAGTATCGCAGCATTGAATCGAGATAAGGAAGGCTTACCTTCATCTACGCCCGCCTTCATAACTAAACACCATACCGGGAAAACAACAATGCTTGAGAAATAGTCGACGCAAGAGGTGGAGGTGGAGGCGTAAGCTACAAACCGCCGCACTCAGAATCCATTGAGGGATCCACAGCCGACGGAGGCGTACACTAAAAACCGTAGCTCCAAAGGTCAAGCCTGGATGAAGATTTCTGTTAGTGTAGATTCGGGTGCCATTGGTGGAAGGGCTTACATTGAAGTTATGTTCCAAGCGCCCAACAACCGGTACCTGGTCGTATTGCTAGCCACCGACTCGATGGCGGACCCCCCATCTTTCCTTCCACTGAAGATGGCGTCAGCCAGAAACCGGAATAGAGAGATGTCGCGTACCTTGCGTACAACACCAACACCTTGGTGAGTTCCCCAAATGGCTTGGTAGACAACCCAAGTGGTCGCGCACTTGATGAGAGCCATATCAGTCTTATCGATTGACCGCCTGTAGAGACTGCGTTAGCGAGAATAATCAACTTGGGTTATGTCACGTACCTTCGCATACGCTGCGTGAACAGTTCAATAGAGGGAGGATGTAGTCGTACATTTGAGGAGGCGATCCATGCGGGCTCTGGGAGAATGTTAGAAGAAGCAGAACATTGGAAAATGTTAGCGCACATACCTAGTATCGGTCAGCCGCATCTTTGAGCACCTTCAAGACTGTCAACAATTTGTTAGTAGACCGTCATAGCTTTGACACAAGAAAGCCTTACATTCGTTGACTCTTCCCTGCACGTATCTATCCACACCTTCGTCAGATCCAACACCACGCATGAGGTCTTGAGGGCCGGTAGATGTGTCGAGTCTTCTAGTCTTGCAAGAACGATGATGCTACAAAGGGAGAGAAATTGTTAGCTTGCGAGAGAAATACATAGCACCGAGTACAAACTTTTCATGAAAACCAACGCATACAAAGGGGTGTTGACTACAGCCATTAGAATAGACTAGGAGAACAACAATGAGGAAAGAATAAAATTGAGTAATAAAATAATACCTCACCATAGTAAACGCAGACATGAGCTGGTGAACAATGGGTAAGAAATCGAGGAAACAACGGTGTGGCACCAAATCTTTACCAAATCTGCCTCTTCCACCATTGAAGCCGGTAGCATCAAAGTATTAACAATACCTTGTATAGCATTAGACCCAACAAAGACGCAAAAAGATAATGTAGAACTCACCATTCGTGGGTCGCTGCCGTCGTCGTCGTCGCGAGAGGAAAAGTTTGATCAATCTGTCCGCCCTGCTAGGTCCTCAATTCAAGGACTTCAGCGTTGTCGACCACGAGCAGTGCCTCTCGCAAGTCACTGAATCCGAGCACCTTGACGACGTGTCAAGTTTTGTTACGACGATTAAGCGCGTCCTCAGTAAAATGCTTGAGCCGTATTTCATTGAGGTGTTTGTTGAGGATGTGTGTGTGTGTAGGAGAAAGTCGCGTCGCCGGTGATGGTGAGAGATGGGAAAACGCGGGCAATGTGGGAGCTCATCACCCTGTCCTTGTACCACACGCGTCGGGCCGATAACAAACTCAAGGACCTCGATGACACCATCTATCAAGCCGAGCGTCACCTTCCCTCATAGTCGAGTCTTCTTCCCATCTGACTGCATTTCCTCCCACGCATGCATGTTCTCCCTCCGCCGCGTATCGTTCAACTGACCGAGAGAAAGTATTTTAGCAAGGATGGATTGAACAATGAACGCCTTACCGAAGATCCGCCCCTCGTCCCTGCGTGTACCAAAGGGCCATCCTTTGACACGATCAGAAGCCGCATCTCACTCGCTGGAGCTGCCATCACCTTGGTGTAATCCTAGTTCCGTCTATTGAGGCTGAAACTGGTGCATTGAACGGATGAAAGCAGGATGCTGGCAGATCTATGTAAAAGCGTGTTAACCACCGCAGACAAGGAAATTGAGCACCGACAGCTCATGTATCTGCCAAGAAGCTGTTCGTCACGGCGATTGAGCGTGTCTTCAGCGAGTTGGCCTCAATTTCTATTCGATACTTTTCTTGTCGCGGTCTCGCATGTGGGTACTGGAGGAAGTGGGCGACGTCGATGCGAGGCTGTCGAGGATGATTAGAGTTAGAGTTGAAGAAATGTCGGAGTAGGCCGATCAACTCTGCTAAGTCGCAAAATGATATGAAGCAACAGTACGCGAGGTCATAAAGGATGGAGCAATGCCACACACCTTGCGGTCAGGCCTGCGAGTGCCATCCGTGATCTTCGCACAGTGTAATTAGCAAAAAACGTCCATGCACAAACTTTATGACATACCTCGAACCCAATCAAGAGATCCCAGCCCACTTTAGAGAATGGCTGAACGACTTTATGTAGAGATGGTGGATGCAGATCGACGAGATTCAGGGTGTAGTCGACGTTGATCCTCCCCGTATCGCACGGGAACCAAGCTTCTGCACGACGACGCTATCTTCATTGTTCCGTGGGTCCTGGTTGCCGGAACACGATACTTTGTAGAGGTTCAAATTCAAAGTTGGAGCTGCCCTCAGGGAAAGGTTGGCATAAGGATACCGCGAATCTGGCATAATAAAGTAAATCACCAAAGACAAGGGCTCCTCAAAAAACTCGTACCTCTCTTCGTCCTCCGTGCTAGCTCGACGTCATTGGTTCCAGCCACCGAAAACCATCGTAGTAGCGTATGTCAATATCCCCCAGTTCCCTCTATCCCTCGTTCCTTTGCAGGGAAATCGAGAGCCACGCTGATTGATGTGTTCAAGTCATGGGGCATTTGAAGGGGCGCTGGACGGGCATCGACCATACTCTTTCCTCCGACCAGTTGCCCCAAGGCCCCAACCCTCTGTCAGTGGTCGTCCCGTATTCCGAGCGTGATACGTCGCCTTGGCTCAAAACTGGCATGATATGCTGATATCGTTGTGGAACGCAATGCACGGTGTTGGTAAAGGGAAGGCGTGGCATCTATTGCATTGTAGAGAGGTGAAAGGATGGCGGTGGGCATTGGAACGCCGGCAATCGAAAAGTAAGCTAAAAAGGAATTCGCCGACTTGCCGGACCACGTTCCTCTTTGGGAGGAATCAATTCCATTTTCCTTACACTCGCGTAGCTACGGGCTTTCTCACTTGGTATGCCTCCGAGTCTTCAATCGACGTTCAACACCTCTAACCCTTTCGATGATTTCGATTGATTGAAACTAACGACTTTACTACAGAGGACATGATGTTCATATTTGGCGCACACGCTAAGAGGGGGGAGGGAACATTACCTCACTCATGGCGTGTGTGTGAAACTGTGGAGGGAGATGGGCGTGCGTGGTGGAAGTCGACCGGTAAGCACAAGTGGCTGAGATCGTGATGGCGACACTGGCTACTTCTGTAGACCGACGATATGGCTACAAGACATACCCTTCCCACAGTTCCCATGCGACTCCTCGTCTACCGCCGCTGACGAAATAACTTGGTTTCAGGAGTCGGCACTCAATTTATCACCCATCTAGTGAGTCTTGCTATAATTTCTATCGATTCAAACTGAGGTGTGAATGGAGTGCGCGCGTTCGCAGTCGGCACGCTGGGAGGAGAGGAAGGAGTGTGCGCGGAGAGGGTACAGTGCGGAGGGCTTGCACGCGTGTATGCGAGGGGGACGGTATGTGGGGAAGGACGTCGCCGAGTGCAGGCATGGATGGAGGGTGCTTGATCAAGGGAGGAGTGATGCGGAGGGTGCTGTGGCTGTGGAGTGCGGACGGTCGATTTAGCAGGGAGTTAGTAGAGACAGGCGATTTCACGGAAGTGAAAGGTGCATGTTTGAGGGTCGGGGAGACTTGGCCTTGATTAATGATTAATGTGGCCTTGAGGACGTGAAAACCTTTAGGAAGCGGGTTTGGCAGAACGAGTACTCTTGAGTGATGCGGACCCGGAGAACGGGATCACGTCCTTCCTCGTCATCCTGCGCAACACATTCATAACCGGTCATCGCCAGCGTCGTCGTCGTATAGTTAGAAGTCGAAGTCTATGACGCAACACAACAATCGGAGCCCGAATTACCCACGAGGTGGCTGTACCCCTCCCATATTCACCCACAACAGCTATCGTCTTCTACAGGTCCAGGGTATACATCAACGCGACATGGAGCTAGGAATCAATCATAGGCGTATATCAATGAATAGTCATTAAAGGGCGTATCAAACCGCTTGCTATCCGAGGACATTAGGGAAGGATCGGCGGCTCCGTTACTCTTGGATTCGGCGAACAAGAAAGCGGCTTTCCATACTTTCAATGGTATGTTTGTTGCCGTGGTTTCTTCAAGCCGCTGTTGAACTTGCCACTTAGAACGCCGACCGTGATGGGGGTAGAGAGACTATTTGGGTGGGCTGCGGATTGGGGATGCCGTAGGCGTCATGTGCTCGTCATGTACGTGAAGAACGACGGGTCCTTTCGAAGTAGCGACTACAGATACTCACACTGGGAGTGAAATTAGTATCTCGGAGTGACGGCGAAATGGTTGAGCTCAAAGGAACGAATGTCCTTTCTTTCCGCAAACTCAACCATGGGACAGGAATGCTACTTGTCGTCAAATTAATGTTGATAGACAGCTCGCCTTATCGAACGACAGGAAGAATTTAACATAATCTCCACTTTTGCACCGTTCCTTCCAGCACGGACCAGTCTAGCTTCCACCACGCTGTTTGCACGCCTCCCAGGAATTCGTACTTTAGCTCCCCATCTCGACTCAAGCAGCTCTTTTCTGCACTCCCTTGAACGCACAACCTCGAGGGGAGACGGGAAATTGTGAGTACAGCCAATCTATGGTTTAAGTCCTTACACTGACGATGTTAGCGCCCCCAAGAATCACAGGTAGTTCGCTTTCGGTTCGCATCAGGCTGATTTGGAAACATTTGTGCTCGATATTTACCACTCCACAGAGACCAAAGGATTCAGCTCCGCTGTTTCGGACCAGAATACGAACATAATCATGTGGTCACTATCTAGAACAGCCAAAGTTAACTGGGATATCGGTGACTTGAATATACGTCGCCAGGTATGTCAGTCGGTAAAACAGACAGAGAAGAAATCTAAATGTATTTCCAGCCCCCCGAATTCACCCTTTGCGCGTTCACCGAGACCGGTCAAGCGGAATCGTCTATCGAGGTTCCATTGCAGCGGTCATACACCGGTCAAAGTCCTGTCATATCATCCTCCCTCGCGGACACTTCCTGCGCTACACTTGGCGTTTGGGGGGTCCTGAATAGACTGAACACCACCCTCGGAACGTCTAGAACATCATGCGAGCTTCACACCATTCTCAAAGACTTCATTGAGAGGAACTACGACTTTGGCACGGCTTATGCCTTCCTTCACCCAGTATGGAATATAGAGAACTCTAGCAGCATCCAAGACGAATTACGCAGACGTAAAGGGAAAGACAGGGAGCGCCGACAAAAAGCACTGGTAGGAAACCAGATTGTCGACCCAAATTTGAGACCTCGACGTGTATGGGACCTGTACAGCAATCGCGTGGTGCCATCGTGGATTGTGGAGGGATGGCGAAGAGTGATGCCGATTTCGCACGCGTGGGTTGATGAGAAGGATCGTGTGGATGTGCGGACTCCTATCAACGGGAAGGAGTGGCCTGTGCCTATACCAAAGGACGCGGATCTCAACCTTATCCGGATCGAGATGCTGAATCTGGGAGTAGAGTACACGTGGCTGGATGTGCTCTGTTTAAGACAGAAAGAGGAAGGGGGGCCGAGGGAAGATCTGCGTGTGGAGGAGTGGAGGTTGGACGTGCCTACAATTGGAGGTGTGTATGACCATAAAATGGTGGTGATCTACCTGAGTGGGCTGGGGCGGCCGTTGAGGTTGAAGGCCGGCGACTTGGACAGCGATCGGAACTGGTTTCGACGTGCATGGACACTCCAGGAGATCGGAGATGGGCGCATCATTGCCGGTGATATGCCAGATGGACCGATGCACGCACAGCGGATAGGCGGCGGGAACTACGAGACTGCGCTCCTGACCAGGTTTCACGAGGAGCTAGATTCAGTGAAGGGGGGGGCATATTGTATGTTTGCACAACTAGCGGACATGCAGAAGCGTGTGTCAACCAATCCGGTCGACAGAGTGGCCGGCCTCGCATTCCCTCTGGAGCCCTATGCAATACCTGCCTACCATGAGAGTGAGACTCTCGAGGATGCATGGACGGCACTGGTGAATGCAATGCATCCTGAGATGCGTGCGCACTTCCTCTTTGTGTATCCTGGAGTTGGACTCGGATGCAAGAAATGGAGACCAACGTGGGACCAAGTCATGATGAACCCTCTGCCAAAGGATGTTAACCTTTATCTCATGGAGGTTCGACATGATGACAAGACAGATGAGGACTGGTTTTACGGGGATTGCATTGAAAAGGGGCATGTGCAGGGACTCGACGCAGGATCGGCAGAAGGGCGTGATCGATGTGGGGAGTTGGTTGTTGAAGCTGCATATGGGATCGTACACACATTCAAAATCCACGTCACCCACCGATTTCCGATACCTGAAGATACGTACACACTGCTTAGTAACCATGTGCACCGTTTCTGGGCTGTAGGGAGACAACTGCCAGATCAAAGATTCGAGAAGGTGTCGGTGATCGTGATGGACAACCTGGGCTACGAAAGACGGTGGAAGCTGGAGAAGCTCAGTTCAGCAAAATCTCGCATCGTACTTGTCTGATTTAACTACCGGTGGGGAAAAGTCATCACGGTCTTGATTTCCTGGTGTCGACAACCAGGTCTGGATATCAGACGGGCGGAAGGAGGGTTGTCATTGCTGTACGGTCATAGAATTCTGTGATAGCAGGGGTAATTAATCCAATACAACGTATTCTGCGCACCTCCATGTCAATAGCCAGAATGGAAAACACGCTTTATAAACAAGAAATTCCGGCTGAAAGAAATCTCGGTTTAGGTGTCATCGGACTGTGCCCAACCCACATCCGAGCTCGACAACCATTCCTCACATCCCATGCCGGCGCTTCACACTGCAGCCATCGAGTTGTCATCTCTTTAACCCTCCATCCTGGCAACGTTTGCCCTCCTAACAATTACATCCCTCTGTTACCTCACTTCGTCCCTCTTCATATTCCACTGGCAACGCTTCCGACCTCTTCTCGTTCACGCCAAAAACGAAAAAATCGCGGCAGTTCCAAAAGGAAATTTGAGCGCCGTCGAGCTCAAGAACGTATCTTGCGTTACCTAGACGATGAGTGAGGACTGGAGGGGTGAAGCCGCGTGGGGGGGGGAGCTGCTTGGTCCCTTCGGAGCATGGTCGCAGATGGCTAAGAGGTTCGTTGAGCAGGCACACATTATATATCAGATCCAGAGGCAATTGATTTGTACAGCCATGAGAAGCTACCAATTGTGCAGGAGGGTTCGGATTCTATGGGCTAGACGATACCGTGTTCTCGGTGTTGAAACCAAGTCAAAACAAATGTGTGTAGAACTATACACAAAAGAAAGTTCTCTCGACTGCAGTCTGCGAATAAATAATCATAATCGGACTTATCTGCGTACCTTCCTGCTTCAGACGTGATAAGAAGAGATCAGAAGGCAAGAGACGAGATGCTGGTGAATCCAGGTGAGTATGATGACTGGACAGTGAAAGAGAGCATCGACAGCTCACCTATACGTGATGCCAAAAGCAAACCAAAAGACGTCTCGTACAGCGGTCGTACATCCGAGTACGGGTTACCGATGCCGTCCTGCATATCTCTCGCCAGAACGACATGTTTTTGAACTCATTTCAACAAGTCGACCAAGGGAAGACACGAGGTACAAAGAGTGAATTGCTGCGTAAGGGGAAGAACGAGATTGTCGACGTCCGTTGCCTTGTATGAGTCGGCGTCGAGCAGAAAGGCTTTGCAGTCACGACATTTGTTGTGGTCTCATTCAGCTCCTCGTCCAAGAGTTCATCGTATCATGACTGGAGAGATGTCTTGATGGTGAAGGAGGCGCTGGTTAGAACTATTGCCAGATAGCCACAAAGGGAGAACATACCTTTTCTTCCCTTGGCATTGGTTTCTCAGAATCCCTTCTGCCTGCTGCACGATGGAGAATCTTTTCTAGATCCTACCCTGTACTTCGTACCATGCTCAACCACGAACAGCATCTCTGTCCGTGAGACGATTGAGCGTGTCCTTCGCAGTTTATCGCGTATTAGGGGGCCTGGTGTGCAATGATTTCTTTGCGAGTCTTCTCGTTGAGTGAGTATCCTCGTCGGTGTGTGGAGGACGTCGCGCCATCCATGTGAGGCCGTCGAGAGGTATGATGGTAAGAGTCGAAGGAACGTGGGAGCTGACACAGATCCCACTACGCACGCATGTTTCTCTGCCACGTGTCACGTCGTCGGGGGCGATATGGAAACAAAGGAGAATTATATTGCCAATACTACTGGTGTACAAAAGGTAAAAGACTACAAAGCATGACATGAAAGAATTAAAAGTTGTTGTTAGAAGTTCTGAAGGAGCTCACGCTTCAAGAAGGAAACAACCATGCGCGACGGGGAGCAGCCAAGGTACTCCCTGTTCCGAGGGTGTACACTGGCGCTTGAACAAGCGGAGCCTCACCCCCAACCGTGCCGAAGTGAGACTAGCTGTCATATAGGCCTAAATTCCTGACGATGACGCGCTAGGGTCAAAGGATGTCAGACTGAGAAGACCCAGGGGAGATAAACGACGCACCCTACACAAAGAACCACGCGACGTCAAACACCACATCCATGTCATCCGTCTCTTCATTCAGTTGCACGTCCTCTGCCTTCATCCCATGCCGTCGACGTCTCTATGCTGCTACACTGTCCCTCCCCTACCTATGCTTGTACGCAGACCGTCCACGTCGCCTCCCTCTGTGTCTGCCCCTTATCTGCCGTCACTCTCTGTCCTGTCCAACCCTCATCCGCATCCCGACGCGACTTCCGTGAACAAGCCCGTCTCTATAAAGAATGGCCAAGACGACCCTCCGACCCTCATAGCCGCAAGACGACTGCCCTCCCCTCCTCCACAGCCACAGTACTCTCCCTCCTTTCGACTACCTGTCCCTCCCTCGAGTCTAATAATAGCATACAGCCGTCCCTTCACGCCATCCTCCCCGGGCATGCCTCCCTCCGCATGCACGCCCAAGTCCTCCGCATTGTCCTCTCCGCGCACACTCCCCCCTCTCCTCTGTGCCGACCGTGAACACGCGTCCTCTCTCCTGTAGTAAACTCATCAGTTTTCAATCAGTAAGACATATGGCAAGACTCACTAGATGGGTGATATATCGAGTGTCGACTCCAGAATACCAAGTCGTCTCGTTAACGGAGAGTCGTGACCGGCAGCTGAGGAGGCAGATGGGAAGGGTAGGTCGCGTAGTCGCCTACAGAACTGGTTAGTGGTTGTGATGACAATCTCAGGCAAGTGTGCCCACCTGTCGACTTCCACGGTGCACACTGCGCGTGGGTAGTGGTGTTCCCTTCCTCCGCACACCTTCCTCCCCGCGTGCGCACCGAATATGAACGCCCCGTCCTTTCCTGTAGTAAACTCGTTAGTTTGGAATCAATAGAAATTGTCGCCAGACTTGCCAGATGTGTGATGTATCAAGTATCGACCCCCCAATAACGAGTCGTCTCGTTAACCGAGACTCGCGACCGACAGACAAGGACGCGGATGGGAAGGGTTAGGTCTTGTAGTCGTCTACAGAGCTGGTTAGTGGTGGGATGACGATCTCGGCCGAGTCTGCTTACCAGTCGACTTCTGCGTAAATCCATCCCCCTGCGCGTGCCGTGGGCGTAGTGGTATTCTGCACTCCCCGCGCCCTCCTCACGCCGAATATGAATGCCCCGTCCTCTGTAGTAAAGCCATTGGTTTGAATCAATGGAAATCATCGGAACACTCACCAGATGTGTGATAAATCGAGTCCATTCAGTTGACATCGAGCATAGCTAGAAACTAGTCAGTAGTGCCATTGAGACGTCAGTCGACTCTGCTTACCTTGCATTCGCTCGTGTGATGTCCTCCGCACCCTTCCCAGCCTCCCGCGCACGCATGTCCCAGCTCGTTGGTCTATGGAGGTGGTGGTAGCGTTGAGTACATTGCTAGACTATTGTTAGTAGACCGTTTCAAGATTAAACTAAAGAAGGCTTACAAGAGCCACGCTTAAGCTTGAGGAGCTGCTCGGGCATCAACACTCGGCGGAGGCCCAACCTATTGACGGCCGTAGCCTGGACAAAATCTTGGATTAGCTGTTTCTCGAGTATCGTGCATCGAAGGGCTTACCTTTGAAAGAACACGTTCCAAGACCCCCACCGATCTTTCCTTCGCGGTGCATCTCCATACTCCATCCACCTCATCGTTACACTAAACACCGCGGGCCGGAAAGTGTTGAGGGATCGATACGCGCCGCAGACGACCATAGCTCCAGAAATCGCTGCTAGATTAGATAAAAACTTCTATTAGTGTACTCTCGGGGGTCGTCAGTGGAATGCCTTACCTTGAGAAAAGAGCCAGACAACCCGTACCTGGCCTTATCGTCTGACATCGACTCGGTGTCACGACTGAAGACGGCCTCAGTCAGAAAATGGAATGGGGAGCTACTCCGTACCTTGCGGTGAGCTACCAGAATGATTGCGTTGTCAGGGACAGGCGGTCGCGCGGTTCATGGGGAATCCATGCACACCCTAAGTAAAGTAATAAGAAGAGCGGGATGTTGTAGAATGGTCGTGCGCTTACCTCAAGTGCTGGCCGTATTTTCAAGACTGTCAAGTATTCGTTAGTAAACCATTAGAAATTTGATACAAGGAACCCTTACCTGCGCTAACTTTCCTTACACGAATGTACCACTGTCGTCAGATTCAACGACGCGCAAAGGCCTTGAGGGCCGGTAGACCTTTTGAGAGCCGTTGATCAGGAGGGAGGGAAATTGTTGTAGTCGAGCTTGATCTTGAGGGCCGGTAGACATTTTGGGAGCCGTAGGAGATCGAGGTCGGCGTCGAGCTTGTCGTTGATCGGTTGTTTGACGTCCTCGTTTAGAAAATGACCGCGTCTTCTTATCTGGCGAGAACGGCGTCGCTGCAAAGGGAGAAGCTCTCAGCTCTTTCATCCCTCTCTCCTTTCCTCCCATGACTACAATCCATGACCTCTCGTCTTCTCATATCCCATCGGCGCGTATCCCGACGTCGTACGCCTCATCGTCAACATTGTGAAGCTGGACGGGTTTGGTCTCGTGACCGGAACCTTCCGTTCGTTGATTGATCGGTTTTTTGTTTTGTTTTGAACGACGACGACGATGGGGACACGCATACGGTGAGCTCCCTTTCTCTCTCCTTTTTTCTTGGCTTTAATACTCCTTAGGCCATCGTTAATACCCTCAACGATACCTGGTTTAATGGTAGGAGAGTTGGATTAGGCTTGGACAGGTAAGGTTTTGTTGCAACGCTATTATTTCCTCTTTCTTATTCTTTCTTCGCCAGCTCACCTATGCACTTACGGCAAGTTATCTGTCTGCTACTCAGCCACAGCCTTCGTTTACTATTCTTTCCTTAGGCTTATTCTAATGGCGAGAGCAAGCATGTCCTGATGGTTTTCGTGCAAGGTACCATGCCCGAGGCACTCCAATTTTGTTGCAAGCTAACCGTTCTGCCCGCTCGGTAGTCGCGTCGATTCTTCAAGACCAGTAATGTTGCCACGCTCAGGACCCGACGGGATCTCGTGGATGATGCTCGCGTTGGTTGGTTTGATGGGTACGTGCTTGAAGCCCTATGTTTCTGTTGTAAACTAACTCTTCTCATCGCTCGATAGCTACGTTAATTCTTCAAAATCGGCACATCCGCTTTCCGAATCAGGACGCCGACCAACCAAGCAACCGATCACGCTCGCTGTTGAGCTCGACTACGAGTTTGGTTTATTCTCCTCGCCTCCCAATACCTCAAGGCTGGTCTTCATGTGTGGATGTTGAATTTGGCGCGGCGCGTGCACGGAGAGAGGGAGGAATCGAGGTAAGGTATCTCAATCTTGAGGCTCGCACAGATTACTGATGTATTCTTATCAGCCTATGAAACAGGTTGACGACATTTAAGGTGCGTTTACTATTACTTGTAACATTTTTCCGTGGCTTACGTTTTCTATTCACAGAGGCCAATCCCTTCAAGCGCACCACCGTCTCGTCTGTTTCCAAAATCTGCGCAATATCTCATGATTGTACACAACAGCGCGTTCCCCGTCTACCGTAGACTGAGCCACCAGAGGTAGGCGAGAACTCCCGAGTCCGCTGTTCCCGCTGACGTGGTTTTTACAGGTTGGATCTGCGCTCAATTCAGAATTTAATTCATGACCTATCTAGTAAGCGTTGCCGTGACTTTCATGGATTCTAGCTAACAAGTTTACCGCAGAACCTTCCACGTACGTTCCCACAAAGGCAAATTCGGGCGCCATCCAAGTGGAGTGAAGTCGAGGCGCTGGGCTGGAAGATTGGCATGCACGGAGGGCTGCGTGCAAGCCGACACCTATGGGTTATGGGTGGTAAGTAAAGTTGATTGTCATTGTAAGGGCACCATTGACTAGTTATAGGCCAACGACATCCATCCACCTCCCTCTCTGTGCCCCCTCCGTCAAGTCGCTTGCTGTGATCGACATTGAGTTGACATTGCTTGTCGTCTCGCGAGACGATCGACGACGTGATAGGTTAGTCTTACCATAGTTTCTACCAATTCAAGCTAACAAGCTTCGTACAGAGGATAAAGCATGAGCAGAGGAGGAGTGATCTCCCAGCATCGACGACGCACGGGAAGAAGAGGACGCAGTGCGGGAAGTGTGTGGGGAGAGAGTCAACACTACCACGGCGTCCGTCCGTTAACGAGCTGGGAGGTGTGTGTGGGAGACTACGCAGATGTGCGGAGGACGTCAGACGAGAGTAAACGCAAGCGGTAAGCAAGCTCGGCTGACCTCCTAATGGCTACACTGACTAGTTTCTAGGGCAATGATATCGATGCAACATTGTCGACCTGTTGGCTATACTCAATGTTACCTGGATGCACTCGATTTATCGCGGATCTGGTGAGTCTTTCGATGATATCTATTGATTGAAACTAACGACTGTACTACAGAGGACATGGCGTTCATATTCGGCACGCACGCGGACAGAAGGGAGGGAACATTACCCCGCTCATGGCACGCGCGAGAAGCTGTCCGAGAGGGAGATGGACATGCGCAGTGGAAGTCGACTGGTAAGCACAACTAGCTGAAATCATGATGGCAGCACTGACTCGTTCAGTAGGTTGACGATATGCCCACAAGACATACCCATTCCATCCACCTCCTCGTCTACCGGTTGCGACTCGCCATTGACGAAACGACTTGGTTTTTGGGAGTCGGCACTTGATTTATCACCCAGCCAGTGAGTCTTGCCATGCTTCATATTGATTCAAACTAAGGGCTTTACAGAAGTGCGAATGGAGTGCGCGCGTTCACAGTCGGCATGCTAGGAGGAGGGGAGGGAGCGTGCACGGAGAGGGACAGTGCAGAGGCATGCCCGGAGAGGCTGGAATGAAGGGAGGGTCGTTGATGATCGCATGCTAATATTAGACCGGAGGGGTGGAGAGGACTTGCATGCGCGTATGCGAAGGGACCGTATACGGGGAGAGACGTCTCCGGTGCAGGCTATTATTAGACTGGATGGAGGGTGTTGGGTCGAGGGAGGAGTGACGCGGACGGCTTGTGGCTGTGAGGGAGGTCGTCGGCGGAGGAGAGACCAGTAGTCGAAGGGAGGGGGGGCCCTGTGGCTGTGGATGACGGACGGAGGCAATTCTTTATAGAGACGGGCATTTCCATGGAGAAAGGAAGGTGGACGCGTTTTAGCAGGACGGCGGACAAGGGAAGGACTAAAAATAGTATACCCCACCTTCTCATTCCTGTTTTATACAGCGCTAAGATCTGAATGATAGTTAGCATCGACGCCATCATGAAGAGAGTGCACTCACAGAAAATCTCATCCATCCACTCCTCCCACAAGCACACTTGAAGCTGGGACGCGGACGTCGCCCGCGGAATGCATGTGAGGTTGTCGAGACGTCGCTCAGTGGATGACAATGCATGGCATCCGCGTACAACTCGCTCCCTTCGCCCCTACCCGAACATCGTTGAAACTTGCAAGAGTGGACGAAGGTGTCAGCGCAGGTATGGACGAGTGGCTGGGAAAGTGTTATCTCCGAGAAAGTGCAATTCGTAGATTCTCTTCTCTCGAACGTCCACTGTCGTTTTTCCCCTTACGTGGCACTCCGCTCCTTGTATCTCGTGTCTTCTTTCCGTCGATGGCAAATATTTCGAGCTCAAAGGAACGAGCCGGATTTGCGTTGTTCTGTCGCGCGATGCAAGGGACAGCAATTCTGGGCAGTAGACGATGACCCGAGCTTGTACTCGGATATGTAACGGCTAGTACGAGACGTGTTTTGATGGAAGAGTTGCGCATTTGGACTCAATATAGGTGGGCTGCTGATACCTATTTTGCTTCTCTGTGGCTAACTCGTTTTCACCTAGCGTCCGTCTCTTGCCGTCCGATCCCTTCTGAGGGCCCCGTGTGCAATGATTTCTTTGCGAGTCTTCTCGCTGACTGAGTACCCTTGTCGGTATACTGGAGAACGTCGTGCCGTCCATGCGAGGGTGATGATGGTAAGAGATGAAGGAGCGTGGGAGCTGACACAGATCACGCTCTCCATCCTGTGTGTCTTCAAGTGAGCGACGCTGAAGGCGAAAGAAGGAGAATTATATTGATGATACTACTGGCGTACAAGAAGTAAAGACTACAAATCGAGACGCGAAAGGTTAAGGAACTCACGCGTCATGAAGGAAAATAACGTGCAACACCGTGAGCAGCTAAGGTACTCCCCGTTCCGAGGGCATGCGCTAGTGCTTGAACAAGCAGGGCCCCGCCCAAACTGAGAATAACTGTTGTATAGGTCCAAATACTCGACGGTGATGCACTAGCGTCACAGGACATCAGTCTGAGGACACCCGGAGGCGAGAAACGACGTACGATACACAAAGAGCCACTCGACATCGAACACCACACCAGGCCTCCGGGCCGTCTCTTCATTCAGCTGCGCGAGATGACAGCGTCGAGTTCAGCCATCCACATCTTGAAGGCCGGCTTTATTACTCAGAAATCGTCGAGAGCACGAGAAAACTATGGATGCTGGACCAATTTCTGTGTAAAAAGGAAGCTGAAACTGAATCAATAGCGTAGATGTAATCGAGAACTCGCCTATGTTGAGGCTCTTGCCCACATTAAACTCAGGGATGGCGCGCAGCATGATGATCTTGCACGTAGTCGTAGCACTTTGATTAAGGGGAAACACATTGTTCATGCTCCTAGGTATCAGTTGAGGTGTTGAACGTTAATGTCGATAGAAGAGGCATACCTTCACGTAACTACGCGATTTTATCTGAATAGAGAACATAAGAGCGAGTGCATAGACGAGATGAAGATGAGAAATAGCGAGGTAAGACTTAGGAGGAAGTGGTGTGAAGGACAATAGTTGATTCCTCTTTGGGATGAACGTGGTCCGGCGTCGGCAAATTCCTTTTTAGCTTACTCTTCGACTGCCGGTGTTTCAATGCCCACTTTCACCTCTCCCCAGTACGTTCCGAATAGGCGCCACGCCTCCCCTTCACCAATGCCGTGTATTGCATTCCACAGCGATATCAGCATATCTCACCAGTTTTGAGCCAAGGCGAGGTATCACGTTCAGAATGCAGGACGACCACAGTGCCGGAGGGTTGGGGCAACTGGTTGGAGGAAAGATTCTGGTCGATGCTCGTCCAGCGCCCCTTCAAATTCAAATGCCCCATGACAAGCCTCAGATCCCAGACGCATAAGACGCTCCTTCCTCAAACATCTCGAGAAAATTGACACACCTTTCACTCCCCAGTCTGCTCGTTCGTCTTTGCCAGATTCCCGCGACCGTCAAGGCACCTTATTTACCCTCCACACGGAGAGGAGAGACTGCACGGAGTGTGTGCGGGAAGTGCAGAACATCACTACGCGCGCAGGGAGATGGATTCGCACCAAAGTAGACCAATAAGCAGACTAGGCCGAGATCGTCATCCCACCACTAAGCAATTCTGTATACGACTACAAAACCCACCCTTCCCATTCGCATCCTCGCTTGCTAGGTTCGACGTCGAGTTGACGAGACAACTCGTATGGTGGGTCCAGCATGGTATTTTTGGTCTACCCTCCATCCATCACTATGGTAGGCCTCGCAATCATTTTTTGATTGATACAGACTGAAGAGTTTACTAGAGAATCAATACAGACGGAGCAGGAGTTGGCCTACAGCGTTGAGACTCGGCACGCGCGGAGAGGGGAGGATGGAGTGCGGGGAGGGACGTGCATGCGGGAGGGACATACGCGTGTGTGTGAGAGGACCCGTATGCGGGAAAGGACATCAACGGTCGGGGGCTGTGGCTGTGGAGGACGGTCGGTCGAGAGGCCATTCTTTATAGAGACGGAGAAAAGAAGGTGTACGCATTTTAGCAGGGAGTTATAGGGACGAGCGATATCACGGAAGTCACATCGGGATGCGGATGAGGGGGAGAACGAAGGCAGACAAGGGGAGGACATAGGAGCGGCACGGCATAGAGGGAGGTGTCCAAATCCCATTCATCCCCGCTTTTCTCCTCTCTGGTCCTTCTCATCCCTCTCTCCCCTTCTCCCATGACTACAAACCATGTCCTCTCGTCTTCTCATATCTTATGGCGCGTCTCCCGCTGTCGTACGCTCCATCGTCGACTTTGTCGAGCAAGACGGGTTTGGTCTCGTGACCGGTATCACTTCCCTTTTCGGAATCGTTGATTGATCAAATCTTTCCTCTCACCACGACGGCGACGAACAACGAACGGTGAGCTCTTCGTTATCTTTTCGCATCTTTGTTGGGTCTGATGCTATGCAAGGCATTGTTGATACTTCAATGCTACCGGCTTCAATGGTAGAAGAGGCGGATTTGGTACCACACTGCTGTTTCCTCGATTTCTTACCCATTGTTCGCCAGCTCACATCTTCATTTACTATGGTGAGCTATCAATTTATTACTCGGTTTTATTCTTTCCTCATTGTTGTTCTCCTAGTCTATTCTAATGGCCGTAGTCAAGATCTCATTGAATGGGTTGGTTTTCATGAAAAGTTTGTGCTCGATGCTATGCATTTCTCTCACAAGCTAACCCTTTCTCTCCCTTTGTAGCCACGTCGTTCTTGCAAGACTAGAAGTTGCAACCATTTCTGAATCAGGACGTCAAGTCAACCGGTCGCTGTCAAGCTCGACGACGACCTCAATTCCCCCCCTCCCAGTCTGCGACTCTCAAAACAGCTAACGGCCCTCAAGACCTCAGACCTCATGCCTCATGCACGGTGTTGAATCTGACGAAGGGTGTGGACAGAAACGTGTGGGGAAAGGGAGCGAAGTATGTATGCTAATATTTTCTTATGTTCTGTTTTCTCTAACATTCTCCTAGACCCCATCTTCCTCAATTGTGCAACCGCTTCCTTCCCCCCTACTGGACTGCTTCCGCAGCGTCGGCGGTGGTACGCGACGTGACACGACTTGATTATTCTTGCTGACACGGTCTCTACAGGTGGTCGGTGTACGGCTCTTATTAACTGCGCGACCGCCTGTGCTCGTCTATCGAGCAATTTGGGTAGCCCATGGCGATATCTTTGTGTTGGTGCGCAAGGTACGCGACATCTCGCTATCCCGTTTTCTGGCTGACTCCGTCTTCAGTGGAAGGGAAGATCAATATGCCATCGAGTCGGTGGCTGGCGATATGGCCAGATACGAGTTGTTGGGGACTTGATACATATGTTTCATTGTAAGCCCTTCCACCAACGACACCCGAGACTACGCTAACACAACTCTTCATCCAGCCTTGACCTTTGGAGCTACGGCTGACACTTTTTAGTAAACGTCTCCGCCGATTATCGATCTCTCAACGGTTTCTGTCAATGTTTGGGGGTATGGCGGTTTGCAGCTTACGGCTCTACCTCCGCCTCCTGCCTCGAGTGTTTCTCAAGCATTGTTGTATTCCCGGAATGGTGTTTAGTTATGAAAGCGGGCGTGGTTGAAGGTAAGCCTTCCTTATCTCGATCCTGCAACGGTCTAGTAACAATAGTGTAGTAATGCACTCAATACTGCCACCACCTCCTGTTAACAAGCTGGGAGCGGGAGACTAAGAAGATGTGCGGAGGACGCGGACGAGAGTAAATGCAAGCGGTAAGCGACCTCGACTGACCTCCTAATGGCCATACTGACTAGTTTAGGCCAATGATATCGACGCAACACTGTCGACTCGTTGGTCATGCTCGACATTATCTGGATGCACTCGATTTATCACACATCTGGTGAGTGTTTCGGTAATTTCTATTTACTCAAACTAATAACTTTACTACAGGGGACAGGGCTTTCATACTCGGCGCATGCGGGAAGCTAGGAAGTTGTGGGAGGGAGATGGACATGCGTAGTGGAAGTCGGCCGGTAAGCACAATTGGCTGAGATGGTATTGGCGGCACTGACTAGTTCTGCAGACCGACGATATGGCTACAACATATACCCTTCCCATCCGTCTCCTCGTCTGCTGGTCGCAACTCGCCGTTGACGATGCGACTTGGTTTTCGGGAGTCGGCACTTGATTTATCACCCGGTTAGTGAGTCTTGCCATGGTTTATTTTGATTCAAACTGAGGGCTTTACGGAAGTATGAACGGAATGCGCGCGTTCGCAGTCGGCACTGGGAGAGGAGGAGTGTGCGCGGAGAGGGTACAGTGCGGAGGACTTGCGCGCGCGTGTGCAAAGGGACGGTGTGTGGGGAGGGACGTCGCCGGATGCTGGCTATTATTAGACTGGATGGAGGGTGCTTGGTCGAGGGAGGAGTGACGCGGAGGGTCCTGTGGCTGTGAGGGAGGCTGTCGGCGGAGGAGAAACGGTGGTCGAAGGGAGAGAGGGTCCTGTACCGCACACTCTGTGCAAGAGCGACCAGTGCTTCGAAGGAGCTAGGAGTGAAATTAGTATTTCGGAGTGAAAGGCAATGACAGCGAAATGGTTGAGTTCAAGGGAATGAATAACCTATCGTTGCGCAACTTACTCAACTATATGGCAACTCACACCGCAAATGGGAAAATTTCAGCTATACTGAAATTAAACTTGACCTGAAACTAGTCCTGAAATTGTCAAAATGGCGGGCAAGGTCAGTTTTAGGTCGAATTCGGATCAAGTTTCGGTACATCCGAAATTCTTCCCTTTGCGGTGTGACTTATCGTCGAATTAATGTTGGTAGGCAGTCCGCGACAGGAATAATTCAATATCATCACTACGTGTGCGTGATCGTGTCCATCCAGCACGGACCAGACCATGCTGTTTGCCACAGCTTCCAGGATCAGTTCCCCACATCGACTCGAACGGCACTCCCTTGAACGCGCATCCTCGAAAGGACACGAGAAATAGTGAGTACGGTTGATCTACGGTGGTTTAAGTGCTTACTTACACAGCGCTCCCAAGAATTACAGGAAGTTCGCTTTCCATTCGCATCAAGCCGATTTGGAAACATTTGCGCTCAATATTTACAGCTGCGCAGAGACCAAAGGATTCAGCAGCTCCGCTGTTTCGGACCAGAATACGAACATAATCATGGTGTTGAAAAGAAAAATGGGACATGTGGACGTTGACAGGAGCAACAATGACCGGGAGGATCGTCGTCATCGTCGTCGTAAACATCAACAGGTATGTCAGTCGGAAAACAGACAGAGAAGAAATTGAATGTATTTCCAGGCCACATTCACCCTTTCCGCATTCACCGAGACTGGCCAAGCAGAATTGTCTATCGAGGTTCCAAACCAGCGGTCGTACACCGGTCGAAGTCCTGTCATACCATGCTCCCTCGCGGACACTCCCTGCGCTAAGCTTGGCGTTCTGGGGGTCTTGGATAGACTGAACGCCACCCTTGGAACGTCCAGAAGGTCACGCAAGCTTCACATCATTTTCGAAGACTTCATTGAAAGGAACTACGACTTTGGCACGGCTTATGCCCTCCTTCACCCAGTATGGGATATAGAGAACCCTAGCAGCATCCAAGACGAATTACGCGGACGTGAAGGGAAAGACAGGGAGCGCCGACAAAAAGCACTGGTAGGAAACCGGATTGTTGACCCATATTTGACACCTCGACGTGTATGGACCTATGCAGCAATCGTGTGGTGCCATCGTGGATCACTGACAAATGGATAACACCTATTTCGCACGCGTGGGTTGATGAGAAGGATCGTGTGGATGTGCGGACCGCTATCAACGGGAAGGAGTGGCCTGTGCCTATACCAAAGGATGCGGATCTCAACCTCATCCGGATTGAGATGCTGAATCTGGGGAGCAGAGTACATGTGGCTGGATGTGCTCTGTTTAAGACAGAAAGAGGAAGGGGGGCCAAGGGAGGATCTGCGCATAGAGGAGTGGAGACTGGATGTGCCTACAATCGGAGGTGTGTATATGCAGAGCATTCTCTGGCACACAGAGTGGTGATCTACCTGAGTGGGCTGGGGCGGCCATTGGGGTTTGAAGGACGGTGACTTGGACAGCGATCGGAACTGGTTTCAACGTGCATGGACACTCCAGGAGGGAGGAATCTGACCGCATCATTGCCGGTGATATGCCAGATGGACCGATGCATGCACAGCCAATAGACGGCGGGAACTACGAGACTGCGCTCCTGACCAGGTTTCATGAGGAGCTGAATTCAGTGCAGAGGGGTCCAACTCAGACATTTGCTATACTGGCGGACATGCAGAAGCGTGTGTCAACCAATCCGGTCGACCGAGTGGCCGGCCTCGCATTCCCTCTGCTGTCCCATGTGATACCTGCCTACCATGAGAGTGAGACTCTTGAAGATGCGTGGACGGCACTGGTGAATGCAATGGACCCTTGGATACGTGCAAAATTCCTCTGTGTGTATCCTGGAGTTGGGACTCGGATGCAAGAAATGGAGACCGACATGGGACCAGGTCATGAAACAGCCTCTGCCAAAGGATGCTAATCTTCTCACACATGTTCGGTATGATGACGAGACAGATGAGGACTCATTTGATGGGTGGTGCATTGAAAAGGGGCATGTGCGGGTATTCAATGCAGGATCGGCAGAAGGGCATGGTCGATGCGGGGAGTTGGTTGTCGAAGCTGCAGACGGGATCGCACACACATTCAAAATCCATGTCACCCACCGATTTCTGATACCTGAAGATACGTACACACTGCTTGGTCACACTTCGTACTGGTCCTACAATTGGGCTGTAGGGAGACGACTGCCAGATCAGAGATTTGAGAAGGTGTCTGTGATCGTGATGGACCACCTGGACAAGGAAGAAAGGCGGAAAGCTGAGGGATCTAAGTTCAGCAGAATCTCGCAATGTACTTGTCTGATTTGACTACCGGTGGGGAGAAGTCATCACCATCTTGATTTCCTGGTGTCGACAACCAGGTCTAGATATGAGACGGGCAGAAGGAGGGTTGTCATTGCTGTACAGTCATAGAATTCTGTGATAGCAGGGTTAATTAATCTAATACGACATATTCTGCGCACATCCGCGTCAATAGCCAGAATGGAAAACACGCTCGACCTCGTGTTGGTAGACAAAAAGAAATTCCGGCCGAAAGAAATCTGGGTTTAAGTGTCATTGGGCCGTGCCCAACCAAACATCCGAGCTCAACAACCGTTCATCACGCCCCATGGTGATCCTTCACACTGCAGCCGTCAAGTCGTTATCTCTTTGCTCCTGCATCCTGGCAACGTTACCTCCTAACAGTTTCATCCCTCTGTTGCCTCACTTCGTCCCTCTTCATATTCCGCTGGCGATGCGTCGACCTCTTTTCCTTATGCCAATAACGAAAAATCGCCACAGTTCCAAAAGGAAAATTTGAACATCGTCGAGCTCAAGATGTATCTTGCGGGCAGAGACGAGCGATCGCACCAGTGAGGACTCGAGGAGGGATGGAGGGCTGCATACGCATGCCTTCGTTGGGACGTGTGGGGATCATAGTAGGGAGACACAAGTTCCAGGGGCTTGCATCACTCTTCTCGCAGACATGTGCGCGTATCCTCTCTTCTACTCTGCAACACGCATTTAAATAATATGAATAACTCTCTCATATTTAGATCAAGGACGTACGACTCACTGTGCTCATTCAAACTAATCCCTGCGGTGAGTGAGCATTAAGAAATATGCACATACTTCGAGTAACCACGCCAGTCAAGAGCTATTGCTCATAGTCTACACTGGGCTAGCGAGCCATGGAGACCCAGGCCACAAACTTTGACCGACGGGAGCGTGGTTTCAAGTTATAAGAGCGTAAAATGAATATAGGAGCCCGATCGACGAACCTTGGATGATTCATCCTTGCATCTTGATGGGTCAGTCGTTGTTGTTAGCACCATCATCGTTGTCTTTTCGGGGACGATGCCTGAGCAGAAAAATTCAGGGAAAGAACGACGCCAAGTATCCCCACCGCCAAGGATACACCTAATATATATCAGCATATTATGATTTCGAAAATTAGTGCCAATGGAAGACACGGACTAAAGACTTTGCGTACTGCCGCCAGTTACATTTGACACAGAGATTAATCATTAAACAACCTTCAGGTTTGTCTGATGTCGAGAATGGGTGAAGGCACTCAGAGATTTGTGTAAAGCACTCGTCTCCAATTGAGAAGTTCGAAACGACCCGTTGTCGCACTACGAACTCAAACTTACGACATAAGATCAAGTATCTGGTGTTTGCTTACCAGTCGACGAGCAGAGCCTCATTCGTACCCAGAGGTGGTGTCAAGCTCAGCATCCCAGATACATTACTCTGTTTTATCAGGGTGGCACAGGTCATCGAGCAACCAGGGACGATCTTAGTCTGGAAAGCAAATACGATGCTGTTATTGAGGGTCGCGGTTAGTTTGCTTTCCTTCCTTCCATATGGCCAGTCGACGCCAAGAAGGTGGCTCCGCCGTAATCCTGCATTTAGCATGCGAAGGAAGCGTAGCCACCCATCCGTCAGGGTAGTCCGTGAGATGGATGTTGCAGCGTCATTTGGGGGTCTATAGAGGTTACTGGAGAGAAGGCAGGTAAGCTTCTCGCCTTCGAGCCCGTGTAATACTCACTCACCATTGAATCAGATAACGTGCGCATCGAAGACAGCAAAGCCATCTCCTCGTAGTCATCGTTCGGCAGGTTAGGCGTCCCCAGGCATCTGAGTTTTGAGGACAGAGCGAGGGATCACACTGATGAGAGGTGTAATATAGTTTGTATTGCTTGATCGGAATCAGAAAATACATCGTATCACTAAAATACGGACATCCTACAGTATATCAGTACTTGAGAATATGCAAGAACGCAAATAGATACGCACCAAGGGTGTAGGAATGGATTGGAGGATTCTTCCTACGTCATTCCCTTCATTGAAACAACGGATAACGCCCGTCTCATTAATGAAAACCTCTAATGACAGGTCAGAGATTATCAATAAATCCCTCTGCTCTGCCAGGACATGCGATAGTGCGGTGTCCGGTTACCGGTGTCTTGAGCATTCCGAATACGGGTTGCTCCTTTTGGTACGCATTTGGGCTGATTCGGTGTGCTGTGGTGCGCCGATGTTTGGCAGCTTTTGGGTGAATGGGATTTTCTTTGTACTAGCTGGATATCGGCTCGGGTTCAAAATAGCTCAAGAATGTATACTATAATATACTGTAATGCTAATACAACAACATGGGTAGTGTATGGGAAATCAGGATGAAATTTTTTGAGAAAAAAGAAACATGAAATATGGGAGAGCGGCGACAGCGGCATTAGGGGGAAAATAGCCAGCACTGTTTGCTCCAGCACCCTCAGAAATGGGTTGGGATATAGAAATAACGGTACTGAGTGGGATAGTCGTCAAGTGAGAGTGGGTGTTTTCTGGCAGGGGGAGAAATGTCAACGATGATGGTGCCAGCATCGAGAAAATAGCCAGAACCATCATTTAATAATATTTCCACCACCTTATAAAGCTGGGGTGTACTGAATACGATGGCGAGAGGGAAAGTTGTGAATCGAAGAGACATCGGTAGAGTGAAAATGGCGTGGACATCACACGAGACAGCGAGCTCGTGGGGACAAAATGCCTTTGATCGCTGTCCGGATGTTCGGTCCGACATTTCCGAGTCCTATTCCTCAGCGACCACGACGCTCCTACACTTGTTCCTGACATCTACATCCTAGGAAGACTATTTGCTATGGTTTATTAGATGTTGAAATTATGTCATGAATTTTTGCGCATCAAATAGAGCATGTATACGTCTAATATTGGCAGATTACCACCTTTTCGTCTGACCTGAACTCGTCTTTAGGTTACTATCCCTTCACGTTTGTGCCAGTAGTGTCTAAAAAAATCCCCAATATATATTATCGGACTATAATATAATATACTATATATTTCCGGATGATCCGAGGCCTCTGTAAGTGTTTCAATGAGTATTGGTCAGATGAATTTCAACATTCGCAGAGTCATTCGAAAGTGCAGTAAACCATAGTTCAACGACATACATTGCTTTAAGGGCCGTGTATTGCTACTTGGGAAAATTGCTTCAGCAAAGATAAAATGCTATATGCAGTACAAAAAATACCTTTTCGCCAACCCCTCGCACCTCTGCAGACTCCTTTGTTCAAGTAACTGTTAAATACTCTCGCTGCATATCTACGGCTCTTGATCTGAAACTCGGCATTCACAGCTATAAATTGATATATATCATGTAATCAATATCCTTTTAAGAGTAGAGATGAAGGCCGATGATTTTCGGAGTCTTGAAGAAACACCTTGAGAGTAATATTCAAGTTCAGTATATGTTTTCGTCACCGTGCAGCCTCCTGAAAGCTTCGATCAGTGGCTGTGTTGTCAGGCACGTAACCCGTTCCTTACGTCGTCGTCCAACACCCTCGTACCAGTGTCTCTATGCTCCTGCTCTCAACACTGAGACAAGTTACAATGCAAGTACATTCATTTCATTCTCCAATCCTGCTGTCCTTTCAAGCTCACCCATACTACAGACCCCAGCAGGCCAAGGAGGTGTTTCTGCAACAACAACCCCGACTGCAGCTGGCATAGTATCTATTCCCTTATTTTTATGATTGATACGATAGCACTGTCCGAGTCCCGATTCTTTATTTGACCCCTCCATCGTCACAAATAACGACCTGCTACCATATTCGGATCGGCCCGTGGTTCCTGAACCTATCAGAAACAACCATCTTATCTCTTGTTCGGTCCAGGATATAATCAGCATTGAGGTGGGAACAAGCACCCTATTTTAGAAGCCGCCCACACCCGCCTGTTCATCGCCGAACATGGCCGCTTTGCGAGCCCTGGGACATGAAAGGGTTTTATTAATAAAAACAACACCTCTCGTGTCAGGACTTTATTAATGATTTGGGCCTTATGGCCTGATTGAAACCCCCCGAATGTTATTATCAGATATCCCGCATAGTTATCGAAGATCTACCAACTCCGAGATCTTGAATGTTGAAAATCTAGAAAAAGACGTTTACGCCCCGTTTTTACAACGGGGTTCTGGACAGTGAGACGGCCGTGAAACGAGTGTGACCAGAATTACCGATTCGGAGTTTACCCATTAGTTCACTATCTGCCCTGGGAAATAATCCATGGAATTTTACGAAATGTCTAAAAGACTTGACTCACGGATTAGAATACTTCAATTGCCGTCTGGGAGTGCGGGAGGTAGCAAGCGTGAAGAACGTGCAGCGTATGATGATGGTCAGAAGTGAAAGAGGAAGTTGCCGGATCTGCCTTCTGTTGATCCCGAAAGAGGCATCGACGTGGTTTCCGTTCTTACCACTTGCTCTGGTCTATCACCTACGCTGTTCTATAGTCTCTTTTCATTTTTCCCTTTCCCCACTATTAATGACAAGCATATATCTACTTGTACAGGCAATACTCAATTCAATTCGCGTTACGACACGGTTTCGCTACTCTTACAGATTCTCAGCGACCTCTATCAACGTTCAGCGATTCTGGCTGGTGCTTAGGACCCTGCACAATGCGTAGTGCATTAATGAGTCGTCTCGGACCGAGAAACCGACGCGTCAGATCATGACGTCGTCTGCCGTCCCTGCACTTGAACAGGAGCCCTGTCATCGAGTTTCCGTTGTTATCGCCCACCAGGAGTCAAATTTATCATGCGAACAGACTATTAGGTGCCGAAATGCTTACTGTGTCCAGTCGTAGGGCCGTCGATATTCTAGGGAACTCTGTAGTCCTATTTCGAAGTGAATTTAGCCCACTTGGTATGTTCTCTAGCTTTTGCATAGCGTTAGCCGAACTTTCACTCAAGAAAGTATAGATTCTTCTACCCCTGGTTTCAATACAGCTACGACGGCTCAATCCAGATGTATTTCTCCCAACCTAGCCCGTCAAAGAATGACAACAAAAGCATTGTACACAAAACCTGTATTTCTGCAATTCAAAGTTCCAAAGTTCATGTGCTCCCAAGACATAGCTGTTACACGATCAGGGTCTATGCTTAAACGGGTTCCCACTCTGTGCCTGCTACCGAACGAACTTGAAAACTGGAATCCTCCCGAGTGCGTACTTTGTCATCCTGTGCTTTCTAGTTAATGCTATGATACTACCATACATGTCCTGGGTTGTATGGATGGCGGGGATGGACTCTTATTTTCGCACAATAATATCTCGGCTCATCGTTAATATCGGGGGAACTAATCTCAAAACGAGAGGAAACTCGTTCTACACTTTGCAAAGTTCCATCTGCTGGTTTCGATCTTCCAACTTTCGGGCGTCGCAGATTTAAATAGAATAAATCTATTTGGCTCCCCCGGGCGGTAGTTGCATAAGCCTCTCCCCTCTAGGCACAGGTATGGTTGCAGAGGCGCTATGAGTCGATCCAGCTCCCCCAGCCTTCTTAGATACCATCTCAGTGACGATCATCTACAGCACAGTGATTGCTTCACCACTCTCATTGCTTGTCTTTATCCTGTACAAATAATGGCCGAGAATGAATTTCTTTTGTTCTTTCTTCACCATTGCATGGGCCGTTGTTTTTGGCAACCTTCTTTACCATCAATCTGCTATCATGCCCACATGCACCTGCTCACTTAACACTCTGATATCAGCAGCTCACTGTTCATTTTGGTTGGATATACATAATGTGTTAGGGTGCGTCGAAATGCAGGGGAGCCTGCTGGTCTGACGATCTTACCCTCCGACCTGTTTGTGCAAAAATCTGCCCCAGGAATGCTGGGCTTATGGCAGCTCATGAAGCTTGAAGGCCAACCTTCCCTGAGTCCTGACTCAATGATCCTGACAGAAGTGTTAAATCTGATTAATCATGCGAAGAGACTGAGTCCGACATAGATTAGATCTCGAAAAGTTGATGGTCTAGTACCCGACAGATACAACCAAACCAGAGGGGTGTCCTTGAACCCTGAACTCCCTGGCGGGGCAGGTGATTTGTAATGGTGCTCCTGGGGGAGCCAAATAGATACAGCCATTTAAATATCCGATATTCAGATGCTTTCCCATCTGTTGGCATGTTTAGCCGTGATCCCCATATATTCCAGCCCTGCGCGGAAGGTTTAAATACGAGGTATGTTTTGGTTTAGTAACTTCATCTCCACTTTTTCACCCACTCAGCTCTTTCATCTCTCTCCCCTTTTCTCCTATGACTACAATCCATGACCTCTCGTCCTCTCATATCCCATCGGCACGTATCCCGACGTCGTACGCCTCATCGTCAACATTGTGAAGCTGGACGGGTTTGGTCTCGTGACCGGAATCTTCCGTTCGATGATTCAAATTGATCGATTTTTTGGTTTTGTTTTGAACAACGACGACGACGATGGGGACACGCGTGCGGTGAGCTCCCTTTTTCTCTGGCTTTAATACTCCTTAGCACGTCGTTAATACCTTCAACGATACCTGGTTTAATGGTAGGAGAGTTGGACTAGGCTTGGACAGGTAAGGTTTTGTTGCAACGCTATTATTTCCTCTATTTCTTACTCTTTCTTCGCCAGTTCACCTATGCACTTATGGCAAGCTATCTGTCTGCTACTCAGCCACAGCCTTTGTTTACTATTCTTTCCTTAGGCTTATTCTAACGGCGAGAGCAAGCATGTCCTGATGGTTTTCGTGCAAGGTACCGTGCTCGAGGTTCTCCAGTTTTGTTGCAAGCTAACCGTTCTCCCCACTCGGTAGTCGCGTCGATTCTTCAAGACCAGTAGTCTTGCCATGCTCAGGACCCGACGGGATCTCGCGGATGAAGCAAGCGTTGGTTGGTTTGACGGGTACGTGCTTGAAGCCCTATGTTTCTGTTGTAAACTAACTCTTCTCATCGCTCGATAGCTACGTTAATTCTTCAAAATCGGCACATCCGCTTTCCGAATCAGGGCGCCCACCAACCAACCAACCGATCACGCTCGCTGTCGAGCTCGACTATGAGTTTGGTTTATTCTCCCCGCCTCCCAATATCTCAAGGCCGGTCTTCATGTGTGGATGTTGGATTTGGCGCGGCGCGTGCATGGAGAGAGGGAGGAATTGAGGTAAGGTATCTCAATCTTGAGGCTCGCACAGATTACTGATGTATTCTTATCAGCCTATGAAACAGGTTGACGACATTTAAGGTGCGTTTACTATTACTTGTAACATTTTTCCGTGGCTTACGTTTTCTGTTCACAGAGGCCAATCCCTTCGAGCGCACCACGTCTCGTCCGTTTACCAAAATGTACGCAATATCTCATGATTGAATACAACAGCGCGTTCCCCATCTACCGTAGACTGATCCACCAGAGGTAGGTGAGAACTCCCGAGTCCGCTGTTCCCGCTGACATGGTTTTTACAGGTTGGATCTACGCTCAATTCAGAATTTGATTTATGACCTATCTAGTAAGCGTTGCCGTGACTTTGATGGATTCTAGCTAACAAGTTTACCGCAGAACCTTCCACGTACGTTCCCACAAAGGCAAATTCGGGTGCCATCCAAGTGGAGTGAAGTCGAGGTGCTGGGCTGGAAGATTGGCATGCACGGAGGGCTGCGTGCAAGCCGACACCTATGGGTTATGGGTGGTAAGTACAGTTGATTGTCATTGTAAGGGCACCATTGACTAGTTATAGGCCAACGACATCCATCCACCTCCCTCTCTGTGCCCCCTCCGTCAAGTCGCTTGCTGTGATCGACATTGAGTTGACATTGCTTGTCGTCTCGCGAGACGATTGACGACGTGATAGGTTAGTCTTACCATAGTTTCTACCAATTCAAGCTAACAAGCTTCGTACAGAGGATAAAGCATGAGCAGAGGAGGAGTGATCTCCCAGCATCGACGACGCACGGGAAGAAGAGGACGCAGTGCGGGAAGTGTGTGGGGAGAGAGTCAACACTACCACGGCGTCCGTCCGTTAACGAGCTGGGAGGTGTGTGTGGGAGACTACGCAGATGTGCGGAGGACGTCAGACGAGAGTAAACGCAAGCGGTAAGCAGGCTCGACTGATCTCCTAATGGCTATACTGACTAGTTTCTAGGGTAATGATATTGATGCAACATTGTCGACCTGTTGGCTATACTCAATGTTACTTGGATGCACTCGATTTATCGCGGATCTGGTAAGTCTTTCGATGATATCTATTGATTGAAACTAACGACTGTACTACAGAGGACATGGCGTTCATATTCGGCATGCACACGGACATGAGGGAGGGAACATTACCCCGCTCATGGCGCGCGCGGGAAGCTGTCCGGGAGGGAGATGGACATGCACGGTGGAAGTCAACCGGTAAACTCAATTGGCTGAGATCGTGATGGCGGCACTGACTAGTTCTGTAGGCTGACGATATGCCCACAAGACATACCCTTTCCATCCACCTCCTCGTCTACCGGTTGCGACTCGCCATTGACGAAACGACTTGGCTTTCGGGAGTCGGCACTTAATTTATCACCCAGCCAGTGAGTCTTGCCATACTTTCTATTGATTCAAACTAATTGGCTTTACAGAAGTGTGAACAGAGTGCGCGCGTTCACAGTCGGCGCACCGGGAGGAGAGGAGGGAGCGCGCGCGGAGAGGGACAGTGCAGAGGCATCCCCGGGGAGGTTGGCATGAAGGGAGGGTCGTTGACGGTCGCATGCTAATATTAGACCGGAGAGGCAGAGAGGACAGAGTGCGGAGGACTTGCACGCGCGTATGCTAAGGGACCGTATACGGGAAGTGACGTCGTCGAGTGCGGGCTATTATTAAATTGGATGGAGGGTGTTTGGTCGAGGGAGGAGTGATGCGGACGGTCTGTGGCTGTGAGGGAGGTCGTCGGTGGAGGAGAGACCAGTAGTCGAAGGGAGGGACGGTCGTGTGGCTGCGGAGGACGGACAGAGCACTCACAAGAAAAGCCTCTTCAAGGCGTGCCTAAGCTGTCGCATCCCCGAACTCCCTCCCTCTCCCATCCACTCCTCACCAGATGCACCAGCGCAACGTCGTTGGCAGAAGTCTCAGGAGGGGAACTTCGATGTCGCCCGCGTGAGGATGTCGAGATCTTGCTCTGCGGACGACGATCCATGGCCTCGGCGTAGCATTTACTCCCTCTACCACTACCCGAACATCGTTGAAGCTTGAAAGAGTGGGCGAAGGCGTCGACGTGGGCATGGAAGGCTTGTCATTCCCGAGAAAGTGTGTGTGGAGAGGACGAGACAGGGGTCCGCGTCCCCTTCACGCGTCTGCGGCTGATCGTGTTCTTCCCCTATTGACTTGACTCCTCCTGAGTGCCTGCTCCCCGGAACGCGATACGTCGTCTTGGGGCAAAAGTCAACCCCACGGCCAGCGCAAACATTTGCGGGGATAACGTCAGCAAAGGGAGAGCCGTTCCCAGAGGGAGGGAGAGAGATGGATCAGGGTGAAGTGATCAAGACGGGGAGAGGGCAGTTAACCTAATTGCGAGAACATTAGCCACGGAAGAAGCATGCACGAAATGAAAACTCACCTTCGTTGGGGACACGTCTGCAGCCGATCCCCCTATCGACTCAAGTGCTACCATCTTCCCTTCTTCAACACCATACTTCCGCTCCCCGGAACACGATACGTCGTCTCGGGCCAAAAATCGGCCCTATTAGTGGGTGGACAAGCTACGTGAGATGACATTAGTCTCAGAGACAAAGTACATGGATGTAGACGTACCTCACTGAATGAAAGCACGAACCATGCCTTCATCGACATCCTAAGCATCCTCACAGCATGGAGATGCTCCCTCCTTTCACGGACAAAACTGGATCCATGACTAGCCCGTTTTCGTGTCGAGTCGTGAGGTATGAGTCAGACAGTGAGTGGGTGGACGAACTAGGTAAGTAAACGTTAGCTGCAGAAAAGTCAGGTGGAAAGGTAAAACCTACAAGCGTGAATGTGTCGCAAATTATAATAATAATCGAGATCCTAACTCGCCTATGTTCGGGTTCTTGTCTATTAAACTCAGGGATGGCGTGCAGCATGGTGATCTTGCACGTCGGGATATCAGTCGCAACACCCTGATTGAAGGGAAACACGTCGTTCAAGTTCCTAGGCATTAGTTAGAGGTGTTGAACGTCGATTGAGGCATACCAGAAGAAACACGTAACTACGTGATTTTAGCTGAACAAATAAGAATCGAGAACATAAGATACAGCAAGCGACGAGATAAAGGTGAGAAATAGCGGGGTACGACTTTGGAGGAAGTGAAAATGGCCTCCCAAAGAGGAACGTGATCCGGCAAGTCGGCGAATTCCTTTTTAGCTTACTCTTTGATTGCCGGCGTTTCAATCACCTCTCCCTAATACGTTCAGTAAATGCCACACCTTCCCTTCACCAACGCCGCGTATCACGTTCCACAGCGATATGAGCATATCACACCGGTTTTGAACCAAGGCGACGTATCACGCTCGAAATGCGGGACGACCACTAACGAAGGGTTGGGGCAACTGGTTGGAGGAAAGAATATGGTCGATGCTCATCCAGCGCCCCTTCAAATGCTCCATGACCTGGACGCATCAATCAACGCGATTTCCTGCAGGCGCAATGAGGGATAGAGGGAACTGGGAGGACGAAGAGAGGTACGTCTTTTTTGAGGAGCCCTTGTCTTTGGTGGTTGACTTTACTACGCCAGATTCGCGGTATCCTTATGGCAACCTTTCTCTGAGGGCAGCGCCAACTTTGAAATTGAACCTCTACAAAGTATCGTGTTCCGGCAACCAGGACCCATGGAACAACCAACATAGCGTCGTCGTGCAGAAGCTTGGTTCCCGTGCGATACGGGGAGGATCAACGTCGACTACACCTTGAATCTCGTTCACCATCTCTACATAAAGTCGTTCGGCCATTCTCCCAAGTGGGCTGGGATCTCTTGATCGGGTTCGAGGTATGTCATAAAGTTTGTGCATGGTCGTCTTTTTCTAATTACACTGCGCGAAGATCACGGATGGCACTCGCAGGCATGACCGCAAGGTGTATGGCGTTGCTCCATCCTTTTATGACCTCGTGTACTGTTGCTTCATATCATTTTGCAACTAAGCAGAGTTGATCGGGCCTACTCCGACATTTCTTCGACTCTAACTTTAATCATCCTCGACAGCCTCGCATCGACGATGCCCACTTTCTCCGGCACCCAAGTACTCGCATGGGAGACCGTGACAAGTGACCAAACGAAGAGTATCGAATAGCAATTCGAGGCTGATTCGACTGTTCTGCTGAAGGCACGCTCAATCGTCTCAGCGATGTGACGAACAGCTTCTTGGCGGATATGTGAGCTGTCGGTGCTCAATTTCCTTGTCTGCAGTGGCTAACGCGCTTTTACATAGATCCGCTATCCTATCCCTTCAATGCAGTCACAATACCAGCTTCAGCCTGGGACTAGGATTTCGCCAAGACGACGGCTGCTCCAGCGAACGAGATGTGGCTTCTGATCGTGCCAAAGGATGGCCCTTTGCTATACGCAGGAACGAAGAGTAAGGCGTTCACTGTTCAATCCATCCTCGCTAAAATCCTTTCTCCTCTCCTAGGCCTTATCTATCCTTCCCCTTGCGACACCTTCTGCCTCCGGCACCAAGATTTTGAGGTGATTTTCGGATTGAGTCAGGGAATTTGGAGGAGAGGATACTTCCGCCTAAACAAGAGCCGTCCATGTGACCCACAGCCCCCTCCCCCCCCTTGTCAAAGGCACTCTGCACTCTGCTAGGAATGGCCGTCCAGTACCAAGCTATCGATGAAGGCTGGGAGGAGGAGACGTGTTTGGTGAAAATGGTACTGTGTTGTCTTCTAGCACGAGAGGTATGTGCTTAGCACTCGAGCTGTCGTCTTTGGGGCTGATATAATATCAAAGTCAGTACCAATGTGATCTCTCGATATAAACCTTGCAGACAGGAACGGAGTATAGTTTTACAAGGTACGTCGTTGACTCTCCGCCCATGCATCCATAGCTAACCGTGTCCTCAGTCTGTGAACTTCATTTTCTGCATGGACGCCAGTCATTTTCTGGTACGTTTATCTTTCAGTTCAGCTTTCTTTCCATTAACACAGGTCTATATTAGAATTTATGGAATACAACGTGTGGTCAATCGTCGATATCTCTCAGGAACAACACATCTCCACCCCTCTCCGGCTACTTTTCCTGGTCGCCCTAGTCGTTCTGACCGTTTTCATCTGCGACAAATCGCCTGAGCAAGGTCCATATTGAATGGCAAGTGCTCGTATGCGTATCAGGACCTTCGCCATACTTTGCTGCTTGTGTCGGACATCTTCAAGAGCAATGTCCTAGAATATCAATTCGACAGACCTTGTCAGACCTCTCGTCGATTTTAGACGACTACATCGCGTTCAACAGACGTAAAGCTTTACTTCAATACACGAAGATCGTCGCTGAGATGCGTACACAGATTCCAGATTCATGGACGGCATAATTCAACCCGCCGTCAAGGGATTTACCAAATTGCCTCTACCGCACCAGCTAGCTCTTAGTGCTGGATCAAATTGGAACTCCTATCGATCTTGTGCCGTTATTTGACTACCTAGTATGCTGGTGATGGTTTCTACTAGCAACAACAACTTCAGTTACTGACATGGCGGACGAAGTCATACGGATCGAACTCGGTGTCCCCTTGCTGATTTCTCGCCGGAGCACATGGTGAATCAGATCATTCGCGCTGGTAACCAGCGAGTTGAGAGGTATGGAAGGAGAGGTTAGCTCAGCCACTCTTGAATGTGGAAGGCCCTTCTCGCACCTTGATGACCGTTGCGACTGCCGATGTGCAAGTCCTGGGTGGGATCCCGCGGGATACGAGCGATGTGAAGTTATTGAAGGGACCGATTTAAACAAACATTACTCGTGGTGTGTCGTTTTTTCCTACTGCTTTTCCTATTGATGTTCCTTCATTCCAGCACGATATGTCCCTAGAATTAGGAGTTTCAGCTTCCTCGTTGGGTAGACGTGTTAACCAGCGACTACGCCTGGCCACTGCACAAACGGAAAAGGCCCCCTCTTATTCAAACGGCAGTGCATACCTTCGGAACGGGAATATTTCCATTGTACAAGGTTTGACTGCTCGTAGTCTGGCAGGGTTTCCCCCTGGAACTGCGAGCATTTCTTAAGAACTTTAATTAACAGGACTTTTGTTTCACTTTACACTTTCTAATCTATCACCTTTTGTACGCTAGTACATAGTATCGCACTTTAATATAATTCCTTTGCATTGCGATTCTATATGTCCTCACTGTCGCTCACTTGAACGAGGGAGAACGTACATTGCATGCGTGTCAGATAGGAATGAGAAGACTCAGACCTTGACTACGAGGAAGGAGATGCTCGACTCATTCGCATCGTTGGCTTTGAACTGAAAGATGCTACTTTCGACAGATCATTGTATCTTCTCATTGCGCAGCCTTTAGACAGAAGAGCAGGCACACATATAACAGTATCACGAGATTTTGAAATCAGCCTCGTTGTACCCACGAAGCCACCCGGAGGAAACGACACAGAAACCTTGGTCGGAATAAAGATGTGGCAGGGGTGTAGGTACTAAAATGGTCACCGGAGATCAGAGAAGTAGGAGAAAGTTTAGTCAATGTACGTACCACATACAAATCCAGCCTACAGAGCGAGGCTCCCTCTAGTAAAATATGAAGAACCCTTGGGGTATTTGCGCGCACACTGCTTTCCAGTCACCTAGGGGACTTTCGTCGCCGTCGACATGGGGAGCGGTTGCGCGTTACCTGGATCGTCGGAGTAAAGAATCTGAGTCCGGTATCGATACAAAGGCCACATACGTACCGAAACGAGATACTATAGCATATATGCGCCTCTTTTAACTGCATTTTGTGGTGGGACCCTAGAAAGTAACGATAAGCAACCTTTTGAGAAGGTACCCTTCGGCAATGGGCTTACCGATACGAGCTCACCAGGCGTTGGCAGTGTCGAGATTCAGGGAAGGCAGAACTGCCTATGATTCACAGTCTTGCTAGTACTGAATGCATAACTGAAATAGAGAAAAACTGAGAAAAACTTTCAAACAAATGCGAAGTGCACACACTAAGTAACACTTACCACTGGTGATACAAGGGTGAGGTTGAACACGTAAACACGTCGAACTCTGCAGAACGTCATTGTTGTTGAAACATCGTCTTCCTGGGCAACGGGAGACGGATTCTGAGAGTGATTTTCTCCGAGACGGATGAGCAGGCGAAAGTGGGAAGCAGTACTTCTGAATGGCTACAGAACGGCCTGAATTAACGGGTTCCATGAAGGTTCGATAATTCAACTCTGATTTAGAAATACTCCTGTTGAGCGATGTCACGACTTTTGCCTCTAGAAGAACTTACCGATGTACCCTAAAGCACTTTTGCGGAGGAAAGAAGCGGCGGCCATGTCGGCTGCGCCCCGGATGATGTTGCGATATCCCAGGGATGAGCGTGTCGGCGAGGCAGTGGGGCCTCCACGTATACAAAGGTCGCTTTCAGCCGAGATAGAGGTTCAGGAAGGTTGATGTTATGGGGCCAGTACAGGCGCGCGCGGGAATATCTAAGAAATATTAGGACAATCACACACTAGGACAGGTCGGCATTACCTGGTGTTTGTTGAACCTTCCAAAATCGAGAAAACACCGGAAAATCAGAACAGTGTCTGCCTCGTTGACTTCATGAGCGAATAGATAAACTAGTATGTGTATGCATAAGAAAAGCTCCCGGAAAGACAGAAGATGCTGGTACCTGTACCAATATCATCGCCTGGCATGCTCATAAATCGGGGTTTTCGGATGCGCCCTCTACATATATCAACGATGTCAACAAGAAATTCGGGAATGCACATACCAATTGAGACCAGGGTACATGTAACCAAAGAAACCGGTCCAAAAGTGACAGTCTCTCATCGAAGCCTTAGCTTGATATTCTTAGTCGATGCTAAGGCCTGGTTTCTGCGTGCAAGGTGAGGACGAGGCCGTGAAATGGGCCAGCATAGTCCTTCCACATCTGATCGCAAATTCTACGGCGCAGTAAAAGTAGAGAATTAGTCGAACCTTAGAGATTCAACTACTGCCGCCGTAGCTAAGGTGTCCTCGTTGTCTTGGGTCGGTAGTGGAGGTTCATCATCAAGAAGCGCGGCTCAAATATCAAATTGCCATCCATTTTTGAATTCCGGCCTCTCGGGCCGTATTTGACCGTGCCAACTACGACGTTCTACCACCAAGACTGCCTCGTTTGCAACCAGGATATCCCTTCGGGCCTTTAAAATAGGCTGCGACGTATATTGTATATTAAAGCTTTTGTTGCTCGTTCTCTCTTACGAAAGAAAACCATCCAGATTCCAAGGTATCTCCCTTACTTGTGAAGCCAGCGCTATACACGGCCTTACACTCCTTCCGTCAACGTAACTGAGCTATGGCGATCCGCATCCTCATATAGCAACGTCCTCCCCATTCTGAACGGCATAGCCCACCTCGAGCAAGGCCTACAACCAATCGAGCGTCTCTTCATAAAAATTAGAGACCGGAGAGACAAACCCACCAAGGCTATCGGTAGCTGTGATGCTCTTCTGGAACCAATACGGTACTCATCTTCAGAGACTGTGCTCCAGATAATTGGCCTGAGAATAGTCTAGGGAATGTACCCTGCATCGTACTTTCTCTGTCAGTTAACGTGCGCGCGGGAAGCTAGGAGGGTGTGCGGGGACGTGGGACGAGAGTAAAGGCCCGTGGTAAGCCACTTGGCTGTCATCCTAATGACACTACTGACTAGTTTCTAGCTATACTCGACGTCAACTGAATGCACTCAATTTATCACATGGCGTCTGGTGAGTATTTCGGTAATTTCTATTGATTCGATCTAACGCCTTTGCTACAGAGCTTCGAAACGAACGTGGGTGCACACATGAAGGGGAGAGAGTGCACAAAGTGTGCGGGGAGTGCAGAACATCACTACATGCGTGGTACGCGCAGGGAGATGGATTTGCACCAAAGTAGACCGGTAACCAGACTTAGCCGAGATCGTCATCCCACCACTAAGCAGTTCTGTAGACGACTACAAAACCCACCCATCCAATTCGCCTCCTCGCTTGCTAGGTTCGACATCGAGTTGACGAGACGACTCGTATGGTAGGTCCAGCGTGGGATTTTTGAGTCTATCCTCCATCCATCACTATGGTAGACCTCGCCATCACTTTTTATTGATGCAGACTAAAGAGTTCACTAGAGAATACGCAATACAGACAGAGCAGGAGTTAGCCTGCAGCGTTGAGAGTCGGCGTACGTGGGGAGGGGAGGATGGAGTGCGGGGAGAGACGTGCATGCGGGAGGGACATACGCGTGTTCGTGAAAGGAACCGTATACGGGAAGGGATGTCAACGGACAGATGCTCTGGCTGTGGAGGATGGTCGGTCGAGAGGCCATTCTTTATAGAGACGGGCTTTCTGGAGAAAAGAGAGTGTACGTGTTTCAGCAGGGAGTTATAGGGACGAGTGATATCACGGAAGTCGCGTCGGGATGCGGATGAGGGGGATAACGAAGGCAGGCAAGGGGAGGACATAGGAGCGGCACGGCATAGAGGGAGGTGGCCAAATCCCATTCATCCCCACTTTTCTCCTCTCTGGTCCTTCTCATCCCTCTCTCCCCTTCTCCCACGACTTCAAAACATGTCCTCTCGTCTTCTCATATATTATGGCGCGTCTCCCGACGTCATACGCCTCATCGTCGACTTTGTCGAGCAGGACGGGTCTGGTCTCGTGACCGGTATCTGTTTCCTTTTCCGCTCGTTGATTGATCGATTCTTTGCTTTGAACGACGACGACGACGACGTGGTGAGCTCTCTTTTTCTCTCTGTATTTTTATTCACTTTAATACTCCTTAGGTCATCGTGAATACCCCCTCAACGTACCCGATTTAGTGGTGGAAGAGTCGGACTTCGCTTGCAAAGTTGCAAAGCTACTATTTCCTCTATTTCTTACCCTCTCCTCGCCAGCTCACCTATCCGTCGACGGTAAGTTATCTGTCTGCTGCTCAGTTTCGGCGTTTTCTCACTATTTTTTCCCTAGGCTTATTCTAATGGTCAGAGCAAGCATGTCTTGACGACCTTCATGCAAGGTACGTGCTCTACGCTCTATCTTTCTATTGCGAGCTAACTCTTTTTTCTCCCTTTGTAGTCACGTCATTCTTACAAGACTAGAAGACCCGACCATTTCCCGCACGAGGACGTCAAAGCAACCGGTCACCTTCAAGCTCGACGACGACCTCAACTTCCCCCCTCCCAGTCTGTAGCTCTCAACACATCTTCCGGGCCTCAAGACCTCATGCGTGATGTTGGATTTGACGAAGGTGTGGATAGAAACGTGCAGGGAAGAGTCAATGAATGTAAGGCTTTCTTGTGTCAAAGCTATAACGGTCTACTAACAACATGTTTACAGTCTTGAATGTGCTCAAAGATGCGGCTAACGGACGCTAGGTACGTGTGCTAACATGTTACAGTGTTCCTTTCTCTAACATTCTCCTAGACCCCATCTTTCTCAATTGTACAGCTGCTTCCTTCCCCCCTACTGGACTCCTTGCACAGCGTCGACGATGGTATGCGAAGCAACGCGACTTGATTATTCTTGCTAACACGGTCTCTACAGGTGGTCGGTGTACGGCTCTCATCAACTGCGCGACCGCCTGTGCCCGTCTATCGAGCCATTCGGGTAGCTCACGGCAATATGTTTGTGTTGGTACGCAAGGTACGCGACATCTCGCTATCCCGTTTTCTGGCTGACTCCGTCTTCAGTGGAAGGGAAGATCAATGCACTATTGAGTCGGTGGCTGGCGATACGGCCAGATACGAGTTGTTGGGGACTTGATACATATGTTCCATTGTAAGCCCTTCCACCAACGACTTCCGAGACTACGCTAACAGAAATCTTCATCCAGCCTTGACCTTTGGGGCTACGGCTGACGGTTTTTAGTACGCGCCTCTGCCGATTATCGATCCTTCAACGGTTTCTGTCGATGTTTGGGGGTACGGTGGTTTGCAGCTTACGGCTCTACCTCCGCCTCCTACCTCGACTATTTCTCAAGCATTGTTGTATTCCCGGAATGGTGTTTCGTTGTGAAAGCGGGCGTAGATGAAGGTAAGCCTTCCTTATCTCGATCCTGCAACGGTTTAGTAACGATAGTGTAGTAATGCACTCAACACTGCCACCACCTCCTGTTAACGAGCTGGGAGTGGGAGACTAGCTAGTAGAAAGATGTGCGGAGGACGCAGACGAGAGTAAATGCAAGCGGTAAGCAGCCTCGACTAACCTCCTAATGGCCATACTGACTAGTTTAGGCCAATGATCTGGATGCAACACTGTCAACTCGTTGGCTATACTCAACATCACTTGGATGCGCTCTATTTATCGCAGATCTGGTAAGTGTTTCAATGATTTCCATTGGTTGAAACTAACGACTTTACTACAGAGGGCAGGACGTTCATATTCGGCGCGCACGCGGGGAGGGGGGAGGGAACATTACCCCGCTCACGGCAGGTGCGGGAAACTGTGGAGGGAGATGGATGTGCGCGGTGGAAGTCGACCGGTGAGCACAAGTGGCTGAGATCGTGATGGCGGCCCTCACTAGTTCTGCAGACCGACGATATGATTACAACATATACCCTTCCCACCCATCTCCTCGTCTGCTGATCGCAACTCGCCGTTGATGATACGACTTGGTTTTCGGGAGTCGGTACTTGATTTATCACCCGGCTAGTGAATCTTGCCATAATTTATCTTGATTCAAACGGACGGCTTTACAGAAATATGAACGGAGTGCGTGCGTTCGCAGTCGGCACGCTGGGAGGAGAGGAGGGTGTGCACGAAGAGGGACAGTGCGGAGGACTTGCGCGCGCGCGTATGCAAAGGGACGGTATGTGGGGAGGGACGTGGCTGGGTGCGGGCTATCATTAGCCTGGATGGAGTGACGCGGAGGGTGCTGTGGCTGTGAGGGAGGTCGTCGGCGGAGGAGAGACTTGTAGTCGAAGGGAGGGAGGATCTTGTGGTTGTGGAGGGCGGACGGTCGATTTAGCAGGAAGTTAGTAGAAACGAGTGATTTCACGGAAGTGAAATGTGCATGTTTAAGGGTCGGGGAAGATTTGGCCTTGAAGACAGCTTCATGATCAATGAGGACGCAGTGAAAACTTTTAGGAAGCGGGTTTGGCAGAACGAGTGCTCTTGAGTGATGTGGACCCGGAGAACGTGACCACGTCCTTCCTTGTCGTCCTGCGCAACACGCCAGCGTCTAGTTGGAAGTCTGAGTCTATGACGCGACACAATAATCGCAGTCCGAATTACCCACGAGGTGGCTGTACCCCCCTCCCTCCCGCGACCGTCAAGGCGTCTTAGTCTCCGCCGGCACCCTCCAACCGAGTCCACCACCCCCATAATAATTCGAACCTGCACTAGCACTCGAAATACGGCACGCACTCGAATACTCGCCTTAGGGACCCAGGAACCTTCGATGTGTTCGCTCCCTGTCAAACACAGATGTGAAAAATACGCTCAGAGTCATGGTTCAATCTCGTGTTTTCTGGCAGTTACATCGAATTCGTGCATCACACCACCATATGGATCCGTACTACAACGAACGCCAATCCAAACCCGCCAGCCCTCGCTTACCTTTTCTCACAAACTACGAAGACTGAGAGGTTAGGGCTACTATGTCTTGAACAACTCCCTGCTGCGTGCGATCCGAGAGGTGGGCTTCTTATCTGTTATCTGCCGAGTTTATATCCATACTCGCTCGACCTCAATCCCAGTGGCAATGCCTCGTCGTGTGGTTTTCTTTCTCCCGTTTCCTCACCGGGTGGACAAGGGGGAGTCTCATCAATAGACCCTCTTCCTGCAGCGTGCTGTATACGACGGCTCCAACCGCACACTCTGTGCAAGAGTGACCAGTGCTTTCTAAGGAGCTACTCTCACTAGGAGTGAAATTAGTATTTCGGAGTGAAAGGCGATGACAGCGAAATGGTTGAGTTCAAGGGAATGAATAACCTATCGTTGCGCAAACTCAACTATATGGCAACTTATCATCGAATTAATGTTGGTAGGCAGTCCGCGACAGGAATAGTTCAATATCATCACTACGTGTGCGTGATCGTGTCCATCTAGCACGGACCAGACCGTGCTGTTTGCACAGCTTCCAGGATCATCTCCCCACGTCGACTCGAACAGCACTCCCTTGAACGCACATCCTCGAGAGGAGACGGGAAATAGTGAGTACAGTTAATCTATGGTGGTTCAAGTGCTTACTTACACAGCGCTCCCAAGAATCACAGGAATTTTGCTTTCGATTCGCATCAGGCCGATTTGGAAACATTTGCGATCCATATTTACAACTCCACAGAGACCAAAGGATACAGCTCCACTGTTTCGGACCAGAATAATACGAACATAATCATGGGGATTAGAAGAACGATAGGACATGTGGACGTTGACAGGAGCAACAATGACCTGGAGGATCTTTATCGTCGTTATAGATATCAACAGGTATGTCAGTCAGCAAAACAGACAGAGAAGAAATTGAAATGTATTTCCAGGCCAAAATTTCCGCGTACACCGAGACCGGCCAAGCAGAATTGTCTATCGAGGTTCCAAACCAGCGGTCGTACACCGGTGGAAGGCATGATATCATACCATCCTCCCTCGCAGACACTCCCTGCGCTACGCTTGGCGTTTGGGGGGTCCTGAATGGACTGAATCTTACCCTCGGAACGTCCAGAACGTCTCGCGAGCTTCACACCATTCTTGAAGACTTCATTGAAAGGAACTATGACTTTGGCATGGCTTATGCCCTCCTTCGCCCAGTATGGGATATAGAGAACCCTAGCAGCATCCAAGATGAATTACGCAGACGTGAAGAGGAAGACAGGGAGCGCCGACAAAAAGCACTGGTAGGAAACCAGATTGTCAACACATTTTTGAGACCTCGACGTGTATGGGACCTGTGCAGCAATCGCGTGGTGCCATCGTGGATCACTGAGGAATGGCCAACACCGATTTCGCACGCGTGGGTTGATGAGAAGGATCGTGTGGATGTGTGGACCCCTATCAACGGGAAGGAGTGGCCTGTGCCTATACCAAAGGACATGGATCTCAACCTCATCCGGATCGAGATGCTGAATCTGGGAGTAGAGTACACATGGCTGGATGTGCTCTGTTTAAGACAGAAAGAGGAAGGGGGGCTGAGGGAGAATCTGCGCGTGGAGGAGTGGAGGCTGGACGTGCCTACAATTGGATGTGTGTATAAGGCAGGTATATTTTGCAAGGTGGTGATCTACCTGAGTGGGCTGGGGCGGCCGTTGGGGTTGAAGGACGGTGACTTGGACACACTGCAGGGACCGGTTCCTTTTCAGGACAAAAAAAGGCATTCTAAAAATGTCGTGACTTTTCATCACCTTTGTATGCCGCAAAAACGGGATACGGAAAACGCAATGAAAAACTTGTCCTATTTAGGGCTCCTTTCGCGTGCCCAAAATAGCTGCTTTTCTACGAATGAAAAGCGGTTTCCTTTGTTCTGACCGCGGGAAACACGTTTTCCGTTCCCTTTTTTGAGCTCATTTCCTTAGCTTAAAAGAGTACGTAAAGGATCCCATCTTTCAACCTGTTTTTCTGAAATCGTTTTTACCATTAGAAGAAGTGATGTAATGTCGCAACATTTTGAGGCCTCATTTTTCCGATCGGAAAATGCATCGGCCCCAGCAGTGACAGCGATCGGTCCTGGTTTCGACGTGCATGGACACTCCAGGAGGTCGGAGACGAGCGCATCATCGCTGGCGATACGCCAGATGGACCGATGCATGCACAGCGGATAGACGGCGGGAACTACAAGACTGCACTCCTGACCAGGTTTCACAAGGAGCTGAATTCAGTGCAGAGGCGTCCAAGACAGATATTTGCTGTACTGGCAGGCATGCAGAAGCGCATGTCAACCAACTAGTGGGTGAGGGCCAACGCATCCGCGCGGCAGGTCCGAGTCCTATGTATTTTTTTTAAAAAATATTATTTATTTTACATTCTAGATTTTAACTTTAGGCTTGGTGTAGTTTTACTTGTATCTACGATATTTAGACAGTTCGGATACGCCAAAGACCCCTCTATCCCACCCATCTGTATATAAAATGATCCTGTGTTTTGCCCGACGTCTTGCATGAGGTTTACAGTTTCAGTCGTCCCCTCTCTACGCGCACCTCTGGCTTGTATCAGACCATCGTTGAACCATACGCTGCCATTTATGTTGATAAATCTAGTGGTGAAATGACCGTTACCATAGTACACTATGCCTGATAGGCTGTACAACATGGCAGTACCATTGATGTCGATACGTATGGTGGGATCGGGGGACACGGTTGTGAAGGCAACTGCAACATTTAACAAAGGAGGTGCATACATGTACCTGTGACTTTCCACTACATCAGTATCGCACAGGCTACAGGATGCCACAGATAAGGCGATGGGTCTCGATTTGCATTTTTCAATAAACTGTTGAAGGGAACATGTGTCGCGACCTCCAGGCTCCAATACACACCCCATCTTGGTTGACTGTACGATGTCGTGTCCATTCCTGCATGTATAATGAACGGAGTCAAATGCAATGGACCCACTGCACCATTTCAGCATAACTGCTTCTGCACTCGTCTCTGTACCAAATACAAAGGAGGCAGGGAACTCTCTATTAAGGCATCGCCTGAAGTAATCTCTGACTTCTTCCAAGGTGTACTGTCCATTCAAATGCTTCATAAAGGAAGTAACCAGTATGTTGAGCCAGGGATTTTCAAAGTCACGTAATGTGTTCTTATAGTCCTGAGATGTGACGTGCCATGTGTTATACAGAATGTAAACAGTAACATCGTAGGCGCAACTGTTGTTCGACCACCGGCAGCTGATGGGCTGATATGATTCGACTGCTGCTCGTGACGATGAAGCTGCACCTTCAGCAAAGCGTGGGTGAAAGCAAAGAGATGGTGTTCACGGTGACCAGAGTGTTAGCGCACATGGACCTGCCGCCAATTATTAGAGAGACGCTGTGAGTACACAAGCACACTTAACATGCGGCGACTCAACATACCATATAGGGGAATGAGAAAGAAGACGAAGTTCCTCAGTCAATCCATTATGATAACTGGATTCAGCGGGCAGAGCTTCAACAATGCGATAAAAGTGCTTAAAGAGATTCAATGTACAGGCGAAAGGGAATTTCATCAAGGGCAGCTCCAAGAGTGGTTGCCGAGCAAGTTTCAGGGTCACGACACCATCAACATGTCGAACCGATACTTCAGAGCTTGAAGCAAGAATGAGCAGGAGACAGGGATGCCTCTCAGACAAGACGTGGACCCGAGGGGAGTACTAGCACGATTGGCAAGCACCAACATGATACACATGGAAGAAAACGATGTCAAGTACTACAGGGGAGTGATCGAAGGATCAAAGAAAAGGTGAGCGAAAACGATCCAAGCCAAAGTGCCAGAGGCTAACATATAATGACATGGCAGATACGTGGGGGCAAAACCGCAAATGTTCAGGGTGGGTGACATAGTAGAGGCACAATGCTCTGTCGTCTTCGTGAGGAGTAAGGGAAGCAGCGTAAAGATGAAGCTGATACTGCGAGGAGTGGCAATGGTTAACTGCGACCACGCAATGGTGAGTGACATGCGACGTATCAGCATGCACACAATGAATGAAATTTAAACAGAATGCAGACCACGAAAGGAGAAACGGATCCAGGTTTGAGATGGGAGGAGTATCGGGCGGCAAGATGAAGAGAAAAGGAGGGTTTGAGTATGAAGAGGAAGAACTAGAGGAGCAGGTGATGTTGAAGAAGCACGCAGAAGAGATGAGAGAGAGACACAACATGGAAAGGGAGACCGAAGAGAGGGGAGGGATGATGGAGTAAAACTGCAGCGATGTGCCGAACAAGCATTGGAAAAATAAGCAGTGATACCAATTTTATTTAGAAAAAATGTGAGAGTACGGCAAATACGACGAAGTCGCTAGCATATGAAATACAGACCCATGTCCGAGAGCGAAAATCAATAAACGAGTATGAGAAACTGGATGAATGAGGTGCAGAACCGGCCCAATAGGACAGGGAGAACATACACAAGTACCAAGACAAAAGAGAAAGCGCAAGGGAGGAAAGCAAATAAATGGAGGGAACCGGCAGAGACGGGATAGGCCGGAGAGTCGAGAAGCGACATTGAATAGAATTTTTCCCACGAGCAGGTCAGGTAGGAAAGCCGGCAAATCCCGCGATCAATTGATACCTCGAATAGAATTTTTCCCACAGGTTGTTCAGGATGGCATAATAACCGAGATACCTATATACATAGGACTCGGAATCCAGTCGACAAAGTGGCCGGACTCGCATTTCCTCTGCTCCCCCGTGCGATACCTGCCTACCATGAGAGCGAGACCCTCGAGGATGCATGGACGGCACTGGTGAATGCAATGCACCCTTGTTTGTGTGCACTTTTCCTCCTAGTGTATCCTGGAGTTGGACTCGGATGCAAGAAATGGAGACCAACGTGGGACCAGGTCATGATAGAGCCTCTGCCAAAGGATGTCAACAATCTTTACGCAGATGTTACTAGTGGGGTGAGGGCCATTGCATTCACATGGCATTACCGAGTCCTATGTTTCTTTCTATAGTTTGGCCTAGCAATACATAAATACATCTGGCATTTTACTGGCACTGTCTTGTGTCATATCCATCCAATCTACTGGCCCTTCCAGCAGTGACAGGCTGCTAAACAATGTTTCTACTCTCCGTATGCCTGTCTTGAACAAGTTGTACACCTACTTTGGTACACGTGCCATGTCATAATGAGATAAACTCTTCTGTGAATGTCGTGACCATAACTTGTGTCCAAGTCCACCGGAGTTGACTTGAAGGTCTAGTGCATAATTTTGGGACAGGTCGATGGTCCATGTTAGGCCCAATCCACTTTTGATACATCAAATCCTGGTTGAGTGTGCTGCTGTGTTGTTAAGAGCAGTCGTACTGGATTGTGTTGCCAGACCGAGCACAAAGGTATACTGACTGCTTTAGAGTTTAGGCATCATCTTCTTCGATTGAATTGGCCCGAGGTCCATTGTTCATCATTCCAGCATTCCTGGAGAGTCATTGACATTGTATTTGCTAGCATGATGACGGACGTTCAGACATCATGAGACGTGCAGCATGCACCACTACAAGTTGAGGGGAAAACAAGCTGATTCCGTGGAAGTACTGCATCAGATACAGACACTGGCCAAGGATTGACCAGCAATAATCCACCATCAGCACCCAACACCACCCCGTTTGTATAATCCGATACTACCAAGAACGCTGTCATGCCCATCTCCGCATTACTCATATCAACGATCAATCTCATTTCAATAACTCCAAAAATTCACGACCCATGCCTCCTCACGGGTATCAGGGTGACCTGCCCAGGTAGGAGCTGCGTCTTCAGTGCTTCCAAAAACTCAGGAGGCACCATCTCCGATGAGAACGACTTAGAGCCAGGCTGTAGCACGTTCACCTGAATCAAGATACCTTTCCCACCAAAACTCATTGCAAGAACAAGCATCAGCTTGTTCTGTCACACCATATGCGACCTAAATCAAGTCGAGCTCAAGCTTTGGACAAACCACAAGGCACATACAAAAACCATGGGCAATTATGTGTTCAACTTTGCCGCTATGCTGCTGATGTTGATGACGCTTGACATGCCTTGGGGGTGGGAGGATGCTCCTTTGACCCGGAGGGATTGTAAGGCACATATGATGAAGAACAGTGCTATGGTGTTGAGCGTGAAGAGATTGGCCCTGTTCTGCACTGTTTGAGGTTCAAAAGGATTCTCTGCATAGTATTTCTCTGCGGTGAAATCTGGGCCATGACTGCCTGCCTAATTGCGGGCCCCAGCATATCTGGCACTATTTATGAAGGGATTAGCGTATGGAAGAAGGGAACCATGGGCATCATAGACGAACTTATTGATGAGGATATCGAGTTTGCCCCCGATATCTTCAATGTACTTTGCACCGACCTTGACGTCTTCTTTGTCTGTTACGTCCATCTGTAATCTGCATATGCTGCTCCATAAATGATCATCTAAGAGAAACGACAGTGTATACCTTGGCACCATTTGCAACAAGAGCTTTTGCAATCATAAATCCTTGTGAGACAGTCAGTCATGGGTCGTAATCAAGAGTCAAGGAATATACATCCCCGTTCCTCTGCCCATAACACGGTCTACTGGACCTGAAACGACATCACTATAGCCATGTTTGGGGATTGCTGTATGCGGTAAATGGTGGTTCTACATTGCGAGAGACCGCCCGCATTTCCACACACTGGTCAGCATTACGACGAAAGCTCTTGTTCTCAGGGGGGGGGGGGGGGGCATCCCTATCTGTCAGCTCATGCCAATGGACGCGCATCATGTCAAGAAAGAAAATTCGTAGTGATTATTCAGAAAGGTCTTTGTGAGAAGTACATGCGAGTATGACAAAAGAGTGCAGACACAGGTATCATATGGACTGAGAGACCTTGAAATCAAGGTTGGCTGCAAGCCAAACTTGTTTAGCCATGGAATTGATGTATCGAATTCATTGCAACTCACCTAGGCCTTCAATTCCTATTGATCAAGCCGACATTCCAGGCCCCTTGTTGACTTGCAGATACCATAAAAAACTACGTGCCTTGCTAATCCTGCAGTGCTCGGAACTGGACGTGCGTCGCACCAAATTGACTCCTCCGATGGTGAAGGTTTGAAGAATGAGCTTGACTTCCAATATTTATGCACTCCAAACATACCCGCATCTAGAATCTGCTCCATCTAGAATCCTCAACAGTTCTCGCAGATGTCTGTCCTAAATCATTCTCATAGGCCGCTGTATTACAGGGAAGAACCGCCTCGGAGCTGCCCATAGATGGTGGCAATTTTGAAGGTCTGTCCTTAATATGCAGTTGCGACAGTCACTGGACGGTGATGAGCTTCCAGGCTCTGTACACTCATAAATTCGTGGATCTATAATGATCTAGTGATATTCCACCCCTTCCGAACTTCCATATCAAAGCACAGCCATGATTGTCACGCACTTTGATCCTGAATCCTATTATGCAACTCTAATGACAAGTTAGCGAACTATTATAATTTGCTACAGTCAGCAGCAGTTAAAGCCTTACCAAGGCTGTTTACTTTGCGCAGTTCATGACTTAGTAAATGCACAGAAAGTTCGCATTGCAGCAGCATTGCACAGTAACTGAAGCTACATGCACAGTTATGCACAGCAATGCACAGTTGTGTAGTTCTTAAAGTTACACAGCTGCTGACAGATCTCAACTCAGCATTAGTAAAGAAAGGACAAGAATACTCTATTGCACAGTAAATAGTTTGCTTGTGTTGTGAATTAACAGGGCAAGGACAAATGTAGCTTACATACAAGTAATTCTCAAAGTAGTATAAAAGTAGCTAACTAAAAGTACGAAAGAGAGAGAGGGAGACGAAACCCAGGGAGTTACTTGCCCACAAGTACACTACCTTACACACCTCCTAGACCCGATACACACACCTGAAGTTATTGCTTCTCTACTGTTCATTAGAGAAATAACACTTAGCGAACTTTCCCTTCGCTAATACAGTTACCTATAACTTCGCGTGCTTACCTCTTCTCCAAAAACTTCGCTAGGAAACCTTTACTGGTTACCCTTGCGAAGCATCCTCGACGTTTTAAGTTCGCTTGCATACCTGTGTGCTTTAAAGAGCAATCCGCAGCTAGGATTGAAGCCCTTTAGCCACTAACAACCCAGTACCACCGTTTCTGAACTTAGGAAACAACACCACTTAACTCTTATAGAGTTAGACACCTTGGGGCCTTAGCTACCTTTCTCATAGAAGAGAAAGTTCGCTACCATTGCCCTTGTGATTCGACTCAAGATTGATACTGACTTGCTTGATATTAGGATCGTTTAGAGCTATATCTTGCTTGCACGTATTTTATCTTGGACAAAACCTCGCTCACATCCAGAGCACCAGCTTCATTAACTCACATAGAGTTCCCTGACCGAATCCGCAGCTAGGATTTCGACACCAAATAGTTCGCGCCGCATCTAGGTCGCCCCCGCTCAGCATACATCCACATTTACGCATCTTTTCCCTTCCAGGAAAGTTCGCATACATACTTTGAGCCTCTGAACAGCCTTCAGAGAATCATAACAAAGCGTAGCAATACTTCGCTACACCACCAGGAAGCTACAGTCATCGCACGGAGGTGCAAGACTAGACTCGCTAGAACCTGCCTTCAGATTCTGTGTTTGACTACACTTGCTGTTGCAGGTCTTGTGTTTTCTGCCCGCAGGAGTCTCTAGGTTCATCAACGGGCTCGTAGCTCTACACTGTGCCATCACCAAAAGAAGTATGCACTGCACAAGTAAACTGTATTTCCTGGTGAGCGCCGGGTAATAGAAAAGAGGTGAAGTCATACCTGCCAGGCTGCTGTGATGGAGGCGTGATGAGTGACACGTCTGAAGTCACACGAGATAAAGGATAAGATAAGACTTTTGAGATTAGCTTAGATTTCGAGCAGAGACAAGGTATTGGTGTAAATTGCAGAACCCGGATCCAGTACAGTACAAGCTGACTATATACTATAGTAGAATATCACATGTAACGGAGCCGGAGTAAAATAAGGAATAAACTCAATAGAAAGAATGTCGTACGAGTTGGACGCGGAGAGCCATAGGTATAAGAGAAAGGAGTGATAAATGAGTGACTGTAAAGTAAGTGGAATAAAGTATACGAGAAAGGAAGGAGTGACGGTGTTATGTAAGTGTGACAAACCGGGTATCGTTACATTCGCCCTCCAGAGAAATCACCGAGTTCTCTTCGATCAAAACTGATCAGCCTCCGCGGAAGCACTATCTCCCTCGGCCATCTCTTTGTCTCCCAACTCGCTGGCTTGCTCCTTGTCAACATAGGCGGCTTTCTCGACCATCGACATCTTCTTCCAACCCTTTGGCTTAGGCTTGACCGGACGAATAAAGGCCGCATCAAAGCCCTTGATGGTGGGCTCAGCTCGAGTCTTCTGTTTCTTTGGCTTCGAGCTGCTGGCCTTGTCATCTCCTCCCGTTGCCTCCCTGAAATGCTTGGACACCTGCCACGCCTGCCAACTCTCCTCGAATTTTGCCTGGCGTTTACCAGCCTGACGAAGCTGGTGGATGTAGATCTTCGTGTCAGGGATAGACATGGTTCCCAAGCCAAGCTCCTTGAAAAGGTATGTAGTGATGCTCTGGAACTTGGCGTCGTCGACGGCTTCGATGCCCCCTCGGATCTTCTTCGCATATTCGTCGTCATCACTGAAGAGGTGCTCGAACTTGACCGGCTCCCCCTCAATGACAACTTTGCTGGCGACGCGGTCGGTTGGAAGCCAGACCATGTGATAAGGGACATCAAAGGAAACGCAAGAGTTGTTGAAGATACGGGCAAGAGGGAAGTAGATGGCGGGGATGGGGTCACAGCAGATATCGAAGGTGCCCTTGTGAACGCGCTCGCTGAGGAGGAGGCACATGTGGATGGACTCGGAGTTGGTGAGGAATTTTTGGTTCTCCTCACGGTTGTTGACCGTCCAAAGTCCAGTGCCGTAGGAGTCAAGACCTAGGATAGTGAGGCGGGTATCGACAGGAAGGTTGGGAGCCATTGTAGCAGAGGATTTGGAAAGGAACTGGTAGTGAGAACGGTGTGGAGATAAAGCAGAGGGGAATAGAGGGATGCTAGGGTGCATTGCGGTCAATTTCTCCATGAATTTATTGAGCTGACCAACGGAGGGATTTTCCCAACCAGGATGAACTTCCATGGCAGACACCCAAACCTCCGACAGCCCCAGAACATCTAATTCATCGTCCTCAGGAGCTGGTGCTCGGCTGTCTCTAAGTTGTGAGACATCCGAAATCCCTAGTGCGTCAAAATATTCTCCTAGCACATCTAAATGGTCAGCCTTTTCGTATGGCAACCATGTCACATCTCCTGACTTCCATTTCACTTTGAATAGGGAGTCCGTCTTCGAACCAGAATGGCCTATGACTTGTTCTACAGCCCATTCTCCTGACGTCTCGTCAGTCAATCCCATTTGGTTTTCTGCTCTGCCTGGGAATAGTCGGTCATCATTTGGGATGTGGACCCTCAACAACGATGCATGAAATACATCGTGAATACCTCTCGCCTTCAAGTTCGACGGAAGCTCCACTCTGAATGACCCATTCCCAAAGTCCTTCAAGATAGGATAAGGTCCAATGTACTTCGGATTCAGCTTGCGGGCTAGGCCTTTCGGGAACGATATATTCTTGGTCGAAATATATACAAGATCCTTTTCCATGAATGGAATGGCACGTCGTTTCCTGTTTGCATCCCATGTCTGCTTAACCCGTGATTCCAGAATTGAATCGTGGGCAGAAATTATAGCCTGCTTCATCCGCATTGCAAAAACACGCACGCCAGGGTATTCAGTTTTGGCGGCATTATCCCAAATCATGGAATGCGGCATCCGTCCATTGTTCAGGAAAAAGGGTGCGTAACCAGTGATCTCCGAACGAGCTGAGTTAATCGCGAATTCAATAGCGGGTAACATCACTACCCAATTCTTTTGATCAGCCGCTATGCATTGTCTCAGCATAGCACCGATAACCCTATTAGCCCATTCCGTTGAGCCATCAGTCTCAGGATGGTATGCACTGGACATCTTTAGCTTCGATCCAATCAAAGAGTGAAGGTGAGACCAAAATATACTTGTGAACAGAGTATCACGGTCGCTGACTATTCCTTTGGGCAGGCCGTGAAGCTTGTAGACCTCTTCGAAGACTAACTCGGCTACTTCTTTAGCTTTGTAGTTCATGCGGCTGGGCACTAGGTGTACCATGCCCGAGAGTTTATCAATGATAACTGTTAACATGTCAAACGTTCCATCTCGGTTGCTAGACTCTGGTAAAAAATCAATAAAATCAATTCCGATGATCTCCCAAGGATAAGTGGGTGGCGTCAAGGGATGTAATAAGCCATAAGGTTTCTGAGTGTTATCCTTCGTTCGCTTACATGTTACACACGATTTGCAGTAGCTTTCAACATCACAAGCAATTGATTTCCACCAGACGTGGTCTCGAAGGTATGCCAAGGTTTTGCGAGTACCTAAGTGTGCCAATAATGAATGAGCTTCATCAATGACAATTTCCTTAACACTTCGCCCTTTGTGCACGTAGTCAGGAATGCACAGAAGTTCACGGTCTTCAAGTTTCAAATAAATGAGTCCCTCTCGATGTTCAAAATTTCGAAAGTCCTTAGGTTTGGCTAGGATTTTTCGAAATAAGGTATCGCCAGCATAGCGATCTCGAAGTACAAAAGCAAGATCAATTTTGGGATGTCCGTTAGCAAGTACATCCGTGAACGAAGTATTATTCGGCGAATTTTCATGTTCTTCAGGTGGCTGTGCCAAGGGTTCCTGATTCTCGATCGACGACGAGGGCAAAACAGCTTCCGCTAGCTTCGTCTCTTCTTGCACATTCTCGTCGCCTTGTTCGTTCACAGGCTCAAAAGTCTCGATCTCTGGTACTGCCATTTGCTTGGGCTTGGACTTGGGATAGGATTTGGGTTTGGATTTGGGTTTAGGTACGTCTTCATTTGCACCCTCGCCCTCCTTCCGTCGTCTATGACTAGACACAGAATCACCATGACTTTGCAGTTTTCTGGGAACGATATCATTATCAAGACCCCTTGCTTGCGCAGATGGCCGACGACTGGTCCGAAGTGACATCGCATTCAATTGGACGCCCTCCGGCACGAGGCAAGCAGCCTCTATTCCCACTAAAATGGGCATGGACACGCCGTGTGTCTCGATTGAATCGTTGTCGATCACGTCGTGATAAGTGTACACGCCACAAGCCCGTACCGTGCCAGGAGACTCATTAGACCACAGACGGGACAAGGAGTCGGTGAGCACATTCTGTGCCCCTGGAACATACTGAACTTCAAAGTCGAATTCGCCCAACTTTTCCATCCACCTGGCCTGACGTCCGGACAGAGTTTTCTGGTTGTAGAGGTGGATGAGACCCTTATGATCAGTGATCCAGGTAAAGTGCAAGCCTTGCAATATATCCCGGTGTCGCAACATACATTCGACACCTGCTAACATTTCTATCTCATGTACAGGATAGTTCTGCTGCACGGGGTTCAACTTCGCTGAATAGAACGCACATACGACGCCTTTTCCCCAGGTTTCACCTTGGATAATATACGCGGCAATCCCAGTGCCACACCCATCGGATACCAACCATACCGGCTTCGCATCCTTCGAATAGTCAATGGGTACTCTGTGATTCGAACAACAAGCACTCGCTAAGGCCTTCGCCTCTTCAAATGCTCGCTGTTCCGTGTACGTCCAGCGAAATGGTGTTGTTGAACCTGTCAATGTTGATAGCTGGCCCATAGGGATGCGAATCTTTGCAATATCGTCCGCCAGCCAACCAAGCAATCCCAAGAAACTCAAGAGAAGGTCTTTGTTCGTAGGCGTCGGCCATTTTAAGATGGCATCGACCTTGTCAGGATCCATGCGTATACCGTGATAGTCAACTATGCGCCCCAGCACCTTCAGTTCCTTGGCCAGAAAATGAACCTTATTTTCCCCAAGGTAAAATTTTTCCTTCTTCAAGATATCAATTATCAACCTGACGTGCTTCATGTGTTCCTCCAGGCTATTGGAATACACTATGATATCATCCAAGTAAACATCCATAAATCTGCCAATATAGGACGAAAAAATATGATTCATTATGGCTTGAAAGGTAGCGGGGGCATTGCAATCCCCCTGCTGCATAACTAAGCTCAGCATATTCCCGTCCGGTGTTGATATGGCGGTCCTGTCAACATGCGCAAGCTCGACTCTAACCTGCTCGTAAGCATCGCTAGAGTCCATCAACGAAAAATATTTCATGCAAGCTACTCGCCTCAGGATCCCGTCTATGTCGGGTAAAGGCGACGCCAACTTCTTAGTATTCGCATTCCGTGCGTGCAAATCTACTACAGTCCTCAAAAGGACCAACACAGGCTTCTTGATCAACAACATGGGGACCGTATTTGTTGCGGTAGTCACCTTCCAGCGACCTGTTTCGATATAAGCCTTGCGCTTAGCATCCCATTGCTCGCAAAACATTTCTGGGCAATGAGAAGGTCACCAAGGACATATCTTTTCAGGCTCTATCAAAGGTATCTGATGGTTTATAGCATGCAACGGCGGCAGTGGAGTTTCACTCGCTTTTTTGAACAATGGGCGTGTGTATTCAATCAAACTTTCGCGAAAAGATCGCAACGATTCCTCATAGATCACAGTAGCCTGAGATTCCAAGACTCCTACAGCGGGACCCTGCATTGGGCGAGGTACTATGGACCCAATAATCACCTTAGAACTATTGAATCCAACAGTAACCTCGTGCTGGTACAACCACGGCATACCCAAAATAACATCATAACTCGATAAATTCGCCACATCAAAGTAACATTCACTTTTCAACATCTGATACTCGAATTGACAACGTACTCCACAGTTAATTTTCGACCGGGAGCCTTGCACGGCCATTTGCAATGGCAAAGGTACAGCTAAAACTATACGCTTCAACCCCAGCTGATCAACAATCATAGTGGAAATGAAATCTCCCATAGATCCTGTATCAATCAACGCATGGCAAGGGTGCCCGTTGATCTTCACGACAATTACAAGAGTATGAGGAATCTTCCGTCTCGCATCACAAATGTTGGCCAAGTTTCGCTGCACTGCTACAAAGTCGCCTCTTCGAGCCTGAGTGGCATTGAGCTCGAGGCAATCAAAAAACTGTTGCCATTTAACGCTGTGTTGTCTTTCTGCTGAAAGCAAGGACTGATGTTCCAAGTCCAGGTCCATTTTATTCATTTCGAACAATAGGTAACCCCAGACGGCGTACTCGACATTGGGATCATCCGATCCATCCCAAACATCCACGGCATTCCGCTCTCGAAGCTCGTGCGCCAACCGAGTGTGGTACCACCTTTCCAAATCAAAATGGAATTCCCTCAGCAAAGATCGGGACAAAACCTCGAAACGTTTGCGGTGCCTGTCTTCCAAGATCACCCATTCATCCCCATAGTCTGGGGGCTCGCACCGAGCATGCGGCCAGTCATCCGGCATATCATAGAAGTCGACAATACGGAAGCGACCTTCCTCAGACCCTCTCCAATCGGAAGAATCAAACTCGTGATCCCCAGGGAACCAACGATTTCTCAGGTAAGTAATCACCTCAGATTTAAACGGCGGTTGCATCTTCTCACCAGAGATCCAGTGACTCTGGGTGGGCCAATCCATTGAGGGAATTCCCACCATGATGCTTCTTTCCTGCGCGTACCACATGGCCAGCGGGAAGTTTTCAGTTTCCAACCAGTCAGTCCAGATCAAAGTTTCGCAAGGAAGATGCGTCCCCAAGTATCGTCTATCCGTGATTACATGGTGCGTGTTCAAATATCTTTCCACTTGGAATCGTCCCCAAGGGGAAATAATGTCACATTTATTGTCTAGCACACTCGCATGATCACCTGGGTAAGGACCATGATAATCCAAGACCCACTGGGCATTCTGGGCCATGGTATCTCCAAACGAACGTGGACGGCAACTTTCCTTCCGCCCGTAGGAATGTATAAACGAGAACTTCTCTTCAAAACTATATGGGTAATCATTGCTTAGTTCACTATAAAACCACAGACCCCTTCGGGCTTCTGGTTCTATTGACTCCCTAGGTATGAAAGGTAGTAACTGCATGGGAGGAGGCCGTTCCATCTCCTCCTCATTATGTTCATCCCAGGGTTGTGGAGGCTCAATCGATGTGAGTCCGTGTCTCAAAGGAACATCCCAAATGTTAATGACAAGGTCGCCATCATCCCATTCACCGTACAGCGGACTACGCAACAGGGGAGGGACAATGTCAAGGTCCAGTTCATCACTGTTCAACAATTCGACTTGGCGACACCAAGCGTCTATGTCTTCACTTCGATCCGACCCGCCGTCAACAGGGTCGGAGACGTGTTCATCAATCTCAGGGATAGGATCCAATCGAATAGCGGTTTCCGCTACCAAGTAATCAACAATCTCAACCATGTCTTCATTCTCAGGACACGAATCCCCATCAGTAGGTGATGTGGAACCGGCATCCATTTCCATCAAGTAACTGATAACACTATTCAAGAGCATCTCGCGGACGGATGCTGCATCGACATCAGAATCGTCATCGAGGGCATTCATACCCAAGAGATCCCAGATGTGATTGAACAATACTTGATACGGGATTCGACGCCGAATCCCTTCATCTACTTCACCAGGGTCGGTCTCGCACCAGTCCAAGCTATGGCACTCGATGCAAGTATGACACTCATGCTGTGACGATTCAGAAGAATTCTCAGATGACAAGACAGTTTCCCAATCAGAGGAATCTTTGTCCTCGTTGATAGACGAGTCATCCTCATCTGGCCATGTTGATGAATCATCATCTGATGAGTCCGACTCACTCGAGGCCAAGACCATTTGGAGGTCAGGGCAGTCGTCCTCGGAGTCAAATTCATCAGAGGCAGATTCGTCATTTATCAGCCAACGCATCATCCCAACCTTTAGTTCATGCAAGTCTTCGGTTGTATCAGCTAACCCACGCAAGTTTTCAAAGTTCACGTTCGAGCTCGAAAAACCAGGGGGTTTATTGTTTCTCTCAGAAGGTACGTTCTTCCCATCAGGGCATTGGCGTGCCATATGACCGGATTTACCACATCGATAGCATAGGCCCTCGCTTTTAAAGCGCGCCTTCTCCTGCTCTGACAATTCTTTTCGCTTAGGATGAGAGTCTTTACTCAAATTCCCATTAAACTTTGCCTGTTTCGAACCTCCTGCTTGCTTATTGGAGAAAGTCCTTTTTTCAAAGGGACGTTTCTTTTTGAAATGAGTCTTAGGCGAGTGAGAGCGCTGGTGGTTTTGGGATCCACTCGCTTGGTTGCCCGAAGACAGTTGCAGATCCGACTTGTGAGCCTTGTTCTTTGATCCACCTTTCGGCTTATCAATTGACTCTATCACCTCAGTCAACTCCGCCGCATGAAGGACGTCCTTGTATTTTGAAAATTCTGGATGCAATTTCTCTCTCCAGAGCCCCTTTTGAATATCAACGCGAAGTCCAGTCCACAGACGATCGACGTGTTCTCGTTCACTGGTAATCCCAATAGTGTTCCACAAACGACGAAGGGCAGCATCGTATTGCTTCACGGTAAGCTCATTCTGAAAGCATTTTTTCAGTTTACGGCGTTGCTCCATTCTATAAGTCAACGGGAAGCAGTAATTATACAGCTCCTTGAAAAATGAAGTAAGACGCCATTCGCGAGCATTGTCCTCAACAAGATCCTCATAGAAATCTGCAGCTTCTCCAGTCAGGAAGGCTCCCAACTTTTGAACCCGTTCACGGCGAGGAACGCCACCTTCATGGACGTATGCCATCCCATCGTTCAAGAATTTCAAGAATAATCTTGAGTCCGCCTCACCATTGTATTTGACGGGCGGCACTGGCTTCAAAATCATTCTTCTTTTTGGACGGTGAGCCCTGTTTTCTTCCTGCAAATGCTGTCGACAGAGACTACGATTAGCCATGATCAAATAACCGTCTTCCTCCGAACCAGAGGAATGACAAGGCACAGATCCCGCATCATCACTCAAGAAGTCAGACTCTGACCCTCTTGACGATGAGCTGGACGAGTTCGAGGAATCACTGGGAGGATCGCCTCCAGTGGCCTGAAGACCGAATACTCTGCCCAAGTGGCTGTCAGGGTCAATCTGGTCACTAGGATTGACGAATTTCTTAGGTACTTTAGAAGGCTTAGGCTTCTTTGACTTTGAGGGTTTGTGCACGATCTGTTCAATCTGCTGCTCCATAAGATTAGACAGTTGAGCCGAAGAGCTTCGATGTTTCGGCGATTCACGATCGTTGTCCTTTGGTTTCACCGAAGGTTCGTGACTCGAAGCCCTTGATTTCACTGAGGGTTCATGACTCGAGACCTTTGAAGGTTTTTTGTTCTTTGCATTCCTCACAAGGTACTCAATTTCATCCTCGTCCATTACTTCCTCAATGGTTACTGACGGTCGCTTAGGTTTATTCTCCTTAGCCTTTTCAGGCTTTGAGTTGTTCCTGCTCTTAAGAACAGGTGTGGTCAGGGCAGATCCCGGACTGGTGTCGAAGGGCATGGTTACTGGTTGTCCGATCAAGGGTGAAGGAACAACTGGCTTGGGGGTTATTACACCCGCACTGGGCTGTCGAGAAGCTTCAGTAGAAGGTTTCTCGGGTGTCGGGGCGCTGCTTGGAACTGTTTCCTTTGAGCATCATAGGCTTGCTGTAATGCCTTTGATTTGTCCTTTTGAACCTTGTTCCAAAATGCAAATGCTTTACGTTGTGCATCCATGTCCGTCTTGCCTTCGTCAAGACGAACTGCTCCCCAGTTTCCTGTATCAATACCTTTCCCTTTCCCGGAGGATGGGCCCTCCCCACAAGAAGCAGAATCGGTCTCCCAGGAACTCTCGTTTCCTGATTCATCGATGAGAACAATAGCTTCCATCCTTTTACGGATAAGCTCTTGTTCAGCTAAGGTTAGCTTGGCCTTAGCAGCACTGATTGGAGTTTCTTGTTCTCCATAATTCTGAGTATTGTTAATACTTGCGTGCAATTGCTTTCTCACTCTGGTTACAGTGGATCCAGAATACTGAGATAAATTGGGAGTAGGTAATACAGGACTAAAGGTACGTTTACGACGTCCATACTGCACTACCTTCCACAGAGTGGGATTGGTATCTTCTTCCTCAAAAGGAACATCAGAGCCACTGGCATCAGAGCCAATGGGTGAAGAGACAAAAGGAGTTACAAAACCCGCTGACCCATCCTCAGACCTGACAGACGGTGAAACCATGCCTGTCGGGACAGGGATGGGAGAAGCAGCCTGGCTAAATAGCTGAATAGGACTGCTTGACTCTCGTTTAACCGAGGGGGTATCATCAAGCGGGGTAAGTGGAGAATTAAATGGCAACGCACCTAGACGCTCCGTGGCTCTCAACCGTCGCTGTCGGGAAGCTTTGGGAGTTCCTTGTGCCACTCGGCAGCTCCTAAGATAATAGACTTTGCCAGGGGTAGCCATAGAAGATTATTTTTGGATAAATGATTTGTCGAAATTAAAATTGTCGAAAGTGTTGGTATAGACATCAACGAGGAAGGCCGGGTTGATCAGACCAGGATGATCCATTGGCAACAAGAAAAGAGATTTAAGAAATAAGTGTAGAGTGTACCAAACTTGTCAAAATATGTGACGGAGGCGTGATGAGTGACACGTCTGAAGTCACACGAGATAAAGGATAAGATAAGACTTTCGAGATTAGCTTAGATTTCGAGCAGAGACAAGGTATTGGTGTAAATTGCAGAACCCGGATCCAGTACAGTACAAGCTGACTATATACTATAGTAGAATATCACATGTAACGGAGCCGGAGTAAAATAAGGAATAAACTCAATAGAAAGAATGTCGTATGAGTTGGACACGGAGAGCCGTAGGTATAGGAGAAAGGAGTGATAAATGAGTGACTGTAAAGTAAGCGGAATAAAGTATACGAGAAAGGAAGGAGTGACGGTGTTATGTAAGTGTGATGAACCGGGTATCGTTACAGCTGCCAAAGAAAGCTATTCTACAGCGGAACCGGTGGTAAACAATAAGTCATACAAATAGCCAGTAATAGCAAGAGAAAATCAAGTGAGCGAAGCAAGCACAGACATGCAGGAGAGATACGAGGAAGACAGTAGTAAGGTGGGAAGCAGGAGATAATCGGATAGAGCAATCGGAAGAAAACGGCACTGAATAGAAAAAAAGTCCCACGGTCGGCTGGGGCGGATAAGTCGGCAAATGCCGTGATGGATTGATTCCTCGAATAGAATTTTCCCACGGTAAGCTCAGGTTTGCATAATAACCGAAATCCTATATACATAGGACTCGGAAAGTATGATGATGAGACGGGTGACGACTGGTTTGATGGGCGTTGCATTGAAAAGGGGCATGTGCGGGTATTCAACGCAGGATCAGTAGAAGGGCATGATCGATGTGGGGAGTTGGTCGTCAAAGCCACAAACGGGATCAAGCACACATTCAAAATCCACGTCACCCACCAATTTCCGATACCTGAAGATACGTACACACTGCTTGGTGACACTTCGTACTGGTCCCACAATTGGGCTGTAGGGAGACGACTGCCAGATCAGAGATTCGAGAAGGTGTCAGTGATTGTGATAGACGACGACCTCTTTGAAAGCCAGAAGCTGAGGGCTCTCGGTTTGGTGGAATCTCACAACGTACTTGTCTGATTTGACTACCAGTAGGGAGAATTCATCACGGTTTTGATTTCCCGGCGTCGACAACCACGTCTGGAAATCAGACAGGCAGAAGGAGCGTTGTCGAGTCATAGAATTCTGTGATAGTGGGATCAATTAATCTAATACAACATGTTCTGCGCAGGTCCGCGTCAATAGTCAGGATGAACAACACACTCGAGCTCGTGAAGGCACAAATGAAATTCCTGCCGAGGGTTAGGTGTTATCGGGCCGTGCCCAACCCACATCCGAGCTCAACAACCATTCCTCAAGGCATCATGCATCACGCCCCATGGCGGCCCTTCACACTGCAGCCATCGAGTCGTCATCTCTGACCCTGCATCCTGGTAACGTTGCCCTCCTGACAAATTCATCCCTCTGTTGCCTCACTTCGACCCTCTTCATATTCCACTGGCGACGCGTCTGACCTCTTTTCCTTCAAGTCAAAAACGAAAAAATTGCCTCAGTTCCAAAAGGAAATTTGACCACCGTCGAGCTCAAGAATGGACGAGTGAGGACTGGAGGGCATGTCTTCGTTGGGACGTGTGGGGATCATAGTAGGGAGACGCAAGCTCCGAGGACTTGCATCTCTCTTCCCTCTTCTACTCTGTAACCTGCATTTAATACGAATAACTCTAAAAATTCTGACCAAAGATGTACGACTCGCTGTGCTCATTCAAACCAATCCCTATGGCGAGTGAGCATTAAGGAAATATGTACATACTTCGAGTAACCACGAGCTATTGCGAATCTGTCTCGCAGTCCACACTTGGCTGAGTTAGAGTAAACGCCGCATTAAAACTGACAGAATAATACATTGCCAGGTTGTTGAGGCGGCGGTTGTTGGGGCGGGAGGTCTCGTGAGCGGTACCAGTTCCCTATTCGGATTTGTTGATTGATCGAAGCTTTTGCTTTTAACCACGACAACGATGGCGACCAACGAAGGGTGAGCTTTTTTATATATAAAATTATCTCTTCGCGTCTTTCTTGGGCCTAATGCTCTGCAGGTCAACGTTGATACTTCAATACTACCCGGTAGCAGAGGTGGACTTTGTTCAGAAAGGTAAGGATTTGGTACCACTGTTATTTCCTCGAACTCTTACCCTTTCTTCGCTAGCTCATGTTTGCTTTACTCTGGTGAGCTATCAACTTATTACTCAGTTTTAATCTTTCCTTATCTTTGTTCTCCTAGGTCTATTCTAGCGGCCGTAGTCAACACGCCTATGGATAGTTTGGTATTCGCGCAAGGTTCGTAGTTTATGGCCTATATTTCTCTCGCGATCCAACCCTTTTTTTCCTTTTTGTAGCCACGCCATTCTTGCAAGATTAGAAGACGCGGCCATTTTCTGAACGAGGACGTCAAACAGCCTATCGTTATCAAGCTCAACGACGACGACGTTGATCCCCCCTCCCAGTCTACGGCTCCCAATAGATCTACTGGCCCTCAAGCTCGACAACGACGGTTTTCCCCCTCTTCCCAGTCTGCGACCCTCAGCACATCGACTAGCCCCCAAGACCTAATGCGCGGCGTTGAATCTCACGACGTCGGTGGATACACATTCGTGCAGGGAAGTTTAGTGGAGGTAAGGATTCTTGTATCCATTCTCTATGGGTTTACTAACGAATACTCGGTCTTGAAGAGACAGCCAACACCACACGAACATTCTACAATATCCCGGTCTCCTTATATATTTACCTAGTATTTGTATGGATTCCCTCATGAACCGCGCGACCGCCTGTTCTCGTCAACGCAGCCATTCTGGTAGCTCACTGCAAGGTACGCAATAGCTCCCTATTCCATCTTCTGACTGACGCCGTCTTCAGTCGTGACACCGAGTCGATGACAGACGATACGGGTTGTCCGGCTGTTTTCTCAAGGTAAGGCATCTCACTGACGACGCCCGAGACTACACTAACAGAAATTTCTATCCATTCTAGCAGCGATTTCTGGAACTACGGTCGTCTGCGGCGCATATCGATCCCTCAACACTTTCCGGCGCGTGGTGTTTAGTGTAACGATGAGGGCGGATGGAGTGTGGGGAAGCACCGTCTGTAGTCGCAGGAAAGATCGGTGGGCCTCTTGTCAGAACGTGTTTTTTCAACGGTAAGCCCTTGCATGCACGATACCCGAGACAAAGCTAATACAAGATTTTGTCCAGTCCAGCGCCGATGTTTGGGGCTACGGCCATTTATAGGTTGCGCCTCCGTCGAGTATCGATCCCTCAACGGTTTCTAGTTTCTGAAGCTACGGCCTTTTTCAGGCGCGTATCGACCCCCCCCCCCTCCGGCGTGTGGTGTTTAGTGGAACGATGAGGATGGATGGACCGTGGGAATGCACCACGAAGAAAGATCAGTGTGGCTCTTGGAACATGGTTTGTCAAGGTAAGCCGTTTGATGCAAGATACCCGAGACACAGCTAATACAAGATTTCGTTCAGTCCAGCGTCGATGTTTCGGGCCACAGCCGTTTATAGGTTGCGCCTCCGCTTCTGCCGAGTGTAGATGCCTCAGCAGCTTCTCAAGTGTGGTCTTCGTAAGCCTTCCTTAGTTCCATCTTGAAACTGTTTATTAACAATAGTCTAAGGCATGTACCCCGAATCGTACCTCCTCTGTCAGTCAACGTGCGCGCGGGAAGTTAGGAGGGTGCGCGGAGGACGTGGGATGAGAGTAAAGGCCCGTGGTAAGCCACTTGACTGACATCCTAATGGTACAGGCTACTGACTAGTTTCTAGCTATGCTCGACGTCAACTGAATGCACTCGATTCATCACACATCTAGTGAGTATTTTGGTAATTTCTATTGATTCAATCTAACGACTTTGCTACAGAGCTTCGAAACGGACGTGGGTGCACACACTCCTTTCCATGTGTGCAGGGAGTGCGGAACACCACTACGCGCGCGGCGCGCACAGGGAGATGGATTTGCGCGGAAGTCGACCGGTAAGCTGACTCGGCGGAGATCGTCATCCGACCACTGACCAGTTCTGTAGGCAGACGATATGACTACAGGACGTACCCTTCCCGTCCGCCTCCTCGTCTGCCGGTCACGACTCGCCGTTAACAAAACGATTTGGTACTCGGGTGTCGTCACTCGATGACACGCATCTTGAGAGAGGACACGCATTCACAGTCGGCAGAGAGGAGAAGAAAGTGCGGAGGGAGGGAACAATACCATGCCCGCTGTTGAGATTCAAGACTTGCGCAGGAAGCTGGGATGATATGCGGAGGGAGATGGACGTGCGAGAGACCTCAGACGAGAGCAAACACCAACGGTACACACACTTGGCTGACATCCTCCTGGCAGCACTGACTAGCTCTGCAGGCCGACGGTATAGACGCAGGACACAGTTCCCCATTCGCCTCTTGTGAAGTCTGTACACGATTTATCACCCATCTAGTAAGTCCTTGCGGTAATTTCTATTGATTCACCACTAATGACCTTACTACAGTCATGTGAAATACGGACAGATGGCGGGCGTCCAGAGTCAGCATGGGGGAGGAGAGGGAAGGGTGTGCGGGAGTGTGCATGGGGAGGGACAGTGTGTGTGGGCGCGCGGGGAGGGACGTCGCCGAGTGCGGGCTATTACTAGTAGATGGAGGGTGCTTGGTGGAGGGAGGGTCGGTCGCGTGGCTGTGAGGGAGGCCGTCGGCGGAGGAGTGACCGGTAGTCGAAGGGAGGGATGGTCCTGTGGCTGTGAGGGATGGTTGGAGGGACGTGTGGCTGTGGAGGACGGTCGGAGGCTACTCTTTATAGAGACGGGCCTTTTCATGGAGAACGGGAGGTGGAGTTTTAGCAGGGACTTAGAGACAAGCGATTTGCGTCAGGATGCGGATGAGGATTGGACAGGACAGAGAACGCGAAGGACAAGCAGAGACAGGCGAGTTTCGGAGGACGGCGGACAAGGGAAGGACTGCCTTTATATACTTCAGTCTACTGCGCACAGTTTTGCCCGGCATGCCTAAAAATAGTATACCTCGCATTCTTGTTCCTGTTTTATACAGCTAAGATTGCCACGGCCACGTTAACATGATTCCTAGCAATTACTGGCCCTGTCAGTTCGTATACACATTCCTTCCTTTCGCCTAGCTTTCTGCTCACGGATTGAACAGCCACGCTGGTCGAGCTAGATATGTACTGCTAGCGCTTGGCTCACCATCAATCGGTGACGTTTATAAGGAAGAATGCACTTACGCATATGTATCCACCAGTCCCGTGGACACTGGCCGTCATACTACTGCTTCTCCAGTATTATCGGAACTTGTAGGATCGTAATTTCCCCACCCCTAAGGTATTCGCAAAATACACAGACAGGAGAGTATCCCGTTCATGCAAATAACCAACGTAGTCTCCCGTTCAAGTCGTTTCAACGGGAGACCGACGTTGGCTGTTGTGGGTCCAACTCGCCTAAAACAAAAAAAGTAGTACGAGCCCCGAAGGACTCATGCGATGTGCAACTGTGAACCATAAGTCTAACCCCGAGCGACCTACCTTTTGAGAGACAACAGCGTGCTGAAATGGAAGTAAGTTAGCAGCTGGCCTAACATATCAAACAAAGTCAGCTCACCATATCTCAGTGCCACGAATGCCACATCGAGTCAACCACACCACGCCGTTATCCAACCCCGAGTCCTCCTCAAACGGCGTCTATTTAATCAGACGCAACGGGTTAAACGGGGGTGAATAGCGGCGTAAGGCGGTTGACTCCTGCATGTCGATTGCAAGACAAAATGAAATCCTGAATGATAGTCAGCGTGGGCACGATCTAGAAGAGGGTGCACTCACAAGAAAAGCCTCTTCAAGGCGTGCCTAAGCTGTCGCATTCCCGAACTCCCTCCCTCTCCCATCCACTCCTCACCAGATGCATCAGCGCAACGTCATTGACAGAAGCTTAGCTCGAAGTCTCAGGAGGGGGACTTCGATGTCGCCCGCAGAATGCATGTGAGGACGTCGAGATCTTGCTCCGCGGACGACAATCCATGGCCTCGGCATAGAACTCGCTGCCTCCACCACTACCCGAGCATTGTTGAAGCTGGAAAGAGTGGGCGGAGGCGTCGACGCGGGCATGGGCGAGTGGTTGGGAACGTATCATCCCCGAGAAACAGTCCGCGCGGAGAGGATGAGATAGGGGTCCGCGTCCTCTTCACGCATCTGCAGCCGATCGTGTTCGACCCTCCTATTCACTCGACTCCCCATATCCTCCTACCAGGAAGTGATACGTCGTCTTTGGGCAAAAATCGGCCCTACGGCTGGCGCATCCATTCATGGGAGGCATGTCGGATTACTTTGCAAAGAGAGAACCATTGCCAGAAGGAGGAGGAAGATGTTAAAGAGGTCGGAGGGCGAGAACGTAGGAGCGAGGGCCAGATGATGGAAAGCCTAGGTGCGAGAATATTAGGCATGGAAGCTGGAAGAACAAAGCACGAAATGAAAACTCACCTTCGTTAAAGGTTGGGGACACGTCCGCACCCGATCTCCCCCTATTGCAAGTGCCACCATCTTTCCCCTTCCTCAACAGCATACCCCCGCTCCCCGGAACACGATACATCGTCTTGGGCCAAAAATCGGCCATATTGCTGGCCCAGACACTTGTGGAGACATCGTTAGAGTAATCTGAAACGGAAGGAAGACGGCGTTAGTGGCTGGGTCGCAAATCAAAGAAGCAAACGAAGAAGCGAGGAGTTTAGCGGGCGGACAACCTACGTGAGACGACATTAGTCTCAAGAAAACGAAGCGCATGAATGTAGACGTACCTCGCTGAATGAAAACGAGCTATGTGCCTTCATCGACATTTCAAACATCTTTCCAACATGTAGATCCCTCCTCCATTCAAATCCCTCCACAGTAGGAGGCCCACTACGCGTCACCTCGCTCACCGGAAAGGTATACGTCGCCTCGGGACAAAATACGACCCTTAACTGGCCTATCTTCGTGTTGAGTCGAATGGTGAGAGAATGTTACAAACGCGGAGTCAGTCGGTATGGGCGGAGGAAGAGGTCGGCGATGTCGTATAGCGAGTGGGTAGACGAACTAAGTAAGAGCACGTTAGCCCTAGAAAAGTCAGATGGGAATGTCCAGCTCACAAACGCCTCGCCTTCACGAGCATCTTGAAGAACCCGGGAACTCCCTCCCTCAAAACTCCTCCATGAAATCGTCCCATTGTACGCCTTGGTCATTGTTGCGTGCCCCTTGCTCGGTGGAAAGCGATACGTTGCCTCGACGCAAAACACGAAGGTAATGGCGACACTGAATCTTCAGGGTAGTATTGGCCGTTGATAGCAAGTGGCGTGAGCGAAGACTTGAGGCCGTGGGGTAGCGGAGGATCTATGAGGAGTCATATGAGTCAAAGAGAAACCGAATATCAATTTACTCACCTTCGCGTCCAGAGGAAACCCGTGCGCCGATCCAAGCAGAGTACGAGATTTGCGAGGTCCTAAAGTCGTTGTGCAAATAAGAAAAGACAACAAGTAGGAACAAAAAAAACTCACTCGGGAAACAAAGATGCACGAGAAGACGAGGCTGACGTTATGCATGGAAGACATGTTCAAGGATATCACCTACGTAATGGTATTGCAATGAACATTTCATTACAGCAGTTTTCGCATCCAGCGTTATACTAAGGGTAGTCAAGACAAGGCATGCTATTTTGCCGCTCTCTTCCATGTTGCTTGTATGCAATCAGTGAATGAAATGAATAATACGACAGTAGTGTTCGTAAACTCTCGCCTGACCGCACATCCGCATCGTCGGCTTTGAACTAAAAGACGCCGCTTTCAACAGATCATTATATCTTCTCATTGCGCAGCCTTTGGACAGAAGAGCAGGCACACATATAACAGTATCACGAAATTTTGATATCAGCCCCGTCGTACCCATGAACCCACCCGGAGGAAACGACATAGAAGCCTTGGTCGGAATAAAGATGTGGCAGGGGTGTAGGTGCTAAAATTGTCACCGGAGATCAGAGAAGTAGGAGAAAGTTTAGTCAATGTACGTACCACATACAAATCCAGCCCACAGAGCGAGGCTCCCTCTAGTAAAATATGAAGAACCCCTAGGGTATTTGCGCGCACACTGCTTTCCAGTCATCTAGGGAACTTTCGTCGTCGTCGACATGGGGAGCGGTTACGCGTTCCTTGGATCGTTGGAGTAAAGAATCTGAGTCCGGTATCGATACAAAGGCCACATACGTACCGCAACGAGATACTATAGCATATATGCGCCTCTTTCAACTGCATTTTGCGGTGGGACCCTAGAAAGTAACGATAAGCAACTTTTTGAGGAGGTACCCTTCGGCAATGGGCTTACCAATACGAGCTCACCAGGCGTTGGCAGTGTCGAGATTTGGTGATGGCAGAACTGCCTATGATTCGCAGTCTTGCTAGTACTGAATGCATAACTAAAATAGAGAAAAGTTGAGAAAATCTTTCAAACAAATGCAAAATGCACACACCAGATTCTCGAGACACTCCTAAGTGACACTTGCTACTGGTGATACAAGGGTGAGGTTGAGCACGTAAAACACGTCGAACTCTGCAGAACGCTATTGTTGTTGAATCATTGTCTTCTTGGGCACCGGGAGACGGATTCTGAGAATGATTTTCTCCGAGACAGATGAGCAGGCGAAAGTGGGAAGCAGTACTTCTGAATGACTACAGAACGGCATGAATTAACGGGTTCCATGAAGGTTCGATAATTCAACTCTGATTTGGAAACAATCCTGTTGAGCGATATCACGACTTTTACTTCAGAAGAACTTACCGATGTACCCTAAAGCACTTTTGCGGAGAAAAGAAGCGGCGGCCATGTTGGCTGCGCCCCGGATGATGTCGCGATATCCCAGGGATGAGCGTGTCAGCGAGGCAGTGGGGCCTCCACATATACAAAGGTCGCTTTCAGCCGAGATAGAGGTTCAGGAAGGTTGGTATCATGGGGGCAGTACAGGCGCGCGCGGGAGTATCTAAGAAATATTAGGACAATCACACGCTAGGGAAGGTCGGCATTACCTGGTGTTTGAACCTTCCAAAATCGATAAAACGCCGGAAAATCAGAACAGGGTCTGCCTCGTTGACTTCATGAGCGAATAGATAAACTAGTATGTGTATGCATAAGAAAAGCTCCCGGAAAGACAGAAGATGCTGGTACCTGTACCAATATCATCGCCTGGCATGCTCATAAATCGGGGTTTTCGGATGCGCCCTCTACGTATATCAGCGATGTCGACAAGAAATTCGGGAATGCGCATACCAGTTGAGACCAGGGTACACGTAGCCAAAGAAACCGGTCCAAAAATGACAGTTCCTCATCATAGCCTTAGCTTGATATTCTTAGTCGATGCCAAGGCCTGGTTTCTGCGTGCAAGGTGAGGACGAGGCAGTGAAATGGACCAACATACGCGCCATAGTCCTTCCACATCTGATCGCAAAGTCTACGGCGCAGTAGAAGTAGAGAATTAGTCGGACCTGAAAGATTCAACTACTGCCGCCGTAGCAGAGATGTCCTCGTCGTCTTGGGTCGGTGGTGGAGGTTCATCATCAAGAAGCGCGGCTCAAATATCAAATTGCCATCCGTTTTTGAATTCCGGCCGCTCGGGCCGTATTTGATCGTGCCAACTACGACGTTCTACCACCAAGACTGCCTCGTTTGCAACCAGGATATCCCTTCGGACCTTCAAAATAGGTTCCCTCCAAGCTGCGACGTATATGGTATGTAAAAGCTTTTGTTTTCCGCCCGTTCTCTCTTTTACGAAAGAAAATCATCCAGATTCCAAGGTATCTCCCTTGTGAATCCAGCGCTATACACGGCCTTACACTCCTTCCGTCAATGTAACTGAGCTATGTCGATCCGCCTCCTCATATAGCAACGTCTTCCCCATTCTGAATGACATAGCCCACCTCGGGCAGGCCTACAACCAATGGAGCGTCTCTTCATAAAAATTAGAGACCGGAGAGACAAACTCACCAAGGCTATCGGTAGCTGTAATGCTCTTCCGGAACCAATACGGTACTCGTCTCCAGATACTGTGCTACAGATAATTGGTCTAAGAATAGTCTAGGGAATGTACCCCGAATCGTACCTTCTCTGTCAGTTAACATGCGCGCCGGAAGCTAGGAGGACGTGCGGAGGACGTGGGACGAGAGTGGAGGCCCATGGTAAGCCACTTGGCTGTCATCTTAATGGCATTACTGACTAGCTTCTAGCTATGCTCGACATCAACTGAATGCACTCGATTTATCACACATCTGGTGAGTATTTTGGTAATCTCTGTTTTCAATCTAACGACTTTGCTACAGAGCTTCGAAACGGACGTGGGTGCGCACACGGAGAGGAGAGAATGCGCAGAGTGTGTGTGGGAAGTGCAGAACACCACTACGCGTGCGGCGCGCGCAGGGAGATGGATTTGCACCGAAGTAGACCGGTAAGCAGACTCGGCCGAGATCGTCATCCCACCACTAAGCAGTTCTGTAGACGACTACAAACCCCACCCTTCCCATTCGGCTCCCCGCTTGCTAGCTTCGACGTCGAGTTGACGAGACAACTCATATGGCGGGTCCAGCATGGGACTTTTGGGTCTACTCTCCATCCATCACTATGGTAGGCCTCGCCATCATTTTTTATTGATACAGACTAGAGTTTTTACTAGAGAATACACGATACAGACAGAGCAGGAGTTGGCCTGCAGCGTTGAGAGTCGGCGTACGTGGGGAGGGGAGGATGGAGTGCGGGGAGAGACGTGCATGCGGGAGGGACATACGCGTGTGCGTGAAAGGCGCGACCGTCAAGGCGCCTTAGTATCCACCGACACCCTCCGACCGAGTCCACCACCCCCATAATAATTCGAACCCGCACTAGCACTCGAAATACGGCACGCACTCGAATACTCGCCTTAGGGACCCAGGAACCTTCGATGTGTTCGCTCCCTGTCAAACACAGATGTGAAAAATACGCTCAGGGTCATGGTTCAATCTCATGTTTTCTGGCAGTTACATCGAATTCGCGCATCACACCACCATGTGGATCCGTACTACAACGAACGGTAATCCAAACCCGCCAGCCCTCGCTTACCTTTTCTCGCAAACTACGAAGACTGAGAGGTTAGGGCTATTTATATTATGTCTTGAACAACTCCCTGCTGCGTGCGATCCGAGAGGTGGGCTTCTTATCTGTTATCTGCTGAGTTTATATCCATACTCGCTCGACCTCAATCCCAGTGGCAATGCCTCGTCGTGTGGTTTTGTTTCTCCCGTTTCCTCACCGCATCAATAGACCCTCTTCCTGCAGCGTGCTGTATACGACGGCTCTAACCGCACACTCTGTGCAAGAGCAACCAGTGCTTTCGAAGGAGCTACTCTCACTAGGAGTGAAAGGCGATGACAGCGAAATGGTTGAGTTCAAGGGAATGAATGACCTATCGTTGCGCAAACTGAACTATATGGCAACTTATCGTCGAATTAATGTTGGTAGGCAGTCCGCGACAGGAATAATTCAATATCATCACTACGTGTGCGTGATCGTACCCATCCAGCACGGACCAGACCATGCTGTTTGCACAGCTTCCAGGATCAGCTCCCCACATCGACTCGAACAGCACTCCCTTGAACGCATATCCTCGAAAGGACACGGGAAATAGTGAGTACGGTTGATCTACGGTGGTTTAAGTGCTTACTCCCCGATTCTTTCCGAAGAATTGAGGAAACGACAGAGGGCTTACTAGGAGAGATAACGACCATCCTTCTGCCAACCCATCAGATTAGGGGTCAAAATAAGTCACAAGAATTGCCTTTATTGAAAGATTTGGTGTCATGGGAGCAAGGAGTATCGGATACGTTTCTCCGTATTACTCATGTGGGAATATTTGATGCAACAGTTCTTCTCCGGAGTGTCTCATCGTCTCTTCGTTCGTACGACTCGCATCGTGGGCCTTGGACTAGCGAAATTAGCTGAAACCCCGCAAGAGGAAGCACAAAAATAAAGAAGAAAAATACATATTCCTCTCGCTGACGTGCCCAGACTGAGTCTGAGGCTCGTTCACTGCAACTCGTGGTATGATAATTGCCTTTTTCGTGGTTCTAAGATTGAGTTCTCTTCTTCAGGATTTCGTTCTGAAGCCTGTTCGGGCAGTCAGAAAGTACGTTTCCCTTCTTCTTGACAGAGCGAACACTACACATTTGTATCAGACACTGACGCTGCCTCTGCGCTGACGCGCTCAGACCGCGTGTTCAACAAATCGGAGAACCCCGGGAAAGAATCGGGGACCCGGTGCCTGCACCGCTACGATTACACAGCGCTCCCAAGAATTACAGGAAGTTCGCTTTCCATTCGCATCAAGCCGATTTGGAAACATTTGCGCTCGATATTTACAGCTGCGCAGAGACCAAAGGATTCAACTCCGCTGTTTCGGACCAGAATGCGAACATAATCATGGGGATTAAAAGAAAAATGGGACATGTGGACGTTGACAGGAGCAACAATGACCGGAAGGATCGTCGTCGTCGTCATCGTAAACATCAACAGGTATGTCAGTCGGCAAAACAGACAGAGAAGAAATTGAAATGTATTTCCAGGCCACATTCACCCTTTCCGCGTTCACCGAGACCGGCCAAGCAGAATTGTCTATCGAGGTTCCATACCAGCGGTCGTACACCGGTCCAAGGCCTGTCATACCATGCTCCCTCGCAGACACTCCCTGTGCTACGCTTGGCGTTCAGGGGGTCTTGGATAAACTGAACGCCACCCTCGGAACGTACAGAAGGTCACGCAGGCTTCACACCATTCTCGAAGACTTCATTGCAAGGAACTATGACTTTGGCACAGCTTATGCCTTCCTTTGCCTAGTATGGAATGCACATAGCCCTAGCAACGAACTACGCAGACGTGAAGAGAAAGACAGGGAGCGCCGACAAAAAGCACTGGTAGGAAACCGGATTGTCGACATATATTTGAGACCTCGGCGTGTATGGGACCTGTGCAGCAATCGTGTGGTGCCATCATGGATCACTGACAAAAGGCCAACACCGATTTCGCACGCGTGGGTTGATGAGAAGGATCGTGTGGATGTACGGACCCCTATCAACGGGAAGGAGTGGCCTGTGCCTATACCAAAGGGCGTGGATCTCAACCTCATCCGGATCGAGATGCTGAATCTGGGAGTAGAGTACGCATGGCTGGATGTGCTCTGTTTAAGACAGAAAGAGGAAGGGGGGCCGAGGGAGGATCTGCGTGTGGAGGAGTGGAGGCTTGACGTGCCTACAATTGGAGGTGTGTATAGGACACATTTGTTTCATTCAATTTTGAAAAAGGTGGTGATCTACCTGAGTGGGCTGGGGCGGCCGTTGACGTTGAAGGACGGCGACTTGGACAGCGATCGGAGCTGGTTTCGACGTGCATGGACACTCCAGGAGGTTGGATCTGACCGCATCATTGCCGGTGATACGCCAGATGGACCGATGCACACACAGCGGATAGACGGCGGGAACTATGAGCCTGCGCTCCTGACCAGGTTTCACGAGGAGCTGCATTCAGTGCAAAGTGATTCAAACCAGATATTTGCTATACTGGCAGACATGCAGAAGCGTGTGTCAACCAATCCGGTCGACCGAGTGGCCGGCCTCGCATTCCCTCTGCAGCCCCGTGCGATACCTGCCTACCATGAGAGCGAGACTCTCGAAGATGCGTGGACGGCACTGGTGAATGCAATGTCCTCCATGATGCGCGCGCGCTTCCTCTTCGTGTATCCTGGAGTTGGACTCGGATGCAAGAAATGGAGACCGACATGGGACCAGGTCATGAAACAGCCTCTGCCAAAGGATGTCAACCATCTTACAACGAATGTTTGGTGGAAGACAGATGAGGACTGGTTTGATGGGCGTTGCATTGAAAAGGGGCATGTGCGGGTATTTGACGTGGGATCGGCAGAAGGGCATGATCGATGCGGAGAGTTGGTTGTCAAAGCCGCAGACGGGATCACGCACACTTTCAAAATCCACGTCACCCACCGATTTCCGATACCTGAAGATACATACACACTGCTTGGTGACCATCTGTACCGCTTCTGGGCCGTAGGGAGACGAATGCCAGATCAAAGATTCGAGAAGGTGTCGGTGATCGTGATAGACTTCAAAGACAGGTATAAGTTGGAGGATCTCAGTCTGGTAGCAAGATCTCACAATGTACTTGTCTGATTTGACTACTGGTGCATCAGTCTTGATTTCCTGGTGTTGACAACCAGGTCTGGAAATCAGACAGGCGGGAGGAGCATTGACTCCGCTGACACTGTAGTCATAGGATTCTGTGATAGCGGGGGCAATTATACTCACAGCCGCATCTGTAGTCGGAATGGGGAACACACTTGAACTCGTGAAGGTGTTTTAGACAAAAGAAGTTCCAATGAATAGAAATATGGGTTTAGGTGTCATTGAGCCGTGCCCAGCCCACATATGGCGGCCCTTCACACCATAACCACCGAGTCGTCATCTCTTTAGCCCTGCATCCTGGCAATGTTGCCCTCCTAACAATTACATCCTTCTGTTGCCTCACTCCAGTCCAGCACTCATGCTCGTCCCTCCTGGGCCCTGCCGACGCATCCGACCTCTTTTCCTTCAAGTCAAAAGCGAAAATTTCACCACAGTTCCAAAAGGAAATTTGAGCACCGTCGAGCTTAAGAACGTATCTTGCGGGTAGGCCGTTACCGAGACGACGAGTGAGGCCTGGAGGGCATGCCTTCGTTTGGGACACAAGTTCAAGGGACTTGCATCACCTTTCTCGTAGACATGCGCGCGCCTCCCTCTTCGACGCATTTAATACGAATAACTCTCTAATATTCTGACCAAAGATGTACGACTCACTGTGATCATCCAAACTAATCCCTGTGATGAGCGAGCATAAGGAAATGTGTACATACCTCGAGTAACCACGCCAATCAAGAGCTATTGCAAATCTGTCTCGCAGTCTGGGTTAGAGCTAGCGAGCCATGAAAACAGTTGGAGACCCAGGCCACAAATGTTGACCGCAATGTGGGGCACGGCGGGGTGGTTTCAACTTGTGAAAAGCTATAAGAGGGTAGAATGAATATAGGAGCCAGTCGACGAACCTTGGATGATTCAACTCCGTTACCTTGCATCTCCTACTACCGTGATGGGACAGTCGTTGTTGTTAGCACCATCGTTGTTATATTTTTCGGGAACGATGCCTGAGCAGAAAAAATTCAGGGAAAACAGATGCCAAGTATCCCCACCGAGCCGTCACCGCACAAATCGTCTAGGATACGGCCGTCCAAGCCTGTCCTTCAGCTGACATGGAATATATATCTGCATATTATAGTTTCGAAAATTAGTGCTAATGTGTAGAAAGGAAAGACAAATACTGAAGACTTTGCGTACTGCCACCAGTTACATTTGACACAGAGATTAAACAATCCTCTCACAGGGTTTGTGTGCTGCTCTGCGAATCCACCAATTCTGATGTCAAGAACGGGAGTCGTCCGACTCGGAGATTTGTGTAAAACATTCGTCTATGCAATTGAGAAGTTCGAAAGGCTTTCCACGACCTGTTGTCGCACTACGAATGACTGCCTATGACTGAAGCTTCAAACTTACAATTCAATGCGACATACAATGTCCTTTGCATCAGCCCAAGAGCCATCCTCAGCCATTTTCAATGGTACCTATCTGTTGGCTGCCAGGTGAACTCCCCAATAAAACTTCCTTCTTTCGTTCCAAGACGCTGCTTAGAGAATCGATGTCTAGGCTCAGAGAGTCGGGGGAGTGTATTGCACGATTTTGAAGGAAGGACTGTTTCTGAAGTTATGAACGAAGTCCAATCATATCGATTTTATCACCACAATAATCTCGTAGTCGGACACCAGGTACATCAGCGTATGCCGGGACTTGGGGCTTTTGGTCCACGCAATAATTCCAGTTGGCTGAACTCTGCATTTTCGATGAGAGACATATTATGAATAATCTTCCTGGCTCAGTAGCGCCCAGTGTCACCACCAGAAACCGCATTGACGTCCTCCTCTTTCCGTCTTTCCAGCCCCAGCTGCTTAGAGGGAGTTTCTCCAAATCGACTTCTTCTCAGAGCTCAGAGGCTGGAGCGTCAAACGGACCCAAATCATAGTATATCGCGGGTTTGGCGAAACGCGTGCTCTTGAGTGATGCAGACCCGGAGAGCGAACACGCGTACTACAGGGGCGACAGGTCGTGGATAACGTGTAATGTGGACAGCCGGTGTGAAGGAAGATATTGTGCGCAGGTTAAAGCCCAAAAGTGATCGCTATTGGGCCATTTAAGCTTCATGTGTGGAAACATTCTGTCCTTCAAATCTCCCACAGTCCAGCGTCATCCCTGCCTCAGACACAATATGCTGGTGAATCTAGCTGAGTATGTTGACTGGACAGTGAAAGAGAGCATCGACAGCTCACCTATACGTGATACCAAAAGCGAACCAAAAGACGTCTCGTACAGCGGTCATACATCCGAGTACGGGTCACACCGCATCTCGCTCGCCAGAACGATGCAAATTCGACGCTTTTGTTTTGAGCTCGTTCGAACGAGACACGATTGTCAATAGGGGAAGACACGAGATACAGACTTGAAGAGTGGATTGTTGGGAAGAACGAAATCGTCGACGTCCATTGAGTCTGTGGCCTTGAAGCTTGAAGCTTGAAGTCCGACATTTGTTGTGGTCTCGTTAAGCTCCTCGTCCAAGATTGACTGGAGAGATGTCTAGATGGTGAGAAGGTGCCGATCAGGGATATTGTCAGATAGCTACCAAGATAGAACGTACCTTTTCTTCCCTTGGCGTTGGTTTCTCAGAATCCCTTCCGCCCGCCGCATGACGGAGAATCTTTTCTAGATCCTGTCAACGAATCCCTGTACTTTGCACCATGCCCAACGTCGTCGACCACGAACAGCATCTCTTGCGAATCACTCGGTGCGTCCTGCCTGTAAGAGGTCCTAGTTGATCGTACTAGTCAGCCCCGTGTGCAATGATTTCTTTGTGGGTCTTCTCATTGAGTGTCCTCCTCGGTGTGTACTGGAGAACGTCCTGCAGTCCATGCGAGGGTGACGATGGTAAGAAATGAAAGAGCGTGGGAGCTGACACATATCACGCCCTCCATCCCGCGTGTCTTCAAGTGAGCGACGCTGAAGTGGATATGGAAGCAAAGAAGGAGAATTATATTGATGATACTACTGGCGTACAAAAAGTAAAGACTACAAAGCGAGACGCAAAAGAGTACTCACGCTTCATGAAGGAAAATACCGTGCAAGACCATGAGCAGCCAAGATACTCCCCGTTCCGAGGGTGTACACTGGCGCTTGAACAAGTCGAGCCTCGCCCCAACCGTGCTGAACTGAGACTAGCTGTTGTATAGGCCTAAATTCTTGACGATGACGCGCTAGAGTCAAAGGACGTCAGACTGAGAAGACCCAGGGGAGATAAACGACGTACCATACACAAAGAACCACTCGACGTCGAACACCACACCCATGTCATCCGTCTCTTCATTCAGCTGAAGGACAGCTCGAGTTCAACTATCCACATCTTGAAGGTCGGCTTTATTACTCAGAAATCGTCGATAGCACGAGAATACCGCGGACCCTGGACCGATTTCAGTGGGAAAAGGAAGCTGAAAATCGCGGTAATGGCGTAGATATGTCGCAAATTATTAATCGTCCTAACTCGCCTATGTTGGGGCTCTTGTCTATTAAACTCGGAGATGGTACGCAGCACGATGATCTTGCATATCGGAATATCAGTCGTAAGACTTTGATTAAAGGGAAACATGTCGTTCACGCTCCTAGGCGACAGTCAGAGGTGTTGAACGTTGATAGAGGAGGCATACCAGGTGTAGACACACGTATCTACGCGATTTTATCCGAGTAAATAAGAATTGAGAGCATAAGATACAGCAAGCGAATAGTGAAGGTGAGAAATAGCGGGGTAAGACTGGAAAGGAAGTGGTTAGAAGGAAAATGAGCTGGACGGGTTTGGTCTCGTGACCAGTATCAGTTCCCTTTTCGGAATCATTGATCGATCACACTTTTCCTCTCACCACGACGACGGCAGGGACCAACGAATGGTGAGTTCTACATTATCCTTTCGCGTCTTTGTTGGGTCTAATGCTATACAGGCATTGTTAATACTAATGGGTAGGTTTTCATGAAAGGTTCGTGCTCAATGCTGTGCATTTCTCTCGTAAGCTAACCCTTTCTCTCCCTTTGTAGCCTCGTCGTTTTTGCAAGACTAGAAGACGCGACTATTTCCCGCATGAGGACGTCAAAGCAGCCGGTCGCTGTCAATGTCGACGACGATGTCAACTTTTTCCCTCCCAGTCTACGACTCGATGCATCTACCGGCCCTCGAGATCTCATGCACGGTGTTGGATCTGACGAAGCGTATGGATATCAACGTGCAGGGAAAAGTCAACAAAAGTAAGGCTTTCTTTCAAAGCTATAACGATCTACTAACAACATGTTGACAGTCTTGAATGTACTCAAAGATGCGGTTAACGGACGCTAGGTATGCGTGCTACCATTTTCCAATGTTCCGCTTTCTCTAACATTCTCCCAGAGCCCGCATGGATCGCCTCCTCAAATGTACGAGCACATCCTCCCCCTATTGAATTGTTCACGCAGCGTATGCGAAGGTACGTGACATAACCCAAGTTGATTATTCTCGCTAACGTAGTCTCTACAGGTGGTCGATTGATAACACTGATATGGCTCTCATCAAGTGCGCGACCGCCTGTGCCGTCTACCAAGCCATTAAAAGAGCTCTGCAAGGTATTGGTGTTGGTACGCAAGGTACGCGACATCTCTCTATTCTGTTTTCTGGCTGACGCCGTCTTCAGCGTAAGGAAAGATGGTTGCGCCATCAAGTTGATGGCTAGCGATACGAGCGGATAGGAGTTGATGGGCGCTTGGAATGTATTTGTTAAAGGTAAGCCTTTCCAAGCACGACACCCAAGATGTCACTAACAGAAGTCCAGGATCGATGCTTGGGGCTACGGCTGTTTGCAGCATATACCTCCACGAAGAAAGATGGACGTACGGGGTGCAGGTCGATGGATACAGGTTGGGAGAGTCAAAGCTAGCGGTAAGCCGACTTGGCTGACATGCTAATGGGACCACTAACAAGTTTTATAGGCGAAAGGTATGAATACAAGATGCACCTTTCCCATTTAGCTCCTCGGCTGTCGATTGCCGTGGGCAAGACGACTTGATATTCGGGGTCTGCCCTCGATTTATGACCCATCTTGTAAGTTTTGGGACAATTTCTATTGATTCAAACTAACGAGTTTACTAGAGGACAGAGTACACCGCGTCGATAATCAGAATCAGAGCAGGCGCGCTGGTTTGTTACAGAACGGGACAGTTGGCGGGACAGCAGATTCTGTCAATGTACAGAGGACAGGGTGTTATTCGGGGCGCACGCGGAGAGGAGGGTGTGCGGAGGGATATTGACGTGCGCAGTGGAAGCCGACCGGTAAGCACACTTGGCTGAGATCGTTATGGCAGCACTGACAAGTTCTGTAGGCCGACGATATGACTACGAGACATTCCCCTTCCACCCGCCTCCTCGTCTACCGGTAACGACTCGCCATTGACGATACGACTTGGTTTTCGGGAGTCGGCACTTGATTAGCCAGTGAGTCTCGCCATAATGTATCTTGATTCAAACTAAGGGCTTTACAGAAGTGTGAACAGAGTGCACACGTTCGCAGTCGGCACGCTGGGAGGAGAGGAAAGAGTGTGCACGGAGTGGAACAGTGTGGAGGACTTGTGCGTGCATGCAGACGGAGGCCTGCCAAGGAGGTTGGCGTGAAGGGAGGGTCCTTGACAGTTGCATGCTAATATTAGACTGGAGGGGCGGAGAGGACAGAGTGCGGAGGACCTGCGCGCGCGCGTATGCGAAGGGACGGTATGCGGGGAGGGACGTCGCCGGTTGCTGGCTATTATCAGACTGGATGGAGGGTGCTTGGTCGAGGGAGGAGTGGCGTGGATGCGGCGTGGCTGTGAGGAAGATCGTCGGCGGAGGAGAGACCGGTAGTCGAAGGGAGGGACGGTCGTGTGGCTGTGGTCACACTCTCCGGGTCCGCATCACTCAAGAGCACGCGTTCGGCCAAACGCGCAATATACTACGATTCGGGCTCGTTTGACGCGTCGGGCTCTGATTCTGAATAGGAAGAAGTCGAAGAAGATGTGGATTTGGAGAAACTCTCTAAGCGTCCGGAGCGGGAAAGTCGGAAAGAGGAGGACGTCAGTGCCGTTTCTGGTGGTGACACTCGGCGCATCGAAGATTGCATTCGTAATACGATCTCTCGTCGACAATTCAGAGTTCAGCCAATCGGAAATATTGCGTAGAATAAAGGCTTAAAGTCCCATCAACCATATGTTACGGGAAATCGATATTGTAGCGGAAACCAGCAGTTCTGTTCACCATTGAGAGTATATAAACCCTTTGTCTGCCGCCGTTCTCTGGCCTGTCCAACCCTCATCTGCATCCCGACGCGACTTCCATGAAATCGCTCCGAGTCTGCTAACTCCCTGCTAAAACCCATCCATTTCCCTTCCCCTCTGAAAATGAATGAATGGCCTCCGTCCGTCAGTCCTCCACGTCCTTCCTTGTCGTCCTGCGCAATGCGTTCATAGCTGGTCATCGCTAGCGTCGTCGTATAGTCAGAAGTCCAAGTCTATGACGCAACACAACAATCGGAGCCCGAATTACCCACGAGGTGGCTGTACCCTCCCTTCTTCCCTCCTCCTAATATCCCAGATCGTCTCAATGCACTACCTCACGCTCCCGCTCCTCGTCCCTTCCTCACCGGGTTGACAAGGGCACTGGGAGTCTCATCAATAGACCCTCATCCTGAACGATAGGTGCTTTCGAAGGAGCGACGATAGGTACTTACACTATGGTGACTAGGAGTGAAATTAGCATCTCGGAGTGAACGGTGAAAGGGTGACTTCAAGGGAATGAATGTCCATTCTTTGCGCAAACTCAACTATATGACAGGAATGCAACTCATCGTCGAATTAATGTTGGTAGGAATAATTCAATACAATCACTACGTGTGCGTGACCGTGTCCATGCAGCACGGACCAGACCATGCTGTTTGCACAGCTTCCAGGATTTCGTACTTTACCTGATCGCTCCCCACGTCGACTCAAACAGCGCTCCCTTGAACGCACGTCCTCGAAAGGACGCAGGAAATAGTGAGTACAGTAAATATACGGTGGTTTAAGTACTTACTTATACAACGCTCTCAAGAATTACAGGAAGTTCAATACTTTCGATTCGCATGAGGCCGATTTGGAAACATTTGCGTTCCATATTTACAGCTCAAGACCAAAGGATTCAGCTCTGCTATTTCGGACCAGAATACGAACATAATCATGGTGACACGACCAATTATAAGAAAGGTGGGAAAGATGTACGTTAACAGGATTAACGATGACCTGGAGGATTATCATTATAGACACTATCAGCGGGTATGTCAGTCAGCAAAACAGACAGAGAAGAAATTCAAATGTAATTTTCTAGGGCATCACTCTCCCCGAAGTCACCCTTTCCGCGTTCACCGAGACCAGCCAAATGGAATTGTCTATCAAGGTCCCAAAGCAGCGGTCATACACTGGTCGAAGTCCTGTCATACCATCCTCCCTCGCGGACACTCCCTGCGCTAAGCTTGGCGTTCAGGGGGTCTTGGATGAACTGAACGCCACCCTTGGAACGTCACATACTCTTCACACGGCCCCCTCTTCCTCCACGTCCACAGCCTCTCCTGCCCTTTGCTCCGCTGCCTCTGTCCAAGAACAAGACCAACTATCGCTCTTCTCCATTCTCGAAGACTTCATTGAAAGGAATTACGACTTTGGCACAGCTTATGCCCTCCTTCGCCCAGTATGGAATGTAGAGAAGCCTAGCAACATCCAAGACATACTACGCAGACGTGAAGGGCAAGACAGGGAACGCCGACAAAAAGCACTGGTAGGGAACCGGATTGTCGACCCAGATTTGACACCTCGACGTGTATGGGACCTGTGCAGCAATCGCGTGGTGCCATCGTGGATCACTGACGAAAGGCCAACACCGATTTCGCACGCATGGGTTGATGAGAAGGATCGTGAGGATGTGCTGACCCCTATCAATGGAAAGGAATGGCCTGCGCCTATACCAAAAGACGCAGACCTCAACCTTATCCGGATCGAAATGCTGAATCTGGGAGCAGAGTACGCGTGGCTGGATGTGCTGTGTTTAAGACAGACAGGGGGGCTGAGGGAGGATCTGCGAGTGGAGGAGTGGAGGCTGGACGTGCCTATAATTGGAGGTGTGTATAGCATCCATAGAATGGTGGTGATCTACCTGAGTGGGCTGGGGCGGCCATTGACACTGAAGGACGGCGATTTGGACAGCGTTCGGTCCTGGTTTCGACGTGCATGGACACTGCAGGAGGTCGGATATGAGCGCATCATTGCCGGTGATACGCCAGATGGACCGATGCACGCACAGCCGATAGACGGCAGGAACTACGAGACTGCGCTGCTGACCAGGTTTTACGAGGAGCTGGATTTAGTGGAGAGGGGTACAGCTCATACATTCGCTATACTGGCGGACATGCAGAAGCGCGTGTCGACCAATCCGGTCGACAGAGTGGCCGGACTCGCATTCCCTCTGCGGCCCTTTGTGATACCTGCCTACCATGAGAGCGAGACTCTTGAGGATGCGTGGACGGCACTGGTGAATACAATGGACGCTGAGATGCGCGCGGGCTTCCTCTTTTTGTATCCTGGAGTTGGACTTGGATACAAGAAATGGAGACCAACATGGGACCAGGTCATGAAACAACCCCTGCCAAAGGATGTCGGCTATTTCGCCACATCTGTTCAGCGTGATAATGAGAAGGATGAGGACTGGTTTGATGGGTATTGCATTGAAAAGGGGCATGTGCGGGTATTCGACGCGGGATCGGCAGAAGGGTGTGATCGATGCGGGGAGTTGGTTGTCAAAGTCGCAGACGGGATCGCGCACACATTCAAAATCCGCGTCGCCCACCGATTTTCGATACCTGAAGATACATACACACTGCTTGGTGATACCCCCTACCATTGGGCCATAGGGAAACGACTGCCAGATCAGAGATTTGAGAAGGTGTCGGTGATAGGCTTGTACTACGAAGAATGGCAGAAGCTGCGGGCTCTCAGTTTGATAGCAAGTTCTCGCAATGTACTTGTCTGATTTGACTACTGATGGGGAGAAGTCATCATGGTTTTGATTTCCCGGTGTCGACAACCAGGTCTGGAAATCAGACACAGGCAGAATGAGCGTTGTCATTACTGTAGAGTTGTAGAATTCTGTGATAGCGGGGGCAATTATTTAATCTAATACCACATGTTCTGCACACGTCCGCATCAATAGTCAGAATGGAAAACACACTCGACTTCGTGAAGGCAGTGTTGTAGACAAAAGAAGTTCCGACTGAAGGAAATCTGGGTTTAGGTGTCATCGGGCCGGAGCTCAACAACCATTCCTCACGTCCCATGGCAGCCCTTCACACTGCGGCCGTCATCTCTTTGACCCTGCATCCTGGCAACCTTGCCCTCCTAATAATTTCATCCCTCTGTTGCCTCACTTCGTCCCTCTTCATATTCCACTAGCGACGCGTCCAACCTCTTTTCCTTCAGGTCAAAACGAAAAAAATCGCCACAGTTCCAAAAGGAAATTTGAGCACCGTCGAGCTCAAGAGCATATATTACGTTACCAAGATGTCGAGTGAGGCCTGGAGGCAGACGTGTGGGGATCAAAGTAGGGAGACACGAGTTCTGGGGACTTGCATCACTCTTATGTGCGCGCATTCTCTCCTCTATTCTGTAACCTGCATTTAAACACTCTAATATTCTGACCAAGCATGTACGACTCACTGTGCTCATTCAAACTGATCCCTGTGGTGAGCGATTATAGAAGGCATCAAGGAAAAATGTACATAACTACGCCAATCAAGAGCTATCGCGAATCCGTCTTGCAGTCCGGGTTAGAGCTAGCGAGCCATGAAAACAATCGAAGACCCAGGCCACAGACAGGAGAGGGCACGGCGGGGTAGTTTCAAGTCACAAGAGGGTAGAATGAAAATGGGAGCCAGTCGACGAACCGTGGATGATTCAACTCCGTTACCCTTGGGACAGTCGTTGTCGCTAGCACCATCGTCGTTGTATGTTTTTCGGGAACGATGCCTGAGCACTGAGCAGAAAAAAATCAGGGAAAACAGAATAATAATAACAACAAGTGTCCCCACCGAGCCGTCACCTGGGATACGGCTGTCCAAGCGCTGACATGAAATATATGTCTGCATATTACGGTTTCGAAAATTAGTGGCAATAATAGAAAGGGAAGACACGTATTGAAGACTTTGCAGTACACCAATGGACCATGGTGTGCCACCAGTTATTTGACGCAGAGATCAAACAACCCTACTTTCCCACTGCTCTGTGAATCCGCCAGCTTGTTTCAATCCTGATGTCGAGAACGAGTATCGCTCGACTCGGAGATTTGTGTAAAGTGCTCGTCTCCAATTAAGAAGTTCGAAATGGCCCATTGTCGCACTACGAATGACTCTGCCAATGAATAAAACTTCAAACTTACGACATACGATCAAGTATCAGCCATTTTCAATGGTTGGCCGACGCCAAGACGCTGCTCAGAGAATCGATATCTAGGTCGGAAGAGTGTCTTGCGCGATTTTTGAAGGAAGCACTGTTTCTGAACGGAGTCCAATCATATCACCACAGTAATCTCGTCGTCGGACGCCAGGTACATCAGGACTTGGGGCTTTCGGTCTACGCAATAATTCCAGTTAGCCGAACTCTTGAATTTTCAAGGAGAGATGTATTACGACCAGAGAGCTAGGAAACGACTATCAGAAACCTGCCGAAAGAAGAATTGGCTTAACTCATACAGCCAGGAGAACTGATAGTTTAACAGAACCACAGAGAGTAAGTTAGAACGACCGAATACGGAGATCGTCCCGACCTGATAGGCTTCAACATCGACTAAGCCGGCTCCGACGCGTAGATAGAAAACAGTGGTTGATTAATTGTCGTAAAATTGTGTCCAGCACGTATAAGACGCCCAGGAGAGAAAGAGATACAGTTTTAAAGGAACGTGGACATGATTAACGCGCGACACAGCCATCGAGAATTTACTTGCGTCCCTTCTTCTGTGGACTAACGACTGCGGCTTTGCTGGTACTAGCCCTAGGTTTTGCGGGTGTGCTCCTGGCCTTCTTCTTGGGGCTTTGGGTGTCCGCGCCCTGAACCTTCTTCCTTGTCAGAGTCTTGCGCTTCCTAGATGGCGAGGATGAAGGCTTTTGCTCCTCCTCCTCCTCCGACCAGTCACGCTCGCCATAGAGAAAACCGGGATCGATGAGTTTGGGATCGATGCACAACTGGGGCGCGTGGTAGAGTACATGACTAGGGGTTGTTGTAGATTGTGCAGTCCTGTGAAAGGTAATAAGCTTCGTTTACGGATGCCAACGCGACGGATATTGACTTGCCTTTGGTCAGCGGGGAGGGACATCTCTGCTGGCGGGCGGCTGGTATGTGGGGCTGAGGGGGAAATGAGTGAGCCTTTATAGAAAGTACTCTTCATTGTGCTACGACACTTGAATGTGGCAGCGCAATGCTAGCATCGGTTGAATCCATATGGTCGACCAAAAAGGATCATGAATAGTGTTCAACTGAGATAGATGCCATTGATGTACGGTGGCATCCGGGGTAGCCGGTCTTTTTGTTCTCAAATGACAATGAAATGATCCCTTTCAGGAAATACCATAGATCTGCGAATAATGAGTTGTCTGTCAATCTGGAAGATAAGCACTCACAGCAGCGGGATAAGACTTGAATCTTGATGCAGCGAGTGCGATACAGTACTACTAACTAGGAATACGAGAACTTTGAAAAGAGTCTCGTTCATCGAAATGTAGGCTCCAGTATCTCTTTTACACGCCTTTCCTTATTAAACAAAATCGTCAACAGAACATTCGTGGACGCACATTTCGGAGAATCGGCACGTCGGAACGACGAACTTGGAAGTTTAAATGACGCCACAGTACTAGCACGTGACCTGACATCAGAATTAATAATGATCGTCTCAAGGAAGACATATAAAGAGACACTTATCCTTCTTGCTTTCCTACTTCCATCTCCTCCATAAATATCGAAATTCCACCATGGCCAACACTCTTCCCGATCTCCCTTACGGCTACAATGCCCTCGAGCCCTTCATTTCCCGTCAAATCATGGAGCTTCACCACAAGAAGCACCATCAGACCTATGTCAATGCGCTGAACGCAGCTGAGGCTGCCTACGCTAAGGCATCGTCTGCCAAGGAGCGCATCGCGCTCCAGGCCGCTCTCAAGTTTAACGGTGGTGGTACGTTCGACGCGGATCGTCGAGCTGCGATGATCGCTGACTGATCTGATTGTCTTATCAGGACACATCAACCACTCGCTCTTCTGGAAGAACCTCGCTCCCGCTCACTCTGAGGGCAAAGGAAACGGCGGAGCCCTACCGGCTGGATCTCTCAAGGATGCCATCGAGAAGACCTTTGGCAGTCTTGACGCCCTCAAGAAGGAATTTAATACTACTACCGCTGGTATCCAGGGATCTGGCTGGGGTTGGCTCGTGAGTAATCATGTTTGGTACTGCTTTCGTGTGAATGGCGTCACTCATGTCATTCCTTCGCAATTTCTAGGGACTTAACCCCACCACTAAGCGTCTTGAGATCATCACCACCGCTAACCAGGACCCTCTTCTGACCCATGTCCCCATCATCGGTGTCGACATTTGGGAGCACGCGTTTTATCTCCAGTACCTCAACGTCAAAGCTGACGTATGTGTTTCACGTATTTTGTATGACCCAAAGGCTGACTAAAAATACCCACAGTACTTGAACGCCATCTGGTCCGTTATCAACTTTGAGGAAGCCCAAAAGCGCTACGAAGAAGGGGTTGCTTCCAAGCTTTAAGTCTGTTTTATGCGAGAAGAAAGAGGAAAGAAGACAGAAATTGTATTACCTTGGAGTGACTGACTGATTATCTTGTATCGACTGCGCGCTCAAAAATCGCATAACGTTTTTCTTTCTTTTTGTGGAATCCGGTCGATTTTCGAATAGTAGCGACTATGATGTTTGAGATCAACGGTTACCATTCAAAAGCTTCTCCAATTTGAATCTTCATCCTAGTCAGCTACAGCGCGCTATCCGAAGTAGTATCTGGGGATATTCGCATCCTCTGGAACGGGGTAGACTTCCCTTGATTTAATCAATCGCTGCCAAACCTAATATTTGAATAGCAGTATCATTAACGCAAGACCGATTATGGTTTCAACCGTGCAGTCCCTCATCCTACGACAACTCTTGTATGTAGAACTACCCCTGCCGCGCGGGTGCTTAGTTCTTTCTTACAGAACGACCTTTTCTTATCTTGTCTCTAGTTCAAAGCTTGTACGACACACGCCGCATACCATTGTAGTAGCCCGTATGGATCGGTGTCATTTTTCGACTTCCATATTTACCGCAAAGCATGATACGTTCCAGCAACACGCACAGCTTACAAAAGCCTGAATGATTAGTGATGGGCGAACATATATGTTTTAGCGCTCGGGCTTTAATGAACGACCACATTGGGGAGATGATGAGAATGCCGAAACTGAGTTCAAAATGGACTTGGTTGCGGAGTACCTGGATAGGCCTGAACGCGGAAGGTAGGCGCTAGTTTTGGCTTCCGGACTGAACGTGCTCCACTGAAATTCCGTCGAAAGCCCTAATGAGCATTTCTGCCCCAGTGGTTACTTTCTATAATATCTTTGTTACATCTTCGCTGGAATCGTAGTTGCTTGAGATACCGTCCGATGTTCTGTTCAATCATGGTGTGTCTGCAATCACAATGGATAGAATGCCACTCAGATCACCCCGAGCAGATTCCGACGACGGACGTCTACCCTTTCAACTCTACAATAACAATATAGTATGCTAGCAAATTTTTAGTAGTGTAGTAAAAGTTTTCGGACATGCCTTGAAGTCGATAGATAAATACACTTGGATTGCTTCAATCAAGTCGCGTTCACTTCTTCAAAATCTTGGAATTCACACGAAAAACTCCAAGGCGTCTCGCAAATTGTACAGTTCCGACTTATCCATCAATGTCTGTTCCTGGGTAAAGCGCAAATTGCTGAAATTCGAGATCAAAGCTGATCAAAGGCCCAGGAACGCATCAGGTGCGTGCGCGCCCCACGTGATGGGAACTTCTGTCAACTCCGGAGTAAACAAACCAAACGTGAACCGTGAACGCGTCTTTGCTTTTGCCCATCACCTCGTTTTTTCGCTTCCCCATTTTTCCTATTACCTCCGACAATGCCTCGTAAATCTGCTGCGACCAAAGAGACTGCCGAGCCTCGTCGCTCATCGCGTATCAAGGAACAACCCAAATCAGCCTTAGCGGTCAAGACGGCCCCAGCGAAACCTAGGGCCAAAAAAGCGGATAAGGAGGCCAAGGCTGACAAGGAGACCAAGGCTGACGCCGAGGAAAAGCCCAAGGCTCCTAGAGGCCGGAAGCGTAAGGCCGCTGAAGAGGTGAACGGCGAGGAAGCGGAGGCGGAAAGCGAGAAAGAGCCGCCTGCGAAGAAGGTATGACCCCTCCTCTGGTGCTGTCGACCAAGCACTGATTTTTCTCTATATAGGCCAAGCCTGCGTCCAAAGCGAAGCCTGCATCCAAGGCTGCTGCTGCTAAGCCTGCGTCCAAGCCCCCTTCCCGGGCCTCCGCCAAGCCGCCCTCCAGAGCTGCGTCCAAGAAGCCTGCTTCCAGGGCTGGATCCAAGAAACCATCCTCCAAGGCATGTTGAATTGCTTCTCTCATCTCCTCTGGCGCTATTCTGCGGTTATCAGCCCCTTGTTGGCGGTGTAGTGGCTGTCATGGTCTCTGTTCAGTTGCTATCGATTTTCTTTTCACTCGTTGGTATGACTGGCGTGAGCACGGCGCTGATCCTCGCCTTTTGGTCTTTTCTCTTTGCTTGTTTGATCTATAGGTTGGCGCCCAAGAGCCTGCCGCCCCCGCCGCCACTGTTGAAGAGACCATTGCCGAGGAGCCAGAGGCTGAGGCTGCGGCTACTGCTGCCAATGGCGATGTGGAAGCTGAGGAGAAGGATAAGGTGCGTTACTTTCCACTGCAGGACTTGATTTTTGCTAAAACTGGATGCAGCCGGAAGAGGAGGAAGCTGCGCCTGCTGAGGCTTAACTGTCCAACGTTCAACAGCACCTCCCTTATCACTACCCCATTCACCACTATTCTACCCGCTGCGCGTTCTTTCCTCTTTCCACATAATAGATGGGAGAGGGTGCACAGCGGGAATGTGTATCAATCTGACGACTCGGATGCGACGAACGACCACATTCCCCTTGTTTAAATATCTCTTCCCATCGTGCTATCGTTGTCTGCTTTCCTTTTTATTGCGCCTACGCGGCACCACTAAACTGTTTAGTGTGTCGTTTTCGTATTTTATTCCCCTCGTATTGTGTGTGTGTACGGTCCGTCTTCGTTCAAAATGTAGCTCGTATCGTCCCATCGTACATCCTTGTTTCTTTGTACATTTTTTAAGTCTCTGTACATCCTTTTGTTTGGCTCGTCTGTATGTTGAAGATTATAACTATTATGTAGTCAGCTTTAGCTCCAGATATCTAAGAATGTATCTACTGCGGCGAATTTTGCGGCTTGCGCTCTTCTTCCACCTTATGACGTATAATAAATCTGCTCTTGCGGGTGATACCTTGGGCCGCAAACTATCTACAAGTTTTCAGACTAGCAGCACAGAGGACTAACTGATTAGTTCTGAGGAAATGTACAGGCAAGGTTACAGTGTTGGACCTTGGTTACTTGAGGACGATGTTTCGACCAATGGCGAAGTACAAGATACCGATCCATGGCATTTTTATCATCGTCGCGGTAGAAAATTTGCATAGTTCGCCTTGATACATTTTTATTCTACAAAGCCTTGAGTTTTTTGGGGGCTGCTAATAGTGATGCCGTCCTGGGGGGACGGATTCTGCGGAAGTGGGAAATGCCGAACTTTTTCACCTGATAACTATCATGGCAGAAACGGAAACAGAATCTACCGCGACATTTGAATCTCTTGGACTCAGTAAACCCCTCCTCGATGCTGTCAAAAAACTCGGATACAAGCAACCCACCCCAATACAGCAGCAGTGTATACCTCCCGCCCTAGAGGGGAGAGACATCATCGGTCTTGGTCCCACTGGTTCTGGTAAAACAGCTGCTTTTGCCATTCCAATCCTACAAAAACTCTGGGATGCACCGCAAGGTCTTTTTGCATGCGTACTGTCTCCCACACATGAAGTAGCGCATCAAATCGCAACTCAATTTGAAGCTCTCGGGGCCGGTATGGGTGTCCGGTGCGCTGTTATCGTCGGTGGCGATATGGACCGTGTGGCGCAGGCTGTAGCACTTGCCAAACGGCCTCATATTCTCGTTGCGACGCCTGGTCGGATTGCAGACCATCTCAGGAATACAAAAGGGTTTAGCTTGCATGCTCTCAAGTTCTTGGTAGGTGTTTTCCTGGAGCGACGTTCACTCAATAATCATCGTTCTCCAGGTCCTCGACGAAGCTGATCGGCTATTGGATCTTGACTTTGGCACACATCTGGATGATGTTCTCAAAGCTGTGCCAAAGCAACGAACAACATACCTCTTTTCTGCGACAATGACTACTAAAGTGTCAAAGTTACAGCGCGCCAGTCTGACAAACCCAGTGCGTATAGAGACTTCGTCATCGTGCGTACTTTTAGTCCTAATAGCGCGGGCCACCTAACGATTGCTTGTAGACATCACACGGTCCCTACGCTTCTACAGTACTACGTATTGTATCCCCTCATTCATAAGGAGGCATTACTTGTTTATCTAGTTAACTCGTTGTTGAGCAACTCAATGATTGTCTTCGTGCGCACTGTACACGACGCACAGCGGTATGTTTTTGATTCTTGAGTCTAGTGTGAAGCCTTAATTTTGCTGTAGGATCAGCATCATTCTACGCACGCTCAGCTTCAATGTCGTTCCTCTTCACGGTGATCTTACACGAAGTCAACGTATGGGGACTTTAGCGAAATTTCGCAGCGGCGACACAAAGATTTTGGTGGCGACAGATGTCGCAAGTCGGTTCGTCCATTTATTTGCTTTGTCGCACCTCAAAGCTTACTCGAATTACAAGCGGTCTGGATATTCCACTCGTGGATCTCGTCATCAACTTCGATGTACCAGGACATTCTAAAGATTACATTCATCGTGTCGGACGAACAGCGCGCGCCGGTCGTGCCGGAAAGGCTATCATGATGGTCACCCAGTACGACGTCGAACTGCTGCAGCGGCTGGAATGTCTGTTGGAGAAAAAACTCGAGGAATGGCCTACGGACAAGGAGGACGTACTCGCTATGGACCCTACCGTCGATGAAGCAGGACGAGTCGCAGCGAATGAACTGAAAGAAGCTGGGAAGCAACAGAAGAGTCGCAAACGCAAGCGACAGGCTGGGGAGACTGACGACCAGGGTATTGAAGAGGTTTCACTCCTTCGTGGGGCGCGGCGCCATTGACAGATCCCGCATATTGTCATCGGGCTGTGACCCGAGATAGCTTATTACACTGCAGCCGTGACCATGGCACAGGCGCTGGGAGCGGCGCGCCGCTGGATTCCTCTTCTGGCTTCGATTGCATGTGCAGACTTGCATTCGTCTCTGCTCTCTGCTCTCTATGTTTTGCGTTAAAAGACTCTGATAGTATATGCCAATATTGTACAAAGATTTCAGAACGAACCGACACCCAGCTGTGTTGATACAAATGATGTGCAACTAAAGTTTTGAGTCGATTAGATGCAATGCAGAAATTCCTGAATTTTAGATTCTCAACTGAAAAATAATCTGACTGGACGGACTTAGAGGTATCATCCACAGATACTCTTCTATAAATTTACAGGAGGAACAGGTACTAAATGCGGCCTGCATTGGTTGCACTTCGACCGTGGAACCAGGGGCCGCGTTATTTCGGCATTTCCCGTGGCCTCTTTCTCGCAGCACTGAACATGAGGAGTCAAATGAATCTTCTTTCGCTGCCTCCGCTCTTTCTGTATCCCTCAAGGCATTCAGTCACAAGACGTGATTGAAGTCTTCAGGTTTTCTCCTACTGTGAGCCCGCCTTTCGTTGTTCCCGAATATTTGACCGATATGAGACTTTCTGTAGATTTTGAACCTGCCAACTGGCGTCGAGAGTGGTATATGGCTTGCTGAACGACATTGGGATTAGGGAATGCTCATTGGTACGTCGACGGCCATACGGTATCTGGTATCAGGATTTGAATGGTTAATACCTTTCATAGAAATATACAGCCCTTCATGCTGCGTGAGGTTTCACGTAAGATTCGCAAGCAGACTTGCACTCACAACGGAAATCTAAAGAAAAGACCACCCTCGTGCGTGCTATTACGCTCGTATTATTAACTGAAATGAATTTGGCCTATATTAGTCACCATTCTCTGTGTACCCCACTAGATCGCAGAATGATGCCAGCGCCACACCCAAACAACATATTGATCTTGCGGATTCTTTTTGTCTCTGCGCCCATGGAACGTCACCAAGTAAAACGCCGCAGGTATTTGTGCCAGTATCTCCATGTATACAGTATCTCATCAAGAGCTCCACAGTACGGCTGACTCCTGGCAGCTGACTGGTTCGCACCGGTCCAAATCATGCCAAAGGAGTGATAGATATCTATCAAAGAGCTTTGACCAGACTTGTGCCGGGTTGGCGAAGTCGACGAATTTGGGTCAAGACACCTCAAATGAAATTTTGTCTATGATCCCCTCGTTTTCGTCAGTTTTTTAAACTTTTGAATTGACTAGAATGGGCTGCTTAACAAGGAGTAGCGTAACCACGTGGATCCTTCGGAAGCATGAATTTCTGTTCGCTTAGGGTCATCAGTCCTGGCTATGATGACTCTCGGGGCAACTTATGGCCGCAATTTTCCCAGTACCTAAACGCAGCACATCGAACATGTGTCTACCTAGCAATTGGCAATTATTTTTAGCGCACGTTCAGATGGGAGCACTATAAATACTTGACCGTCGAAACACGTTGACCTCCAATGGGTCTTCTACAAGCGGTCGTGTGGGCACTTTCACTCGCCCTCCTCCGGGCGTCGCCTGTGAGGAAAGCCAGTAGTGACACGTCTGTGGTACTCAATGGCCAGACCTACATCAACAAGGGAATCGTCGCATTTGGCAGGATCCCGTCAGATGCGGTAGAGTCGACAGGCGACACTCTTGGTGGTTTGGGAAGTGCCATGGCGATCAAGTATGGAACGTGGAAGGATGTCGGGAATGGGAGTTTCTCGGGTACACTGGTCGTGCATCCAGATCGGGGGTACAATGTGTGCGTCTGCCAGCTTGCTTGGTTTTGTCGTCATTGATGTGTCTCTGTAGGGAAGGGACGGTCAACTACCAGGCGCGCCAGCATGATATTGACTTTGTTTTGACGCCCTATTACGGCACGAAGGATTTGAGCTTCAAGCATGCACAAGAGACTCTCGCGTTGGTATATAAGAGCACGACACTCCAATTTGAAAGGGGCCACAACAAGACTACGGGTCTTGATAGCCTCGGCGTGCGTCCTGCGATGGCGGGGTATCCCTCGGATCCACTTGCGGATCCACAGATGCCCGTGCCAATTACGATACCGAATCTGTCAATTGATGCTGAGGGAATCATCGCGAACAGTGATGGATCGTAAGTGGATTGATGCCTGTCATTGATATCCGGCTAACTGTTGCGTGCTGAATAGATATTGGGTGAGCGACGAGTATGGGCCGTACATCTACCGCTTCTCCGGGGACGGACAGCTGATTCAGACTATCCAACCACCTTCTGCGATCCTCCCTCATGACTCTCACGGGAACCTAAACTTCACATCTGACTCGGATCCAACAACTGGACGGGCTGGCAATCAAGGTGAATATTCCGTCCAGGACTAACCGTGGAGTCGGTATAACCTTTTGTCATATAGGTTTCGAGGGCCTCACCTTCGACGTCGACAATAGTGTTGTTTATGCGATGCTGCAGTCAGCAACTATTCAGGATGGCGGAGATGACAAGACCACGTCGAGGTATACCCGCCTCTTGGCGTATGATGTGTCCAACCCCAGTGTCCGGCCCGAACTTGTCGGTGAATGGGTCGTGCCGTTACCGCAGAGCAAGAAAAACAATACGAGGGCATGCAGCGAGATTGCGTTCGTGAGCCCGGGTGTGTTTTTCGCGTTGTCTAGGGATGGTGATGGAAAAGGCGGAGATGACCTCCAGTCTAGTTACAAGTGGGTATTCAAGCGAATTTTAGAAAGGGAGTACTAACGAGCGTAGGCAAGCAGACCTTTTTGATATCTCCAAGGCCACAGACATTCATGGTACCAAGTTTGACGACCCTGCGAATCCTATTGCCATTGGAGGAAAATTGGACAGCAATATCGTCCCGGCTACGTACGTGTCGTTCGTCGATTACATCGACAAAGATCAGTTGGCGAGGTTTGGCCTCCAGAATGGTATGTGCTGTCTGCACCTAACTTGCCTGACCGAAGTTAACTTGCTTATCAGGCGACGACGACGACGAGACACACATCGACGCAAAGTGGGAGTCATTCTCGCTTGCTCCCGTCAATGATTCGGATAATCCAAATGATTATTTCCTGTTCACAGCTGTGAGTATCAATGCAGTTCGGTGAATAGACAGACGCTAAAGTGCGAATATAGTCGGACAATGATTTCCTCAGCACGAATGGAATTTCATTGGGACAGCCATTTGATGCTGGTCAGGATGTAGACACCCAGTTTTTGGTGTTTAGGGTTACACTTCCAAGTGTAGTTGAAGGGAGTGTTCAGCGACTCTTGGGCGTGTAAAGTATCAACGGACATGGACACTTGTGTGCCCGCTTCCTGTTACTTATTCTTAACGTCAAATAAATCTCAGCTTGATGGGGGGATTCTGATACGGGGAGAGTTATATCCTCTCTTCGCTACCAATACCAGCCCCCAGGGAAGGTTGGCGACGACAAGCATTCTGAAGCGTAGCTTCTTTCAGTGATGAATCATCTCAAGTGTATTTCACTGGTGAGAGCATTCAGATGTTAAGTGATATGGTTTGCCCTTCTTATATGTCGTTCCTTTCTGTCATCACATCACATCATATCATCACACCGCACGGTACCAAGACTTAGAATTGCCTTCAAATAAAAATTCAGTGTGGAAAATAAGATGCGGGAATCACTAACTGTGCTTGAAATATTCGAAAGGGTCATAATTGGAAGAGACCACTACACCGCATTGCCCTTTGATTTTTGAGTCAGAACCACGAAACTTCCCGCCGGCTGAAGTCATATACTTGGTATCGGTGATGGTACCGACGAAAAGTCCCATTATGCTGATTCATACCGTGGTAATCGCGCTGTTGAATGTGTCTCATGGAGCAGACGCTGGAATCCGGGGCCTTACTCAAGTGAAAGTAAGTGGAAACTACGAAATATACCAGCTTATGTACTATGGACTCCCTTCGGAAACGTAAAAACACAAATAAATCTATATGAGAACCCGAACTGTCTGGGGCCCTCTTCGTAGGGTACATGATTGAATGAGAAGAAGCAGGGACATTCTTCGCTGGGAAGAAATTGCATTTATAGACGAAAAGCCGGACTGTTTCAATGATGACGCCTTCCCCATCACCGGGAAGTCACTGGCGAAAGAGATCAATTGATAGTACATGATGATGAAAGTGCTAAAGTTAGATTGCAAAACACGAAGTATCCCTCTTACTCCTCACTGAAACCCTATGACCTAGCAGTCCACGATCCTGGAGTAGCGGAATAATAGCCAACCTCCGATCTAGCGGCGATGGATGCACGGAAGTTAATGAGTCAATGCAGGCCAGTGCGTGTGAGTTCGTTTTGGTGATTAAATGGCGAGGAAATTAGGGTGGGACTAGGCTGGCCGCCGCTGTAGGCTTAAATAGGTCAGGCACTTGGGACACGATAGGTTTGCCACGGTTATTCCGTCCTACGACACCAGGAAGTAGTAGTGGGGAATCAAACCTGTCATCCGAAATGAGTAAGCGCTAGTACGCATGTTTACACGGATCTTAAATGGATCCTCGACTACGCAGTAATTGCATGATACTATTTTCTTTTGATTTGAAGAAAGTGCTCTAGTGCTTATTCTACTGAAACTAGAGACAGATAGAACCTCGATAATCGATTAACTCTATTCAGAGTTCCCTACCATGCGGCATGCGTCATAGTTCTCGAAAGATAGGAATTCTACGGTCCGATGCCGATCGCATCCCGACGGCCGTAAAATTTTTGATCATACGAAGTATGTAACCAGCGTTCCACTTCTCCCATGGCCAAAGATATATAAAGCGCCACTCTAACTCATGGCTTTTCCCAACTTTCTCCCCCGGCAATATGAACGATACCATCACGAACGATACCCGACATGAACTGAGAGGCCCAGACGACAGCGATGCAAGGTCTGGGACGATACATGTGGACCTCTCCGAGGAAGATGATTTAGTGATAGACTGGGATGGACCCGAAGATCCAGAAAACCCAAAAAAGTGCGTCCAAGAACCGTATCTAGGTCCTCGACGCTGATCGAATTTAAATTTAGCTGGGCCTTTGGAAAGAAATGGAGAGCGACGCTCATCGTGTCGCTATTCACGTTTATCAGCCCCGTATCGTCGTCGATGGTGTCTCCAGCGATGCAACAAGTAGCGCAAGATTTGGGAATTACGAGTTCGGTGGAGCTCGCAATGACCGTGTCGGTTTTTGTTTTGGCGTATGGTGAGTGTCTTGTTTCTATTTCCAGGATGAGCGATTGCTGAGAGGATTTTAGCTGTTGGACCTCTTGTGAGCAAGAAATTATAACAGGAACCCGGTGATGGCACTCACGTACCTTTAATCCAGTTCCTCGGCCCGCTCAGTGAAATATACGGACGGTCAAAAGTGACACAGGTTTCAAACATGTTCTTCTTCGGTATGTCATAAGGTCCGGCAGTTTATGTCCAGCCTAATGGTTCTGTCAGCGTGGAATCTCGGATGTGGATTCGCCCAGACCAAAACACAGCTGCTAATATTCCGATTTCTTGCCGGTCTGGGCGGAAGCACGCCTTTGGCAGTTGGCGCTGGTGTTCTCGCTGATATATGGAAAGCAGAGGAGAGGGGGAAGGCTATCGCTGTATATTCTCTAGCGCCCTTAATGGGTCCTGTCATTGGTCCTGTCGCTGGCGCCTGGATTGCCGAAAAGTCAACATGGAGATGGGTTGTAAGAGTCTTATCCACCTACTCTTTCGTATTCCGGTCTGATGTAATGCCGCTAGTTCTTCTCCACATGCATTTTTGATATTTTCGTTCAAGGCTTGGGACTTGTCTTTCTCCGAGAAAGTAAGATATGTCCGCGGAAGTTATCGAGGTATATCCTTAACCTTTTGTTTGGCAGCCTTCGCACCGGTGCTTTTGGAGCGGAAAGCAGAGAAGATAAGGAAGGGCACAGATCCCGAGAAAGGCAGACGGAATGTGCGCACTGTATTTGAGAAGTCTGGCATTCGAAGGTAAGCATTTGTTCCCCTGATCAAGGTCAATTGGGATGACGTTCTCCCTCTAGTTGGCAGCACATCTTTGGAAAAGCTCTTGTCCGACCCTTTACATTGTTCGTTCGGGAGCCCATCGTCCAGATAGTCGCTGTGTACATGGCGTTCATATACGGAGTCTTTTATCGTAAGCTAGCTGGCGCCACTGTCGCAACCGCGGATCTAACGAGGCGAATTTTATTCAGTGTACTTGACGACAATTCCGACGATATTCAGAGAAGTATACCACCAAAGCACGGGTGTTGCAGGGCTGCACTACATCGCGCTCGGCATAGGCCTAGGCATAAGCTCTCAAACCAACGCGAGGTATATGGACCGCATCTACAAGTATTTGAAGGAAAGGAATGGAGGCGTCGGAGAGCCCGAGTTCCGTGTTCGTGAGTGGCTTCTTTTTTTCTCCCGTTTAGTCTAGGTTGACTCGTCAATGTAGCTTCGATGGTTCCGGGATCGATTATACTTCCTATAGGACTGCTCTTAACTGGATGGTGTGCACAGAAGGGCATCCACTGGGTAGTGACTGACATTGGCATTGCGTTTGTCGGAGCGGGGATGATATTGAATTTCCAGGCTATGCAGACGTATGTCGTGGATACGTTTACGTTGTACGCGGCTTCAGGTGAGTTTTACTGAGCTGTGGCTCGGTCGATGCTGATGAACCCTAGGGCTCGCCGCGGTCTCCTGTCTCCGTTCCCTAGCAGGGTTTGGGTTTCCCCTCTTTGCGCCATCCATGTATGACAAGCTTGGATACGGAAAGGGCGACACTATTCTTGCTGTAGTCGCCATTGTTCTCGGATGCCCAGCGTATGTTGCAGCGATGTGGTTCTCGTTATGTGGTTGACCTTCTCTTGCAGACCTTTCTTGTTCTGGAAGTATGGCAAAGCTGTGAGAATGAAGAGTCGATATACCAAGAAGCCTGAATCGTCACGGTGATCTTGGACTTTGCATGCGCTCGAATAGATTTTCACGTCATGGAATTGGCACGAGTACGTTAGATTATCGATTAGTACACTCGGACAACGACAAGGTTGATAGTAAGGCTGGGATTTATGCAAGAGGGTAGATACACAGGTAGTGGATGCGATGCGACGCACATCTGGTATATCCACGAGCCTGGCGCTAGGGAGCCGAGTTGGTGGATACGAAATCTGTTTTGTACTTTGCCGTAGAAATGTAGGGGAGTGGAAATAGATCTAGCGACCAAGTCCATTTTGAATCTCGTTAACGGCCCAAAGAGGGACATGGATTGCAAGTCCAGGTTCCTTTGTGCGATCTTTTGCCATGGGGCGCTCTGACGTTGACTGTGATAAAGTCATGCAGCGCTTCCCTCTAGTCAAGCTCTCACTCCCCCTTCTTCTCCGTGTCAACTCGTTTTTGTATCGCTGAACAACACAATCAATCTCCTCGAAGTCCACGTGTCAATGGGTGCTCACAGTTTTCATAGCACGTCAGGTTCAATATTTTCTTCCTTTCTACCACCTGCCTCCCGAGAAGGTACAGTGCTGATGCTGCTGCAATCACGATAATCTAATGAGCTGTCAACGGTCTAACTTGTAAGTTAACGGTCCTTTCACGCACGAAGTTCCTTGGAGAATGCTTGCGACCTTCATTGAACTTGCCGCCAGGTCTGTACACGCGGAAGGACATGAGGCCTGTGAGAGGAGGAAACAAAGTTGAAGTTGACGCAACAGCATCTGTATAACGATCGGCCCGTCTCGGCCCTGACGGCTCCGCGTCCATGATATTTCGCATAATCGACACCCAAAGATACTCGCCTCTTTCAAGGTTCATTCACAGAACAATAATCTCAATATTAAGTCCCTCGTCTGTTGTCGGACCGGCGAATTCGATGGCAACGAATTTGAGGGCGTCATCATTGATCACCGCTGCAGCAGATATCTCTTCGCTGCCCTCGTGAGATTCTAACTGACAAGTTTAGCCTCCGCAGAAAATTTCTGGAAGTATGGATGGTGTATGACTTTCGTAGATAAACTATGTTATCAATACGTTCAACGGAAACCCGTCGACGAAGAAATCTGTATTGTAGGGACTATCTACTAAACCCAGTAACGTCGTCTAAATGTGTTATTTACACAGTGCGAAACAGCAATTTTGATGTCGAGTCCTTCCTTCTTGAATCTCTGTAAAGTCTTGATATGCTGTACGGTCAATCCCCAGCCAGGGCTCGGTGTCGGGGCGACGATATATATGGAAACGGACTTGAGGATGCGACTGCTCCATCTTGAAGACGCCACATTGAAGAATACACTGTCCATAAACCGGAATGGTTGCTGGACCATAATGTCCATTATGCAAATTCTGATGTGTGCAAGCTGAGCAAGAAACGGTGCGTGTTTGGAATCGGTGGATGGGGAAGCAAGACGTCGGAATAGAGTCTGGAGAATGGGATCGCATTCCGGCGTCGATTCACCGAATTCGATATCAAGCGTGTCTAATTGCGGCGCGAGATTTAATATATCGACAGCAACCTGAGTGATCTCGACATTCTCCAGAGTCAATTTGGTGAGGGAACATCGGGACCGCAGGATGAGGGAATGAAGCTCTGTGAGCAAACTTGATGGATAGTCCAGATCAGTGGGAGAACCAAGCTTCGTCTCTGTAAGCGCCGGTAATGTCAATGCGGCGAGAAGGTTCGGCTCAGCTGCATGCAAAACACGCAAATTCGCATGAGTGATTGGGGAGATAGCCATCGATGTAGCAGGAATATCTAGATCGGCATTATAAGGGATGCGGAGGTCACGAAGCGACGGAGCCTTCTGGATTATACGGAGGAAGGCGGCCGTTGTTTCATCATCTCCGTAGTCGATACTGTTGGAGTAAGAAACAAGCTGGCTCCAGGGAAACGACTGGCGGGGATGCCACACATTGATGTATACACCAGTCAACATAGGCGCATCATCAAAGACATCGAGAGCGTTCGAGTCGTCCTGGCAGAATATCGTGATGTGCCGAAGCAAATCCAATCGGCCCCGCACCTCCAAGAAGCGCGCAGACAAAGGACTTTGAATGAAAACCAAAACGTTGCGCCATCGCCTACAGTGGATCATCGAAATATCCAACAGTTCCGCTTTCAAGGATAGAGGGCAGTCGGTGGAAAAGGATTCGTTGAGGTTTATGTCAAGGTAATGGTTTCCGGTGTGACTCAAGGCAGTCGTATAGAGCGAGATGGGATCCTTGCAAATCCTACGATTGTAACGTCCCAGCGATACGAACATCCGACACCATAACAAATGGTTGCTACAACGCCTCCACGACGAGCATACCCGCGCGATAAGCCAGGGTCCTGCTGCGACATTGAAAACATCATAATAGCCTTCGTGCTGGTCATGAAGTGTTAGGAGAAATATTTCATAGAGAATTTCGACGAAGAGACGGTGGATGGGGGGAGGGGCCGCCGTTTCTGTAGTGAAAGACCCTGTAGAAATACCAGACATGGATGTATGAGTGAAACAGTATTCGTTACAGATGATCGACGAAATGTTGTCGGAGTATCAATCATATTCATCAGCCAGCACGGCTCCTCTCGTGGTATATGAGCCTCTCACAATAGGATTGCGTTTTCTTTTCCAGCGTTGGTGGATGGATAAATAATTCCAGCAGATAGCGGGAAAATTGAAGACAACGAGCTCAAATGCGTTAGAACGTGCACCTAGGAAAGTTGAGTCTCCGACGTAATGCTGAGTGATGCCGGGGACTCCGATTTACTGATTTCGACATTTTTTTGATCTACGACGAAATCTGGAATTGAATTTCTCTTGTACTTTCTTCATACCACTGGCATGCCCTCTGTCGTCTGTATGATGAACAAAGGTTACAACGAACGGGAAGAAAAGTTAGGAAGGAAGGAGTAGCTGCCCTGTGTGGACGACGTAGAAGTGGACGAGTCCGACGAACTTCTTGATCGGAATCTTCCTTTCCAACCACCAACGCTGACAGACTTGAGCCTAAACTGTCAGCTGGAAGATTCTTCTTCGGTTTTACAATGGCTGCTTCATCGTCCAAAATAGCCTGGTCCAGTATGTTGAATTCATTCATCTACTAATGTCACCACCCCCGGGGACACTGACACTGTTTCCTGCGTAGCACCTGAACGTTGTAACGGCGACGAACAGCTCTCCAGCATTCCCAATGAAATATATGACGAAATCTTCAGCTATATACCCACTTTCGAAGAAGATGAAAGATGGTTTCTTCTTGCTTCCCTCTCCCTCGTGTGCCGCTATTTCTGCTCCGTCACTCTTCCCAAAAAATTTCACACCCTCCATTTTGACGGCCGTAACCACCTCTCTAGGGGAACTCACCCTACATGTGTCACGTTCGGTCGTGCATTAAACAGAGATTCCCAACCAGCTAAAGCGGCAGCCTGTCTCGTCCAGGAATGCACCTTCTCAGATTGGAACATCGGCCACTGCCGTACTCTGTTCTTGAGTATATACGACCAAGCCCTTCACCATATGACCAATATCCACACTCTTTCCCTGGTTCGAACTCCTTTGACCAAAGACCTCGTCAAGTCGATTGCTCAGTTGAGAAACCTGAAGCATCTAAACATCGACCAACGCGATTTCCGAGGTGGCCCGGTGGTGGAAAATGGATTGTCGACTCGGGTGCTTACCGTTCCCTTGAAATCAGTCAAGGCTTTGGGTGCGGATCCTTACACCGGGCTACGCTGGGTCAGGAATGACGTTGAAGAGTGGGCTGAGTGGATTGCTAGCGCTTTGTGTTTCTGGGTTATAGAGCGACTCCATACGGACAGTACTGCTATTGCCACAGCTGTCTTCGAGGCCAAGTCCCCCCTTACCATCCTCGATCTCGAGTGTCTACAATTCAGAGATAATTTCGAACAACTTGCGCAATATCTGGACTCGATGCCGACGTTGGAGGAACTTAGTATCCACCGTATCGATGTGCTACTGGACATTATACCCAACAATATAGCAGCAGCGGTACCTTTGTTACCTCTCCACCCAACATCCTTGCCGAGCCTAACAAAACTTCTCTGCTCACCGTATCACGCTAAACAGTTTCGTAGTTGTCCCTTAACAGAAGTTCATCTTATTGGTACGATCCACGGCCGCACAAATTGGCAAGGTTCAGTCTTATTTGAAGAGCAGCTGCCGGTGAGGGACATGGTCATTCCACGATCCACTGCTCGCTTTGAATCTCTCAGCGCACCTCTCGCCTCGTTTGCGGACCTGCCATCGAAAGTTTATTCGCATCTTGAAGAAATTTCTATTGGTTTGACTGACGGGGAAACAACTCAGGTAGGCATCATGTCTCCATTTCTGATTGGAATTTGAGGGTGAACTCATGCTTCTGCAGACTATCTTTACTATTCTCAAGGATCGCTCCTTCGAAGCTGTCAAAAAAGTTTCTCTTTATGACCGCTGTTTCATTACTATCGAGTCTCCGATGTCTCTTTCCCCAGACCTGCTGGCTTCGAGCGGAAGGCGTCGGTTCATTGATCAATTAACGTCTCTATTTCCTGTCCTCAAGTACATGGATTTCTACGGGATATGCCAGTGGGAATGCAGAGGAGGGGAATGGACACAGTTATCTGAACCTTAGTTCTAGCTGACTCATGATATGAACATTTATCATGGATAGAGAGAGAACAATAACGAACCGGTGGTGTTTCGGGAATCCGATATCGATCCAAGCCTGGGGACCCAGGAAAAATAGTCTCCATCGTGAGAGGATGGACCAGCATTTGGACAATGTGTCTTAATCACCAGGAGCCGGCAGCAGCAAATCGGGTTGGAATGGGCATTTCTTGAAGTTCAAGTTCAACTTTCTGCCGTGACGTATGGGCACGTCTGCGCGTTCCTAATTAAACCATAACTTTCGCGTAAATTTGAGGCAGTAACTTCGGCACAGAGTACGGCTTCGGAAGAAACTTGTGCCTGACAGGCTGCCGAGTGCCGAGCCCTTTTGGAGATAAATGCGCTTATTTTCCTTCGACAACGCCATTTCCAATTCAAATGCCCAATCTGATTGCTCCTTTTTTATCAACTCGTCTTCTGACGCCCGCGCCACCAAATGGTCTGGAATATCATTCGCGCTGAAACAGCCGCTGAGATGCCCTTCCTCGACCGGTATTCTTCCCCACAAGGTGGGGTCAAGGAAAAGGTCCAATTGAATATTTTGCACGCTTGGACCTATGTCTTAGAATCCACTTGCCTACTGAATGGCGTTGCAATGGTGATCTTGGTATTGATCACTGCGGAACCATTCTTTTCTGTCTCGGCTGTGTCGATCGCCCTGACTGACAGGTTTTGCTCCCTTTCTTTCTACGATTGTTGCCGCATGGTAACATTTGTTCTCCATTGCGCGATGTGCACACTTCACCCCTTTGTCAAAGTTCATGTGTTCCGAATTTCCCCGCAATTAATTTCATCCCTTGTTTCGAGTTGATCGCTTGGGTGCTCTTCATTTGGCTTATCAGTGTTGGCCTGTCAAGTTTCGGTCCCGCACAACGGAGTTTCTCTTTCATTCTTTTTCATTTTTCTCTCGCTTGCCAGACTTGCATTACTCATCTTCCATGGTTGTCTCCATGTTTTTTTTTGGGTTCAATACTTCTCCACACTTTTAATAACCAATTCTGTTTCGATCTCAGTTTCCCCGCACGCCACTTGGTCCCTGTGGCCTCGCTCATTATTTTTACAACCGCCTACAGCGAACTACTTCCAGCCTTTCGAAGACTTTATTTTTACGTACTACGACGCAACAAAGATGCGCAGACTGTTTCGTCCAAGCCGTGATGATTAGATTTGGCATTACCATTTTGGGAGCTCCCTAAAAAGTCATTGTTGCCTTCTGCCAACACGTACAGGCCTTGAGGCTCTGAGTGCACTGCACGGCGTGTCGACGCCCATGGAATGGAGCAGCAACAAAGAAGGTATCCACTCCTAATTTCCAAAACAAGACAATTTCCAGGAAAGTCGGCGGCTTCGGCACAGTTTGAGGGTAAAAGTATTACTGGGATTCGAAATTCCAATCGTCATCATCGGGAGAGTCAGACGACTTGCATCCTTGACCTTGTACCTCGACGACGTCTCCCTTGAGCAAAGAGGAATTGAGTTGGCGTCCACTGACCACGACCCCGACACCTCCCTTTTTCGAAGAGACTCCTAACCAACCAGACGATCGATCATTTGCGGGAACTTTCGGTACCCCAGGAGTAACCAACCGGATAACTACCCCGCATTTTCTCGTTCTCACCACCCCACAATATGCCTCCAGTAACGACCTCAGATACCCAGCAGGAGACCCAGACGTCTTCAATTCTCAAGGAGCGTCGATTCAAGTTGAGCAGGTAAGTCTCACCTCTTGTGCGGATCTTCGGAACGGCGCTCATTGTGATTGATAACAGGGCATGCGACCGTTGTCGGTATGTGTCGTCTATTTTTTTCGGTTCGCGCGCGAATCTGACTTGGATTAGGCGAAGGAGAATCAAGTGTGATGAAGGCCATCCCTGTCAGGCCTGTCTTACTGCTAATTCAGCATGTACGTTCGAAGAGCCTGGGAAAAGGACCCACCCACACAAGTCAAAGTAAGCACCTTTTGCAGTATGGCTCTTACCAGTAACTAATGGCTACCCTAGACGAACTGCAACGCTGGAGGACCGGATGCACCACCTCGAAACGCTAATACAAGCAATACCACCTGCGGTTTTTGCTGCTGGTGGTGCAGCTGCAGTGAACCCAGCTAAGCAGTCTTCTCCCACCGACATCAACAGCCCTGCCTTTGCCTTTCCCGTATTTCCCTCGGGAATCCCCCCACCCTCTTTGCATGTATTCCCACTCACTAACCCTTCAACACATTTCTCGCCACCTTCTCAATCTGCCGACGGTCGACAACGCAGTCCCAGTTCGTCTTTCCAGTCTCTCATGGGAAATCTCTTCACAGGGAGTGGCCCAGATACCCTCGTGGACGACACCTCACGGATGTCGCTCACCGCCTCATATCTGTATTTCGACGACGAAGGGTACACGCGATGGCAGGGTGAAACGTCCGGTTTGCCCCTGTTGGACCTTCTGGTCGAACGACACAACCCCTCCGAGACGGCGAGCGAAGGCACGCCATCAAACGAAACTGCATCGGCAGCCAAGAAAATTGCCAATTCTCAGGAGCCGCAATGGTTTCCCAACCGAACACCCCGGAGAACGCATATTAATCCTCAGACGCTCTGGTCGATGATAACGACGTACATCGAACCGGAGCTTATGGACAGGTAAATAGGTTGATAACCGAAAGGATGATAACTAACTTTCTATGGCAGTCTCGTACAATGTTATCTCTCAACGTCTTATTACATCCTCCCCTTCATACACGTCCCGACTTTCCTTGCAGACTACGGCAACCCACAAAAATGGGGCGAACCCGGATTTGCTGCGTTCATTGTCTCCATTTGTTGTCTTGCGTCTCGGCATATGGATGACCCTCGTGTTCGTGCCGATCCGAATGACAGCATTTCTGCTGGTACGCATTGGTTTGAGCTTCTTGGACGACTACGCACACTCCCCACCGCGGACCGACCCACCCTATATACCATACAAGCCAACCTCATCGCTGCTGTATACGCAATCGGTCTTGGTCGGCTCTCAAAAGGCGCAGCCCTCCTCTCAGAAGCCATAACCGTGTCCGTCGATGCTGGTCTCCACCGTTCAGCCGACACATACGATCTTTTCGACCCGATTGAAGACGAGGTGCGGAAACGCACGTTTTGGTGTGTGTATATCTGGGATAAGCAGCTCAGTGCACATTTCGGACGACCGCCAATGATCCGGCTGAGGGACTGCGACGTGGGAGAGCCGGCACCTGTTGATGATGAGTATATCACGCATGAGGGCGTTGGTGTGCCACCTCCAGGTACCGAATGCCGCCTGAGCGCTTTCATATTCTCATTGCGCATTTTCGTGGTGGCCGAGTCGGTGCTGGATGTACCACCGGCAAGACAATCTTCGTCGCCTTTTATGGCCAAAGCAGCGGCGCTGCTAACCGGGTCCTCTGGATGCAAGCTATTGAAGGACGAGGAGATGTTGCTGGATGAGATCCACCGGAGTATACCTCCCATTTGGTCACAGTCTGCGGAGACTCTGGGTACGGAAGACACGATTCGGCTGACGCAGGCGGAGCGCTTACACTGCGCAGAGCATTTTGTACGGCTCTTGATACATCGACATCGATTTTCGCAAATGGTCGCTGAAAGGCATGCAGCGGGCGGGGATGATGAGCAGCAGACCGAAGCTGAGAAGGAAGCTATGGTCGCTGCACATAATTCGGCATTGCAGATCGCAGCTGCGCATTTGCATATTGCTAGGAAGGGGTTGATGACCTACTGTGAGGCTTTCCGGTGCTTGCTTTGTGATAGGCGTTTACTGATGGAATGTTTTTAGATGGCGTTCATGTTATCCACCAACTTACCCAAGCTGGACGGACACTCGTCGCTGTTCTACTCAACTGCAAATCCGATTCGTTGCAACATCTGATACCGTCCGGTCTCGACGCACTGCGCTCTTGTATTGGTCTCCTGAGAAGATTTAGTGGTCGTTACATCTGCGGGCTTCGTTCGGGGGATCTCATGGAAGAGTTCTGCCGATGTGAGTTTTCCGTAGCGCCTAGATCCACTCACTTATACTCATACTCAACAGTAACTCAAATTCCTTTGGAGGCCACCCCACAACAGGATAACGTTCAAAGTGACAGACGGCCACCCTGGATCCGACCAGTGCGCAAGAAGGCGCCATCCATTGCACGCTCGAATTGCAGCGGAGAATCACCCAGTCCAGAAGCCTTTTCGCCGTCTGACTTCTTAGACGCCCAAAAGGCTGCGGGCCCGTCATCGTCATTTCCTTCGGCACCACAGTCTACAGGAACGCCCGTAACGAAATTCGAGCAGCCGTCGTTTGCTGACGGCTCTGGGAACATGAACATGGACATCATAGGCAACGAGCAACTGTACATGTCACCGTCGGATGTCATGTCGCTCTTCAACGACGGCTCGGTCGACCTCGGGCAAATCTTCAGTCCAGAGTTTATCCAGCCACCTAGTTCTGCGGATGGGAATAATATTGGCGGGGGAGGAGAGCCGTACCTGAAAATGACCGGTATCGTTACTTCCCCATAGCGACACTGAATGCGTGGCGCATTTTCTCATTTTCTTACGTGGAAGGGACGACTCAGTGCACGCTGCAGATCATAATCAACGAAGGCAATATGTACTATGTAGCTCTGAGGATATGTGTATAATATTCTTATGTTTTTTTGTATGTCGGATATCGATTGATACGAGCCTCGTTGCTCTCAGGTCCAAAGAAAGCGCCATATGAAAGCGCAGGATGCTGCTCTTGCGACTTGCTATATTAGGACAGTTCTTTCAACTTTATTCTCATTTTCACATCGGAAGCTGTGTCCGAGTCACGCTTAGTAGTAGATCTCAGATCTGTCACGTACCCATTTCGACTTCCCTTTGTTCAGTCATGTTATGGAAGGTAGAGTGAAACTTATTATAAAGTCCTCAAGAAAAGGCCACCGATACCCCGTTCTCCGTTCCATTCCATTCCCTTTTTCCTTCCTCTTCTAGCCTTTCGTTTTACTTTCCATCCTTCCCCCTTCAATTCAGCTTGGCTTCTAGCCTTGCTAACAATATCGCACGGTCGCGACAGAACAATAAGACAAGCGCATAAGGCGTGTCCTGTTGATATTATTTTTTGATTGCAATTTCCTGATTATGGTTCAGTTCTTTTTGTTCTAGCGGATCCAATGAAACAAAGGAACGAATTTATTGGATACAGGTATATTTAAGGCCCGTCTTGACCGACGTGATTGCTTTCCCCCCTGCCTGCATCAAAGCGCGCCCGCCAGACAATGGCTACCTTTTGGCCAAAGTACGATTTCAGAGCTTGCTCCCCTGTCGACACTCTTCCCGTCGAGCTTCTCACGTACATATTCTCTTTGGCGACCCATGGCATTCCAGTGGCGACGGAAGGGAAGGAAAGCCCATTGTTCGACTCGGAGAGCGTCAAGATGCCCACACGCCTGTCTGCTGTTAACAGACACTGGCGTATGGTTGCTCGTAATACATCAGCACTGTGGACGAGTCTCTGCGCTACGATTGCTTCCATCCATAAAACATGTCATAACGGACAGAGGCTATCTCTCTTCCACACATCTCATCTCTCCTCCCATCTCTCGCTATCTCGTAACCAAACCCTCGACATAATTATCGATGCCAGAGACCCCGACTGGGACTTCTCAGAGCCGAGGTATGTTCTTATCTCTTATGTTTTCTTCTATTGGTTAACTGGCGATCGTCATCAGTGTCGAACCCGAGTGTCGTTACACTCCACCCTTCTCTTATCAACACATGATGACTGTCATGACCATGCTACACCCGCACATACACCGTTGGCGGTCCTTTTCCATACTCACGGATACTTGGTTCCCCATGCATGTCGCCCTTTTCTATTTAAGTAATGCCCCCGCGCCTCTACTCGAGAGCCTCACTATAATGCGATGTAACGACTATATCAGCCATGCTTCTCAATTCCAGCCGGCCGCTCTTAACACGCCTTTCGTGCTGGATCCCCGCACCAATCGCCTTCGCACTCTCACCCTCCGGGGCGTCTACGCAGAGTGGTCCTCTCTCACTGTGCTTCGCGATCTGGAAATTCTCGAAATCGCTTCGCTCTCACCTGACGTACGCCCTTCGATGGCAGACATGCATGGGATCCTCTCTGCGTGTGCTTCAAGTCTGAGAAAGTTGCGTTTAATGAATGATGCTGGACCTTCTAGCCGCGGCGACGTCGCAGTTCGTCCAATTACTCTTCCAATGCTAGAAGACGTTTCTATCGGCTACCGTGCCGACACGGCATGCCATGGACTGGCAAAGCTGTTCATTGGACCCAATGTACGGCAGGTGACACTGGAGAACGATAGGTATCCAGGAGATGCGCTTGCCATTGACCCTGGCGATGTCCTTGCTGGTCTTACCTTCCCGCTGATGGAGAGGGTGGTACTGAAGGATATATCCGCTTCTCTGGAGTCCATGCACCAATTCCTCATGAACGTCCGGCATTTGGAGATAGAGTGGACGGCGGTAAAATGCCTTCTCCCTTTGCCAGATGGTTCACGTCCCTGTCCAAAACTCGAGACACTATGTTTGCGCAGCTTCGACATAGAGGGGATCGATAGCCTGGGGATTGATGTGATATTGGGCGTCCTTCGAGTACGGGGGACGAGTGCTCTCCGAGAGGTCGATGTCCATGTTAGTAGCGCTAATGCGAACACTTGTGTCGACTACCTAACGGAGATGGAGGTGGGTATGCCGCAGGTGAAGATATTTGGGGATGATGACTTCTCAGATACAGAAACCGAGGGCAGTGACTTGTCTGAGGAAGACGCATATGGGTTAGGGGGTACATTTAATGATCCGGTTTTTGATGCGCTGTTTAAGAGCCAGTCCGGATTTGATACGGTGACGACGCGGTAGTCCATGCAATTCTGATCTTCTCGAGTGTGGACTTTCTTCGAGTTTTGTATTTCGTTTCGTGTTCAGTAGCAGACTTAATTGATGTTTCATGTCCGAAGCAGATGATTTGATTGAGAATTGCACGTTCGCACGTCGTACCGATTGACAACCCTTGGATATCCACTGGCAGAAGCAAGAACTTCACACACCGATAACAGTCATTAGCCAACCAACCGCCTGTAGAGGTCCAAGCGCATTAAGGGGAGGATAGTAAACAATTATCACGGTGACTAGGCGGTTAAGTTACCCACGGGCGTCTTGACCATATAAGTCTCGAACGACGGCGTTAGGAGTATCGTAAAACTGTTGTAGTGTTGGAGAGTGGGGCGCTGGGGAATCCATCCTAGAAACGGATGAAGCGACGTGTATAGATACCGCAAAGAAAGGACACTGGTTGGAGCAGCAAGTGTTGAAGATTTGGTGGACAGAGAAGGTGGGTAGGCTTGACCCTTTTCAAGTACAAGCGTTGAAAATCCGATTATTTCTTGAAAGATCATGGGAGCTCAACTGGCAACATGAAATTCAAGCGAGGAAATCGCACCTAGGGTCGAGACAGGACTGAGGCAATTTATCGGGCTTTTTGTGTGTGTGTGTGTAGTACGCGTCACATTTTGACAGACCATGGAATGAAGACTGTACTGATAAATGTAGGATGTGATGTAATGTTGGTTACAGCGACGGGAAGTCATACGGTGGTAATCCTCGTCTGACGGGTCACATAGGGCCAACTGAGCGTCGCATCTCAAGAGGAAGGTATGAAAAGATGTCCGCGATATACAGGCCGTCAAAACGATGGCCACAAGACGCAAAACGAGACGAGGTCGATAGCGTCTATTGACTCGGAGACAACCCGTCCGAAGCCTCTTGAAAGGTAAGAAGGATCGCATAGCTTTTGTATTCAATCCGATTCTAGAGTATAATCTGAGTCGCGACATAACGATACTGGTTTTGGCTGAGTCCCTAGTCTTGCGGGCCAAAAAGAGGACCTAAGTATACCTCACAAGTCATGAAGACATTTGACAGATTCCTGGACGATATTCTGGATAGTCATAAGTCCATAAAGTAGAATATGATCTAGCGGACGCGATGCAGAGTTGATTCAAACGAAAGCAGTGTCCGCGTCCCTTGGCAGTGGAAGCTTTTAATGACATTATTTCAAGAGGGGAGACTCTGATTAAGGGCAGGTCATTTCACGTTTCCCACGCTTGCCCTGCCACCACCATGGTCTAGATATCTGCGTTCTAAAGTGATATCTTTTTAAGATGAAAACTGCAACAAGGATTCGAACTAATGGATATATCTCTCATTTTCCGAAATTTCACCGCGTGTTGACCAATCATGGCGGCTTCGAAACTGATAAGCGTTATCGTGCATTTTGTGTCGTTTCGATAACTCTGACGCATGCTCCTTACAACGGCCCGCTCGGATCGGTCCACGGCTTCTGTTAAAAGTTTGGGTGCACGAGTTCGGAATGACTTCTTATCTCTGTATCCTTGACCTATCGTGATGTATGTCTTCAAGGCCTTTGGCGCCTTGAGTTTGATTACACGCGGGTCTTGCAGCTGTACGCTCTATCTATTTCCATCATTGAACGTGCTCATTGGGAAGCAGTGGTTTCAAAAAAGTTCTTGACGCTCCCTCTGGGCGAAATCAGACCTGCGGGATGGCTATACGACCAGGTAGGCGACTTGAGACATTCTCCCGGTTTTGCATCGATAACGGGATTCCTTCAAGCTTGTTGTACAAACAAATGGCATTGCTGGGCATATGCATGAATTCTACGATCTGTAAGTCCAGTACTCTCAAACTGTCAGATTTAACCATCAAACTTATCGTTTTTAGAGTTTCAAAAACCGACTGGATCGGAGGAGATTCATATTACTCATACTTGGAGGAAGGTGCGGCTTTGAATGTGTTATCCCTTACGCTTACCGATGATTATGCAGCCGGTAGCTATTGGTTCGTAAGTCCAGCTACAAGTGTCCATCCACACACCCACCAGATGTTGAAAAATAGAACGCAATGGTGTCAAATGGTATCCTCGTTAACCATACCGTCATCATGAACAAGACCCAAGAGTTCCTCGATTACGTTTTGGATCATCAGGATGAGACTGGATGGTTAGGCCCCGAGGTTGGAACGGACAAGCCACGTTTCTTGTGGGGAAGGTATATTCTGTTTGCCTCGGAACCAATGACTTCACTGAGAGTCTTGTATAGATATCCATTCTTTTTTGGCGCCATTCAAATGGTTGAATACAACCCCGCATTGACTGACCGTGTCGTAACTGCACTCCACAAGTTTGTTGTCGTTGCGAATAAGATGCTTCGGGAAGGACTGGGAGTAGATAAATGGGCACAGACACGCTGGGAAGACTTTGTTATGGTGCTACAGTGGTATGTCGTTCGATGCTCTTGCCATTTATATTGCAGATTTGTCAAACACGTTCTCAGGCTGCACGACTACCATCCACAAGGACAGGAGGATCTTCTTGTGGACACCATGGTGAGACTTAAATGGAGCGGTGTTCCTTGGGAGAAGGTATTTTCTGAAGAGGTGAACTTGCCGCATTCTAACATGTCTCTAATTAACTTTGAAATTTTGCGCTAGTACTTCCCTACAGTGGCAGGTAATGTTCGTTCGTTTTTGACGTGAGATTGCTTAAACTTCACGCGACTGACATCTAGTGGAGACGCTGGAAAACCCGTTTGGCCTTGAACTTTCGGTAACACTGTCCTTTCCTGCACAAACATTGTCTAAACTCGTGTCATCTCGCCGCAGTGGCACGGTGTAAATATGGCAGAAGGTATGAAAGCGCTGCCTTCTACTTATCGGTTTACGCACAACGTGTCGGATCTACGAGCAGCAAGCGATGGGTGGGATTTGATGTTCCGCTATCATGGGAGACCGTCTGGGGCATATGCTGCAGATGAAATGCTGGCTGGATTAGAAGCAGTTCGAGGGTGGGTTCACTAGTCACCGTTTCTCTTGTTGTCACTGACGCTATCATTTTGTAGGACAGAGCTCTGCTTAGTCGTGGTCAGCATTCCTATGTTTTCGTGATGGCCTTTGACTCTAAAGAATATGTAGGAACTAATGTTCTCGTATGTCTCTATCACCATGGCCGTCACTTTATGCAAACGCGTTTCTTCGCAGAGGTTCCTACCTCTATCAAGTTTCAGGAGACCCAAAGTACGCTGATCGGGTATATTGTTTCACTCGCATCGCTAGTCTTTGTGAATGACCGTCGTGCGTAGATCGAACGGGTGGCTTATAATGCCTTGCCTGCAACAATAACTGCAAGTAAGTTCCTGTGTCTGGTGCCGTTGTAGGTACTAATATGTGAACCAGATATGTGGGGCAGGCAGTACCTAGCACAATCGAATCAGATAGCTGCGAAGAATATGACACCGTGAGTTACTATGCAATTGATATCGTTGTTCCCGACCGACCTTTTTCAGGAATCCATTCCCGGAAGATGGGTAAGTATCGGTATTTCTAAGCATACTCTCTAATTCTAAATCTTCAAGACCTGAATCAAACATCTTCGGTCTAGAACCCAATTATCCGTAGGAGAATTCACCTAGCTGGATATTCACGCTTTATTTCATTTCCGTTAGGTGCTGTACAGTCAATTTCCCTCAGGGATGGCCAAAGTACATCACCAATGCATTTTTAACAACCAGGGATGGCGAGTCGCTAGTTCATCTCTTCCTTGGCCCTTTCAGTACATCTACTGTCTTGGCGAAAGGTATGTTACTTTCCATTCTAAGCATCTAAGATTTCTGTTCTTACCTCTCTGTAGATAATGCAGTGTCGGTTGACGTGGACACACAATATCCATTCAGTGACACGCTCGTGACGACGGTTATGGCGATGAAAGCGTTTACTTACTTCGTTCGTATCCCGAAGTGGGTTATTGGCGGAACGATTTCGATCAACGGTGGCGCTCCCAAGGCCTTGACACCCAACGAGAACGGGTTGCAGCCTGTCGATATTGGTGCAGGGACCACAGAAATCGCATTTGAACTTCCTGCGGATATTACCATCGGTATGTACGCTTTCCCTTCACCGCTGTAGAAGCCATTTCCTCATAAATGCTGTCTCAGAGAACAGGCCCCACGGTTCCATAGCAGTCCACAGAGGTCCTCTGAATTACGCCTTTGATAGTATGTCGCTGCGTAGTTCTACAGGCGCTTCGCTGACGCAATTATCCAAATTCCCGTTAGTCCAGCGTTCAGAGACGGTTCTTAAGACCGACCCACGCCAAAGCCTTGCTGTGGATCTCCAATATGATGCCAAGGAAGATTGGGAATACGCTATTGATCCTTCGACGTTGAAGTTCCACCAGCGTCAGGTCTCTAATTTGCCTTCACCGGTTTGGGATTATGGGTTACCTCCAGTGGCGATTACCGCGACGGCCTGTCTCGTTGATTGGCCCGTAGATGGCGATATGTTTGCTGCCAGTCCGCCTGAGAATCCAGACTGTGTCGGGCCTGAGAGGGTGATCGTACTGTCACCGTTTGGGGTAGGTGGTTTTGTGCCGCTCGTGTCTTGCTATTGTTGATTTGCTTGCAGGCGACAAAGCTGCGTATTAGTGAATTCCCGGTCTTCAAGTCAAATAGCCTTCAACCTAATGGGTCGGATGATATATATTTGGAGCAGGTTCCTTTGTCAGGAATAACAGAAACCGAACAATAGAAACGTTTCGTCTACTTGACCATTAGAGATGGCATTTGACAGACATGTATATATGCCGATGAAGTCTCGTTGGTAAATCGTGAATGATCAGGTTAGGGATAACTCGCCGAATCAAGTATTTGCATCGTTGTATTGATGAAGGTCGAAATTCGAGCGGAGGGCGAGAGTTTCTGTGAGATTTGGATAGCTTACGCTTTACTAAGGTTTGACAAAGTGGAAGTCAAGAAGGTGGGAAATTGTGGCGTGGGATTTTCGACATTTCTCCAACCGTGACTACCAACAACGTTGTTGGGTCATTCTGAAGGTATCACAGGAGAATGACTGGACTTCGCAGTTGAAAGTCTACTAGTAAGTTATCTTGACTATTCATCTGCCGTTGCGCTTTCTAATAGAATTTTCTTCCCGAAGTATAACTTTTGATGCGGTATGAATCAGGTAGCTTTATAGGTAGAAAGCAGCGTGCTGACAATGCAATTGCTCCAGATGAACAAAAATTGCTCTCGGTGTGGATTCACCGAAAATACTATCCCGTTCTCAGCCAGCCGCAATTTGAGTTCGAGTGGAGCTCATGTCATGGAACTATTGCGGTCGGGAGAGTCATCGCTTACTGTTGATCTACCTTTACTAGATGACAGCTCTCAGCGCTTAGAGCGTCGTCTCTCTGCCCTTGATTCCAAATTGTCGGAACTTGAGGCTGTGGCAGACCGTCTCCGTGCCGAACAACGTCAAATCCAATCTGAGCTCGACGCGCAGCGATCTCTCATAGCTCCTGTTCGTCGCATTCCAGCAGAGATCCTTCTACATATCTTCGAATTGGTGTCCAAGGATGAAACATGCACCCTCAATTCCACAAATGCTCCCTGGGTGTTCGGGCATGTGTGTTGTTTCTGGAGGACTGTCGCTACCACGTCGCCTGTACTATGGTCTACCATCCGTACACATCTTGACCTTCAAGTTCATCCCTGCAAAATTCCTCTGGCTCTTCAACGACATCTGGACCTTTCATCTGAGTGTCCCCTCCACCTGGATATTGATCTGTATCGCAATGCTGATAGCGATACAATCCGCCAAGTTGTGGCGTTGATTGTTCGTCACTCGCTTCGGTGGGAGACCCTGAAAATCACGCTGTCACCGAGTACGTTGTCAATGTTCTCCCGGGTGAGCGATCGTCTACCTCGACTTCGCTACCTGGCAGTGTTTGTCATGAATTACTACGGAGATGGAGCCATCGTACCCGAGCCCTATTCATTCTTTTCCGCCGCACCCGCTCTCGTAGAAGCAAAGATCCATTGCATCCCAGTATTCGACCTCCCAGTTCCGCTTCCCCAGCTACATGTCTTTGACGGTTACTTTCGCAATCCTAGCGAAGTAAACGACCTCCTCAGACAGGCACCCAATCTCGTGAAATTTGCTTTCTCCAGTATGGTTAGTTCGCGGGACACCAGTCCATCGCCGATATTCCATGAAAGTCTGCGCAGCATAACATGTACATCCCATGAACTGAAGATTTTGTCTGCTGGGACATTTCCGGCTCTCGAAGAAATCGACGGGAAAGAGAGTAAATGGGATGATGAGGCAATCAACACGATGAGCCGTATTGCAGAGCGGTCGTGTTGCTCCATCCACACCTTTCATGCGGGATCCATTCTGTCCTTCACCCGGTTTGCTACTCTACCATCGATCAGATCATCCTTGACCGCCCTCAGTATGACGATGGGAGGATGGAACGTTTCGAACAGCTCTATGCCTCATCTCACCATTTACGCTGCTCTTTTGATTTCAGAAACGCTACCATCTCTTTTACCTTGTCTACGCGAACTTGTCCTGAAGGAATTCAGCGGATACAACAGTAATTCAGCACCATTTGCGTGCTCAGAGTTCTATGAAATGGTGCAATCTAGGCGAACCCTTCCCACTCCCGTTTCACGTCTAGAAGTATTGACTCTAGTGCTCCGACGTTTGGAATACCATGACCTCAAACTGAAAGACCCGCGGTTTGGGCGTTTGTGGGCGATGGAAGAGGAAGGGTTAGTGGTGCATATCGTACCACCTTGGGAGGACCTGGTCGATGGATGACAAGATAGGTTCAAATCGTACAGAATGCGAGGCGTAGGGTATTTCGCGATTATGGTGAAAATCGTCTACTCATCTACCGGATTCAAGGTCGTTCTCGAATAGAAATTTCAGAAGAAAAAATATTAATCGTGTCCAGGCGGGTATTCAATAGGTCCAGGTAATGTTAATGATGAATCTTCTCGCTGGAAGCTTCCTTGCTGTGGAGTGCTCTACTCGTTTGTTTGGAACTTGGAAGTCACTAACGTTCGAACGTTTGCCGCTCCCATGTCGCTTTATCTAACTGTTCTCTGTAGACACGAATTCCCAAGAATTGACCACCATCTATGGAGTGCTCATCGTCCTGTACACTCTACTCGAGATAGAGCGAGTCAATGTTTTACCGCGGAATCAGATGGAATCGACCAAATTTTCTCTTCCCAGAATGCTTACTTACATCTTAACCCCTCTGCTACATTTGAACTTCACCAAACATCCTGTAGACGCGTGGGGTTTCCGCGAGTCAGGTAATCCCGGAAGAACCTGCAGCATGAAATTATCGACACCATTTGTCCAAATCGGTAAACAATCCACCTAGGCGGAAGGGGCAGATCTTGTCGGCGTCGCTCAGGGCACTTGAGCCAAGTTCACCACGCTTACATGCAGTAAGCTCGATGTATACCGGCGCTTCATTGTTCTGTTTGGCCAAGGCCAAGAGCATCGGGTAATTTCGTATTTTCGCGAATTGCATGAAGTTAATCGGTTGATCACCGGTACCTAGGACGAGCATACAAATACGCAAGGCATCGTAACTCAACCGGCGGCACCGAACCTGCCGAATGCCGTGGCAAGCCGGGTCGTCCTCAACCGGTATGTTCAACCGGCTAAATTTCCTGTCCCCGAGCCACCAGATCATGCATCATGTCCCATCATGCCTCGGGTATATTCCCGCCACGACGAGAGCGGGCAGCAGACGAAAGCTCTGTATTCGTCCAGGCACTAGTAACTGCTCAATCGCTCATGCGTAAACACTTGATCAAGGTCCACGACGCTCTCAGTCTGCGATTAGAGTGGTCTCCGGCTGCCTTTAATTTGGGATCTATCCAAGTCGATACACTAAAGTGTGAACGTGTCAACGGGTGGCGGTGGTGACTAGCGCGTAATACTTGACCAAGTTGATTCATTTCAGCCTCCGTTTACAGAAAAGTCCCTCAATAATTAATACTCAGTGACGGGAGTGCATTTCAGGTTTATTACTCTTCACAGAAGTCTGCGCCGTGACGCCGAGGTTCAAATCAAGTCGAGCAACGTTGTCTGCGTTTTGTCGCTCTGATGATGCATATATTATTCATATTCGGCTCGGGCACTTACCGGAACACAGCCACAGGGGAAAACGTGAAGCTCATTATTGACACAATTTGCTTTTGACGTTCCTCCTCCGTACTCACATATTATGGGTTGTATCATGAGTACATTTCGGCTTACATTTTTTGACAAAGGTATAAATTGGAAGGGACTATGGATGTCCGTTACCTACCAACTGGCCCTTTTTAGCTCTGCACAAACGTTACTATGTTCTCTCCTTCCTCTATTCGTAACTCTGCGCCTCTCCACTGGGGTCAAGCCTGTATTCATTGCCGCCGACGAAAAATGGTTAGCCCTTTTGTCGCTTACCAGTGTCGCACCTAGTCTTAAGTTACTTGTTCTGTGCAGCGATGCGACGGTGCTCGCCCCATTTGCGGACAATGCACTCGAGGAAACCGATCCGAAGATTGTCAATATAGGGACAGTCAGGGCCGTACGAAGATGGAGGTCCTCGAAGAAAATATAAGTCGAGTCGAGGCTCGAATTCGCGAGCTTGAAACCCCACAGGAACAGGGCCTGCCTGTCCTTCTGAGTGACCCTTATTCAGTCAATGGTTCCTCTTCGAATCTCGGTATGTCCACTGTCTCTTTCATCCTCAAATCGAGCTAATGTATAGGTGTATCTCCTGGTACTCAGAGCTGGTTCCTCCATTGGTTTATGGCTGGTGGACATTGCCAGAGCCTCCTCTGGAACTCAAAACGGCCCTGTTCGTTCTTTTACCCTGTTGATACTGATACCAAGTCTAAAAACAATATTCACGGCGTATAGGATCGATAGGTTTCTCGACTGTGCCTCAGAGTACGGATTCTTTATGAACGTTTCCCGCTTTCGATCAGCAGCCCTTGATCCTTCTGCATACTACTACCGGCCATTACCAGCACTCATGGCGACTATCTACCTATTGGGGATTTTCCTCTCGCATACGCCGTCTTTGACCGTCCACGAAAAGACCTTCCTTGAGCGAGCACTGACAGACGTATCCGGTGCACTCTCCAACCATCACCCTCAGAAATTTGTGCAAACCATACAGGCGGAAGCTCTATTGGCGTCTTACTTCCTAGCGTCCGGACGCTTCTTGGAAGGAAAGTACCATATCACGGCAGCCCTTTCCCTAGGTCTCAGTATTGGACTGAACAAAGTACGATCCGACCGAAATACCACCCCGGGTCCGGTGACAGTTCTTCCAGCACCGCAGGATGCCATCGAAGAAGGCGAGCGCGTCGACGCTTGCTGGATAATTTTGATTCTGGATAAATGTTGGGCAGTCGCTTTGGCTTCGGCACCTAGTTCTACGTGTCCTTCCGATCTCGTTGGAGTTCAAATCGACACCCCGTGGCCTCTTGAAGTCCAAGATTACGAGCATGTACGTCTAACTTCTATCTCATATGTCTCTTTTCTCTGATGTAGAATTTCTTTAGGGAGGGTTTCCATCGAGTATGGTGTACAGTTATACCGTTCAGAAGTATCTAAGAGGTGCGCCTACTTCAGGCGGAAATGAGATGTCGACAAAGGCGCTGCATGCGAAAGCGTCACTATTATGGGAGCGTGCAACTGACTTGATAAGGAATTGGAAATCTGGTATGTGGACCGCTCTCGTTCTTCCATCAATTTAAACGATAATCCCAACATCAACGTAGACATGTCCCAACAGGAGTCGATTGATTTTTACGCTTCGTTTGCGGCCTTGGACGGTCTACTTGAGACTCTGCGAAGCGCCCTTCCATTACCAAAAGAAGTGATCAACCCGACATCTTCCAAAAGGAGAACTCTGTATGTTGCCCATAACTTGACCTACGCCACGATCATGCAGTTGTATGGTCTCTTCGCGAGGGTCGACACACAGTCAAAGGATAAAGTTCTCATGGCCGCTCAAGCTGTATTTCAAATGACCGGTGCCGTGCCGCATGGATCGCCCATCAATCCAATTATTGGGGTAGGTGCGACTTGCCATCATAAATCTTTTATATCTAATCTCTCTTTGACCAGACAGTCTGGGTATCCGCGGGTCAAGTCCTACTTGAGGAGTTGGTTGCATTGAGGGCATCTCGCTCGGCACATGGCCTTGCCAATGCCAGGGAAACAGACCTTCTTGGTGTCTTTAACGCTGGATTTCAGAATATGAACCTCTTGGCAGAAAGCTGCATTCTATTAAGTAGGTCAGAATTGGTATGAGATATTCTTGAATGCTAACCATCTAAACCTACTTGATGTAGGGTATCAGGTCATGCAAATACAGGAAGCATTCGCTACATTGTAGTTGCTAGTTTTCAATCGAAAGATGTACTTATAATTTTATTAATTGACGGTACGATGCCTTAGGGCCTTTTCTCAGACGCGGAAATGAATGATGTCATTTATGGCCCGGTATCCCCGGTCACGACGGTGTGACACGTTGCTCAGCGCTCCGGCGCTCGGGGTGCTCGCCTCTTTACTCAACAACGACGATGTCGACCTCAAGAGGTCGTGTCGAAGACACCTATGAAGCGCAAAACGACCAACGACTAGACGAGCTGCATTCCAAGATACGTACGTTACGCGGCGTCAGTCAAGATTTGTATGTTGTATTTCACGATACTGACACTCAGTTTGCAGATTACCACCGACATTAACGACGACGTTGAGCGACAGAATTTAATCCTTGACGATACCGTATGAAGTCTCTACCTTTTTTGACACTGAACCTCATTTGTTATCATGTACAGGGCAATTCATTCTCCTCGTTTGGCGCTACCCTAGCGCAGACATCACGGCGGGCAGGACAAGCTTTCGGTATCGGTCAAGGGGGGCTGAAGTCATGGCGAGTAGCCATGTATGTCGTCCTAGGATTCATTGGGCTGTGGCTGTCTCTGAAAATCTTTTGGTGGTGGCGGTCTGGGTGAATCTGTTCTGGGTTACATGTGCGCAGCATTTCCTTCTTCGTTTTCTTTTTCTAACCACGATTGCGCTGCCAGATATCTCCTGTACTTATTGACTGCAATGGATCTTTCGTTATTCTTGACCACACACTCTTAACGGAGAACTGGTAAAACCAAATGATTTTAGTCTCAACGCACCGTTGAAGGTTGGTTGAACGCAAGGAACGCATTGGTCACAAACGTATCACAGTCCCATATGCGTTGGATTTTGAACGCGCGCGTTTTCTTCAGTAACGCATGCATGAAGTCCTGCGGTGCGAAATCAAATTTTGATTGATATGCAAGTTGTGTTTGAACTTAGCTGTTGTTTTTCTCTCGCAGAGTGACATTTGGAGCCTTCTTCTAAGGCACTAGAACACAAATGACATATGAGGCAAATTGTCATACAAAAAAAGCATGCTGGCTGGCAAGCCGGGCGTTTACAGGAGGGTAAGTCCGGCAATATTTTAATCTGAAACGCACCAGGTGGATCCAAACGCACCCAAACCCATACCAAGCAAACGCAGAAAACGCAAAAACGCATCACAAAAACGCGAACCATTCGTACTGCGCTGAGCATAGTGGGGTGGAGATATTGCGCCGGCCGGCAAAGAGTTGGTACTGAGGCCTTAGCACCAGCTTCTATTTCGGTGTACGTATCATTCGAAAGCCAATTGAACATATATGTTGACTAATCAACAGTCGACGAAGCATTTGGAGGAGACTAGAACAGATAGACGCCTGCACTTGTTTCTTGACCCTGCATTGGAAGCATTTTAAGACACCTGCTGACATCTATCATCGAAGTTCAGCGACGCAAGGGTCCTGTAGCCCTGGTAGTCGCGTGCCGGTCGTTTCGTTGATAAGTTGGTCTTCAACGGAGAATGCTTTCTGGCCATGGATACGAGGTACAGTTCAACATATTTTGTACGAGGCATTTGTCTCTCGAATGTTTATCAGCTAGTCAAGAAACCGAATCGCTTGGTTCATGAAAGGCGACAAGAAAGACCATCTGTATTGTTTTCTGCTTCTGTTTCTGAGTGGCGGGGAGGGTTTTCTTGAGCTAGGTCCTCTTATATTCCGGCATCAGTCGCGGTTCCCCTTCATCTTCGAGCTGTGAGAACGCGGGCTTTTTCACGGTATCTTCCGTGGTCGCGTTTCATTTTATGTAATTTCTCTTTCCTAATCGCAACCTTTCACATCTTTCTCGACTTCAATAGTCAAGTCCAGGTTCCGAAGGTCGCTGCCAATGACAGCACGATATCAGATAATACAGGCTTTGGTACAGTAAGTGTCCATGCACTGATCAAGTACTTGTTCTGTGCTTGGGAAAATCTCTGAGAACCAATTTTATCTGCAGCTTACAAGCCAGTCATCTGACCGCGCCACGGAAAAGCAATCCAGGTCTTGCCATTGGCTATAAATTACAAGCAATGACGACACTCGCGATGGTCTTATTCGCCTCAGACATTCCCGAAGCGATATTATTTGTCCACTTCATTTTCCGGGCCAAACATGTATTCCCTCTACATCGTTACCTCTTCATCGTAAACGCGGACATTTGTCGTTTCTATATTTACTCCTATCTCCCCACATCGCAACACGACGTGGAGGCTGTGATCCCCGCACTGGCACAATTGATATCGGCTCAGACTGAGCCCTGGGTCGGCAGAGGGTAATTTTGGGCATCCGTTGGGCGCGTATCTTATCTCTTTCGCTTTTGAAATCCGTTGACGACTCGTTTAACAGAATTCTTCCTTCGTTCAACAGAATTTTCGCTTGTCGCCTTCAATTGCCCGTCTGACTGAGACCAGAGGTGCTGTCTCATTATATCCTGCCTGAGCGCAAACTGTTGAAACAAATTAGAGGATCTGGCTTCGAGCGTCTATGTAAGTCTATCCGCATTAGATGCGATATCTGGCTAGATTAAGCAACGAGTACCTCCCAAGATCTCCAAGACTGACATTTAGTGCTTCAAACTAGTGCCCTTGGCTTCAAACTTATCCCTTGCTTCAAGTATCTCCCAGCCGCGTCCTCGACTTTCATTTTCTCGGGTCGGTAACGCACTGTTGCCGTAGGTTCATGCCCAAAACCATCTGCTGTAACCATCTTGGGAATGAGATGCGGGGTCAAAAGCAGCTGATCTGTGTCTGGGAAAATGCGGGGTAGTGATCATATGCCCATTAGGCATAAGAAGCGCTCAGCTGGCTCCTGCCTTGTGTTCCGCGAATTCGCAGGAATGGATGGGTCACATGTGAACCACCGGCTCAATTCAAAAGATGACCTCAGAGATCAGTGGGTTTCCTACTTCTTATCCCTACGCTCATCATCACAACCGTGAGGCCAACAATATCTCTGTGTATGACCTCGCTTATACATTTCCAGGTGAATTTACGTGGTCACGGTCCATTGAAGGTGCATTGCGACCTTTCAGCTTCGTGGGTCTTCCAACTACCGGTTTCACACACCATATTCGCATGGATCACTCATTCTCGCGCAGTCTTGATATCGATACACGTATTCCTCGTGAAGTGCCTCGCTCCCAACTATGTCGTCCCCACCCGTGTCGCCTGCACCTGTGCCTGTTAAGAAGCAGCCGTATCCGTTCTGGCTTGGTGGTACGTCGACGATCATTGATTGTCCGTCGATGCTGACACGCGGATAGGCGTCGCTGCTACCATCGCAGCTTCTATTACACAGTGCGTAACATCCATCTGCCACGCTACGCAGATCCGTCATCCTTAATGGCATACCCCTCCAGTCCTCTAGATCTAACGAAAGTCCGACTGCAGGCATCGGGGGACAAGCGTATGATAGAGAGCATAAAGAAGACTGTACGCACAGCAGGTCCGTTCCAACTCCTGCCTCTTCCGTAACATCTCATAACTTCTTGGCCAGGCGTGCGCGGTCTCTTCGATGGTATCTCTGGAACGTGGTTACGTCAGATGTCCTATTCGATGTGCCGGTTCTGGGCATACGACGAAAGTAAGAAGATTGTTGGTGCGGGGAAAGATGCACCAGCGTACAAGTTGGCGCTCGCCGGCTCCATGGGTGCGGATTCTCAATCGTTCGTCCAGTCATAGACACCTTACGTCGCTCTAGCTGGTGGAGTTGCTGGTTTAGTTGGGAATCCTGGAGGTGTGTGTTGCATGTTTCCCGAAGTGCACGCGACTTCAACGTGTTTCCAGAGATCGTCATGGTGCGGCTCCAAGGAGATTTCGCGAAGCCACCGGAAAAGAGGTTCAACTACAAACACTGTATCGATGCGCTGTTTAGGGTAAACCCGCACGTAATCCCTCATTCACACACTCAACTTATCGGACTTTCATTAGATGGTCCGTGAAGAAGGTGTTTCCTCGCTTGCTCGTGGAGTCGGACCGAACGTGTTCCGTTCCGTTTTGATGAACGCCAGTCAGCTTGCTTCGTACAGTTATATTTTTACTCGCATCAAACACGCTCTAAACACGTTATAAGATATGATTTCTTCAAGTCGGAGCTCTTGAAGACTCCATATTTCCACGACAACATTGCTTGCCATTTCACTGCAAGCTTTGCTGCTGTTCGTAGACCCTTACCTTGCACGTTCTGCGTCTTAATTATCACATAGGGCACCGTCGCAACAACTGTCTGCTCTCCTGCCGATGTATTGAAGGTCTGTACTCTTTTCAATTCACGCGACCGAGCCTGACAGGGTCACATCGTCAGAGTCGTATCATGAACGCATCAGGACCAGGATCGAATGTAAGCTCCGTCCCCTACTTCTCTTAGTGACGCTGAGTTATCTGTGATTAGTCTACTCTTGCTGTCATCAAGACTTCGTTAAAGAACGAGGGCGCAATGTTCATGTTCAAGGGCTGGTTGCCAGCTTGGACTCGTTTGCAGCCGACGACGATCCTCATCTTCTTGACGTTGGAACAGTTGAGGAACGGGGTCAATTATTCGAGGAGCAAAGGCTATACATTTTTGTGAAGCTCGATAGTAGAGGCGGGGTGTAATAGTATCAGTGATATACCGAAATGAACATGAATTCATCCCTCTGAAATCCTGATTAACGATTTGGCAAGCCTGTTCAACCCTACCTACGGCTATTTATACGCTCGGATCCTTGGACCAAAGTGCGCTGACGCGGCAAAGCCATAAATTTTATCATGACTCCAGCGTTCGAGTGTTTCCTCAGAAGAATTCCAAGATTGACTACATTGAACTTTTCATAAATTTCAACTGTTCGTCTTGTTCGTCACAAGAGCCTAGACTGGTGACCGTCTGTCTTACCACGCTAGTCGTTGCAAGCAAGAAATCGAGCTCATCTCACTTTCTCGCTTGCGACGTCAAGTGGTGAGAGAGACGAGTACGAGTCTAACAAGAGCCTAAGGCAAGTTGTCCTCGAAACTTGATGAGCAGAAGCGGCGCACCATTTACGAAGTGAAATTTGAACGGTCACTGTTATCCCGACCATTGACTCGGATGTAGGAACAATGAGGAAACAATAAATCTGATGTTCAATAATTAGTGGAGCGTGGTCACGGTACTTATAAAGAAAGGGGCGTTATGAGTATCCAGATTCCAGAGCCCCTGTTCATAAACACAAACCACCACCAACGCCACCGATTGGAACCGCCAACACTACTACCACCACCACGATGAGTACACGTCCTAAACCACAATCTACAGCATCTGTGCCTTTATTACCGCCAGAACTCATGGATCAAATAATCGACGCTCTTTCTGATGATGTTGACTCCCTTTCACTCTGCGCAATCGCCTCTCGCCAACTCGTCAATCGTAGCCGATATCATTTATTCCACGCCGTACACTTTAAATTCATCTCGCACAGGTCGGCCAATCGCTGCGAAAACTTCCCGAAGAGGTGCCACAGTGCAGCGTCACTTGTAAAGAGTCTTACCCTTAGCGAAGACAACGTCTGGTACGCGGGCCCCTCGCCGACATGGGTGGCCTCCGAACCGCAGCTGCCTATTGCCTTGGGCTTGATGGAGAACTTGACATCCTTACGTCTCGTCAAGGTGAAACTAGTCGACGTTGATATCATCTGGCCTGGAATCGAGGAGCTGGAAATTAACGAGTGTTCTGTGATGAACCTTGGCACCTTCCTCGGAGGGTTCCACAGACTACACAAGCTAATGCTGCGGGAAGTAGGTATATATGAAGAGACATCCCCGTCGCCTGGAGTATCCGTTGACCTTGAAGAGCTGGTGATCACCTTTGCATGCAGTCGAACGGAAGCAAATACGATCAAGTGTCTTCTCCCCCTCCTCCCCCAGCCATCTCGAATTCGACGACTTACCTATCCACTTTTAAATCCGGAGTGGGAGGTACCACAACACGACGTGATTCCTTACACGCACCTCGACGAACTGTTTCTAGAGGGGGCCAACAACACCGGTATCCCTGTCCCTGATATCCGAAATGTTACCAAGTTTCGTCTGTTTGTGACTTCTCCCGGGCGCTGGGATCCAACAGACGCGTGCAAAGCTTGTGACGAACTGACAGATTGGCTCATACACCTTCTGTACAAATCCCAAGGTGGCTGCTTAAAGGAGGTCCAATTGGAGTACTCTTTGAATCGCATATCTGGGAGTCCGGAGAAGTTCGCAGAGCTCGACCAATTTCTTGCGAAGATGGAACTAAGGAAGGTCGAGCTTGTGTTCAGTGCAACCCCGTATACTTGGGAGATAGTCGAACGAGAGAAAGCAAATTGGCCGTCGTGGGAAGGCGAGTTGGAGGGGGTGATGAAGAAACATGCAGGATATTTTGAACAAATTAACAAGCGGGGATTGTTAACGGTGTCTAGGAGATGTCGTTGAGAGCACCTTCCTTGAAAGTTGGCATGCTGCCATCTAGATATGACTTTTCTCTTGGAATTATTGGATTAGTACATGGGATATAATCATACAAAATAAGCATTTTTCATGATCACATCAGTCCCTGAATTCGCATAAAAGGCCATTAAGTACGTCAAAACGCAATGAATCGTAGCCGCGAGTCACTACATCCTCTCATGTTCTAGGTGCATAGCAGGACTAGGCCGGTAACAAGCAGCAGTGCTAGCCATCCTTGTATTCGGTTGAATGAAACCACATCACCGTTTGAAGACGTTGAAGTCTGTGTTTCTGCGACCTTCGGAACTCCGAGCGAATTAGTTGAAGCGATGACAGGAAGACCGGTGGGAGCCGATTCGGCCGTTCCTGTGGACAAAATTAACGAGCCTGCCACTGATAGGCAGTGTGAGCCTGTATAACCGCACCATATAAATTACCACTGTCGGAAGCTGCTGTTACAGCCTCGATAAGTTTGTCCGAGGCGTCTTCCGGTACTGTGGAGAGCAATCCTATCCGGGGAGAGTCTGCAGATGGATACGACAGATTGCCATAATGAAACGCAGACAAAACACTACATCCGGCGAGTACATTGAGCCGTGACGAACAACAAACGCCGGAAGACCCACCTCTTCAAAAATGGATCTCCAAGACACCAGCTGTAGAGAGGGCCCCCACCGTGAATGGGCGTGTCGGTGACCGCGATGTTTGCTGCACAGACGTCAGCAGTATCGGCATATGCTTGAACGATGAAGTCGCGTGGATCTATAGGGAACATTTTGCCTCCGATCTGAAAGGCGAGCGTGTGAGGAGTGGAACAAGAGAATTCTGTCCCACCCAGCTGGGTGTAAATCGCGTCTATGACATCTGAAGGGCCGCGGACAAGAGAGTTTCCCTGGAACACGTTTAAGCCAAAGAGAACGTGTATGACAATTCAATACACTTACGGTGTCAACAAGACCAGAAACCGCAATATCCGAAGGTGCGAGGGAAGAGCTATTCAATTTCTGCCCGTCCATATACACGGCATCAATAAAGATTTCCCAGTTGATGGGGTATTTCTGCGTGTGTGTGAAAAGTGACAACAGTGGAGGCTTCTAAGTTCGACATACTTCATCTGGAGAATCTGTGGGCCCGGCCAGACCACCCTCTTCGCTGGAATATGAGCGAATGGGAACCCAAGTAAGAGTCTCGTTCTTGATACCGGCGGGGAGCTCCCCGATACTTAGCTGTCCAACGTTACCGCCTCGAGATATAGTGTTCCGTTGCAAGGTGACAGTGAACATCGGAGCGTTTAATTCTGCGTTAGCAACGAGCCGAATAATGAACGGGCCCATGGACGCGTACGAATCAGTAATGACGGATGTCCATGCGGCAGCGGATGTGTTCGAATGTGATTGCCGGCGCTGGGACCCAATGCGGTTTGCGATGACAGGAAAAGCAGGTGGAAGAAAACGTGTTCCAAAGTTTTCTTGGCGTCGTCGACTATTCCTAAGCGGCGGCACATCGCTTCGCCGACGCTGGGAAGGCAACGTATGTTTGTCAAAGAACACGTCTGACCAGATGAAACTGTTCGATGAAACTGTTAGAAACTGGGGGGGAAAAAGCAGGCTGAGAAAAACGAGCCTGTTGCCAGGAAATCCAAGACCGAAAATCCCTGCTGCTCCTGTATCGAGCACACTCGTATTGGTTTCATTTATTGAGGCAAAATACTGGCCATCCAGGTGCAGCCCGGCAAGTGAAACTGTGTCCTGTCCTATAGTACCAAGAGCATAGGTCCCAGATTGCGAATCGCCATAAAATAGCTGAGCCTCGAGACCTGTCGATGTAAAACTCGTCTGAGGGTATAGCGATACCTCCGTCGTACAACTTTCGGAGTCGCAGGCATCCGAGATAGCCCACAAGTCGGAGGAGCCAGTATCTAAAGATTAAGAAATAGTTAAATATATACCAATGTTCATGATGAACAGAGATGTACCGAGTACCAGGGGAATAGAAGTGTTTCCAATCGTCACCAATACATGGTATGTTCTGGGGGTGGATTTCAGTATGGGAACGAGAATTGCAATGGGGAATACTTACACGTCAAAATAGTCACCCAAACCAATGGCACTGGAAAGGTCACCACGATTTTTCAACAGGGACCGAGGCGACTCTTTTCTGAATATAGGCACATGTATTCCACCATTTGTTCGTCTCCCTAATTGAATATCCGCAGACACGAGAACTGAAAGAAGTTGAATTAACAAGACCAGCAAGCTTCGGCACATGTCGGAGAGAACAAAAACGACGGCGTCCACCTGCGACCCCGGAAACGAAGAAAGAGGAAAGGAGAAAACTTGAAGAAAAACGATCTTGCCGCGAGCTTAGATTGCTCTGGGCAAGTGAGCGCCTTGGCATTCCATGTGCCTGGAAGAAGGAAAGAAAGAGACTCCGAATCTTAAGGATCATCCGACATTGATCGCACGGACCGGTCCCCCGCGAGACGCGGTCACGCAGACTGCCTGCAGAAACCCCTCGGACCATAAAAACTATTAAAAAGGCGCCCTTTACTTATTGCTAAGCTTCCTGGCGGATGTGCATAGGTGTTGGAGAAAGGGGGAGACGGCTTTCTTACGGTTAATGCACATCAGAGGCTAAGTCACGATTGATCCTACACATAGTACTTTACAAGCTCGATACAAACCGCCACACGATAAAGTCGGTAAGGTCGATAAGTCAAGCTTGTCAGATGACCAGTCAAGATTTCGTGAGCCGGTGGCTTGCCAAGGCCGAGAAGCGTGGCGACAGGACATATATCTTGCCACTGCCAGTTCTGCCGAGGGATAGTCGAACAGAGACTCATTACAGGATCAAAATACATATTCGCGGAAGGAAGGCAAATCGCCGAGCCGATTGCCCTCTTCCCCCACCCTCAGGCTTGTGTTAGAGAACGCGCACGCCGAGGTTGCTTGGAGAAGTGCTGCCAAGCATCTTGATGTTTTGTGCTGACTGCAGGGCGCGCTATCAAGTGCTCGACCTTGTCCGTACCACCAGACCACGAGAGACAACATGCCAAGCAGGTAAAAAAGTGTCGTGACTTTTTAAGAACATCAGCAGGTGGTATGTTTGATGGAGATGATACGATACATGTATATCATCCGCCGAAAGCGCGCTGGAGCAATCATGGTACGCGTTGATTTTGAGATTCTGTGTTTATGTGGACTCTGGAATGAATTTAAAGGTCCGAACTTCAAATATTGATCTCATGGTTGGAGTTCGCTTTATTTTTGCGTTCAGAGGCGCAATGCAGCTTTCCTGACTTGACGCGAGGCTTCGATTAGACTTCGGAGTCGGGCGGCATCTTGTGTGAACCTCATAGTCATTGAATTTCCCAAGGATCTCGTAGAGGAAATTCAGGAATTGGAGGAGAATCTCGTGCAGTCTTGTTAATTATGAGTGTAGGAAGGAAGGACGGAAGTTTTATTACCCAACAGTCCTCCTGGACCTCAACAGAGAATTGAATCAACTAGTAAGTCTGCTGCGGATCCGCCGCTTTGTACCGCTGCGATGCCGACGGCTACCATGTCTATCTCTCGTCTCTTTTTCGCCATCCAGTGATAGTCAGTGATCTACCACTTGCGGGGGACGGTATTCGATTAGATCTCATTGCATAGCTGCCTCAAGCCATTGTTCGATGCCTTGTTCAATTAATCCTAGTATTTGAGTCAGTATGGTTGGAGGTTTCCGAGAAACAGTGGCAAGCTATCCTGTTGGTATGATGAATAATGTATGTATGTAAGAGCAAGTCACAGATTTTAACAGCCTCCCATGTTTGTGGGTGCTCCTGACAATTTTCCCGCGCTTGTGCCTGCGCATTATGACATCGCTATGAATAGACTGGGCTGACGAGGCGTGTTTGACGACATGACTTCATTTTTGTACCGTACGTCCGTCGATACGAGTAAGTAACTGCGTTGTTCATTAGCCAACACATGCATGTATTCGAATGGTCCTCGGTAGCACAAGTATCGTACCAGAGAAGTTCCTCGCTATCGTTAAAGACAGAGAGTTGATCATCCCATAGACCCGAAGCTGACTGATCCATCGTACGTGGACCACCGGCACAATAAATCCCAGGGCAATTTTGACTTAGGGGATATTGTGCGGTCGCGACGCGCTGTGCAGTTACTATTGACCCGTGTCTGCCGCGCCTGCGGAGTCAGTGGTTACCCAGAGGCAGCAAGGGGAAAGGACAGACCACCGGAGGATTCTCTTCTGCAAGAATGGCGGCGCATGCTCCTAGTTGACCGCCAATCGAACAACACAACGCTTGGTCGACTGCCAAGTGACATAGAATTCGAGGTCCGCAGGGGGGGGCATCGTCACTGCCTTTCAACGTCAGCCGTATTGATACGCAGCTGCAGTGATTTGAAAGCAGTGAAAGTGTGCCGAAGGCTTTAAAAAATCTAAACTTGTGACACAACGGCAGTTTATAGGAAGGGGGCGGGTGGGGGTTTGAGTTGGGGGGTGGATGTATTGAGATATTATTGTACTTCAACTTCCAAGAATTTCTTGGCTGACCGAGAATGTTTCATGATGAGTCAGCACCAAAAATGGCAATCACTGCGAGCGCCGAGCAGTGCGGTCTGACATTGCTTTCTCCTTTTACCTTCATTTGGTACCCTCATTCCCTTCTATTCGTCCTCGTTTTCCGTGCTGGTTCTCGGCGTACCAGGGCGAGTACATACACGGTATTACTGACACCAAATTCGAAGTCGTACCTTGGCAAATCGCCGCACAGAGGCGACCATATGTCTTTTCTCAGACGTTCTAATCAGCGAGAAACCGAATACGACGTAGAAAATGACGAGACTATTGACCCAGAACTTCGCCTTCGAACCGTTCGTACTGCAGCGTCGGCAATAGCAGAGTCGATACGGTCCGAACAGAGAGCTGAGAAGAGGAGGAAGAGGAAACGGTCTAGGTTCTTTCGAAAGAGTGCTGAGAAGAAAAAGCCTGAACCAACACCTGTCGATGCGGCGCCTTCGACAGAGATACCCGGCGAGCGGAGGAATGTCTACGTAAATTATCCTTTGGGAGTGCTGGAAGTCGATGTTCACGGGGAACCCATTGCTCGCTACGAGAGAAACAAGGTCCGGACTACCAGTGAGTTCTTGAATTATCATTCTTCAGGTTCATTTCAATCTCATGCCAATGTATAGAATATACCATTCTAACTTTTATTCCCAAGAATCTATACGAGCAATTTAGACGGTGTGCTATCATATTCTTAATGCCTTTTTGTCGTGTTCATCTATCAATTTAGGGTGGCAAATTTATTTTTCCTTACCCTCGTCGTGCTTCAACGTGAGCACTCGCGTTCGCGTTCTTGTGCTGGACACCTCTAACGACGCTCCGCAGTTTTCCCCGTATTCGACGCAGCATCGGGCGCCATTTCAGTCCTACCGCTTGCTTTTATTCTCACAGTAACCGCCATCAAAGATGCCGTAGAAGATTATCGTCGCGCGACTCTTGACGAAGAGGTCAACACGTCGGCGGCAACAAAATTAGGCTCTTGGCGTAATGTCAACCAACCCACAGATCCCCGGCCCTGGTTCGAGAAGATGTTGGGTATTAATCCACCGGGGAAGGTGACTAAAGGCGTACGCAAACTTCGTGACCGAGAGGCCAACGAGGCAGGCCACGGCGTGCGCGTCATGCTCAGTAAAACGGGCGATACCTCCGTGCTTTCACATGATGAACCGTCCACCACAAGTTTCGATCTTGATCATGTACGCACGGGTGCTGGTCGGCAGTTGGATGATATCCAGAGTATTGATTCACATAGTTACCCTCCGGACGCATCATCACTCTCTGATACATCAACGCAGCGCAACTCTGCCACGGATTTCCGGCAATTCAAGCAAAATGATGGTTCTCAGTCTACTCTTGGTGTAATTGATTGGAAACGGCGACCTGGAGGTTCTGCTCGATGGGAGAGGACACTCTGGAAGAAGCTGGAAGTCGGAGACATCGTTCTTCTGCGGGAGAACGATCAAGTTCCCGCTGATATTGTTGTTCTCTCGACGTCGGATCCTGATGGCATGTGCTATTTGGAGACGAAGAATCTGGATGGCGAGACCAATTTAAAGCCTCGAAAATCCGTCAAGGCCACTTCATCTATATCCTCTGAAGACGACATCGAACGCTCGTCGTTTTATCTTGACTCCGAGCCACCTCATCAGAACCTTTATCTTTACCACGGTGTTCTTCGTTACAAGGACACTGTCACGGGCGAGAAGAAGCAGGAACCGGTCACGATCAATGAAATGCTCCTTCGCGGATGTGCCATCCGTAATACCACTTGGATCATCGGCTTGGTTGTTTTCACTGGCGCGGACACTAAAATCATGTTGAATGGAGGCGCTACTCCATCGAAACGTTCTAAAATAGAGAAGGAGACGAATTTCAACGTTATCGTCAACTTCGGCGTCCTGGTTTTTATGTGTACCATTGCGGCTATTTTCAATGGCCTACAGGACGCGCAGACGGGTACTAGTGCCGAGTTTTTCGAGATCAACTCGGACGCGACGGATTCACCAATCGTGAACGCCATAATAACCTTTGTGTATGTATCAAATTTTTTCTTGTGGATTGGATTGCTGCTCATTACGCCGCGTAAAGGTCATGTCTCATCGCTTTCCAAAACATTGTACCAATATCATTGTACATTTCGATCGAGATCGTTAAGACTATACAGGCCTACTTCATTTCTCAGGACGTGGATATGTACTATCAACCTTACGACACGCCTTGCGTTCCTAAAACATGGAACATCTCCGATGACTTGGGGCAGATCGAGTATGTGTTTTCCGACAAGACCGGTACACTCACGCAAAACATCATGGAGTTTCAGAAGTGCTCGGTCCATGGTGTCGCATACGGAGAGGGTGTCACAGAGGCACAGCGCGGAGCTGCAACCCGGGAAGGCAATGTAGACTCCCTTGACCCCCGTGACTTGGCGGAAAAACTCGCAGCGCTCAAACAGCAGATGCTGAGTGTTATGGAACGCACCTTCAAGAACCGGTACCTTCAACCGGAAAAGCTGACACTGGTGTCGCCCAAACTCGCTCAGGATTTAGCTGACCGTTCGTCTGAGCAACGGGGTCACCTAATCGCCTTCTTCCGAGCGCTCGCTCTGTGTCACACAGTCCTGTCCGACAAACCTGAACCCCAGGAGTTGCCATATTACTTGGATTACAAGGCTGAATCGCCGGACGAGGCTGCTTTGGTTGCTGCCGCTCGAGATGTTGGGTTCCCCTTTGTCAAGAAATCAAAGGATACCTTTGACATAGAAGTCATGGGACAGTCGGAGAAGTACACGCTTTTGAAGGTCCTCGAGTTCAACAGTACCAGGAAACGCATGAGCTCAGTTTTCCGATGTCCGGACGGGCGGTTGATTCTTTACTGCAAAGGGGCAGATAGTGTTGTTTACGCACGCCTTGCAAAAGACCATGACCCTGTCTTGAAAGAACAGACGAGCAAGGACATGGAGATGTTTGCTAACAATGGACTCCGGACGCTGTGTATCTCATACCGCTGGCTCACGGAGGAAGAGTATTTGACGTGGTCTAGAACATACGACGCTGCCACCAACGCCATCGAAAACCGGGACGAGGAGATTGATAAGGCGAACGAGCTTATCGAGCACTCGCTGCAAATACTCGGGGCTACCGCCCTGGAGGACAAGTTACAAGAAGGTGTTCCAGAGGCCATCGAGACCCTGCATCGCGCTGGGATCAAGTTATGGATTTTGACAGGTAAGGCCGTGTTTATATCAAGGGTACTTATTCCTGAAAACCTATAACCTTAGGTGACAAACTTCAGACCGCCATTGAAATCGGCTACAGTTGCAACCTACTCAAGAACGACATGGACCTGATGATTCTTTCCGCCGATTCATACGAACAGGCGCGCTCGCAAATAGAGGCCGGTCTCAATAAGATAGCGTCTATTTTAGGACCACCGTCGTTTGATCCTCGGAAGCGGGGTTTCCTTCCTGGGTCGAAGGCGTCGTTTGCTGTAGTCATCGATGGCGACACTCTTCGACATGCGCTAACTCCCGAGCTTAAGCCCTTGTTCCTTAACCTTGGTACGCAGTGTGAAACTGTTGTCTGCTGTCGTGTTTCTCCTGCTCAAAAGGCGTTGACCGTCAAATTGGTGCGCGCTACTTTTATGTTTCCTTTTTGACGTTTGAATGCAGGCTTACCCTGGATTGCAGGTCAAGGAAGGACGCAATGCCATGACACTGTCCATTGGTGATGGCGCTAACGACGTCGCCATGATTCAAGAGGCTAATATTGGTTGCGGACTGTTCGGTCTAGAGGGTTCACAGGCAGCAATGTCGGCGGATTATGCTTTTGGACAGTTCCGATTCTTGACCAAGTTGTTGATTGTCCACGGCCGTTGGTCGTATCAACGTGTGGCAGACATGCACAGCAACTTTTTCTACAAGGTACGGAAACTCTGTGCTGCAAGCGAAAACTCTAACATATGCATTCCAGAACGTCATCTGGACCTTCGCTCTGTTTTGGTATCTGCCCTTCAACAAGTGAGTCCATGCGTCGTATCCTTTGACGTACGCCAAACAAGCTTTATAGTTTCTATGGAACCTATTTGTATCAGTACACATTCATTTTGTTGTACAATCTTGTATTCACATCGCTTCCCGTTATTATCCTCGGAGGTATGATCATGAATTTATAGTCCACATGTGCCTTGCTGACAACAACTTTCTTTAGCATTCGACCAGGACATCAACGCCCAGGCTGCGCTTGCGTTCCCGCAGCTCTATGTTCGGGGAATCCGCGGTTTGGAGTACACCCGGGGAAAATTTTGGGCCTACATGTTAGATGGTTTGTATCAGTCTGCGGTTGTGTTCTTCATGGCATACTTGGTCTGGACGCTTGGTCTCTCGGTGTCATGGAGCGGGAAAGACATGAACTCTTTGGCCGACTTTGGAACAACAGTTGCCGTTTCCGCCATTTTCTCTGCGAATACTTATGTCGGAATGAACACTCACTAGTATGTCATTCTTTTGTGACCGATAATTTTGTTACTAAAGTTTGCGGGTAGCTGGACCGTCATAACATGGATTGTGGTCTTTGGCTCTAGCATTGTAATGCTACTATGGATCATAGTGTATTCGTTCTTTTTCAGTTCCGACTTCATCAATGAGATGCAGATCTTATTCGGCGGCATTCCTTTCTGGGCAACGGTTGTGTTCTCCACCGTTGTTTCCCTTGGTGTGTTTGTATTTCTTCGAAGATGCCATCTCATTCACGCCATGCTGTTATTCGTCAGGTCCCCGCTTCGTGTGCAAATTCTTTTCTTCCGCGTACTTTCCTTTGGATAAAGAAATTGTCCGTGAAATGTGGGTCAAAGGCGATCTCAAGGATCAGCTTGGGATCCGGCACCGGAAGGCTAAGAATCGCAATGGTGACACACTGGAAGCCGCACCTATGTTTGGACATGGTCGTAGTCAGTCGGAGATGTCTCTCAGCAATACTCCATATGAGCCCGCACTGACATCAAGTCCTGGCCCTGGCAATCAACCTCGACGAACAGATCTAGATACACCTCCGCTCGACGCCAATCTTTCTCCCCGTGGTTTCAATCGGCGGAACGAAACTCCAGCATCATACTATTCCGTTTCCGACATCCCTCCGCCCTCACCACCACCATCACCCAAGTACCGTTATACTGACGGCTCGATCACGAGCACACCACCCAGCAGGAGAACAAGCATTGCCACGACCCATCGGGGTACTCGTGCCCCTAGTCCGCCACCTCTATCACCACCCATCATCAATGTGCCTGCTGCCCACGGACGGTCAACGCCGTACGATACTGGAGACGCCTACGAGATGGATGTACGGAATCCACCATCTGTGTCAAGCCACAGTCATCACCATGTCGACAGGTCGACGGCGAGTGAAGCGTCATTTGCTACGGCATATGATGACTTCCATACCTCGGATGAGACTGTAGTTGGCAGTCCTCCTACGTCTTCTTCCGGCCATCTTGCTCCTGGTCCGCGATCAGGTGAAGGCGGGTATTATTCTGGGCAATACCTGCAGTCTCCAACGTTCCAGCAACAGCAACAAGAGCAACCATCTGATCCGCAGTATGATGATCGACGTGCTAGCACTGTATCTTGGCAAGGTGGCCGAGCGCTATAGTCTTTCTTGTCTTATATTTCTACGAGGTACCTTCAGTAGGGTGTACTCCCCCCCACCCATACCTACTTACATTATCTCATCTTGTGTCTTCCTCATTTTTCCTCCCATCGCAATCCTCTCACGCGGAATTTGGACTTCTGTTATATACTCTAATTACCTCTAACAATGATCATGATGCAAACACTTACTTATACCACGACCCATGTAGAATATTATTATTTTTCTGACTTGATTTCGCTGGCGTGAAATTCGACTTGCCTAATCCGGAGTACTATGTGGCTGTGTCGGGGACGTTTCTTGTGCTTATCCGACGACCATGTCCTCGTCCTGAACAGATTATTTTCTTTCAAAGATAGTCTCTGCATCACATTTGGTGCCATGGAAGGTGCCAGTGGCTCCTACCCTTATCCAGGACGTCCTCAAGGGACCAGGTGAGTAAAAATCACTCGGTCAGCAATGCCGCGTCGAACGTGTATTTTACAGTGGTGTCGTCCAGGAATTCGTCAACGAAACTTTTGCGAGCAATGAATCGTCTACAAGGTCCGAGCTTCTATCGTCGGCGTCGCAAGACACGGGTGCCATTCAACGCCACAAGCGACGACGAAACGGACCGTCAGAACGATTTCGTAGAGAGCGCGAGCTAATCCATGGCCAATCATCCCACAAACAGCTGTTGCGCCTCGTAATCGATCAAGAATATGAGGCGAACAAGATGCGCAAGGCCATGGTCGTCGTGCTGGAGCGACTGGAGCGGGAAACGCAGCGTGCATCTGCCGCTGAGGACTTTTCGGCGCAACTCGTGCAACGATTTCAATTATTGAATGACGGTCGACTGAAGATGCACGAGGAACTCATCGAGGCCAAAAAACAGCTGGAAATGTACCGTGTTCAGTATAACCATGCTCGGTCGGAGATTAAGAGGGGAGAAGAGGTGTTGGAGACCGTGTCTGAGCAGCTGCAGACTGCAGAGAGAGACGCTGTGCGTGCACGGTCGCAAGCCCACAAGACGGAACAGAAGCGTGCTGTACTTGAGGCCTTGATAGAAGGCAGACGGATGGGCATGTTGTCTGGATACGCTCAAGCTCAGCGGGAGATCGGAGAGTTCAGGCCACCCCAAATTGCGGGGACAGAAGAATACGAAACCGGAGAAGAAGAAGAAGAAGAAGAAGAAGATCTCGACGAGGAGGAGGAGGAAGAGGAAGAGTACGAGGAACAACCACAACCGGTACCGAGAACCGATACCGCGGAAACGTACTATTTCCCGTCACCATCACATCCTGCTGTCCATGCCGCGCCTCCAACAGTTCCTTCTGCCCATACACTATCTCCAACTGACACAGAAGAGCCGCTCCCTCCTTCGCCTTCTGTTCGTGAATTCCATGTCGAAGTTCCTCCTGCAGAAGATCCACTGCAGAACCATCATCCTCAGTATGCCACCGCTCCCGATAACTTCATACCAACATTAGACGCCAGTGGTGTCATTAGCATGCCTCCGCCACATGAGTGGAATAGTTCAATGCGAGCAGCGTCCCCACAACCGGAGGAGCCAGACAGGAAGGGCAAGGGTAGAGCGAGGAACGACGACGATACGTCTGAATACAGCTATACAGCCCCGGGGCGGGCAACCTCTCATAATGCATCGGTGGATACATTGACTGGTCTAGGGATCCTGGAGCCCGATGGTAGGGGAAAGTTCGGACATTTGGATCCGATAAGAGAGAGCTCCGTGAGCGTCGATGATGCACCACTTTCTCCAATGCAAGGGCGCCCATCTTCTGTGCGATCGCATCTGAAGAGTCCGAATATCGCCTCAGCTGGGAACAGTTCGCCCGTGGATATCAATGTCCAGCCTCCGGTAAGTTTGATAGTCAATATCGCTTCTTTTTCCTCTAATTTTCCTTATAGTCTTCGCATACGCCCTCATCTGCAATGAGAACCGCTAGTCGGAGACAAGAGAGTGTATCTGGCGACAAGCCTCCGCCCCGACAACAGCCATTACCTCCTCCCGACCAGGTCCAACTTTCGACTGACCACGAATGGGATCAGGCAGCACCAAGCTGGCTGCCCACAAGATCGCCTTCCTCTCAATCCCACCAACAACAAGGTCGACCTCCTTCGACGTATTCTAATCCTACATGGCAGGCATCACCATCTAGACAACAAACTCCCGTTCCTGCCGAGTCACCTCCCTTGCCCAACCCATTCCCTCCTCCTCCCCGTGCCGCAAGTTCTCACTCCCGACATAAATCAACCGGGGCTGTTACACCCGAGATGATCTCCAATCCTCTACCTTCACACCAGCGCACATCGAGCATGCGTTCCCAAAACTTCCTCACCCCCGATATGGGCATGAGCCCCCTTCCTTCGCTCCGCCGTGTGCCCTCTAACCTCTCACAACGCTCCCACGGCAAGTTTGAGCACTTTGACAAGCAAAGCTACGTCGACCCTGCTATCATCGGAGGGGGAGAAAGTCAGGTCGACTTGGGAAGGATTCCGAGCAGGCCTGCGAGCAGCGTGGGCTTCGGGCTGGCACGGACCAGGTCGAGAGGTTCCACCGTTCGCGGAGAATGACTGTTTTGTTGTTACCGATGTTTCTTCTTCATGCTCTATCCGGACTTCCTTGTACCTTCAATCACACTACTCACGCTCGGATGTCCCTAGGGTATTGTATCCGTACGCCTCACCTCATTTGTATTTCACCATCTTCCCTCGGAAGTTACTACTCTACCGCCGTTTTGGAACAACAAAAAGCGCAACAAGAATCTCTGAATAATATAGACGGTAACTGGCTCGTCACCCAGTTAGCATTGATCATACCGTCTATAATACAACTGCCTTCAAGATGGCAGAACAGCCATGATTGTGCCTTCCTTTACCAGTCTGCACCTGTGTGCGTCTCTTGCGCTCTATCCCGTTACGGGAAAACAACACCGTAAAGTCTACGGTGTTCACAACCTGTCCCAAAAATGTGACGTTAAAACCGATGAGTGATCTCCTTGCGCGCTGCCTTCTATTTCGAGCGTTCCCTCTCTTGCTTTCCTCCTGACCGAGCAAAAAACAACATAATCTCCCGATCGCAAGACATCACGATATTTTTCATGCCCGAACCTAGGATACGATAAAAGTAAGCAGAGGTTTTAATGAACATTTTCTGACAATATGCCATTATATTGGTATCCCGTAGGGCAATATCTGTTCCATTCCATGTGCACATCTCAATTTTAGATTCATCATTCATATGCAGGCGGATCAAGGAGGCGGGGCATTTCCGCCTCGTTACTTACCGGAGGTATATTTTCTCACCGCATTTCGTCCTTGACCCGATGTTTGCTCTTCCTCACCCACAACTCGGCAAGGAGCAGATCAGAAGGAATGTCGGACTGTGAGCACCGGGTGTTGCAGATAAGCACTCAAGCATTGTTGATGTATGCTGCATCCACGTCGCCCCGAGTGTTTCGTGTGGCCAAATCTTACTAAGCTCAGAATATTTACTTCCAGAAGCATTGTTCGGAACGACGGAGATGGCGAGGATGTTGACGAGCTGAGCCGGACTGGCCTGAGCGCGATCAAGGGCATGGCGAACTCGGTCTGCATTAGGAAGAGTCGACGGTCAAAGAAAAAACAAGCGACGCACCCCTGCAATCCATACCTCCATATCCGTCATCAGCGACATCGCCAAATTACCCTCTCAAGGACAAGCAGAAGGCGCTCAATTTTGCTACCTCAGTCTCTAACGCTTCAATTCTACTCTTCAGGTTTACGTTCTCTCCCTTCAGCTCGGCATTCTCTCTCTTCAGCTTGGCGTTCTCTTCCTTCAGTTTTGTGGTTTCTTCCTACAACGCTTCGACTCTACTTCTCAGCCCAATGATCTCCTTCTTCAATGCCTCCATTCCATCAGAAAACTCCTTCCTGATATCATTCCTCATCAATTACAATTCCTGCTTCATATCTTGTTTCATCTTCTCCATTGCCGTCGGGGTCTTCGTGTAATGGGGAAACGTAGCGGTTTCTTGGGTGGTGACGAATGTATGAATCTTGTAGGACGGAATGACAGTGACGATGTGATGATCCTTGACGACCGTTTCGTACAGGTTTTCGATGCTCAGATGTCCTGAGGCACTTGATTTAGCGTCATGTTCCCACGAAATCAGCTTCATTCGGACCGAATTCACCGTTGAGCTTGTCTCTCCTGAAGTCTTTGCCAGCCCGTTCGCAAAACAAACAGCGGTGGTCCTCCCGTCGTAGACTGTTTTTGCTGTGGCAAAAAAGGCGAGATGGGAAGTCGACTTGTCGACGGTGTGGGCGGACAGTAATTTGTCTCCCCGATTTATACACTTTGGGATGACAGAGAGCGTAAAAACGGAAATCTCTGTATACGACAGGAAGGCATATCACCCAGTGACCATTAAGCATACTGTCTACTCCCTAATCTTGTCGGGACTACCCTCAGAAGGGCAGATAATATGATTGCATCTTCCTTACTCGTCTGCAACTTTACTCTCGCATCTGTGTGCGTCTCTTTTTGCTCTATCTCGCCGTGGGAATATGCCGCATATACGACCTCCGTTGGTCTCAATATGATGTGTGTCATGAAAACGGATGCATAAATTCCTTGACATTGTTCCTATTGTTTACCGCAAAATGCGGCGCCATTTCTTGGAAACACCGTGTCTTTCTTACGTGAGCTTAGGACACGATAACAGTAAGCAAAGGTTTCAATGAATGATTTCTAATGTTCTGACGTCATATTAGTATCGTGTGCATCTTGCCCGCTCCCTGTATGCACGTCGAAGCTGCGGAGGCTGAGAACGTAAGATTCAATTACAGACCCATCGTCCATACGCAAGCGGATCAAAGAGGCGGGGCATTTTCTCCGCGCTATTTACTGGAGGGAGGTACATTCTCTAATTGTATTTTACATATCATTTTTGTAGCGCTTCAAACATTTTTAGAACAATACCTTTCTAGTATGGACACCGTCGAGCCTCAAGATGACATTGGCGTACTTATTAGTTCCATGTCAAACAGATGGACATGGACTTGGGGTAGCACCTTTAGGTTCAGGATGCTCTCGACCCGTGATCATGTCCCTCTGTTGACAATGATAGTCGGAACCCTGTGGTACGTGATAGCTATCTCCCATCGCTGACGAAACAAGTGACTTGGGCTAGGTACTGAACCCCAGATGGTGGAATTAGCCTGGCTGGTACCTTACCGTAGTCTTGATCCGATGCCCCCAATGAATGGCGTGGTCTCCGGTTGTCCGTCGTTAATAATAATGCAGTTAGTAAGATAGCCAGCCCCGAGAGTTTTCCAGTAGAAAGTAGTTTGGAAATTTTGCAGGGTCGCTCTATCTGCTCCGCTGTTACTCTATTTCGTTCATCAATAGCCACATCGAACAAGCTGCCATACGTTTGTTCATCACCCCTTGTAGGTACCGAGGTGAGCTGATTGAATAAGACTTCTGATTCAATTTTAAAGTAGGTCTGGAACGAGGGTACTCTTCGCGTGGAACAATTATACTAGGCGAGAATTCATCTGACAAACATAGTACGGCGGCGGTTCGATGTACTACTGACTTGGGCAACTTGGGTGTCACCGCGAGTGAAGTGATCCAAGTAGAACATCAAATCTCAAGAATTAATGGTAGGGGCCCGACGAAGCGGATATATGTTATCTATGGACTAAGTACTACCCGCGACAGAAGTGCATGACGCGTATGGGTCATTCAGCGACCTCAATGAGTAGAGGGGCATGACTTATGAGAAGGATACCATATCCGCTTAGAAGGGGTTTATTAAGGATTGCAGAAAATGAATCTTACATCTATTTTATGCGCCTGGGCGAACTTATTGTGTTGCTACACATGGCACTTTTAGGCCTCAGTTTGAAGGGGCCCAGTCGAAAGATTTATGAGAACCAAGGTTTGTAGTATACTACGGGGTGTAGTAGCTGTCGGCTCATTTTAGGTTCAGTCTGCAACCGCTATAATCTGCTAGGCGACAGGCGACCTTTCACTCAAGGAGAAGCGTATTACTGCCCAGTCAGTGGTCACATCGGGCGCAGTTACCGGTAAATCGTGTCCGCAACTCTAAGCAAAGTATTTGGGCCATGCTGGTGGCTAAAGTGACACTGAAGTCACCAACAGATTCCCTATGGTGGCAGACGTGATCATTCAGGATGAGGTGCAATGCAGGGTTTCGTTGATGTAATTTTGAATTGTTGCTTCCTTCTTTTTTGGAGTAGACCATAGATGAGATACTATGGCTGCGTACGAAACCTCCAGGGGTAACATACGGTTTTGAACCGAACCCTCTCCGAGGGGGTGTTTTAGTACGGTAATTACCTTGCTTGTCAAGGTCTCTGTGGGTCTAGTAACGTGATCCTACGCCATATCCGCGTCATGGCTTTGTAATATAGCTTGCTCACTCAGAATGGAATCAATAAACGTCTCTATTCCCCTGCTAAGCGTCGAACATGACCTTCCACAATGGAGATGGCATCGCTTCACTACTGGACTCCCTCAGCGTTGAATTAATCCATACTACTGTACTATTTCGACCGGTAATTCACATAACGCGTAACAGTCGCCTGTGAAGTGAATCTCCCGGTATATCGTAACGCATAACAATGGATAATGAAGTTGCTAGCCTACAGGTATCAAAACACGATTTTTTGCAAGTCTAAACCACTTTTTCGGCGCTAGTACATTACTGTGGTGTTTTTACGCCTGGTCCCACTGCCACATGTCAGCACTGTATAACTTTGATGGCTTATGAACAGACTATTTCCCCCGCGGGCCGCAACGCATTGTACAACTCGGGGAAATTATTTTCATAATCTTATCTGATGTGGTGGTGGCGCTTGCTCAGGTCCTGTGAAGCTAATTTCCTAAGCATAACGCGTAACATGGAGCCCTGAACCTCTAGTCAATTGACCATATACCATAACGCGTAACAGCCCGTGAAGCTACGGTCGAAATAGTACAGTATGTTAGAAAAATGTGATGTCAGTATTTTTCCAACTTCAAGGCAACTGTTCTTCAATTTTGATAGATTCACCTTCCACCGATAATCACCGAGAGACGTGGTGCGATATATTTTTACATCTCACAATGCAATAAAATGTTACAAGACAACGTCCGTCAAATTTACATTCTTGAAGAGCATGGTCCTGTGTCAATGGAAGAAGTCAAAAAAATGCCATCGGAGCTCATAGCGTTTTTGTTGCAAGTTTGTACTCTAGATCTCGATTCTCGTGAACGACTAAATGATGTCAATAATCCGCTCCGAAGAAATATCGGGTCTGAAGGAGCAGTCCGACCGACTTGTAATTGTATTTCAGTCACCTTGTAATTTAATACTTCTCTCTGTACTGTACTTTTGAACCAGATGTCAATGATTACATTCTTAAATAAGAACAACGTCGTTGAAAAATATGTAGACACAAAAATGGAAGATAGGTAAAGGTAGAAGACGGAAAGTTAACATAGGCCAAACAGAGCGTGAAACCGCTCAGCAAGGTATCAATGTCGTATATTTCACGTGATAAGGTAAGTAACGGTAAATTAGTGGTCGCCGCCGGTGGAAGGTGAATCTGTCAAAATTGAGAAGAACAGTTGCCTTGAAGTTGGAAAAATACTGACATCACATTTTTCTAACATAGTATGGATTAATTCAACACTGAGGGAGTCCAGTAGTGAAGCGATGCCATCTCCATTGTGGAAGGTCATGTTCGACGCTTAGCAGGGGAATAGAGACGTTTATTGATTCCATTCTGAGTGAGCAAGCTATATTACAAAGCCATGACGCGGATATGGCGTAGGATCACGTTACTAGGTTTGCGAAGAGACTTTGACAAGCAAGGTAACTTTTTTGCGTATTTTGTCTCTTATAAGCTATAATTTAGTGCAGAACATCACATAACATAACCATACCTTGTAAATAGGAATTTATGTCAGTAGAGTTGATTATGATGCTGTATCATCACATGACAGGTAAGTTACCAGTAACTAACCGGTCCGAAACCCCTCAGTGTGTAAACAGTACAGTGTCACGTACCCTTTTGTCTTGGACTCTTGGTCTTGGTATTCTTGATTTAATTTTGATCATTCTTACCCATTCAGCGCGCGTCGTCCTAACAGCGTCTCATCGCTTGCTCTCCTCCAATAGCAGATTAACTTGGCAAGTGGAATGTTGGCATATTACCATTCAAAAAAGTACATGCGACTTATTTTCCCAATAAGTTTCCGGCGGCGAAAATCTACGAAATAATAGTTGCAGAGTCCCATTACCTTAAGCTGTTCAATTACAGGGCGCGCGCACGCTAAATACACGACAATGATTAACTATAGATCGTAGGCTAGAATGTTTGGAGGTCAAGGGCCTGAGGCGGTCAATAGATAATGACATCCCCATCATCCCCATAAAAACGCAGGTGCACGACGGACGGTGGTACAAGTGTGTGCGCGACGGGATTGAGGGTTGCAGGGTGACGATGGCTGGGGGACGGCCGACGACTGAATCACCCTTTGACCCAAGTAAAATTGGCTAACTTGGAAAAGCCGTGAAAATCCCCTCCGGCCAGGGAGGCAACTTGCCGACCCGAAGCCCTAGTAATCACATCACAGCTAGTAATATCCAACCCCTCGATGATCCCACTTCCGCGGACCACCATTCACAAACACGGCGAAAGGATATCGGCTGCATGCCCGACGGAACCGCAATGACGGTTTGTGCTGCCACGGCTGCTAAGGTTTCTAACCGTGGCTCTCATTTTGTCAATGGTTCCTGTACACCTCCGTTAGTAAGTACTACTACTACTAGATATTGACAATGCGGATGACAGTGATCTAGGGACGCAACACTCAACCTTCAGTGACGCATTATAGGACCTGCTCTCAAACTCTAATTTACATGTGCAGATCAGCATCATGGAGGAATCAGGCGTTTACCCTAAGAGGAATCTGAAGCCCGAGAGGAAATGAGTACGCTTGCGGTTTTGCTGATTATAATTCAGCGTCAAAGTGTGTCAGTGATCGATCGAGGCCGTTTGATGTGACCTCAACCCAAAATAAACACGACCTTAAAGATCGTCAATTTTTCTTGATTCAACGAGGCATAATCACCCATATGACCATTGCAAAGCTCCGATATTATGTCGGATTGATGACGCGTTTCTATGATACACGAGTTGCCCGTGAGTTCACAACTCTCCTTTGCTGATGGTGGCTCACCCAGACCTGATCATCTAAAGGAAGAGCTCCAAGGACTAGGGGCGTCCTGGTGATGACCCGTTCACCTACCGGGCATTCGAGGGTGATACACCTATATAATTCACATGTCATCTTAACTCATTGGATTGAATACTGTTCCACCATTCCAGCCGTAGATCAAAGATATCTTCCCACTGACACTGCATTCGCAACAACTCGACTCCGCTTCCGCTGCCCACCACCCCCATCTCCCGAACCCCAGGGAAGTATCAAGACTATACATAGCATCTATGAGAGCACGAAAACACTTCGGTGTTGGTACCAACACCGAAAACGAATCACTCCATCCTCATGTTGATGATAATGGCCGTGCAAGGATAGTCCTTCCCGTCAAAGAAGCACGATTTTCGGGTTTCAAGTTCGAACAGCGTACGACCCTGCAGAAAGAAGGATCGATTCGGAAGCATCTTTATATATTGATGCACGGAACACGGCACGGAAATTTGACGCTCAGGATTGGGAGGCAACATGGTTTCGAAGACAGCGAGATCCGCGTCTCCCAATCAGAAGCTGAGAAGTCGTAGAACATATATGAGCCGTGTTCCGACAGGTGAATACAGCTAGTGGTACAAGCTTTGCAGATCCTACAGACCTATCGTACACGCGCAGTAATATACAGTAACGAAAGAGATGTCCCAACCGAGCGATCTGAAATTGACTCGATTCAACCCTGTAAAACATCAGTACAGCATCACAGGATGACAGTTATATCACATACTCGACGACGACTACGGCTTCTGTACTCCGTCAGCGTTCGGAAGTAGGGAATAATAAGATACTTACGATTGAGAGTACAGATACGTGTCTGAATAATCAGGTTCCGTGGTTTTAGGTGGTCGATCCGGCGCCGTAGACACAAAGAATGTCAGCGACCCTGACGGGTCGCCTTGCTGGAGGCATATTTCAAACAGCATCGCGTCTGACAGAGCGCTACCAATGGCATATGTGCCTACTTGGGCTTGATAGACACGAAACCGCGAATAGCGATCGTCCGGAATACATAGCTGAGGGAGAAGGGACGCGTTAACATTGTCAAAGGAAACTTTCATGGCTAAGACAACCTTTGACAGAATACGTTCTCGTATGGACGAGCCATTGGTTGCACCCGTGATTTCGACCACCTGATACCGTTCTGCGTTGGAGGTGACAATAATCCGCACTGTCGGTAAGCAGAATGACCTAGGTAGGGTGAGTGAGATATTGAAAGGGGTGGGCAGAGGCGCTTACATCGTCGTCGAACCCTGCACAACAGCAGCCGATGGTGGAGGTGGAGAGAGTGATGATGAACCTGGTCGCCTCTTATGTGCCAGGAGCACATCAATTCGCCAGTGATGTAAAGCCAAAGGGTAGATACTCTAAGGCAACAGATGATCGAAGATTGATCTGTCGAATCGGAGAACAGGGAATCCCTGAGGGTTATGCACGCACCTTGTCAACGTTGGCGAGATGTCAACCCCCTTGATTGGAAGACAATGCGCTCGACGATGACCAAGCAGATAGCCATCGAACGGAGGGTTTCGGATATGAAGGTCGAATGGTGTAGGCCTTGAAGACCGTTTGTAAAACCCTTGAGGGGCGGAGAATACATCGGAGGGCCTGGGGCTCACAGCGCAGTGAGAGAATGGGTGATGCCCGAAGCAGGAGGATGAAACGCGACGGAGGAAACCCTTGGGGAGGTTGCCACGTATTGCCGAAAGGCGTGATGGCACCACCAATGAAGGAGTAGTATATCCCAAACGCGGCCGTTCCGTGATGGCAACTGTTCTGGCTGCCAAAAAAAATCCAAAGCAAAAGTCGAAGTGAAGTCGTCATAATGTCGCTCGAAGAATGTCTCTCAGCGACCTAACGACGGCTTCCGCGAGTGCTAAGCACTGGATGAGCGTCTGGATATATATAATTTGCGTTTTGACGTCAAGTTTGGCAGCTCAAGCTTGAGCTACGCATGCCGTTGGACTGGGATACAGCGCCCGCAGACAATGTCCAAGTTCTTCGATGCAAATGACCACGCGAATTCCAGGGGAAGCCACCATGAAAGTGATTATGTGGCCAGGAAGAGCGACCAAACGGGTTTCAGGGAAGACACGGAGAATAGAGACTTTGACGCGTCGCAAATGACCAGGGCGGCCCTCCGAGTGAACCGTTGGCAGCGCATCACTAGTGCTGAAAATTGCGCCGCTGTCATTAAAAGAGTCATGATGACTGAATATTCTACAGATTTTTTGAACGGAGATGGTTTGCTCCACATTCAGCTCGAAAACTTGAAACACTTGAAGGAGAAGGATGCTGTAAGAGAGCAAGACCATTATGATGCAAGCTTTGTTACTCAAGCACCCAAAATTATCTTATCTTGAAATGATGGCCATGATTGCCGAGAACTTGAGGCCAAGCGCTAATCCTGTCCCCCAACAAGGCCCCACGTCAACAGCGAACGCTTACCCTTGTTGAGATTTTCACTGCATCAGGCACTCCTCCCAAGAGCAAATGGCATCGATGATTATTGATTTTCCTTGAACTCAATTAGTCAGGCCTCACGTGCTCGGTGATAGCCGATAGAAAGGCCCCTATCCCGGCAAATGGTGAGTAGTAGGCTACCGACCTTCTTTTCTCCCATACTTATCTGGACAATCATGGCCCCCACAATCAAGGTCGGCGATACGATACCTGAAGCGACTTTTACCTACATTGCGTATACCCCCGAGCTGGAAGCCAAGGTATGTCGCGTCGATACTTGTTGTGAAGATCACCCCGTTGATCAAAATGTCAGCTTGCTTGCGGTATCCGTAAGTTCCAGCAGAGACCGATTAAATCTCATAATAATGGGGGTATATCATAGCCACCAAGCTTAACACCAACTCGTGGAAGGGAAAGAAGATCGTCCTTTTCTCCGTTCCAGGAGCCTTCACTGTGTGCTATTTGCTTCCGAATTATGTACATTTCTGACATTCCGAATCAGCCTACGTGCCATGCGAATCACCTTCCCCCGTACATCGAGAAGTACGATGAGTTCAAGGCGAAAGGCGTTGATGCTATCGCCGTCGTCGCTGCGAATGACGCTTTCGTTCTGAGCGGATGGGGAAGATTCGAAGGCGTTCAAGACAAAGTACGGTCGCTTCGAACTCCCACGTTTACGACAGTCTAACTAAAGAGTTCTTATAGCTGCTAATGCTTTCTGATACGGATGCCAAATGGTCTGAAAGTATGGGACTTTCTGTGGATCTCTCCGCGGTTGGTTTTGGTACTCGTACCGCCCGCTACGCTATGATCATCGACAATCTCGTGGTGAAATATGTAGAGGTGCGATATGACACGTGTTTCCAGTCCTGTCCACTGACGTTATCTCATCTGTATATGTAGCTCGAGCCTGCTAAGGGAGTTACTGTTTCTGGAGCTGATGCCGTTCTGTCCAAACTCTGAACGTGAATCAATAGAAGTGTCGTAATTTGTACAACCGCTTTGTATCATCAGCGCAATATGTGTTCTTGACCACTTGACCCGCGCCATGATCGCAGTAAAGCCAAGCCCTAAAAGCATTTCATTCGGAATAAGGACAGAAGCGGTGAAGAGCATGAAAGTTCAATGTATTGCGAATTATGATCAATCTGATCAGGTCAAGCAACGAGCAGGACAGATGCAGCCACACAACCAGTGGTATGTATTAGATCTTATCCGGATTTGGGTCATTAAGCCTATTTTACACGCTAATAGAAGCACTTGGATTATCAGGGTCAAGATTTTAGCAAGCGCAGGTGGGGCTGACTGCGGAGGCAACAATAACGCATCCCGCTGACTCACCTCTCCGGAGGAATACAAGGTCAGATCCCGACGTTGCTGGAAAGCTTATTTAAAGTTATAATCGTCGCTCCCGTAACGCTTACACTGTTCCAGGGAGATCTCAACTAATTTTCTTGTAACAAAGTTGAAGATGGTGCAAGTTCCAATGCGCCAATTTTCCACTATAAGCCTCTCTGAATGTGCTTGCCGGCAATCAACAACAAAGAGAAGACACGGAATCGCCACTTGATCAAGTTTTGATATTGCTCGGAGTGGGGCAAAGCTTACTAGCCAAGTCGAAAGTTAAAGCTGGTCGGAAGCAGGTGGGTCGGCTGGTCAGCAAGCGGGCGAATCGGGCGGGTGATTTCGCGAAATCGTGACTGTGGCTGTGACAATGACTTCTTTCTACTCGACCACCAAGAACACCATGATGTACATACATCTTGCTTGCAGAAGCAAGCTGCACACGACGTATTCAAATTCTTCTGTCTTAGTACCGTCAATCTAATCTTTTTCAGGAATGTGCTTGTAGACACTGTATCTATCTATCATTGTATGGCACTGGCAAGCGACGTGTCCTTCTCCTCTGACCCAATGTACATATGCAAGCCCCAAGTCCGTGCGGAATTAGAATCTAGCCTTCTGTGGTGACGGGTGATGCGAGAACCCTTGTCGGTCCTCCAATTACATCTTGGCTTCTGGAGCTTGTGAATGACCAGGATAGGCTGTCCGTCAAGTAGTACTAAGGCCGTCGATAAGTTTATTCTGGTAAGACATATCTTGTTCGGTTTGCCTCCATCCATCATGTGGCTGTCAAAAGTCAGCCTTTTGAGCTAAGGGGACTACTAATCTTGTTTCCGTCGAAGGTTATCTTTTGGGGCTTGTTGTGATCTTCTCCTTCAGCTTTCTCTAGACATCAACAAGGCGATGTCATCTCTAGGATGACAGCCGAAGAGACCTGGTGACTTGTAAGTTTTTGGACTTTCACTAGCTTCACTTCTGGACATATTCTCACTGGACTGTACACAGACAAAGATCTGTATGCAGTGACTCGTTTACGCTAATCTGCTTGCTTCTGGCTCTCCTCGTCTTTGTTAATCAAAAAGCTTCACAGAGCGTCGCGATGTGTATGAGTCGATTGTACATGTAGCCTCATCCACAGACCACCTGGCTCCACTAGACGGTCGTCGAGCCACCTTGTACGGGCTGGAGATTGTACACCTTTAATTGGCGGGGATAATCGCTCCACAGCCAAGCCAGCAGCGGTGACTACACCCCAGAAACATCACAGGTTTTCCTATCTGTAAGCGGTTCCGACTATCGTTAGTTCTTGTCTTCTTAAACGACGTTGTAAGGTGCCATCACTAGATGACCCCGAATTTCAACAACTGACCTGCAGAATTAGCGGTGCAGATCTTGTGTATATTCCCCTCTATATGACGCCGAGGCCTTGGCGCCCACCAACACCCACAAGCTGTGCCGAGATCCGCAAGTTCCCGAGATGATTGGGACAGTCTACAGTGTGTCGACCCACCAGTGCAGTCATCTGTCTCTTCACCTACCCGAGTCCTCGAGCGCAGCACCTTCTCTCATTTTAAACTTCCGTCTATCATCCTTCGCGGTATAATTGGAACTCGTTCGGCCAATGACGTTGTCCAGGCCCGACCCCGGTTTCTTTATTTTGTGCATTATACACACTTTGCACACCGGCACCTTTCCACAATGTCATGACAATAATTGTTTCTCACAGGGTTGAAGTTACTTGGAGGCGGTCAGACAGATAACTCAGTGTTGCACAAGCGCCCTTACTCCATTCTCGTATATGGTCCGGCCAACATCAAAACGGCATATCTGACCAGTAGTCTGGTGAGTTGCATGTCTTCTTTTTTCGTCGAGGGCGAGATTGATCAGTGTTAGGGTTGCAGATAACGACCGATACGTACACAGGTACCTCGAGTATGTTCCCGTCGCTAAGAAAAAACATTCTTTTTGCCTTCCCTTGACTGCGCAAAGGAACAGCCGAAAATGAAGCAGGCATGTCGCCAGGGACATTAATATGAAGGCATTTGTAAGAGTTTGTAAGGCATTCCTGTTGGTAGCGGATAGGGACCTATGCTTCTTACCCTTCGCAGCAGTTGATCCTCTAAGTGACTCAAGACGCCAATCGGCAAGACAACACTACTCGCGCGCGAAACCTGCCAATGCGCAGCACCTACCCTTACTGTTAGTCCGTAGTCCTTCCTTTCACAAACATGACATCACTGATATAATTCCTACCTCCATAATTGTCCATAGATTCACCCCTCTCGCCGAGCGGTGCTATCTGCGATCTATTTGCTGGCTGAATGATTTCACGGCCGCCGACAGAGTACGACGGCAAATGTCCAACGTCCTTACCGCGCTCCGATAGAACACTGAACCTTTAATTAGGCATTGTACCGACACGCCAATTTGATGAATCCGCCGCGCAGCTCATAATGTGAAGAGCCGGTCTCGAATTGATGTCTTGTCCACTGTTGCGGCAGAAGCTATGTCAACGTCAGGACGGAAATGAACAGGTTTGCTGCACAATGCTACACCCGCAGACCCTTACTGATGAACTTCATCTGATAAGATAATGAAAACATCTCACCCATGTGCTTCCGACATGTTCATTTGAACCCGTACAGTGAGTGGACCGCTGGTGAAGGACTCCTTATCATGTCCACGCATGGCCCAAGTATCGTCATTTGATGGTAACAGGCATGTGCACCCTTCCTTTCACTATCTACGGACTGAGCATCTCCGGTAGACCGTGACAAAAACACATATCTCTCCCTTCAGGTCAACAATTTGAAGTCATTTCTGGTGCGATGCGCCGGCGGTGGCAGTATGCAATTTTTGTTCCTTTGACACCGACGAACACCCGCTAAACAACCGCATGCGCAAGAAATTCCGATTGGCGAAAAGCACGCAAGGATAACACATAGGTGCGCTGAACATTTAAATGGTATAGATGCCGACCCTCACCGTGCGTTGCAATCCAGTCGCGTTACCCTGCGTTTCGATCTCCGTCGGTGCCGAGTCGCCCCAGAACTGGTATAGTCGTGGTCGATGTCAGACTCCAAATACGCGTCAAATACGGAGTCCTCGCGCAGAGATTACCCGGGCGCTCGTAACAATCAGTTCCTGGCTAACTATTTACGACGATCACTGTCGACTTTTTTCCGTCCATACTCACTTTATGTTTCGTAAGGGCAGACCGGTTTCCAGAATGACGAGAATGACGCAAACTACATGCACTAATGTGTGGTGTTTCTCTGCCCGTTATCCTACAAGAATTAATCATGAGGGCCTCACAGAAGCGACAATTGCCACATGAGTCAGCTACCAGACCTCTCCTGTACTGTGTGGCTGGACTATCACCGGCAGTACATTGTGAGTAAAAAAATACCCAGAAAGGTCATGCGGCGTTTAATTGGGTTTGCGAATAGGGCCACACCCGAGTAATTAGATACCATCACTCCGATCGATCCATGTTGGTCGAAAACTCGCTTATGCTTCTCCCATATGCTTCTATAGACTCGGTAGTATGAACTTGTGCAGGTCCGTGATTTGTCTTTCAAATTTTGATCTCATTCACGAACCTGAGGCACCTTTCCAGATCTGGTCTGCTTGCGAGGTATACATCGTGTGCGACCCGGTGCTTCACCGAGGGCATGCGAAAAAAAGTGTCGCTTTGGCTATTTCTGCTACGTGGAAGGGGACATCTCTTCCACATCTAGGTTCCTTTCTGGTTTAACCTTGGTAACTACATATCTGGAAGTCCGTCTGGCCGGAGTCAATTCTTTGGCTTACCTCGTGTGTTATAGTGTCGCTTCCAAGAGTTTAGGTCAGCGATAAGCCAAATGTTTAAATACGAAAGGTCTTCGTCAGGTCCTTCCAAGAGTGTCATCCTTCCTCCGTTCTCCCTGCCATGGACGTCGCCTCTACTACTTTGGCCACCGCCTCATATGGAGAAGAAGACAACAAATGGCGAGCCTACTACGCTGACGAGTACCCTCATCAACTGTGGTGGCTGGTGTCATCTTTCATTGCTTTCGTTGCCGTTTGCCAATTCACATCCTTCGTCGTTGGCAAATACCAAGCTCGTTCCAAGAGCACACCGGTCGCGACGGAGAGTAACAAGATCCAGCTTAGCAGGTTGCCACTCGCCTTGGTCAACTACTGGCGCGTCCTTTCGTACCGTGTCAACATTGGCATTGGGTCCTACACATTGAACCTGGCGGAGGTTTTTCTTACTTGCGCTTACATCGTTGCGCTTTTTACTTGGGAGTTTATTAATAGTAAGAATCCATCCTTTCCCTTTCTATCTTATGGACCGGTGACTTACCCTAATATTCTCTTTCAATAGGTACTACCGTTACTGGAGTTAAGTTCAGTGCCACCTACCTCGCCGGCCGTGCCGGAAGTCTTGCTACATCTCAGTTTCCGCTTGTGACTGCGCTTGGAACGAAGAATAACATTGTATCATGTACGTATCCTTTTTCCGACGACTCTTGGTCAAAATACACTGCTCATGTCTCAACGCAGTAATTACGGGCGTCAGTTATGATAAGGTTCGCGCCATTGCCCCCTCTATCGACATTGATGCTGAGCATATTGTAGCTCAACTATATTCATCGCATGACAGCCAGGGTCTGTTTTATAATGCTTTGGATTCACGGGGGTTACAAGGTTAGTGGCCTCCTATATGCTTGGGGGGGGGGGGGTAAATTACTGATACAAGTGTTCTTTGCAGTTTCAGCGGTCAGCCATTGTCGCAAGCCCTTTGGATCATGTAGCTGATTATATTGCAGTGTGGAGGGTAAATATGACCTCCTTTGGGTCCGAATGGCATTGGTGGCCATCTCCGCCTTCTCTCTCTTGATTTTGGTGTCTTTGCGGCCGGTCAGGGCGGGAGCATATGAGTTTTTCTTCTATGCCCATTTCCTTATGGTCTTGTCGGTGCCGGTTTCCCTCTTGGTGTATCCGTCATATTAACGTATCGCCGCCTAGGATCTTCCTCATCGGAGGATACTACCACGCTAAGAACTTTGAGTATGACCTCTGTTCCTGACGTTGTTGGCCTGTGATTTATCCCCTCGTAGATTCGACTCCTACGTATGGCCTTCTTTCGTTATCTGGGGCCTTGATCGCGCTATTCGCATGTTACGTGTTGTTGTTTTCAACCATTCCTACTTTGGGTTCAAGACTGGACACGGTACCTTCGATGCTAACGTGGAGCGCCTGTCCGAGCACTTTGTTCGCTTGACTCTGAAGCGTCCCCCTCACTTCCACTGGCGCCCGGGCCAAACCGCTTACCTCATCACACCAGGAGTTTCTCGCTTGCCGTTCGAAGCCCATCCTTTCACCATCGCTAGCTACGATTCTAGCTGCGACCCCACCGAGAAATCCGCCGATGTTGAGAAGGCGTCTAATTCCGTGCTTGCCAAATCGTCGTCCAAGTCTTTCACCCTTGGAGGAGAGAAATACTGGAAGGAGCTAGTGTTCCTGGTGAACGTTAGGGAGGGCTTTACGCATCGATTGGCTACTATCGGAGCGGACAAAGGAACGGTAAAAGTCTTTGTCGATGGCCCATATGGGCCATCACCGGACCTCAGCTCATTCAACACCTCAGTTTTTGTCGCTGGTAGGTATATTCAATCCGAATGTGTATTCGTCTTTACTCATTGCTGGATTTTAGGTGGTACTGGAGTGTCATACACACTGCCGTTGCTACTGGATACTATAGAGTAAGTCTCGTAACCAGTTCTCAATATCTAACTAATTCTTCCGATAGGCGCGTCCGCGATGGAAAGAGCATATGTACCAAAGCGGTATTCATCTGGGCCATCAGAGATACGAGTATGTTCCCTTGAGCTTCTCTGACGTCGGCTTCTAACGAACTTGGTGCTTATTTTCGTTTAGCCCATGTGTGTTGGATATCAAATGCAATTTCTAACGCGTTACTTCGGGTACCACCATCATTGCACGTGGACGTACGCATCTATGTCACTGGCGGTACTCTCGAGTCTGTTCAATGGGACAGTACATCCGCGGATTCCGATAAAAACTCCTCCTCTTCTTCCTCTACTACGTCTCGTAATGGACCACCGTCCTTCCTTGGTCTTGAATCTGTGAATGTATATCAGGGGCGTCCAGATATCTCGCAGCTGCTACCCGAACAAGCAGAGGCGACCAGGGGCGGTCGTATGTCTGTTACGGGTGCGTTTGCTTTCTCTATCTCTACTGCTCTCTGCTCAAAATAAGTTTAGTCTGTGGCTCGAGGGCCGTTGCCCAATCATGCAGATCAGCTCTTCAGTTCCCGCTGCGAAATGCAGCTACTGTTCTGAGGGGCGGGGCAAGTGTAACGCTACACGTGGAGTCCTTTGGTTATGCTTAAACATTGGGCTTATTGATAGATTGTACACCTAGCTATAGACGACTGGCATCTCGTTGTATTTCATTTATCATTTAAATAATAATGTCTCGCCGTTCGGAAGTGTGCGCGCCTCCGGCCTCTTCGGTACGGAACAGTTTGGAAAGGCCGTTGCCAAGAGCGAGATTCTCTGCCTTTCGGGATGATCTTCTGAATGTCATATTGTAAGAAAGGTCTAGGCCAGAGTAAGATTGATGTGGGGCGAAGATCACTGCGGAAATCGATAACAATTGCAAACGAACAACATATCACACCAGGAATCATATGCATCGCTCATGGCTCCATGACCACATCCGAATCCAAATCTTCATCATCCCCAAGAGTATCCAAGCGCTGGTTTCGGTATGTAGCCAAGCTTCCGTTTTCAATTCTACCAAATTTGTTACCCAAAGTAGTAGGCGTGATGCGATGAATTGGGGTCATAGCGGAGATGGTCTCCCGCTGGAATTTCGTAGGAGTCGACGATCTGGTCGCGCGCCGCTTGCCATATCTTGGTCTCGTAATCGTGACGAAACGGGTGTCGATCTGCATGTTATCCATCCTTTCCTGGAGCTTCTGGCTCTGTGATCGAACAACACGATTAGGCGTCGGCGACGCTCGCGGGATGTGTTGCGAATAGCTACGCAGTGCACGAGGAAGCGGAGTCGGTGTTGTAGGCCCACACGTTACCCTACGCCTCTTCGACGGCCTGTCATTTTCATCCTCGTCCTCTTCGTCCAGCCTCGTGAGCCTAGGCGTTCCCCGCGCGGAGAGGCGAGCCAAAGGGCTTGTAGGCGGGCTACAGTTTCCTAATATCCCTCTGTCGTCGTCTATCCGTAATTCGCCCGAACGCATTCTCACAGCTTTCGGAGCGGGGGGAACGTCTCGGCGTAGACCGACGATGACTTCGATGGAGTTACGGATGAAACTGTCGGAGCGGTTGAGGCTTGTGTCGATACGAAGCAGGGCGGGAAGTCTGGCATTGAGGGTGGTAGCAACCCGAACCAGTTGGGAACGCGACATGGTGAGAAGGTCTTCGTGACAGCAAAACGGAACAGTGTCAAGCGTTGTGATCACGATAGCATCTTCACTGGCATCTTCGTTCTGTAGGGCGATACTTCCTGGCGTTGACAAAGTATGTGGATGCCTAATCTCGCGTTGGGCGGGCGCTGTGTCGACGACAGGGTCATGTTCAACGCTATTGTCATATTCTTCAAGAGCCGCAGAAGAGGATTTGAATAGATCTAGTCTGAGAAATAGTTTGCGAACAGGCGTGAAAGGATTAGAAAATGTTCTGGTGTGCTTCATAGTAGTGAGGATGGTGGTTTGAAAATAAGAAAGGAAAAAGAACGATCATGAATTATGACGCATCGATCACAGCCCCGATCACTGGGCTGCGGAGGAGCCGTTTGGTAATCATATCTTCATTAATAAATCCGAATTTTTGGGGTCTGGTCTGTAAACGCTTCCATTTCTTGATTTTTTGATTGAGCTTTTTGAAGACATTGCCACCCATAGAGTCGAGGTGGACCGGGTTTGAGGTAGTGGAGACATTTATGTTATCGTTAAGCCGAGATACTTCTCGAGCGGAGTCTGATAACGCAAATTTCAGCTTGGCGAACATGGGCATTGGAGAGAACGTCGGCACTAATAGCTGGGGCAATTGGGACTCCAAGGAGATAAGCAGCAATTCCTTTGATGCACGAGGGATTCGGAGGGAAGCTTAGCGCGTACGCAGCAGCTTGAGGAGAAGAGCGAAAAAATGCAGTGCCAATTCATGACCTCGTGAACCAGGGCTAAGCGGGCATGCTGGAGCGCTGAGCGCTGAACCATCAAGGGCGAGTTACGTTTGTATATTGGGTCTAGCTTTGTCTCTAACATCGCGTAGGCCGTCCATCTTCCAATGTCATTTCTTACCAGTAGCACCAGTGTTGTCAGTAACAAGTATTCAATATTCAATGGTACCCTTGGGCATCAAGTACGTAATGCTTATTATTGATAATTAATTGCGTAGTAATATCTGTTCTATCACTCTTCTGACATACCTTCCATTACCTTCCATCCCCGCACATACCCCAGTTTTGATCTCCCTCGTCTTCTTCTTCTCGTGTCTATCCTTGTCCATCGCGCTCTCGGTGATATTCTTCGCTTCCGTACCCTGGAACCCGATATCCTGGCGGCGTCCACCCCGCCCGATTATACCAATGACTCGATATTACCCTCACAATGCACCCCGATTCTGATTCGCGAAGATGTCGTTAACCTCCGGTTATGAACGGAGTACCCAGGTCAGGGGGCATTAAGTAATGATGCCACCTCGCTCAACCAATTCATGAAATCGTTATCCGCAAAGGCAATTGCCTGATCCTCATCCAGCTGGCTTGACAGCCATCCCAGTGACGGGGTCCATCTCTGGTCCAGCCCAGAGAGAATTCTTACTGCCTCGATCCCCCACTGTTTTTTCGCCCACCACGGGCCATCCTGCGCTACCCGCTTCATCATAACGCAGTAATGCGCCAAAATGATGAGCGCACGCGGTTTTCCTTCTGCCAATAGGCGAAAGAACCTATTGGGTGCCATTGCCCACCACAAACCTGATGCGGACCAACTTTGATATGGGGCTCTCCATGACATCTCGAGGATACGTATTGATTCCTTATACGCAGCATACACCGATACGTCATGTAGCTCCTCAATGTCTGGCGACGAGTGTGCTGTGCTCAGAAGCGTCGACAAGGATGATGAAAAGGGTTCTTCCTGGGGTGTAGATACGATTGTTGGCGCCATTACGTCCAACACCGGACGCAGAACACCTTCTCGAAGCTGTGGACAGACTCTTGCAACCTCGCGGGTGATATTATGGATCGTAATATTCCAATCGCTCGCGGATAAGGAGACTATGGATGATGTAGCGAACTGATACTTCGCGAGAAGAGCCAAAGTGCTAAAGACAGCACCAGCATCCTCCCTCCCGTCGACTCGCGCCCTGTGTAACCCCGTTTTGGCCTGCCAGTGGTAGGTGCTCGCGGCTGCAGCATACCGATCTGCCGTGGGATCAGTATAGTAAACATGGAGCGCGGACACCGCGAGAATAGCGTAGAGGAGAAATCGGTTTTCGGGAGCGAACGCGAGTTTTGGAACGACAGCTTTCCAGGCGTTTGCTGCAAAGGGATCAAAAGAGAGCGTGTGTGAAGTAGTGGTAGCAAAGTGGTGAATCAGTTCGAGAGTCAGCACGTCGAATGAACCTGAACTGGTCAAGTTCGATACTGTGGAAGGGAATTTTCCAAGTGAGCTTGCTACAGCATGGGTAGGTGTCCCTGGCATCGAGTCATGTCGTAAGGTATTGACATTGTTCCAAACACACTCTATGCCTCTCTTTGTACAGTTCCTGCATTTAGGAGATTCCTCGTCGCACTTCATTTCAACGCCTGAGTCAGCTGTACAAGGGCTGAAAGTAAGTACTACACACCTTGACTTTACGTTGCTTGCAGGTTTTGCATCCTTTTCGTGTCTTGTGGTGAGGGCGAATTGGTGGCATACTAAAGCTGGCTGTGGTCGCTTTCGCAACTGCTGTGGCAGGAGGCCAGGCCGGCCCGTGGCGGGAGTTGAAACTGAGTCCAATTTTCCATCACGGTCCGTGATCGCTTATTTTTTTCATCTTTTTTGTGCTGTTAACAAGAATGCTACCTAGCGGGGACGTCCGTCACTGCTCTCATCTTGTGCCGTACCGTAATCTCAAATTTTGTGTGCCATCCCCACAGAACTGAGGAGTTTTGGAGGAGTTCAGTTTTTTTTGCCGCCGGCCCGTTGCATCCGAGTCGGCTATGAAGTCAAGTACGGCAATCACTACCAGGCTAACTCGTATGGCCGAAATCCCTACATTCATCTTCTGATTTACGAATCACTTTGACTGACTATCGCTCTGCAAAAGTCCGCGGAGTGAGCATTGACCCTCTAGGCTCTGCGCACTGTTTTCGATCTACTCCTTGCAACTGGCAGTGAACTCGTTGACTCTGTATTGCCGGGAAATTGCCTAGTGATATACGTATTATAGCCACTGTAATATGCGAAACAACTGTCGCTGAGGTGGACCTCCATGCGAATAAATGATGATATGTGCATCACCCACGCATCCGAATCCAGATTCTTGGCATATAGTACAAAGACCGCTTTCCGTCTTTTGCCCAGCTTCATGCCTTCGCTTTCCGATGTAGTAGTCATAAATACTTGTGCAGATATTCCTCAAGTGGGGCCTGCAGATAAAAAGTACATGATATGCGATGGTCCAATTGGCGAACATGGTGAGAGCGCCGGAGTTGCTGACTGGGGCGACTTGATGTTCGATGATGTGTATGTATCGGAGAGGTGGTGTGGAGGAGACAGATGAGAACATTCTTTCACTTGCCCTAGGGGACCATGCAATCATCGAGGTCGGTACATATGACCCTCCTAATGGAGCAAATTGCACAGTTAAACGCGGAAATGTTTTAGTACGCTCTACGGCCGTATCCGCAACGATATAATTTGCACATCCGTACTCCGCACCCCTGGTAGGGTAATGATACACTGCTTGCTAATTATACAATTGCGTACGACATCCAGGAAAGCAACGTACTGAGAACCAAATATATGACTTCCTTCTAAGAATCCTATCTTACGCACAGGGGAATGCGTAACGTTTGTCGGTGACCGCCACAGGCACAGGCTGCTTCGAGGTCAAAAACGAACGTTATGGCAACACTCGCAATCCCCTGCATGAAGTTTCCGCTGCTCGTCCTTGTTTCAGGTTAAACTGAAAGTCAAACCTGTTATTGCGCATTGGATAGCAAAGGTTTCGTGATCGTTAAGTTCTCTTTTGAATCCTTTGCGTATCGTCCACGACCCTTGAGCACTGAATAACCACACGCCTGTTTGGCGTTGGCTAGTGCGGATGCGGATGAATCGTGACATGGCTTTCTCCTTCTCTTTACCTTTTCCTATGGGAGTAGATGGCGTAGAGTGAGGTTCACCATTGAATCTGACTGAGACCGCGGACTTTCTGCGGTGGTTTCCGTTGGTGTGGATAGAGCTAAGATTCTGTGAGATTTATACGTGGAAATTCCGATCTCGTCAGCGCACCTTGCTTTACTGAGAGAAGCAATGTTGAGCGAAGACCGCGTCACTTGCTATCCAGGGCTGGGACCTGAAACGCGTAAGTGATAAGGCCAAAGGGGGCTAAAGACGCATTTTTAGCGTCTTACAAAAGAGTTGAATGGTTGATCGTACCTCGACCCTGGAGAAGTACTTTGGCCAACAGAGTCCGGGTTAGTACAGGAGGATTCATCAAGGATGGAGGCGGGAAGTGTAAACGACAAGAAGGCTAAGATAGCTTCTATTTCTAACGGATTTGGGACTAGATGGAGCCGTTAGCCGTGGGTTGAATATTGAATCTAAGGGACACTAAGTGCGATTGAAGCGATTCATTGGGTCCACAAGACTTACGGTGGCAACAGAGTTGTGGTCTTCGAAGGACCAGCCGGAAGCGGTGCCAAGTTTGGAGTTCCAGGCCGATTTGGTGGAAATTCGTTTCGACTAGCCTATGGTAACCGATATAGTGTATCAGTTCAGTATGGGTGTAAATTCCCGATGATTCTGCTTGTCGCGCTTGTACAAGTTCCTGTCCTCGTAGGGATGTGAAGCTGTCTGAGGATAAATGGGAAATACCCGGATAGATTGAAACCATGCTCACCGTTGTCTACACAGTGCAACGACCCTATCTCCTCCAGTATCTTCCTATTGTCAGCTTGAAAGCCTAAATCAGGATGAAAATAAGTAAATAGGACAATAAAAAGCAGGAGAGTAAGCTAAACAGACACCAAACACCGACGCATAATACAAAACGAGTCAGAGTATAGGGTATAGAATCATTTTCAAACTGGTATACTGTGAATATTTATTCACATCAAGCAAGAAACGTTGTATGAGTCTTTGTAGCGATGCCTCGTGACACCAATGGCATCGTAGTCTCCTCGTACATTCGGAAAACCGACAACTTTCGTAGCTTTTGATCGGGCAGTCTCCACCCGACCACCCAGCACAGCACACTTCCAGTTGCGCAATTCGTGCCTAGCAATGTATATGAGCCATCTGGTATTGGATACTGATGAGGGGCGACAATATCCAATATACGCTCCGTCCCGGTGTGGTCTTTGACAACAAGTCCTCCCCGTCGCCTCTGCTCTTGCGAGTCTCCCTCGGACAATCCTCGCACAAACGCCGATTCAATAATGTATCCATTGTAGTATGTGTCGGCATCGAACCTCCCATCCTGGTGGTGACGATCAATCCATAGACCCTCTGTTGGATGCTGAAATGAGAGCGTCTCCATCATGACCTGCTTCCATGATGGTCGCCAGATTTTGTTGCCGGTCCCAGGTTTAGGATATAGGAAGAGTAAATCTCCCTGATACCAGCGCGTTGTCACTTCCATTAGAGCTATCCATGCATCCTCCTCGGACTGCTTTCCGTAGTACGCCGGTATGGAGTCTGAAAACAGAAGGTATGCCATCCCAGCAACTTTATCTGCAGGATTTGTCGACACCCGCTTCTGCATTTGTGACAGCACACCATACACATGCCCTCCACTATGTATCTTCTGCAGCGATGACGGTTTCTCCTCTAACTTGGCTCGTATCTCTTCATCGCCAGTGTCCCCACCAATGACTGGATGCTCGCTGATTTCCTGCAGTGTCCATGCATGTTTGAACCAACACTGGTCACTCTCAAAGTCGTCAGCCTTTGAACTCAGCAACCGTCCCAGGCCGCTCAAGTAGCACACCACTTTCTCGGCCTGTTCATACACAGATCCGATGGTTGGCACATCCACCTTCCATTCTTCCATTCGCCGATCCTCCATCGACCCGCCCTTCTGTCTCAGAGGGAGCACCTCCAGCCACACATACTCTGCTCCCAGATTGAGCATCTCAATCCGGATGAGATCCAGGCTGGTGTCTTTAGGGATCGGCATGGGCCATTCGCGTCAATTAATGAGCGTCGACACGTCCTCACGGTCTTCTTTATCCATGGATTTTGTCGGGCGACCCACTACGGCGCTACTCGATTACTATACAGATCCCAGACGCGCCGGGGAGGCACAACGGAGCAGATGATTTTGTCCTCGATGAGTTCATCTTGCAGCATCTTTCTGTGTCGTTCTTCACGCTTCGCTAGATTCTCTATCACCATAATGGCCAAATCCGAGTTGTCCAGATTGTACCAAAACGAGATGGGCGTATGCGGTACCAAAGTCACGGTTCTTTAAGATGCAGTCTCCAAGAACGGAGTATACCCATGCAGTGAACAGAGTGTATGAAGTACCGAGAGTGGTGTTAAGCTTCTCCAAGAGTCTCTGAATTCCGAGGTCAGCGCAGAGAGTATCAGCGAGAGCGGATGGTATGACGGGTTTCCTGCCGGTGTATGACCGTTGCTTCAGCACCGGAATGGCAGTTGCGTACACGGCCAGAGCTTCGGATAGCCCTTGTTTGCCTCGGAGATCGTCGCGCGGCACTTGAAATGGAATTTGAACTCAGTACAACTTGCGATGAAACATGGTCTCAATAGGAGTGTTAGTACAAAATTTAGCCCCAAAATTGATACTCAACACATTTTTCAAGAACATAGACCCTACCTTTGTTCAGTTTACATCGCAGCGCCATATTGTTCGGCATGGTTCCGCCGGAACTTGCAAAGGCGTGACCGTCGTGTTGGTCGTTGTTTGCCGCAATGTTGGACTTTGAAGTTAACCATCACCGGTGCACCATCGTTGTCGTGTGCTTAGTGCTGCGGGCCTCTTTCTTGCTGTCGAGTCTCTCTCTTGTTGCTTCGCCTTTCTGTTTGCTTGGGCCGGCTTCTTGCTCTTGGGACTTCCCGGCTTTTCTGGCTAAGCTGACTTGGACTCGCAGCTGAAGCAACCATAGTCTGTTCTCTTGGTAAGTTCTTTCTTTGTTTATTGTCCAGTGACCGATATGCTTTTGAGTCTTGAGGTTTTCGGTAGCAGGTTTATCAAAGCAGGAGGTCGCGTCTTATCTGAGGCGAGGTATAGCCTAAAGAGATGTATGCCAGTCGTCCCATTATCTGAAATACAGCGTATGCCGGTGTCATCTCTTACTCATATTTGGGATTGCTGACCTCTGATGTATAGGTATCCATCACCGTTATCGTGCAATATGGAGTTGTAGGCTCCTGGGTATTCGTTGTTAGGAGATCAGGACATGATAGACATGCGGTATTGAGCATTAGCGACTCTTGTACTTAACTTGTGGAATATCATGTCTATTATCTATAGTATTAGAATTCAGAGTACGGACTGGTATTAGAACAAAACGAACGCCTGCCCCTGCCCTGAGCGGTATCTGTCACATGGCTTGATCGGTTTGAACTGGGGCCGCAAAATTATAACCCACACTTAACCCCACCGGCAGATAGGTTTGGGTTCACCGTGCAAAATTTGCAGTAAGTTTAATACCTATTAAACATGGGTCCAGATGCCGTGGCTTAACAACAGTTCAATAGGGTTTCCATCCTGTGTACTATTCTCCCCGTGCTTAAGCACCCAAATTGGCAATTTGCGCGTCTTGTTTGGCTGCATCGTTAAGTTCGTTAGATGCCGCGTTGCCGAATCAAAATGTTATTGCCGTTGCCATTATTATCTTGATTATTATCTTTAATTATCGCATTTATTGTCACACTTTGAAAAATATTGGTTTCCAACTTTAGGAGGGCCACAGGGCTTTCAGAATAAACTCTGATTTAGAAAGCTAGGTATACTGGCTAATATACAGGAGCTACATAGATAGAGCTGGATAGAGCCCTTAGCCGTACAGAACAACGAACTTACAGGGCACGGGGCGGGGTGCACACTACCACTGGCCTGGCATTGTCGCAATGGGCGCGGATACCAGTTGGAGTCTTGAGAGTGGGTGTCGACACCAATACAGAGGGTATTAACTCGTGGTGCAGGTATGACCCACGACCGGCAGCGGGGGCATTGACGCGCGTAGGTGGTGATGGCGGTGGTAGGTGGCAAAGAAAGGCGTGTGACACCCACTGTGATTAACGCGATTAACGGCTCCAAAAACTAATAATAATCTTAATTCGAATACCTTATACAATTATTCAGATTATCTAAGTCAAGTCGATGGATGCCGCACGGCATTCCTGATTTGGGAAGACTCCCACGCTAAAGCACGGGGAGAATAGCGGAATGGCCACATTTTGGCCCATCCCACCGGAAGGAGAGGAAAGGGTAACCAATGGGAGATTCTCGTACTTGAGGTGTGCTATATTGCATCATTTAATGCCTTCTTTTCATATTCTTACACACTTACTCTGATGTTTGTGCCAGACCATTTGAGATGAAATATCATCATGGTAACGACAATACCATTCGTTCGCATCCATTGTGGAGTATTCCTAATCACAACCAGAACGAGGATGTGAATATTGAAAGCGGCACAAACTCACATACTATTGCCAGTTCAGGGTCAATGGGGTATGGTGTGAAGACACGGTTGCACAGAGGCTGTACCCAAAGAATTAGGTGCCATGTATGATGTTCAAGTGTGTGAAAAATGCGAATGATGAACAGAACTAACTGGTGACAGTGTCATCAACACGCATTGCCTCACGCACTCGTGGGTACGGCTGTTCTGATCTGCCAAATGATTGATATCGCAGATAGCTCAGGGAGACCTCACTTTGATGATGGAGGCACGCAAATCATTCGGACGACGTCCGAGCGGAAAATAAGGGCCAGCTCTTGGAGTCAAGCAGCAGAGAAGCGTCGCGCTGGACATGCCCCGCTACTCCGAAGCTTCTGTGCTCCATAGTGTTGCGCGCCTAAAACTCGGTACAGCTTGGTGATATCGCCTGAAATCAGAGAGGGGTCCGACAAGGTTGATGCAAGCAGGAAAACGTTAAGAACAGAGCTTCCCACAGATAATTGCAACCAACTCCCAGTTCCGTGATCACCGATGGCAGCGGAACCAGCTCCATGTCCTCAAGAGTAAAGCTTATCGCCCATAATATCCGCGATGTCCAAAGCAGTGGGATGCTTGATCGTATACTTCAGTCAATCCTAATGCGAAGGATATGAGGCTTTCTCCACCCAGTGCATCCACTAGCCGCTCACCTTTCTAGCTCATGAAGACAATTGTGAAGTTGACGCCTCAGGATCACTGTCCATCAGGTTAGACATCGTCGATGTTCGAGTTTGGGGATGAGGAGGCGGGTGGGTCACACCAAGACAACGTACTGTGCAAACCTGTAATCATTGCTATGGCATAGATGAAAGACATCGTATCGATACGCTACAATCCTCCTGTGACATGCCATTACCCAGAAAATGCAAGAATGCAAACAACCACATACCAAACTAGTGCAGTCCGTACTATTAGGCAAAATCTGTTCACGTCGGCCCCTTCTTCAAACGATCCAGCAATATACTCTGCCCGTTATCAATACGCGAGAATCCCTAGAGAAAGCAATTGCCGTGTATTGCACACACAGGAGTTTTAAATATTTGCCCATAACTGCGAGACGACGCACCATATATCTCTTCAAATTCGTGTCGTACTGAGATATGCGTCTTGAGGCATTCTCACAAACGGGAGTAGGACTAGTTCTAGGCCACGTTGAAACGAGATGGAGCACCGGAAGTCTTTAGAACTTGAAGAGAGAATCGAACACGGTATAATGTGATGGAAGGAGCAAAAGAGAAACTTGCAGTGAGCTGCTCGGACCCCGGGCCGTGTTAGCGATGGGCCTCTTACTCAGATACTGCTTCCTCCGATTCTTCACTTCGTTGTTTCTTGCCTCCATTTCGTCTATCTATTTGCTCACTACACCTGTTTCATTCAGATAAAAAATTATGCATTCCTTGTCACCTTCCAACCTTCGCAATATAATTGCTGCGACGGCGTGGTGCATGTCAGCCAGGCAATCTTGAATCCACTATTTAGATCTTCCAGTTCCAGACGTCGTGGATTTTAATGTCCAGTATTTGTAACATCTGTTATCCCCCGGATTCATCTCTCCCAACCTTGTTATGAACTTCAGGCCTATGAATACTTATGATCATGCGGATACTTCGCGTCTTTTGTGGACGACAGGTCGAATATAGTAGCAAGCCGCTTTATTACCTCGCGGAACTCGTATCTGGTCGAATATTGTACTACTGAACCGTTCACGTGATGCACCTATGTCCTTGGTATAGAGATGGTGCGAAAGAGAACTGTACAATACAATGCTTGCTACTATACAAATGCGTAGTGATATCCAGAAGAAACCGGGAGGAACTGATCTACCACTTCCTTCTCACATACCGTCCGTCTCCACGCATAGCCTCTGCCTCGATCTCCCGCCTCTTCTTCTCATGCATCTCCTTCGCCCTCTCGTTGATACTCTTCGTTTCCTGTGTATTCGGGAATCCAATGTCCCAATACCCCGGAGGTGTCCCGCCTTGGGCCCAGTTATACCGATGTCTTGATATCCCCTTCTTCCTCCGTGCAGGAGACGGTGTGGCATTCTTCTTCGGCGACCGCCACAGTGGCTGTTGGAGACGTTTCGGAAGCGGCCCTACGCCTTCGTAATACTATGAGAGGAATCGTTAGCAATGAGCTCATTCGTGAGGAAGAAAGAAAGACGAACGTCACGACAGCATTCGCAATCCCCTGCATAGAGTTTGCGCCGCTCGTCCTTGTTGCGGACAACAGCGTCAAACTGAAAGTCGAGCCCATCGTTGTGCTTTGGATCGATGGCAAAAGTTTCGTTGATCGTCTTCTCTTTCGAATCCTTTGCGTATCGTCCACGTCCCTTGAACGCCGAGTAATCGTTAGTCTCTTTCGCGTTAGCCGCTGCGGATGAGGATGGTGGGGCTTTCTCCTTCTCTTTGCCTTTTCCTGCGGGAGCAGATGGTGTAGAGTGAGGACTGTCATGTTCCTGACTGAGGCGGCGGACTTTCCGCGGCGGGTCCGAGGCAGCCTTCAGTTTCGTTGGTGTCGATGGAGCTAAGGTATTGTAAGCTTTATGTATATGCCAAGATTGCGATTCCGTCGGCGTACATTGCTTTGATGACAGGACGGGTGTTGTGCGAGGACTGCGTCGCTTCCTATCCAGGTTTGAACGCCGCTCTACTCTAGTGTTCAGCGCAGATGGTGATGCCAATGGGGCTAAAGACGCAGCCTTAGCGACTTGCAAATGAATTGAATTGATAATCGTACCCAAAGACAGTTTGGGCAACGGGGTCGGGCTCGATGTCCCGGCTACCAAAGAGCAAGTCGTCAGAGCTAGGCAAGAAGGCACAAGGATCAACAATACCCAGAGAGTCCTCTTCCGTGTCTGACGAATTTGGGGCAAGAATGGAGCCGATATCCTTGGGACTGGATAATCTAAGGGACCAGTAAGCGTCATTGAAGTGATACAAGAGTCACTATGACTTACGGTGGTGATTGGATCACAGTCTTCGACAGGCAGTCTACGCTGATAAGAGAGGCAGATGGAAGCGGTACTGGGCTTGGAGTTCCAGGCCGTTTGGAGGGAGCCGACGGGAATATTGTCCTATGGTGACTGTTATAGCGAATCAACATGTCAACCAACAGGCGCATACGTGGGTATCGACGTTGTTGTCGGTTTAAGCTGATTCTCCTTGTCTTCCTTGTACAAATTCTTATCTTCGTATGGATACGAGGCTGCCTGCGGATGAGCAAACATGTTCACATGGATGGAAAACATGCTCACCGTCGTCCGCGTAGAGGAGCGGCCCCATCTCTTCTAACATCTTCCCATTGCCGGATAACCGGTTGAAGACGTTCCGGCGAAACTCATTGTCCTTTTCGGCCTCCATTTTGGACTTTGCTTTGCATTCTGTATCAAAGAGAAAAGCCTTGAAGTCGCGCCATTTGTTGTAGTCTCGTTTGTATATTGCAGCTGCGCGTTGCTTCTTATCCAAGAGTTCATCGTATCGTGACTGGAGAGCTTTCAGTTGGGCCGCTAGCAGACGTCTTGATGGTGAAGGGGATGCTGGAAGCTCTCTATCGGAAATGAATACTCTCGCTATAATTGGCGTGTAAGATAAAACGTACATTTTCTTCCCTTGGAGTCTGTTTCTTTCCTCGACAGCATCGTCCAGCTGAGTCTGTAGATGGTCCATTTCGTCTGTCGCACGACGGAGCGCCCTTTCTAGGTCCTCAATGCGAGTCCATGCATCCCTGTACTTCATGCTATGTTCAGCGTTGTCGACCACGAACAGCGCCTCTTGCAAGTCACTAAATCCAAGGGCCCTGACCAGGTGTCCAGTCCGGTTCGTCAAGTCGCTGAGACGATTGAGCGTGTCCTCAGCTGAATGCTTCAGTCGGTCATACTTGGCCTCGTGTGCCACAATTTCTTTACGGTGCTTCTCATTGAGAACCTTGTCGCGCTCTCGCATGTGGGCGCTGGAGAAAGTCGCGCCGTCCATGCGAGGTCGTCGAGGATGGTGATGGTAAGAGTCGAAGGAACGAGGCCCAAGAAGCGTGGGCAACGTGACGATCAACAAACACAACCCTGACCTTGTACCACTACCATGGCCACAACACGACGGCCGCTGACGCCAATGACGAGCTCAACGCCGATGGCGAGCTCTAGGACCTTGGCGTCGTCGTCTATACAGACGAGCGTCTCCTCCCCTTTGGCTCCTCAGCCACAGCCCAAAAGTCCCTTGCCACTGAGAGCATTACCCTCTACCCTTGCTGTCAAGTCTTCTCCTTCCGTACCTCTTGCATCCGAATTGTATGAACCACTCATCAAAGCCGTTCTCCGTCAACGGCTTCTCTGGAGGATTTTCTTGGGTTCTATCGCGTTTTGTTGGGTCCAGACGGTGGCATGGACAATATGGTGCCTCGGCGGTATTGAGAAATTGGGGATTGGCGGGGTGGCCATGGTTCCAGTGACGCCGTCGACGTCAATGATGGCATATGTGTGCTGGGTAGCGGTAGCTTTGCCTATCGTGGTGCTAAGAAAAAGGCACCTCACAGGTTCGTTGACGCGTTCTCACTGAATTTATCTATTGATTCAGTTTTCCTTAGGTTATCACTCGACGTCAAAGACGCCTTTAAAAACCTTGCAGAACGCTCTGGCGAAACAAAGCACTAAAAGTGCATTCCTGGTCTATCTTGCCTCTGCAATCATTGCGACGCTACTCCATGTATCAATGGCTCGAATGTCTAAATCGAACGACCCCCGGCTGTCACTATTTGTCAAATCAAAGTGAGTGGCTGATGTCTATGTTCACTATCCTCGTGTCTAACTGGATCAGGAAGCACCCATATTATTTCAACGGCCGTTTGGTATTTCTTTTAACCTCTCAAGTTATTACTGCAGGCTGTTCCATGCTCCGGAACATCATGATGGATCGCTTTGTCTTTCGATGGCCCTCTTCTTTTGTGAGTACACTGTCTTTTGCAACCATGAACTCAATGGCTGAAGTATCCTGCAGAATCAGACCCGCAAGTCGGCGGTTACGTCCGGCGACTTCTTACGAATGCTGGTCATAGTCGCTCTGCTCGCATCCGTTTCCGTGCCCACGTCTGCGGCTGTTTTTGCTATTGCACGGCTCACGCTTCCTATCCTTTACCGCCTACCATTACTTCATCTTATTTTGCGACCATTCACAGCCCATTTCCTTCGAGGACCCTGGACAATTCTTTTGCCTGTCCAACACTTCGCTCTTCTGATAAGAGCGTGGTTCCTAGCATTTTCAACCTTGTCAACCTGGGAAGTCGCAGAACTACTGTTCGATTCCTTCGTTAGCCAGCCCATTCCCGTATCACACATGACAGCGGACCCATCAGTGACCCTCGTATCGGGAGCAACCTCCTCTGATATAACCTTCAAATATTTTGCATATGCAGAACTGAACGAGCTATCTACCGACCTGTCTCCTTCAGCGAGCGCTCGTCGGACAGCTCTTTTCGGAGATCAAAAGTATTCTCCCAATCTCTGGAGCCATCTGTGCAGGGAGAGTCTTATTCTTCTCGGAAGAGATTACCAGCATTTTTTGCGGAGAGGAGCCGCTCCCACCCTTCCACCGCCTCCCGCAGTAGCATCCGCGGCACAACAACCACCTACCTTCCTATCCACACCTATATCTGTAATTAAACAGCCCATCTACAAGCAAGCGAAACCGTCTCCCGTCAGCAACGTCATTAATTCTCTTGGTTCGGACGGATCATTCGCCCAAGCAGTAGAAGCGGGTGCAGAAGCTGCACATATCCCGGACTTGTTCAAGTCAGCAACTACCGCTTTACCTGTTCCGACAGAGGTCACGAAAAGCGTAGAAGACGCCAAGGATTATCTTGGGAATGTCAGGAAATCTTTGGGCCGTGCCAGTTGTCGGTACACCCCTTCTGCTGTGCAGGAGGCATTTGGAACATGGGTGGATTGGTGGACTAGGGAACGAATAAGTAAGGTCGCGGAGGGATCCTTACCCGGGCGCGAACTAGATCTCCTCGTCGTTGAAGGTATGATGATGACTTTACATCAGTATCTTGGGGGTTAATTTAAAAAAAAATCTTATTAGTCCTATCACGCTTGACGTGTTCTTCCCTGACAGAAGACCGATATGGGGTCGTCCAAAGGGATATTCCCAAAATCCTGGAGGCGATGCTATCCTTCTTGTCAGCGATAGAAGACTACCAGATTGAAGTGAACGCTCTGCGACCCCCACCACCAGAAGAGGAAGAAGGCCTATCGGATAAAGAAAGAATACAACGAGAGGTTCTTCGGATAGAGTTGGCGAAAACTAGCGAGGTCCTAGGATACCTCGGTGATGGTGAGTGATCAGGATACGCTGGCTGTGTGGACTGACGGGAATTGGTTGCAGGATTTAAGAATGGCATCGCGCGCATTGTACGAACGTTTGGGGGTAAATTGAACGCATTCAAGTTCCCACCGCTTACTGCGAGGAAGCTGCAAGGGTTTGTAGATTATAATCAGTAATCATGATCAGATTTTTGCTTTTGCCAGCCGGCAGCTCTGGGTCGTCGTCAGTCAGCAGCTCGCCTTCAGCACCTACCCGAGCCTAGGTACAGGAACTACGGTAGTACCAGTAGGACGTCGAAGATCATCAAAGTCACCAACACGCAGTATTGATTTCGTATGCTATTCCAAGTGACTGGTATAGAGAACTGAATGTTTTGCTGCAGCTCAAACCTTATTCAAGATCCTCGCTCTGGTGTTCCATACACTTGGCAAGACCTGCAATACATTCGCATGGCGCTTATCACTGAGGATGCGGTGAGTGTTGATGACTGCGATATGGTCGGGAGTTAGCACCGAACCTAGGAACAGTCCGGAAAATTTTCTTCCCCCTCTGACGTGTAGTGGTGACTTGTGTCGTTCCCCGTATGCCTGCCGAGAGCGGCGACGCTGGTATCGACTCAGGATATCCAACCAGGGTGTGTAATCACATCTCCATACCTGTGTTCTCAACTGGAATTGGTAATCTGTTCCTTGGGTATTTTTGTGATCACCGGTAGTGATTATTGCTCAACTAGGTGTCGCCTCGCGAAATACTTGAATTCTGAATCAAACAGTCTTGGTTCATGACAAACGAGAGTAATACTGGCCGACCGAAGAGCCGCTATACTATTCTGGCCAACTTTCCAGTCTACATTCTTTCATGCACACGTTCACAAGTATTTCGCAATATCGACGGCATCCATAAGTTGTTTCAACGTGCCTTTTTTCTAGGTCTTCGACCTGACCCCTGTTTTACAGGATACAGCTATCAGTTTTCCGAACCTTGATCGTGATCTCTATCGTGGGAAGTTTACCGCTGGTCGGGGATTCTTCACCGCTGTACGTTAGCTTTTTATTGACTTCATCGGGTTCTACTCAGATATCAGAAACAGGCATGGCTAGGTCCATCGATCATTGTTCGAATGAGAGAGCTTGCTCAAGCTTTTGTAAGGTTCCTTGTGGTGCCGCATAAATTCGTCTTCACAGCATAAGTAATGACCACCGGTGACCCCGATTTGTTTACGTCAAAGCTCTACAGAACCGACTGCCGGTCCAAAACGCGCGGTGTTGCGTAGAGATGGTTGACAACTGGGACGCAGCTTGCTTCTCAAGTGCACAATGACAACATCTTGTAAGGGTGGTTCTTTGAAACAGTAATTCCAGACTGAGAAATGAATATTAGATGACGCGATGTGCGGTCCACTCTATCGAATGGCGCGCTCTTGCCTCATATCGAATCCCAAGGGATGCACCTTAAGCGCCGTCCAAGTTTAGATATCCATGCTGGCTATTAGCTACAGTGTGTCGGGACGGCGTACCGAGGCCGCTGAAGTCAAATTTGGCAACATACAATTCCTGCATGGCGCCGAAATTCGCTCTGCATCAAGTATCCGCTTCGTTCTGGATTCTATGGGATTGAATGGGTTCACAGTGACTCTCACGGGCTTAGGGCTCGTGCGAGCGAATGGTCGGCTCATTCTCACGCGGCTGGATTATGCCTTTCATGATGGTGAGTTAATGACTACTTTGACAATAGTAACGCCGAAATATATTAGAGCAGTGCACCCTCATTATTGGCGTTACATAACTTTCAAATGCCAGCATACTTTCTCGCGGTTGTGTGACAAAAAAGCAGGATTCTTGGGCAACTTGACTCAGGGCATGTTTCATATTCTGCTTTAAAAGAAGCTTGACGCGTTTGTTGCAGTTCATTGACCACTGTTCTTCTTGGTATCGAAAGATGAAGACTTCTGGTGCCATCTCCACCTCTCTTTTATTACTGTCCCTGGCCTTCAATGCTGCTGGTCGTCCCAATCATGCCGACCGGCTTCAGCGTCGACGGACGACGTCTATATTGAATAGTACGCATCTCTATGCGCTCGTCTGTGATTTATCTAAAGCTTTCAATAGACCCCGCGCCCCAACCAGATCTACCAACTGCCCAAGAAGCTCAAGCAGCCGCAGCAACCGTTGATTTGAACTTGGATGACATCCAGGCAGATATTCTGTGGGTCAAGTCGAATTGTCTTCTCTACGCCCTATGAACTGATGCGATGCAGGGTTGGCATGAAGAAGAAGAAAGAACTTTTTTTCTTTTTCGGTATTCAAAACGCGACTGACTTTAAGAGCAAGCTGGCGACGGATATTCACCCTCTCATTACCTCTACGACCCAGATTTTGGACATCACGACTCAGCCTCTAACAGCAGTCAACGTCGCGTTTTCGCAGTCAGGACTCACTGCTCTGGGCATCACCGATAATTTGGGCGACCAATTCTACTCCCAGGGGCAGGAGGCTGATTCTGCCGCCATCGGTGATCCCGGAACGGGCAATTGGGTACAATCATTTGCGGGAACATCTGTTCACGGTGTTTTCCTCCTTGCGTCGGACACTATTGATAACGTCGATGAGACCTTGTCGGACCTCACGTCAACTCTGGGGGACTCTATCGGTGAGCTGCATCGCGTTCAGGGAGAAGCTCGCCCTGGATCAGAGGAAGGTCATGAACGTAAGGCTTTGCTATCTTTCACCTCTGCGATCGTTTCTTGATGATATGTATTCAGATTTTGGGTACATGGATGGAATAAGCCAACCCGCCGTCCTTGGCTTCACACAATCACCTCTCCCGGGCCAGCTAGCCGTCAATGCGGGAGAAATTTTACTAGCCGAGGATGGGGATAGCACTACTCGTCCTTCCTGGGCTAAAGATGGCTCGTTCCTAGTTTTCCGTCAGATGGAGCAGCTAGTGCCAGAGTTCAACAAATTTTTGTTGGACAATCCGATTTCTGAGCCCGGTATTCTCACCTCCGAGGAGGGATCCGCTCTATTGGGTGCCCGTATGGTCGGCCGATGGAAGAGTGTATGTTACAACCCGAGAGGAAATTCCTGACTGACTTATGACTGCAGGGTGCGCCTGTCGATCTTGCACCGTTATTCGACGACCCTACGTTGGCAGTGGACCCTACAAGGAACAATAATTTTACATACCTTCATGACGATCAGAGTAATACCAACCAAACGCGATGTCCTTTTTCCGCTCATACCAGGAAGACGCGTCCTCGTGGGGATTTCTCACCCGAGAACACCGCCAATCACATCATTCGTGCTGGTATTCCATACGGACCAGAAGGTTAGACCTCTCTTTAGCCGAAATCAGATTCCAACTTATAGAATGTTCTCAGTGACCGATGATGAAGCAGCATCGAATACAACCAGTGCTTCTTTGGAGCGTGGTCTTGCCTTTGGTTGGCTGAAATGCATTACTAGTCCAAACGAGTTCCGACTGACTGAGGTTGCTATAGTTGCATATCAATCTAACATCAACAAGGGCTTCCGATTTTTGCAGCAGTTTTGGGTCAACAACGCGAAGTAGGTAGTTTGAATTTTTCGCCTGTGTTCAAGTCTGAGTACTCTGTAGCTTCTTCCAAGCCGGCACCGGTGTGGATCCTATTATTGGTTCTGCAGGAACCGACCCTTCTTCAAGAAGTCGTCCAATCACTGGTCTAGATCCAACAGACCCGGGCCGTGCTATCACGTTGCAGAATGGTGGGTGTCCGCTCGAAAATTGAACTGGCAGTTTTGAGCTGATACTTGTAACCTCTCAGATTTTGTCGTATCGCGGGGCGGGGAGTACTTCTTCTCGCCCTCCATCTCTGCTATATTGAATACCATTGCTGCTTAATATACTCATAGACAGGGATGTGGAATTGAGAATACATTCTCTAACTAGTATCTTACGGAACCGATTCTTTCCCAAGAAGTCGTCTGGTTACTGGTCGAGATCCAACAGATCAGGCCGTGCTAGTATTATGACGCTCAAATCACGACACTGAATATACACAACATGCCACATTCTCGGTTGAATGAAACTTTGGGAGAAGACTGACTGGAGCGACGATGAACCGGCTCAGCGCGATAGTATGCTGTGTCGCACTGGGAATTGGGTACCAGATTGTTTCCGAGATCGTTGACCCTTAATGAAAGATTCACGTCAAAATCGTACGATCTACTGCTTCTGTGAGTATGTACTTACACGCCCGTCAGATCCTCGTCAATAACGCGTTCTCTTTTGGCAAGTCGGAATCGATTTCCTGGGCGTCCATCTTGCCGTAGGATTTCTGAGTGCGGCTTGATGGCATCGGTCTTTGTTTGCCTTGTGGGACATCGCGCGTCTAATCCTTTGGGTAGTACAGCCTGTTTGCACACAGACACCTTGGTACCGCACCCCTTTGACCTCCTGGACTCCCGCTTGATGGAAGGGGCCCAATGGTATCACCGATACCAGGACGATGTCACGTTTAAGAGTGATTAGCGCATATGGCTGGGTAAGCGCCTAAAAACTCGAAAACAATGACATTAATTATGGTATAGATCACTACAAGTATAAGGATCCCCTGAGGTCACCCTCTCTGCTCCCACTGGGATGGGCCAAATGTCATCCACTCCGACTCCAGTGCTGAACCAACAGTCCTACACTAGTAGGAAGCCCGTCATACCATCTGCTCTCGCTGACACTCTCTGCGCCGACCTCGGCCTTTCGGTACTTCTGGAGAAGATCAACACGGCCCTCGGTACATCATATACTCAGCTTACAGGAGGTGTATACTCTGCTCTTGAGGACTGCATCTTGAAAAACTATGATTTCGGCACCGCATACGCGCGTCTCCGCCCGTTTTGGTACGAAAGCTTGACCACCGTAGTAGATGAACTATCCAACCGCGAAGTACGGTACCGAAAGGTACTGCAAGATGTCCTCGCCGAAGATAGAATCATCTCCACAAGAGTGCCCCCTCGGCGTGTCTGGGATCTGTATAGTAATCGGGTGGTGCCATACTGGGTCGCTCGACAATGGCCGTGGGGGATATCACATTCATGGATGGATAAAGAAGCTCGTGAGGACGTATTGACGCCTATCAATGGACGCGAATGGCCCGTGCCAATCCCTCAAGATACCAGCCTGGATCTCATCCGGATTGAGATGCTCAATCTGGGAGCAGAGTATGCATGGTTAGATGTGCTCTGTTTGAGACAAGAAGGCGGGCCAAGGGAGGACTTGCGCGAGGAGGAGTGGAAGGTCGACGTGCCCACTATTGGAGGAGTGTATGATAATAGGCTTGCTGGAGTGGTATTCTACTTGAGCGGGCTGGGACGGCCGTTAAATTCCAAGGCTGATGACCTTGAGAGTGACCGGTGTTGGTTCAAGCGTGCATGGACACTGCAGGAGATGAACGAGGATCATGAAGTGATCATTGGTGGGGACACCGGAGACAAAGAACTAAAGGCGAAGTATGAGAGCCTGTTATGGTCGCTAAAGCATACTGGAAGGACGTATGCCGTGCTGTCACAGATGCAGAAGCGGGTATCAACGAAGAGCGTGGATAAAGTTGTGGGGTTGGCATACCTTCTGCGTTTAGACTTCATGCCAGCGTACGAAAAGCAGTCCGAGGAGAATGCGTGGACGGTACTGGTAGCCGCGGCAGGGGGCTGGTCTCAAGCGGAGCTGCTATTCCTGTATCCCAAACCTGGGGACGGAAACAAATTTTGGAGACCATCGTGGAAGCAGGTCATGTCGGAGAGCTTCCAATACGGAATCCGCTCCTTTATCGCTGGACTTATGAGACAAATGTGGACTCGTATCCAAGCGAGCATGCATACGTTATCGAATCGGCCTTTGTGCGAGGACTGTCCAGGGTAGACTCGCAAGGGCGGGATCGACAGGGAGAGGTCAGTGTTAAAGATGACACCGGGACTGAGTCTACATTTGAGATCTTCGCCCGCCACCAATACCCCATACCAGATGGCTCATACATGCTGCTTGGTACCATAGGCATATTTGAAGCGACGGGAGGACTATACTGTGTATGCTGGGTAGTCGGGTGGAGACTGCCAGATCAGAGACTTAAGAAGTTGTCGGTATTCGAAATGAGCGACTTTGAGAAAACGGACGACTCCGAGGAAATGTACAACCCCTGCGGCTTCGCTCCCAAACCACAGACCAAGTTCGGGTACCGCCGCCAACAACACCGTGTAACAGTGCCTCGCGGTTTTTCAAATCGGGCCCCGGTAAAATTGTCAAGAATGGTGTCACAGGGCATTGCTAAGGAAGCTTCTATTATCTTTCTCAAAACCTCGACTGTCTTTAGTTTGAGAGTCTGCCTAGGGGAGATGAATGAATGAATGATCGCCATACATTTGGAACATGGTTCTGGTGATACGCTCAATGATCTCTACAGTAGAACGAGCTAAAGAGAAGATTAGCCGGTAGAGATGGAGATAAGGCGATAGCTCACCGTACATAGAGGAGAACTAAGAAAAATAAGTAAGAAATGAAAGGAATAATAGGTATATAGAAATGACTTACCTTCGTCGAGTGAGGCCTTGGCTACCGTTTTGCGTCCCCCCTACCGTTATACGTAGGTCTGAGATCTAGGAAAAGTTAGAAATGGAATAAAACACCTAGATATTTGAAAAAGCTTACTGGTCGACGATGCGCTCGAGAAAGACGAAATCGACAAAAGAAAAGTAATCGATAGCGGTCACGAGACCAATGCCATCCACCTGGGCAAAGTCAACGACGAGACGGACAACGATGGAAGACGCGTTGAACGACGAGCAGAGAGGGCTTGGATACATGAGGGAGGAATAAGAGGCTGTTAAGGGAGCAAAGCGAGGGAGATGGAGTGGAACGGAACTGTAGCCCGTCTTTACAGGTTTTGCGTGGGTTCAGAGTCCTGGGGGAGCTCTTCCGGATGATGAGATATCACTCCAATATCAAACATCAAAATCCGTGACGTCTGGAATCGATTCAGAATTTGGAAGATCTACAAAACAGATTGCAAGTCTGATTGAATTTCCCGTTGTTTTGATGTTTCGCGTGCGATAAAGTCTCGATATCTTGGAATCCTTGAGAAAGAGTCCAGCCAGTTCCCGAGGGTGAGTCCTGATAACGTGTTGAACATCATACAGATAGTACACGGGAGCTCGAGTAGGATATATGCACTAGAACCTTTTGGCATGGGGTAAAAGCTGATCGATTCGCGCGGCTTTGAGACTACGTGAGGTTTCAAAGAACTTTGGATTGCATACAGTGAGCGAGTAGATAGACGATGTGACGCGAAGTAAAACTGTGAAGAGATAGAGATAGATAACCGGACAAGGTCCCAAAAAGGAAGGGGTAAGAGGGGAAACGCGGTCGATCCCCTTTGGGACGAACGCGGGTCTGAATCCGTCGGCAACTTCCTGTATCACCACAACACAACATCTTCGATTCTTCCAGAGATTGCCGGCGTTCCAATGCCCACTCCTTCCGCCACCTCCCAACGTTAAACGCGCGCGCGTCTTCTCTTTACCAGCATCGTGTTCAACGACCTCGTGCCAAGACGTTCTGGCGAGTCGGGTGGATGGGATGACCATGGCGGAGGGAAAGACTTGAAGGAATCGGTGTAACCCTCCGTTGGCGGGATAGAGAGAACTGGGGCTTCTTTTGAGGTACGTTTTCGCTATCATGATTCAGATTTTCGGCAGCTGAGGCCACTGCAGTATCATCTGAACAGGATATCGCCTGGCCAATAGAGGACGATTTGGAGCGGTGTTTTTTTTTTTTTTTTTTTTTTTTCAAAAAACGGTCCTTCATTTTCTGTGGAACCCTTGACTTTGATGGCTAACATCAATACTTCAGGTTGTTGTGCATATCTTCAGTCTATGCCGTTCACTCTCGATAGGACCACACCAACTTTATTCCGACACAACGTACTTTATCGTATTCCCGCGACCAAGGCCCATGGAGCGACTCCGAAGCCGGCACGCAGGAGTTTGGAGGCTTGGATCACCGCCGGCCACGCACTGAGCCTCGTCCATCGACATACACTACCCCTAATGTACATCGACGGGATCAACATTTTATTATATAAAGCTCATAATATCATGCGTCGATGTTGGTAACCTTACTTGTTATCATCCTACTTGCTTATTTTTGTTGCGGTTTCAGGATTTCATGATTCACCAAATCGTTTTCTTTACGTCCATCCACGAGACCTCAGTACGCGGGCTACGACGTGTTCGTGCTCGACAGAGTCTCATATGACACGCAGTCTGTAGTAATCTTTTCTGAAGGTGAGGCATCTCTGTTCTTAGTTCGATTCTCGTGGCTAATCTACTCTCGTGCAGACTCTCTTTCCTCGAACACCCACTCCCATCCTTCCCCATCCTCCTTGGACAAGAAATAAGGCAAAGCTGCGGTATACAAATAAACTGGCACGACCTCAAGGCCTTCCACTCGACACAGAATGCGAGGTAAAGTCCAAAATGGCCAACGACTTCCGACTACGCGATTTTCTGGCAATGGAAAGATGTTGGAGGAGGTAAGGCCGGTGCTCTATAGTGAGCATATTTTCAGTCCGTATAGGTAACGTCGCTCATCTGCAGGCAGCTTCGTGCCCACACAAGGATAAAAATTTGTATTAGAAAGCCAAGGAGAATCAACTCGAATCCACACCAGCGTCGATACCTATGTATGCGCCAATGTCGACACACTATGACAGTCAGCGTAGGACGGTTGTCGCGCCAATTCATCCCAGGCAACCTGAAGCTCCAAACTCAGCATCTCTGTCTCTTATCAGTATCACCGGTCTGTCGAAGACCAGACTCCGTCGCCGCCGTAAGTCTTGCGGACTCATTGGTCACTTAAATTGCGCTTACTGGTCCCTCAGTTTCTTTAGCCCCAAGGATAACAGCTCCATATCCATTCTTGTACCAAATTCATCACAGGGCTGTCGAGGTACTCGTCTGAATGAGACTGTGGTTGGTATGGGGAGACTGGAGCGACGTCGAGCAACCTGAGGTTCAGTTTCTATCGCAGGCATGGTCGTCGGATATTGGAGTGGTATCATGACGTCTGCATAAATTAGATTAGTCTTTTGTTGCCGCTCATTTCCTTGTAATACTGAGGGGTGATGCATGTCAAATGCTCTAAGCTACTGTTTCTGTACGTACTTGTGCGTTCGTCTCAAAGTCTTAGCAATAACACGTCCTCTTCCGGCAGGCCGGAATTGAATTCCAGGGCGCCTACGTTGCTTGATGGCAGCAGCGTGCCTGTCACAGTTCGCGTCATAGGACTTGGCGCCTAATCCTTTCGATACAGCTTCAGTGCACAACCACGACTCGGTACCATACCCCATCAACATTCTAAACTCCCTAAAGTATGTGCATTCATGTTAGTTGCAATATCCAATGTCCTTATGTTCGCTAGGGCCAGGAATACTCAAAATGGATAGCTATTATAGGAGTAAATGGCATGACCGTCATATTGATGATATTCGAATCTATGAGCACGATTATGAAAGGGTAAGCATGTGAACGCATGAAAAGAAGGCAATACATAATATATAGCGCTCCTCAAGTACTATATTGAGATGCTCCCTGAGGTCACACTCTCCGCTCCCACTGAGACAGGCCAGGAGGCATCCATTCTAGTACTTAAGCAGCGGTCATACACCGGCAGGAAACCCGTTATACCATCCACTCTTGCCGACACTCCCTGCTCTGACCTCGGCATTCAGGGACTCTTAGAGAAGCTCGACACCATACTTGGCACATCATTCACCCTGTTCACAGGGGTAGACTCCGCTCTTGGGGACTGCTTAAAAGAGTTTGACTTTGGCACTGCATATGCCTATCTCCGCCCATTCTGGGACAATGACTTGACTGACATTGTAGATGAATTATCCAATCGCGAATTGCGGCATCAAGAGATGCTGCAAGATGTGCTCATCGAAGACAGAATCATCTCTCCGCATGTACCCCCTCGGCGTGTCTGGGATCTGTGTAGTAACCGGGTAGTACCATGGTGGGTTGCCCGACGATGGCCATGGGGAATATCACATGCATGGATGGACGAAGAAGATCGCAAGGCTATACTGACGCCCATCAATGGGTGCGAGTGGCCTGTACCGGTCCCTAAAGGCACCAGTCTGGATCTCATCCGGATTGAGATGCTGAATCTGGGAGCAGAGTATGTATGGCTTGATGTACTCTGCCTGAGACAAAAGGAGGGCCTCAGGGAGGATCTGCGCGAGGAAGAGTGGAAAGTAGATGTGCCCACCATCGGAAATGTGTACAACAGGGCCGAAAGTGTGGTGTGCTACTTGAGCGGGCTGGGACGGCCATTATGTTCTGATGCTGATGACCTTGAGAGTGACAGATGTTGGTTCAAGCGTGCGTGGACACTGCAGGAGATCAGCAGATACCCAATCATTGGTGGGGACACCGGTGATGAGGAGCTACGGGAAAGGTTTGTAAAGAAACTCTCATCACTGAAGAAGATAGACCAAGGGAGCTTGTATGGTGTGCTGTCAGAGATGCAGAAGCGGGTGTCAACACATTCTGTGGATAAAATTGCTGGGATGGCATATCTTCTGGGTTCAGACTCTATCCCAGCATACTATGAAACCCAGTCTGAAAACGATGCATGGATAGCGTTGATGGATGTGGCATCAGGATGGTACCTGGCAGATATACTCTTCCTATATCCCGAACCTGGACCCAAAAGTTGGCAACCATCATGGAAGCAGGTCATGACTGAGACACTTCCACTCAAGCTGTGCGAAAATACGGGTCATGCCTGGATTCAGTCGTCGGTTATTGCAGGCATTAAGATCAACTCATACCGCAATGGATACATCATTGAATCGGCCCTGGTGCGAGGATTGTCTGATGTAGGAGACTGCCAAGGGCAAGAGCGACATGGAAACTTCGTTGTTGAAGACAACACGGGGACAGAGCATGCATTCACGATTGTTGTGTATCATCAGTGTCCAATTCCGGACGGATTATACACATTGCTGGGCTTGCAAGCATGGGAATCCAGCTTTATGCACTGGGTAATCGGGTGGAAACTGGCAGATCAGAGGTTCAAAAAATTGTCGGTATTCGCAATGTATGACAAAGACACAGTGTCATTCGTGTTGGAGCACATTGCTACAAAGGTTGATACTACCTTTCTTGCTTGATGAATATGTGCAATACATTCAATGTTTTATCTACGTCTACTTTGCGTCTCCTGACCGTTCAGCCTCTCGAAAGCGGATAACTATTGATGTGTCCGCATGCAGCTCCTCATTATGTATGAGCAGCATGTATGCAATTTTCTTGTTACAGGTCGGAGACTCCGGATCGTGTCGCTTGGGCCGCCATTATGAAATTCTACCCACAAAGAGGAAAACGTTAGCATACGGAAAGATTATACTTATACTTATCGAGCACATACCTGACCGACTCATGGACTGATACCTGGAATCAGACCTGCAGTAGTCATTGAGTAGCCTAAAGAAACATTCGTTAGGGAATATTATTAGGAAAAGAAACTGTAAAATGATTTATCATAGCTGGAAAGAAAATACGTCAGAACAGTGAGTAAGAAGAGCCTGGTAACAACTTACCTTCGTTGAATAAAACATACAGAGCCAAGACGACTCGAGCACGCTATTTGACCTTGACTTCAGTACCTAACCGTGGGGGCTTGACGAGGTTGCGAGGAAAAGGAATGCGAAGCTTACCTCACCGTGGTTTGGGTGCGAGTCTAGTCTGTCGAAGGTTCGCAGCAACGCTAAATAACCGGGTATCAGAAAGCAAGTAAACATAATAAGAACGACTCACATGCATTGTATCGCTAGAAACTGATTCGAGGCTACCAATATCTGCTCAGAGGTCGAAAACAAAAGCCTTAACTCAGATCGACGAGTTCTGTTAACAAGAAGCTTGTAGTAAACGGTACGCATACCACATGCATTATTCGCTCTATCCAGGAGTAGATAACATTTATCAACGAGCAAGATAAAGTCTAACAAAAACTCGATTGATCGTTTACTATGAGTTGTCGCCCCAACATAGACGTCCACTGCCTCTGGTGCACCACAACAATCAACGTTGATGTCTGCTACAACACCGAAAATGAACAGTGGTGCGCTTGCAATGAAAACAGGTATTCACTTACCAGAGTCATGATTACGATAATCATAGGCGACGTGTTCGCGGTAACTTCTGTGGCCATCCTTCCATATACGTGAACGTGAGGAAGCTGGTTACAATCTTTAGAAGGGAAATAAAATACCTATAGATTAGAAGAAAGGCTCACCGGTCGACAATATGCTCAGCGGTGCGAACTTGAAGACTAAAACAAGAAAAGGAAATCGATAGTGGTCACGAGACCAAATTTATCGGCCTCGACAAAGTCAATGAAAAGACGTACCACGATGGTGACACTTTCGACGACGAGGAGAGAGGGCTTGACGATGTGAGAGACGGGGAGGTAGAGAGAAGAGGGCTAAGAAGGGGGTAAGTGTATGAATGACGAGAAAAAGAGCACCAATGTACCTCATATTAAGGAGTTCACGTAGGTTTTGAGTCTAGGATGAGCTTGGACAGCAGATTCCGTTAAATTCTATATCGTGCTAATATAGGATATTAGCACCCGCGACGTCCGGGATTTGGAAGAGCTAAAAACCAGACTTCAAGCCTTCGAGGGGTAGTTGGGTTTGTCACGTCATTTGAGGTTTACTGCATCGGATGTTGCGCGTGAGATGATCGATGAAGCTTTGAAGCGAGAATGTTCAAATAACAGGAGTCAGTTCCCTCAACGAGAGTGTGATCTGATGCTTTGTTGAGCGTTATACAGGAGGAGGATATATGCACCGGAGAGGAGATTAACTTTTGAGTGAATATCTCCGCAGGCGTGGTATCGGAGCCCGTCTACGCATGCGCGGCAGCAGTCACAGCTATTATAATGCCAAGGCAGCGCACGAATACCGTAATCTTCGCGACTATAAGTCCCAACTAATGAGATGCAAAGGCACAAAGACGTGCCAATCTCTCGTGTCCTGCACATACAGTCATCATGACGAGCAGGAATCAAACGGGTGCCGCCTAATACTCAAATTTAGATCAATATTCAATGCTCTGGAGTGCGGCACATGCGAGAATCGCCTAAGGCTCCTGTTTGAATTCATAGATAACGCGCGATGCAATGGTCTTGGGCATCATGCATCAGGGCATTAGTCCGAACGCTCTAATTAACAGGCTTCGCGTCATCCAAGATCCTGGGAATTAGATAGAGGCGTCGAACACCGATAGACGACTCGTAGGAGGTATGACAGTGACGAGGTGAAGAGAAACACGTAACCACGCGATTTCTTCTGAATAAAGGCTGGAGAAATAAAAATTATGGACAGAAGCAAGAGTAGATAGACGAATTGAAGGGGAAATAGTGAAGTAAATGTTTGGGATGAATGAGTAAGAAGGAACCTCGAAGTCGGAGGAACGCCGCCGGTCCGAGAATGACGGCAACTTCCTCTTTTTCTCGCACTACCACCACAATACATCTTCGATTCTCTTTTCCTGAGACTTCAATGTCCATACCCGTCCCATTTCGTTCAATAGACGTCTTCCCTTCGCCAACGCCGTGTATCTTGACCTCAGCGTACCATGCCAATAAGTTTGCGTCGAGATGACCGTATCGCATTTCAGTGACAGAGATGGATAGGACGACCACCGACGGCAACAGCGGAGTGTTGGAGTGACTGGTGTCAATACGGCCCTCATTTCCTCTTCGATTGGCGCAGGTTCTTCATCAAGCATACGGAACTGGGGGAGAGTTTCTTTTGACGTCTGTTACTATCTTGATTCTTGGCGGCTGGGACCAATGTCGTTGCAGCGCGAAGATGGCATGGAGGATGATTCTGGGTACGTCTTTTCTGTGAACCCTCGACTTTGGTGGCTGACATTACTACACCAGGTTTCTACCGTGGCATCTTTCCTTCATCCTATGTTACTCTGAGGGCAGCTCCAGCCTATACACATCCTGCATCGTGTTCCGGCGACCGCCCATGAGATGAAGAAGCCGACATTTCGCAAGTGGAGGCTTAGCAGCGCGATTCATCGTCGACCACGCTCTGAACCGCAATCCACTACCCCTACACAAATTCACTGCAACTCCATCTAAGCCTGGCGAGCTTAGCAGTTACGCATTCTCCGGGATGGACCTTCTCTTCTGACTTCAGGTGAGTTGTCGATCTTGTTTTTCTTCTCTGGCGAATACAAATTTCCGTAGATTCTCCTCTCGCCTCTTCTCTTTGGATCCCTAAGTTCGTGGACTTTCTTCCCTCGACATCGTCCCTCCCAAATGACGCGTATAGCGTCGGCCTCAATATGTTTATCGTGTATCGTGTTCCTGCGCGCGCTATGCGGGCAATGGCCAGAGACGGCAGCAAGTCGGACTGGTAGATTGAAGGGTGGACTCGTTACACGCGGGGGAAGAATGGACACTGAAGTTCGATTATGGTGAGTCCTCGACCATCCCATAAATCCACGAGCTAAAACCCCTTCTTCTCTCCCAGGAATCTTCCCTTCTCCACATGTTAAAGACCAAAACTGGAGGCGATTCACGAATTGACTCGACAATCCTCGGTTGAAGAGTACGGATGTGAGGGGATTTGAAGGAGAGGATCTGCCCACTCGCGAAGGGTCCAATAACTGACCTGCGCCATCGTGCGGATGCATCTTCGCTGAACAATCCCGTCCTATACCTTACTCGCAGCCCGCTATGCTGCGAGAAGGGATGGCGAATCGGAGTCTTGCGCTGTGGTACTGGAGAGGTATGTGCTTAGCAGTTGACACAGGCGCGTCAAGCGTTGACTTTGGTGCGCAGATTGTCATCAACTCCTAGATCAAGATCAAGCCGATATCGATCCCGACTTTCTTTTATGACCCGCGTATACATCTTTTGCTGGCTGGTATGTGCTTTTTTGAATATAACATCTTTTTTTTCATTCACATCGCTTTAGTATCAGCAACTCCTAACCCCAAAGCTACGGAACTAGCGGAAGGCTATATCCTTCTTCATCGCCTACGGTATGTTTATCTTATCGTTGCCCATTCTCGCGTCATTTAATCATCTTGCAGGAACAAGATTAGGCGTGTGCGTGCCTTTCAAGACACGGAAAGCACTTAACGCCGTCCCCGTGGACCGAATACATTATTCCACAAATACGAACTAGGCTACTAGCTTCTTGGCCTATCCTCCCCACCGCTTAATTCGAAACTTTTTGCTGCCCGTGTTCTCGGCATTGCCCGTGACTTGCTAGACTCTCGCGCGACATCCCATACACCCTTTTTACTTTCTTTGCCCACCGAACTGTTGGAGCGCATCCTCTATGGATCTTGCGATGTTGGCCACGTAGCCCTCCGATCCACATGTACACTCTTGTGCAGGTTAGCTACACCCCTCATCTTTGAGATGTTAGTCATCGATACAAAACGTGAATTCTCTCTGACTGAGAGCCCTCGTGGGAAAGCCATTCGCGCAGTATGTAACACATTTGCGTCTTGTCTCGCTGAAGCTCCCAGGAGGGAAACGTACAGTGGGCCCATTGGACCGGTTCTTCGAAAGGCGGAAGGAAAAGAACACCCAGAAGCTGGAGAAGCTGCGATACCACTTACGTCGTCGCGACGGGGTGCTCAGTAATATGCATTTGAGAAGAGATTGGCGGAAATTATTGCTCCTTGGGATCAGGCATCGTCTTCTCCATGTTCGGTTGCGAACGCCGCTCCCATCACCGACCTCCCCATCTCACCCGACTTAGCATCAGAGGAGGCTTCTCTTTCAGACATGTATATCGAAGAGCCTCCATCTATCATCACTCAGCGTCTTATATGATTCTGCTCCGAGTCGATATTCCTCATCGTTCACTCTCTCTTGCCGATATCCCAAACGAGTGTTCAGCCCCATCACTGATCTCTGGCTTTGCGGGAACTTGTCCGTGCAACGCTCCGACGTACCTCTCTTAATCTTTGTCAATTGCAATCTCTCGAGCCCAGCATAGCGCGAGAGACACGGGAAGATGTTGCAGACGTGCGATCCCCCAGTGCTACAATTCGGGTGGTATACATGTAGTGCTGAGAATAATCCTCGGCCTCAGGCGATAAGTCTGGCTGCGTGGTTGCGTATCAGTGGGTTACACTAGCATGGCAGTGGTCGCACGTATGATGTATTGTACATGAGAAAGAAGGGGTTAATAATAAAATCAGAGGAACTCCAAGGAGCCCGACTCAGAGTGTGATAGTACCCTATGAAATCTTCAGAATGTCATTTGAATGTAAGGCTGAGTCATTGTAAGCGACGGTGTCCATATGAAAATGTTCTGCACCGAGTTTAGAGGTGAATGCCGGAAATGGCAATTTGCCCTTTAGCTTCGGCTGTTCGTCGCTCTCTTCATTCCCATCGTCTCTACGCGTGCCCTCCGCGGCTTCGACTGTCTCTGACCTTCTTCTCGTTTCTGTCATACAAGTTCCTCCCAACTATTTATGACATTCCCTCAATCTCATTGTCGCGTTGGGATTCCAAGCTCAAGACTCGCCCTGGACCCTGTTTCTCCGACGAGTTGAGAATGTCAACCGAGAGATGCTGGTGTGTATGTGTACGACCTGAGCTGTGTTGTGAATGAGACTCATTACAGGTGTGCAGACTATTCGTACTTACATTTCCGTGGCTCATCCACGCTCTCGCACAGATTTTCTTCCGAAATCCTTCAAGGAACGTCCTCAAGTCAATGCGGCCCTATGCTTCCTTGTCCTCGCATAGATGTTAGCCTCACCGATACAAATTTGATGGCGAGTAAGGATTTGGATCGAACCGACAGACCGTTTTCGAGGCAGGAAGCTGGGTGACCTATAAGAATCTCTGCCTCTTGCTTGCCCCTCTCCCAGCTCTCTACCGCATATCAACATATTTTCCACAAACGATCACTCTCGGAAACACTGACCTGCATTTCTATCCAATCCTATCTCGCCTTCTACGTACCAGGAGGACCTTACATCAATGCGACTAGTATCTTGGTCTGGCCAGCCATCGAAACCTTCTACCGTTGGAGTTGCCACCAGCCCAACTTCCGCGAGCGAAGCCAGCAGGATTTCAAATCGCGGAAGAGGTGGACACGTGTGGTCAGTGTGGCTGGATGGACATTGCCGTGGGATGTGTTCGTGTTCTGAATGTCGGTGTTCTTTGCTCTGCCTGTCATCCTCCTCCGCGCGCCCTCCACACGTTTCAGAGTATACAGGTCGTGTTCCGGCATCTCGCCAATGCCCGTTCACCACACCAGGCAAGGACGGGCAAGCTAGGCACCGGAGCCGTTGACGAAGCCAACGAGGAGAGGCGTTATGGACTGGAAAAGGAAGAGGTGCGACAAGACGTTACGGCTTATCATGGATCTGAAGAGCAGTACGTGTTTCGCAACCGATTCGTTGTTTTAGGAAGCTCATATCCTTGAAGATCATCAAGATCAAGGTCGCCCTACTGAGAATCCGACTTGAATCGCTCTTTTCATGGAGGAACGGGGTGCAGGAAACGCGAATAATTATTATGAGGTACGCCGTTAACTGAAATACATTCTTGGCTAACTGTCGTTTCAGTCTGCGAACCAACTATGCGTACAGTATGTATCTCCCCCCCCTCAAATATGTTTTTACCGACATCGGTTTAGTATCAATATCTCCCACTTCCCGCAAAATCCACGATATACCCCTGCATCACCTACGGTGTGTTTACTATGTTCTTCTTCGGTCTTTTCCTTTCACTAAAATATCATATCTCAGGTGCAGTGTTGGGTCTGTACACGACGACCTTCAGGATGAGGAAAGCTCGACTCAGTGCCCCCCTTGGCAACCATTGCGGAGTAAATAGCCATCCTGGAGGATGTCCTGGAAGCGGTGTAAGACGTCAAGCCTTGTCTCGAGAGGAGTTTGAACAGACTTTGCGTTTCGTATGCCCTTTATTTTTCCTGATTCCTCTTGCGCTGATGTTGCCTCTCCCTAGGGTTAGGGTTACTTATAACATTCGTGCTATTTTTGGGCATGTCGGACCTACAAGTTACAATGGCAAGCTTACCTTCCCGTTCGAGCACCAGGGACGCGTTGAGGAGATTACGACCCCACGCGCTCTGACTGTTGGTCGAACCGACTTTCATGCTTTGCTTTCTGGATATTTAATCCTTACTTTTTGTGCTCTAGCAATATCAATATAATCCTTGCGCTTTCCTTATCTCCCCTTTGTCGGTCGAGAGAGCTTACTTTCTGCCGTCGAGATGGCGACCGCCGAGCAGGGACAAGGGATGCATTCAGACACGCTCGCTTCTCTGGGAATCACAACAACCTATGCGACCATTCTATTCTAAAGCACGGGAAGATGATTCTGCCGCCATCGTTGATCTTGGAACTGGCATCTGAGTTCAGCCGTCAGGGGAACATCTGTTCGTGCCGTTTCCCTTGCATCCGCATCGGACACCATTGATAACACTTGGTTGAAACGCCTTTGTCTCAACGAAGGTCGACAGATTGACGTTATGACAGTCGCCTGATATCAACAAGGGCTTCCACTTTTTTGGGTCAACAGCATAAAGTAGGTCGTTTGATTCACGCCCATGTGTCCTGTCCTGAGTATTCTGTAGCTTCTACTCCGGCACTGGTGTGTGCCGAAACTGATTCTTCTTCAAGAAATCGTCCGGTTACTGGTCTAGGTCCAACATTGCAGAATGGTTGACGAAAGAACGGACGGCTTTTGTAACCTTTCAGACGTTATCGTATCACGGGGTGCCGGGAGCGCCTTCAATGTCTGTCCGCTATATTGAAGACGTGGTTTGCATCGAAGGTGATTACATCGATGGTTACTTCTCGTCTCTATAGTTATTTATGCAACGTATCTCCCAATAGATCCTCCTCCCACCAACATTCGGCCCTCTCGCCCTCCTATTCCTTCTCTGGATTTTCTTTCCGGCTACATTTTCCCTTCCCACAACGCATATGTCCAGCTTCCGGTTCGCATTCCGGTGAGGACAACGATAAAGGCGCTCGGTTGGCTGTCCGTTTAATGCAGAATGCAAAGCAGAGTCCGGAATTAAGGCCAAAGAGGGCGATATATGTTGACGGGATATTTTTAAGGCGCTTGGAAGAGATAGACCTGCGCACGACGGTAAGCATAGTTTCAATCCATGTTCTTTGACTTTGCTTATCCTCAGGCAGATTCGTATCCATACAAAATGAGAATTTGTACGGCCAAGACAGGGAGAATCCGTCGCTTCCATCCGCCTCGCTTATCAGTACAGTGGATGTAGCCAGTCCTTCGAAGACCACGATTCCACCCTCGACGGCCGCGCAACTTTCTCCAACGTGCACATCGGTAAGGTCTGGCACCAGTATGACCGATCAAGTCATCTACTGAAGGCGCGCTCAATCGTCTCAGAACACCTCGTCAGGGCCTCGGATTTGGTGACGAAGCAAGGAGAGAAACCGACTTTGGAGATGAAAAGGTATGTTTTGTCTTTACCATCCAGTAATGATAGCTAAAGCATATTTCTCTGATAGGATCCCCTTCACCGTGAAGACATCTACTACTGAGGTTGCAATACCATGAACTCTTGGACAAGGAATAACGCGTAGCTCCGATAACGGCGCGATCTCACGGCATTTCTATTTGGTTCTATCTGTCTATCTTCCAAGCGGCCTGGAGTTCCAAACTCGGCCTGTCTCTCTTATTAGTGTCGCCGGTCTGTTGAAGACCACGATTCCGTCGCCGCCGTAAGTCTTGTAGACCGCTGAATAGTCCCCTTAGTTTCTTCAACTCCAAGGATAAGCGCTCCAATTTCAATTTATCAGAGGGCTGTCGTGGTATCCTTCTGATTGAGACTTTGGAGAGCGACGATGAGCACGATTAGTTAAATTCTTACGGTAGCATGCCAGTGCTGTGTCGCAGGGATCGTCGGACATTGGAGCGGCATCGCGACATGTATATAAATCATGTCAGCCTTTGATACCACTCGTGGAACTGTTTCCTTCGAGATTGTTAATGCTGAGGGAAAAATGCGCGTCAAATGGCTCAAAGCTACCATTCCTATGGGTAGTTATACGCCCGTCCCAAGGTCTCGGCAATAACGCGTCCTCTTCAGGCGGGCCGCAATCGAATTCCTGAGGGCTTCTATCTCGCAGACGTGGCTTGACGGCGCTGGCGTTGCTTCGCGTGTAATCCTTTGGATATAGTCTGCACAACCACGACTTCACACCGCACCCGTGACACTCCATCGACGTCCAGAACTCCCAAACGTATGTGTTTTTGTGTTGCTTGCAATATTCAACGTCCTTATTTTGGCTAAGGCCAGGAATACTCGAAATGGATAGGAAGGAATGGTTATCGCGTTATCCTCATGTTTCTAAAGACATCTTTCCCAATTATGAATGGGCGGTAAGCATGTAAAATCGTGAAAATAAGACCATTAAATGATGTATAGCACACCTCATAGAAGTTCCCCGAGGTTACCCTCTCCGCTCCTACTGGGACGGGCCAAACAGCATCCATTCCAGTACTTAAGCAACGGTCATACATCGGCAAGAGGCCCGTCATACCATCCATTCTTGCCGACACTCCCTGCTCCGACTTCGGCATTCGGGGACTCTTGGAAAAGCTCAACATTATCCTCAACACATCACACACCCTGTCCACCCCATGGGTATATTCCGTTCTCGGGGACTGCATCTTGGAAAACTTTGACTTTGGCACTGCATATGCCTATCTTCGTCCGTTTTGGTGCAGCAAATTGGCCACCATGATAGATGAGCTACCCAAGTGCAAAACACGGGACAAAAAAATGCGGCAAGATGTCCTTGACAAAGACAAAATCATTTGCATTCATGTGCCCCCTCGGCGGGTCTGGGATCTGTACAGTAACCGGGTGATGCCATGGTGGGTTGCCGGACAGTGGCCGTGGGGGATATCACATGCATGGATGGACGAAGAAGATCGCAAGGATATACTGACATCCATCAATGGACGCGAGTGGCCCGTGCCGATCCCAAAGGACACCAGCCTGGATCTCATCCGGATCGAGATGCTGAATCTGGGAGCGGAGTATGTCTGGCTTGATGTGCTCTGCCTAAGACAGAAAGGGGGGATCAGGGAGGATCTGCGCGAGGAAGAGTGGAAAGTGGATGTACCCACCATCGGAAGTGTGTATGACAAGATCAACTTGAATAAAGTGGTGTGCTACTTGAGTGGGCTAGGCCAGCCATTGAATTCCAAGGCTGATAACTTGGAGAGCGACCGGTGTTGGTTCAAACGTGCATGGACACTGCAGGAGATCAGCACGAATCCAATTATTGGCGGGGACACCGGGGATGAAGCACTACGGGTGAAATTTAAGGAGAAACTGTCATCTCTGCAGGATATAAGGGAAGGGCGTGTGTATGATGTGCTGTCAGAGATGCAGAAGCGGGTATCAACATATCCCGTCGATAAAATTGCAGGGATGGCATACATTATGGGTTCAATGTCTATACCAGCGTACTATGGAAAGCAGTCTGAGGATGACGCATGGATAGCATTGATGGATGTAGTGGCATATGGACGGCAGTCACGGCACCTGGCAGATTTGCTCTTTCTACATCCCGAACCTGGAACCAAAAGTTGGCGACCATCATGGAAGCAGGTCATGACAGAGAAGCTTCCACCCAAGCTGCGCTCGTCGGATACACGTTCAAACTGGACTTCGCAGCCGCTTATTTGCGATGTTAGGACTGACTCATTCAATCATGGATACATCATTGAATCGGCCTTGGTGCGAGGATTGTCCGATGGAGACTCCCAAGAGCAAGAGCGGCATGGAAAGTTCATTGTTAAAGATGATGCAGGGACAGAGCATACATTCAAGATTGTTGTGTATCATCAGTGCCCAATACCGGATGGCTTATACACATTGCTATGTGCAGAATCATGGGATTCCAGTGTGTTACACTGTGTAGTCGGGTGGGGACTGCCATATCAGAGGTTCAAAAAATTGTCGGTCTTCGAAATGTATGACGATGACATAGTGTCATTCTTGTCGCGGGGTATCGCTACAAAGGTTGACACTATCTTTCTTGATTAATGAATATTTGGGATACATTTTGAACATGATGATTCTGGTATTACCTATCACCCAACGGTGCATTGCTCGTTGAAGTACAAAATTTAATAATGCAGTTCTCCCTTAATCCCACCAGTGTGATCCATGAGTCTCGAGTCTGCAAGCTTCAAAGCTAAAGCATCAGAGAAACTCAAAGCAAGGAACATATTGACGTGTCCTGACCGTTTGCATCTCCGAAAGCTACACCAATGTTGATAACGGCTGACGTGTCCATTTGCTGATGAGTACTTGAGTCCTCGTCCTCCAGTAGGTTGGTGATTTTCATTGTACAATTCGGAGATTCCGGACGTCGCTTTGGCTGCCGTTATGAAATCTTACCCGCAGGAGGAAACCGTCAGCATACGGAAAGACAGTGCAACACCGAGCGCATACCTGGCCGACTTGTGCGCCAGTACCACTGGTATCAAACTCGCGGAAGTCATTGAATGGTCTAAGGAAAACATTCGTTAGCGAATCTTATGGGGAAAAGAAACAGTAAAAAGATTTACTGTGACTGGAAAGAAAACCCGTCAAAAAGTGAGAAAGAAGGACGGTGTAATAACTTACCTTTATGCAGTAAAACGTACAGAGCTGAGAAGATTCGAGAGTGCCTGTACTATCTGAGCCTGAATTCAATACCAAACTGTGGAAGCTTAACGAGGTTACGAGGTAAAGCAATACCAAGCTTACCTCACTTTGGTTTGGGTGCGAGTGGGCTGTCAGAGTAGCGGATATGGAGGTGTATGGAGGTGTCCTACAGGAAAAGAATGGGTGTCGTTGATGGAACAGCCATGGGCAGTGGTGATAGCAAAGCAGGCATGTTGCTGGGGTGTCTTTTGCTCGAAAGGTATATCGTCGATTTATTGACAGTGTCGGTGCCAATGAGCGAGCTGAGGAATAAAATTGCCGTCGACGTGTTCCACAAGCACCTCTGGCTGATTTCTGGCCCAGTATCAAGTGGTTATCAGCAAGACGAGCTTTCTCGCAGGGACCAAACATGGAAGTTAGTACTCTTTGCCGTCGATGAGATCCTAAGCTCAGCGCCGCACTGATCAACATCGCGTTTATTGGCAAGCGGTAGCAAAAGACACGCAGAGAAAGGTGTCGCCATGGTAGAAGAGAAAGATCGGGAACGCAGCCCTTCCTCATCGACCTCGACCACGACCGCTTGAACACATGTCGCGTATCCTGACGATAGCTCCATTTCCAGGCGAAGCCAGAGACCGACGTTTGTCCGTTGCAGGCCCGACTCTCCCAAAAAAAAAATCGCACGAGTATTTCTGCGAGTGATAAGCCTAACACCGGGACCTAACCTCGCGGAGGCGGCGACGCGCTGGAGTACTTCATGCAAGTCAGCTTTGGGTGCAAAAGATCGGAAAAAAGTCTGCTTACCTCGTCAACTTCCAGGACAGTCCATACAAATCAAACACCCCACAACCCCGAGTCTCCCCGGTGCCTATTTAATCAGACAACGGGGGTGTAGGCTACTTGACTTCTGCAGGTGGATACAAGGAAAATGACTTCCTGAACAACGATTAGCACGCGCAGACGTCGTCTCAAATGGGGAGTATTCACCGATCAAAACAGTCGCGCGTCGACTCGTGCCTTCTCTGGCCGACCTCCTCTCCCGACACGCTGTAAGGGGTCGGGGAGGATTGCGACTTGGACATCGTCTGCGGAATGCACGTTGGGCCGTAGAGAGTACGCATCCCTTCTAGCACCCTCTCCCGGCTTGCGTTATTCACTATCCGGGCGACGATACGCTGCTTCGGCAAAGAAAACTCGCTCCCGGCTTCGCCACCACCCGAACATCATTGAAGCTTGAAGAACTAGGGGAAGGCGGCGATGCAAGTATGGGCGAGCGATGGGAAAAGTGCCTTCCAATACGTCTGCCCCCGCATGATCTTTCCCTATCGAGTGCAGCCATTCCCCTCCTTCACATCCTCCCAGGTGCATATTCTTGTTCCCCGGAACGCGATAAGTCGTCTCGGGCCAAACTCGAGTCTATGTGGACAATGTCAGAGTAGTTTGCAAAGGTGCTCGGGAGACAGGTCGAAGGGTGCTGGAGAGTGGGTGAGTGGAAGCCCTAAACAATAGGAGATTAGCCGCAAAGAAACCGAGTACAGAAGCCATAAAACTTGCCCGTATTTGCCGCACCTTCCTGAGCACATTGACAAACCCAGCATACTCCTTCCGGACGCGTGTTTGTTGTCGCGGTTGGACCCTCGCACACCGGAAACTGAGAGGCCATTATCAGAACAAGATACTGACGGATTATGGAGGGAAAATCTTCATAAAACTAAATTAGCCCACAAGAATCAAAGAAAGAATAGAGACGCCTTACCTCAGTCGACCCTCGCATTCTTCGCTCCTCTACTCGCCGTTGAACCTGTCGGTGGCTATCCTATTGGCCTCGCTCGTGATATATTGATGCATCGTCTCGGCTCAAAACTGGTACGACGGAGGAAGCGATCTATACAACTCAGCTTCAAATTTCTTGGGCACGACATAAGGGACAACTGACCTATCGATGTGGGGCTATTGTTGTGCGCACGTCTTCATATTGCGCGTGGAGGTTTGCATGGCCCTGGTAATTAGTTGTTGAATGTCGATGGAGGAGGTCGATTCCTCTTTCGGACGACCCACACGGGTCCGGTCCGAGACGCCAACTTCCGCTTCTACCACCACCACCTCGATTTTCCCTCCATGCGCTTTCCGGTGCTCCAACTCGCCATTTCACATCAAACACGGGAACCGCGTTGTCACAATCTCTGAACTTACGTGGAAGCAACTCCAGTCTTGTTTGCTCTCAGGCTTGGAACAACAATGGTTCATAACGGGTAGAGTGTATTCCAAGAAGACATCGGGTACGTCGTTTTTTTTCTGTACAGCCGGGACCAGGATTGTGCCGAGACGTTCTGGCGAGCGAGATGTGGAGATATGGGCAAGGGATTCGCTTCGCAGAATGGTTTCTCTACGCGAAAGAAGTGTCGTCTTACTCGGTGCGTTGATCATTCTTCACTTCACAATCCGAGGTTTAAAGGTCTTATCTCCTAGGCCCTTGCCAACATGACAAGCAAAAATGTCTCTGTGGTATGTTCATTTTCGGCGACGGAGCCATGAAGACGGCACGGAAGACGAGTTTGGAGGGAAGAAAGGCGCGTCTTTTTCTCTGGAGCCCATGATTTTAGTAGCTGACTTCGATACGACAGGTGTACACCCCTTCAGCCGATGCAGGGAGGGCAGCTCGAACTTCGTTCTGACAGAATATATCGTGTTCCTATGGCCAAGACGCATGGAACGACAAAGCTAGCAGTCGCGGAAGAGTATAGAGGCCACGCTCTGACTAGATATGAACGCGCATCCACCTTTTACCATACATATGAGCTCGTTGCGACTCAGCCAAGCAAACGCCGCGAGTATTTCGATGTTGTGGTCGCTCGGCCATTCTCCGAAGACGAGGTCCAGGACGTTGATCGGGTTCGAGGTACGTTGTCGAGTCTGTCCCTCGACATCTTTCGCTAATTTCACGGTGCGTAGGATTGTCGGATTGCGTGCACAGACCCGAAGGCAAGATGTATGCTATGCTACCTCCATCTTTTTCTGTACTGAACAACCTTCTTCAGTTCATACTCCTTCGCATCCTTGCAGCCGTTTCTTCATGCGGATGGGTAACATTACCAAAGACGTCGCCGAGCTAATCGTCCCTTCAGACTTGAATTTGAGGTGTGGACGCCATCCATATCTACCATATTTTCAATTCCACCGAAATCGGTTTAGCATCTATGTATACGACGGTATATGGCGTCAGTCATTTCTGAGGCACCGAGTCGACCTTCAAGAAGTAGAACTCGACGCGCTCTCCATCCCCGTTGCGGCTGATCTAGTAGAAGTTTGTGCAGTGTATGGTGGTGTGTTGCGCCTTGAGGGGCGAACTTTGCTGATGGTATGTCCATTTCTCCCTTGACTCCTCCCGCGCTGATGTTCAGGTCTCTAGAACTAGGGCCATTCACTGGTGCGAGCCTTTGGAGGCACGTCTGATCCACAACAGCAAGCTTCAGCTCTCTCGTTGGGACGACTTAACGAGAGACTGTACTCGGCCGACGGCCACGGCACGACGGAATAGGGCCCCTCATTCAGGCGGCGGCCCATTCCTTCGGAGGTTGGAACGCGGAGATTGCGATCGTACGAGTTACCGCTCGTAGTCTTATGTGCTTTTTTCCTGGAAACGCGGGAATTTCTTCATAACATTTATTTCACTTCGTGCTTATATCACTTTTTGTACTCTAGTAGTATCTCTTTAATATAATTATCTTGCTTTGCGACTCCACGTTGCCCTCGCTGTCGCTTACTTGAACGACGCGCTGGGGAGGGAGTGCGTGCGTGCATGGGGAACGTGGTGCGAAGAAGACTTGACTATGAGAGTGGGAAAGTGTGTCTGTGGATTGTGATCCCTTCAAAGAATTTGACATACTGGGTGGAAGGTAGTGGAGAGGACGTGCTCGACTTTACGGTTGGCGGCCTTAGATTCATCGCTCGTTTGGTATGCCGTCACAGCATGATGTCTTTTGACTGAGAATAACAGTGAATTACAGGCAGCGAACCGAGTGTTGAGACGACGCGTGCGGGGAGCGAAGCATCTGCGGGAAGGTGGACGTGCGAGGAGGGACGTTGACGGACGCGAGCTATGATTAACCTAGATGGCGTTGGTCGAGGGAGGAGTGACGCGGAGGTGTTGCGACTGTAAGAGAGGTCGTCGGTGAAGGAGAGACTGACCAGAGTCGACGCTGTCATTTAGTATATGTCGGCAACTAGCAGAGATAGCCATTTTCGTGACGAGAGGACGGCTTGACATGGAACTTGACTGTGGGCTGTGGCTGAGGAGCGGCGACGTCAGTGGCCTTGAGCTCGACATTCGCGTTAGCAGCCATCGTGTGGTGGAATGGTGGTGGTACAAGATCAAGGTTGTGATCGTGATCTCCCATGTTACTTCGACTCTTACCATCACCACCCTCGATGGTCGCGCGACTTTCTCTACGGCTCACATCGGCAAGGCCTAGCGCCCGTATGACTGACTCAAGCCTTCTACTGAGGACGCGCGAAACCATCCCATCCCGGCCTCGGATTTAGTGATTCAGCACAGAGATGCTTTGCGGAATTTCCTCCCTCGACGTCTTCCGCTTCTCCAACAATGCAGATGTCTCTCACCATTATGACCAGTCTCAGCCTCGATATCGGACAGGAATGCGTCGCGGGAGTGCCGAGAGATATAGGCAGATATTTGCTACGCACGAATGAGGAGCGGGTTTTGGGTAAGGCGTTCACTCTTCAATCAATCTGCGCGCTAGCCACCCTCCTTCCTTCGTCTTGCAGCAGCAACACAACTCATTGACGTCAAGCCGGTACCAATATTTTGACGCGATTTCCGGGTCGAGTCGGCACACAATGTTGAAGGAGAAAATACTTCTACCCTCAAAGAGCTGTCGATGTCACCCACGACCTGCCATCTCTGTTCTATGCGTTCTCATGCATCTTGCCCGTCAAAGATCTCGACCACCGCCTACTGTACTGAGCCATCGATGATTCACGGGTAGAAGGACACTGGAGGATCGTTATGGAAGGAACACGTTCTGCAAAATTACGGGGCAGGGCGGGTCTTGTCTTTTGGGCTGAGAGGTATGTACTCTGCATCTGAGTTGTTGTCTTTTGAAGCTGACATTATTCCAGAGCAAACCAATATCAGCGTGATATCTCGCTCGAAGTAGACCTCACAGAGGAACGGGATATAGTGTGACAAAGTACGTTGCTAAATCTCTACCCACGCACCCTTGCTGACCGTTCCCTCAGCTTGTGAACCTCATTTTACGATGTGGAAGGCAGCCATGTACGCAGTATGTCACTTATTTCTCATTTCACCGTCCTTCCGTTGAACCAGGATTAGGATCTATGGTATTCTCATGCCCTCGTGGCTTCAACCATTTCTCAGTAGCACAATCTCCACCTCTCTTCTGCTGCTTTCCCTGGTCATCAATGCTACGGGTCGCTCTGGTTATCCCGGCCGGTTTAATGACCGACAAGTCGCCCGAACAACGTCTATGTGACATAGTAGGTGCCTCTATAGATTATGCATTCACCAGGACCTCAGCTAAAATTCGCTCACAGACCCGTGCCCAAAGCAGACCTGCCTACTGCCTAGGAAGCGCAATCAACGGAGAAGAAGAGCTGCCTAAACGAATTTTCAGCGAAGTCTATGTGAGTTTATTTTTCGGTATCCAAAATACGACCAACCTGACGAGCAAGCTGGCAGCGAATATTCACACTCTCATTATTACCTCCACAAGCCACGTCATGTCCCAGCAACGTTCAACGTCGCGTTTTCCCAGTTAGGACCCTTGTACCGGGCATCACCAATGATTTAGGCAACGAGTTCTAGGGCAGGAGGCCGGTTCTGCTGTCATCGGTGATCCTGGGACGGGAAAATGGAGAGAATGTTTACACGCACTGGACAGCAGAGGCGGCAGGTCGTCGAACGGCTGGTGTGAAGGAAAACATTGTACACAGGTTGTGAGCCAGAAGTGTCGATCGACATTGGGCCCTTCGTGTGCTAATCCGGCGATGAGGGTCAGCAAAAATGGTACGGAGCAGGGCCGGTAGCATGAGAGGTATGCACTTTCGACTCGAGTCGTCGTCTTTGGAGGCTGATATTGTCTCAGTATTGGTGTAACCTCTCGCACGGAACCGGGTGGGGTGCGTTGTTAACTACCCACGTATTCCTTTCTAACCGTTCTCTCAGCATGTGAACCACAGTTTTTGGCGTGGTGTCCGTGGTACGTTCTTTATCCTTCAATTTCCCTGCTTATTCTTATTGGTCTAGGATCTATGAAATACGGTGGTGTTCTTGCATTCCCGTGTCATCAATCACCTTTCAGGAATAGCACGCCCGGTATCCCTGGCCGCCTTCATCGTCGACAGTTCGCCCAGACACCGTCTAAATTGAATAGTAGGTGCCTGTATGCATCATTCCAGATCTAAGCTAAGGCTCACGAACAGGTCTCGTACTGCAAGCAGACCTGCGAACTGCCCAAGCCACTCATGGTTGATTTAAACATCAGGCAGATATCTTGTCAGTTAGATCAAGCTGTAGTCGCTCGGCCGTGACCTGGGATTGCTTGCATGAAGTATGATTGTGTTCGAGGTATGTCATCGAGTCTGTGCATTGCTAATCATGCTGCAAAGGATTGTCGAAACCATGGACGACACACGGCAGGGTGTATGGCGTCGACTCTATCCTTTATTGGCCTCCCGGTCCTTCGTATCCTTGCAGCTGTTTCTTTGTGCGGAATGATAGTGCTTCTAAAGTAGGTTTGCCAATTCCTTGCGCTGACGTGCTGAGCTAATTGTTCCTTCAGTTTATGAACCCTGGTTCGGGGCGTCGACGCCATCTATGTGCGTGGTACTTTTTTCCCCACTGAAATTCGTTTAGGATCTATAAATACCCGGTATTCTTGTGCTACCAATTGTTTCTCAGGATGCAGAAGGCCCCCATCCCCTTTGATGATCGTTGCGACTGAGGAAATAGAAACAACCGCTGTGGAAGTCCTGGATATGATGAATGATATGATCTTGAGTTATGCCTTGGGAGGGATTCTTGCTGAGTGTGTCCTTTTTCTCCTCTCGTCTTCGTTCCTTCATTCTAACATGTCGTCCCTAGGATTAGCGTGAGTCTTTGGAGGCATGTCGGACCCACAACGGCATACTCCAGCTTCTCGTTGGAAAGACCTAACGAGAGACCATTCTCGGCCACGGCACGAACGGGAAAATGCTCCCTCATTCGGGCAGCGGCGGATACCTTCGGAACGGGACCTTAGGATTATACGAGCTTTGATTGCCACTTGTAGTCTTGCGTCACTGCTGGGGTATGTCGGTGTTTACGCCAGAAACACGGCTCATAAACACTGGTGTGTGTTTATATAGATGTTTTTGGATGTCAAAATTGTACCATAAAAATGCATTGAAATACTATGTTTCATTCCTATGTTCGCCTCAGTGTTTCAGCCTGTATCTCTGCTCGGAACTACCTAGATAAGTACATGATGTCATTAGTGCCATGTTTACTCGTCTGTTTTCCCATAAATGAGATTAGGTATTTTGTACCCGTATTTCCAATGGTATCTTTGTTCTAATAATACCTGAGCAAACACATGGTGTGTTATGATAGGAAACACCCAGTCATTCCTTTGTTCTACGGGTGTTTCCTACTATAAACACCTCAAGGAAACACCAATCATTACACATGATGTGGTTGCTCTGGTGTTTTTGGACAAACAACATGATTGGAAACACAGGTATGAAATACAAGGTATCATTTATAGGAAAACACCGGCAAGGTAGGGCTTCGCACCGTACTGTATACGGTGTACGGCCATATAGAGGATGGCCGTCAACCATCAGAAAAATTGGCCTTGACGGTACGGTGACGGTGATGGCCATCATTACCATATATGCACCGACGGTTACCTATAAGAGCATAAATCAGCATCAAATATAACAGAAATAGTCATATTTCATCGTTTTGTATCCACAACAGTCAAAAAACTCACTAATTTGTCCATTTTCAGGTACCCGTATAGGACCCATAGGATCCAAAATCGATGGAACCCTCTGACGGTACGGATACAGTACCCATATGATGGCACCCGTACAACCATACCATACGGTGACAGTGCAAAGCCCTACGGCAAGGAAACACAGACCAAATGATAGCATCTCCTTATTTAGGTTTTCCTTACTGAGCGGATGGGCCGCTTTCACGGCACAGGAACGAGTTCAAGTAAGTCCAGACTCCGGATGATGCAAGGATGATGTCGTGGCAGTAAGAAATCGATATACATTATACTGCTTGAAGAAAGTACATGGTAGGTACAATAGGTATAAACATTGTGAATGCAGATAGATATGTTCAGAACTGTGTACAGTTTTTATTCATCTATCCACACTTAGAATTTTCACATTAAGAAGCATGCGCTATGGGTAATTCCGAGGCTCATGAGAACATGATGTAAATATGCATTCGGACTTTCAATTGTCTTTTTTTCTTTCTGTCCGTCTACGCTGTTGCATTGATTATGAACATGCTGGACTATAGACTACATAGATGGCAGATGTGAGTCGGGAACATGATGTATGATATGCCTGTAAAATATATCATAGTATCCGTGTGTCTCCAGCAGGTCCCCATCATCATGTCCCAAAGGTCGAAAATTCAGCATTATTTGTGGTGTTGCATGTTGCATCAACCTTGGACTGATGTTGTTCATTAAGTTATATTGGGATACCTGTCACCGCATCGTTTTTGCCATTGCGAGGCTCAAGTCTGAAATCACTGTTTGCACTGATGATATTATCCATGACGGTGATCACTGACACATGAATATTGATTTACATTTGAGGGATTGGAATCTGATGCCAAAGACAGATATGGCACTACCAAAATTTCAATATGGCAATCCTCGCACGTCTGAAAGTAAGTTTGAATATCTTTGTGAATGGACGAGAATGAATCCGATTTACTATATTTGTTACATGAAGCTAGATCATTAGCTAAACTATAGTGCGACAGTTCTTTACCACAAGTCTACACCTCATTCACGAAACGAACTCACTTTCAGACATTATGATGATATTGTTCACCTGTCTCTCCTCTTACAGCCCTGAATCATAGCCCTAAGGTCCTGATAACACATAATTAAGCTACGGAAGCCAGCTTTCAAAACATTGACACAGCCTTACTCCTGGCGCTATGCTACGGCTTAAACTTCGCATACGAGCACAAGATCAAATCTAGATATAAGAATTGTTGCAGTACTTTCTGCGACCGTGACGATTTTACTCTGTGGTGTCTGCACACAGTACCTGAAACCTGAAACCTGAAACCTGAAACGAGCCTCCACCGACGAACGGTGGCCTGTGCTGCAGTCCTGAACAAGTACTACTTGCTTTATCAATTCATTGGATTACCCAAAACTCTCATAGCTGATTCAGAATGGATTGAAAGCTCAGGTATGTGACCAAGTAGTGAACTGTCCTAGAGTTTACTGTTAGAACTTACCTGTAGTGTAGAACAGCTCCACATTCCTGAGGTGGAGAACATGGTATGAGCCCGCTGTATGACATTCCAAGTGGTGCTTCACGACCACATTGGCGTGTCAATCAGGACATGATGCCATAGCAGACTGTGGAGAAGTCCAGGTAAGTTATCGTGCCAGTTTTGCATCAAATGTCCAAGAATTTACCAACATTCATTTAGAGTAGCTAAAAAAAGATCTGCATATGATTTTGATTTACCCTTGAAAATTGACCAAATCCCACTGGCTGAGTCGTTCGGTCAGTCAGGCAGTGGGTAATGTTTGAGATGATCTGGCTGCAGCTTGTTGCGTGTCTTCAGCAGAAAAGGTCTTGCCACTGAAACGTGCCTTGAAATTGATTCACAATAGGATGTGTGCAACTGTGTTGAAATTCCAGTAAGTTCATGAAAGTGGGATCTTGGATTCTTTTCTGTATGGCTCACCCTTTTTGAACAGAATTCCTGGTCTCAAGACATTGTAAGTCATTTCCTTACATGCATGGTCCCAGGATCAAGCACCAAGAACATGGTATAGCTGAAGGCTTTGTGCTTACAATGTTAGAGCTGGGGATGACACTTGTTGAAAGCAAAGGGGAGATACACCATTGGTATGCTTGTGCGACTTCACTCAGGCTAATGATTCGGACCCAGTTACCTTGACATTCAATCAATACGTTGCCAATCTGGAATCTCAATGTTCACCATCCTATGGGTTCAAGGGAGTAACTGTATAGTACAACAAGATATGAGTAAGCTAGAGAAAATATGGATACAAGTGAGACATGGCCAGACCCACAATGCAAGAAATGAGTGAAGATCATATGAGACACATACAATATGCGGTGAGTGAATTCGGAAAATAATTACCAGCAGAAATACGAGGAAACAAGCTACCATAGTATCAATGCCTCCTAACCCTGTAGCTGCAGTGACCCAAGCTAAAGACCACCCTGTGAACCCATGCAAACATTACCAGGCACACACCCACCACCGCTAGGCACGAACATGATTTTTCCTTGCCATTGGACAGAACACTACTGTTGGCATCGGTGGTGTCAAGAGAGGATCCGGAGTGTCTGGTGCACACATATATTGCAAAAACTTTGAGACTCTTGTCAGCGCACAAGCGAGGGGACCCAGTGGTCGGGTTTCTGGGCATATCAGTTGGATCTCTTGACACAGTGACTATTTTTCATATACATACCTAGACATCACGTCTGAGCTTTCAGATGATGCTGCAGGAGGGTAGGGCAACATACACATGCCTGTAGTATTGGCATTGGAGCCCTTGTCTTTGCGTAGGCGATGGTTGATGAGCAGGTTGCTGGACATCTTGTTTGGAACTGTCGACGAAGATCGACTATGTTTCGCAGATGTACCTAGGTGTCATTTCGGCACTTCCAGAAGATGCCACAGGAGGGTGGGACAACGGACGAAGGAATTGATACGAGCAACCTCCAGCTACAGGGCCCATAATTTGACCCATAGGGACCAACAGATGAATGAGTAACCAAAGAAGAGTGAGAAAGTGACGAAACAGAGAGATCAAAAGAAATGAGAGTGGTGGTAAGAGGAAGCTGTGTGTAGTTGGGTCAAATGAATAAAGTTGATGGCACTGATATGCACATACAAATGAAACAAAATGAATGTACTTGGTCTCAACCTTGGAATAATTACAGTGACATGCATACACAAATGAAAATTAGCAGGGTAGGCTGCTGCAACCACCACAGCGGGGTAATTTATTGTTATTAACAGAATGCAGTCAACAAAGTTCTGCTCATATTAGACAAGCATTTAACTACATCTAACGAAGATTGTAGCTTCCCTTGTTCATGGAGGCTCTTTGATTCACTTGAACCTATGACATCAGCAAATCAGAAAAAAAGTTTCCAAGGGATGCGGCAACCTCGATCCGGAACAACTATTACCTATCTTGTCAAGGCCTTATATGAGTCCATAGCCTTCTTTCATGCTGCCATTGCATCATCAACAAGCTCAATTCTCCAATGTGATGAACACTAAGAGCCCTCATAGGCATCACCATCGAAGGCCTCAAGTAACCTGATCAACTCAACGCTGCACACCACTGTGCTCGATACCGCAGCCCGATGAATCTTACTGCCCTGTAGTAAAGACACATATATGTCAGATGTATTGAATCCATGGGCACCCTGCTCTAGCAGGAAGATAGTCGAAAGAAAGAATCTCAAAATTAATAGGATTATGATGAGATGCGAGAAGTATTACTGAGCATGCCACTGAGACTCTGTTGATTCCGAGTTGGCATTGAGTTGGCAATAATGCTGCTATGTACCACGTGATATCTCACAGTTCATTCTGAGCTCAAGTTGTGGTTACTTGTTTCCTTCTCATCGGTGAGGCCCGTCAGGCCAGACACAGACCTATCAGACCTCTAGGCCCATTCTTCTCCGATGCAGATTTCTTGTTCCGAGATTGGAACTTTAATGTAATCAGCTCTTTCAAATAAATACAGCCTGAAGTCACGGCAAAAGCATTAACATCTCGAGCAATGTACCATTATCTCTTCAAGAGTCACAAGTTTCCAGCCCACCTGCCATCAATACATCAAGTGTGGTCTTCTAAAGTGACATTCTACTTTGAAATATTTTTTACAATGATCTACCTGAACATAAAAATGCCTTTCATACCTTGAAAATCATACTTTCTGACCGCAATGACTTGGAATTATTCTTGCCCTTCCAATGTCTCTTTCGTGACTACCTGAAAGCTGACTAACTTATGAAAGAATCAGGGACAACGCTTGCCATCACTACAAGGATAATGCTATTAGAGCATCACACAAACCTTACAAGCCAGGTATAGGAGAACGTGTCCCAGTGAGTTGCAACAAGAAGATGATTGTAATGTCTGTGATAAAACATAGTAATGCACAAACATTACACTTTTTTGCTCTGATGGGTGTTGCTGTTGGTTGTCCACACAGTGTTCAGCCTGACTATTACAGTATGTAAATGGTAAATGGCAAGGCCTCGTTTGTGTCTACAATTGTCACTATTCATTGATATTTTATGATAGCAAAGTATACACAGCCATTATTAAAATTTGGCCTCTGCATTTAGTCATATCTGCTCTTGCATTTCGAGTATTGGGTATCAGCTCTTTACCTGTTGTCATGCCATTGTGGAACCAATATTTGCAATCAACAATCACCCTTGCAGTAAAGTGACCTTGGCCATAATATATCACGCCTGCTAGCATATAAGTCTTTTGAACCTCTTTGACTGTGATGACAAGATATTCATCAATAATTTTCAATCAACTGTTCATTGACATGAAAGCCAGCATCTCCAGTGCTTTGAGCCATATGTGTTGACATCTCAGATTGTTGTTGCATGTCCTACATCTTCTCTGCCTGATGTCTCTAGCATCCCATTGTTCGCATAGCCACTCCAATATGCTGATATATTGATCAGACTGAGATCCTGTGAGCACTGCGCTGTTATTGTTTAACCTGGTGTTCACTATGTTATGCCCTTCAGGGCACTCTAAAACAGTTGTTCATACAGTATCTTCCATGGTAAACAGACAATCAAGCAGATCGCTCATGTATGTGAATTCCCTGAACCGAAGCCTCACTGGATATCATCTAGCTAAACTTCAGCGAAGCTTGTCTCTTGCCTCTTCTAGTGATATCTCACTGCCTTGATGTCGTGAAAATAGGTTACTTAAAGGCTTTAACCATTCACCATTGAATCTCTTGAAGCCTGCAGTCCAAAATGCGACATCTTGATTCCACATGTTGTATAGGATACTCAGCAGTGTGTCATATGTGCAGCTATTGTTACTCCATATCAATCCTTCAAGGCATTGTGAGCTATGCCACCCTGTATCATTATTCTCACCACGTATTTTCTTGCATACGCTCTCAACTTTTGATTGGGACAGACATCTTTTCCAACAAAGTACACTATTCCATGCATCTTTATCCTTGCTGCATAATTTCTTATGTACATTCTTGACTTCTAGCTGGGACAAATGTCTTTTCCGATGAAGTGCAGTTTTTTGCATATGAAGTTTGAACTTCATTACGTTTGCCACAGAATCCCGATGTTGGAGCTGTGCCATATTCAACTTGGTGCTCATGTCTTCCTTGCTTTCTTTGTGGGATGGCGTACTGACTGTAGGAACATGAGTATTATTGTCATATGTACATAACTTAACAGATCCTTGTGCAGGGATGAACTTGGTATCCTTCAGGGTCACACTTTCCTTTGTGATAATATGCCACTTGATGTTGGGAAGCTTGTTTTCGATAAAAGGATCGTGAACTGACCATTGGATAGACGAATGGACATAGGACAGTACATACTGGGCACCCATCACTTTTCGGTATGCCCTGATCTGATCTGTCCATGTAAGCCCTATTACTTTAGGATCGAGTTTCGAGTGATAGTGAAGTTTCATGATTTCGTCCAGGAGTTCAAGCTCTCAAAATTCTTGTCTAAGTGCACTACTTGCCTGACCTTGTACTTTGTCTGTTATGTCTTGTGTCCATCTCTGCAATATCAGTGTTCCTTCTGCTGTAGCGCTTTGCGACAGACAGGTATACAGAGCTTGATGTGATCTACATCTTGTGACGTCTACCACTTTATATGACCTAGTCTTTCCTTGAGACGTGTAATCGGTCATTGCAAAGTTTGAGAGTACTTGTACCTGTTCTCTTGTGATGTTGACACTTTGTCTTGAAGGTAGGTTGACTTTGATGCCCACTTTGATGCCCACCATAGAAGGGGTCAGTGGAACTACATTCAGAGGTAATCCATCCATCTGTACATCTGCCGGTGGATTGACCAGTTTTACAAACAGGGTGTCTAACACTTGTTGACCTTTATTACCAACTGTGGATTGCCAAGCATATATGGTTGCTTCCTGTCTGTTGGTTATACAAAGTTCCATTGCATTGTTATATCTAATCATTACTGGCAGTCCTATGCACAATCTTAATTTTCCTGGCAAATGTTGCGATGTCAACGAAGGCGGTTGGTTCCATAGTATGGATTGTAATTTGTCAGTGATGTGTTGTAATCCAACGAGTTTATTTTTGGATCAGAACTTTGTTGTATCATCGCTGTTGTCATTTTTCATCATGCATTTCAGTGAGTCGTTAGAATAGAAATCAATAAGTTCTTGTCCAGTTTCGATTGCGAAATGTTCTGAGCCTAGCCTATTGATTTCATCTTTATGTATGTTCCATGCTGTGATTATGGATACATCACGGAATAAAGGGTCCTTGACAGTGGAACTGTTTATTCTTGTGTTACTCACTCTAGACTTTAAAAATGTGATATCATCATCTGTACAGTCTTTGTATCTCATGTTCTCTAAGGCTGTCCTTAATCTCATGTTATCCGCAGACTGTGATCTTTGACACATATTTTGTCTCAATATGATCACAGTAGTTACTTGGTGCCATAGAGATCTCCCTATAGCCTTCTTTTGTCCTTGTGGATTGTTTGCCATATATGTTGCTTTGTGTCCATACAAAGACCAGTCTTCACCCATAATAGGCAGAAGCTAGGCAAAATCACCAGCGAAGATCATATTCATTCCCCCGAATGGCATGTCTTGCAATCTGCTCGTGTTGCATAACTGTACACTTATCTGGTACATATCTTTAGTAGACAGCATAGACACCTCATTGAAGAAAACATAGTCTACACCTTCCAATCTACTGTGCACCTGGGCCAAATCTACATTTGTAGATTGCTGCTCATTGATGCTGAATACCAAATGATAGGTCGACCCACCTAGCAAAGCAGCAGCTGATCCAGTGGGTGCTACTATAATTATCCTGTGCTCCTCCTTTTGTAGTTGGAAATTTTTGATGAGTGCCTTTAACACCTGAGATTTACCAGTGCTGCCCATGCTGGCTATATACATTTTCAGTTGATCATTATATGGGCTTGTGGAATGATTTTCCACAAGCCTGAATGTGCACTCCTGCTCTTTGTTCAACAAAAAAGACTCTGCCACTTCATCCAGGAGGATCTTGTGGTCCTTGTTGTGAAACTGTCATTCTAGCCATTTTTTATCCACAACTTTTACCCTTTCAATGTTATTCCTTCTACTTGTCTTTTTATTGGTTTTGCCTGTACTAGGGACATTCTGTGTCGTGTCGTCGATGATTTCCTGTTGCTTTCTTTTAACTACGGAATCCCATTCACCTTGACTTTGTACTATGCCTATAGGTTCTGTATCCACTGGCATATCGGCTCGACGTTCTGTCGTCCACCCAGCTAAATCCAATACCTTTTGGATATCAGCCATTTTATGTTCTAGTACCCCATCAATTGACATATCTTCTTCACTGAAGGAAAGTTGCTCTAGATATTCCTCAATCCCATTATGAGCTGTTGGCAAGTGATCAGATTTATCAAATTCTGTGCTTGTCGCAACATTTTCATTCCAACTGGGCACTAGAACCATGCCATCTCTTAATTAAGCATGATAATCATCACGCTCATCTAAACATTCATATTTCAAATTGAAGTTCTTCATTAATCGAAGCTGATCATTGGTAAATTTGTGCTTTTGAAATGTGTCTTCCCAACTTTCACCTTGTTGTTTGAGATCTAAGCCAGACCTCCATGGTCGGAATAGTGTCAACATCATCGCACAATAATCTTCTTTGTCTCCCTTGTCTTTGTGAGGAAGAGTTTCATCAATGAGGTTTGGAACAACATACTCATCTACTGTCCACTACTAAATAATGAGTATCTTTAAGTGGATGTCCATCTACAAACAATAATTCTTTTTTTGGTATGTGTCGCTTGCCATCTCCCGTATTGTCATCTTCTGATTTGACATTGTCATTGTTTGATCTTTTAGATTTTGGTATCCTAATGTGACGTGCAACTGTGGCCCATTCGTATACATTCATGTATTGTAATTCATGAGGTCTGTACATGTAATCTATGACAGAGGACACTCCCACAACCCTGCCATTATGATGCATTAATGTTACCTTGTGCCCTGTTTCTTTTTCGTTGTCATCTAACCAAGGCTGCCTTGCCTCCATAACATAGCTCCTCCAATACAACATTTTAAACTTATGATCTGTGTAGTGATCTGGTTGATCCATAAGGTACATGGCAAGCATAGGTGCTCCTATCTCAAGTTTAACAGCAAGCAAGTTGACTATCTGGCCTATCAGTTTCCAGGCTTTCTCTTGATTAGAAATAGGACTTGCTAGCATTTCTGTGCTTTTGTCAAACATGTCTCAGATAACCTCAAAGATTACATGTGTTTTCAACAGTGTTTTGGTGATGTAGTTCGACACATATAATACCACTGCTTTGATAGCTGTTCCTGACAAGAGATTGGTAACATCAGTGTTACAGCACATGATATAGGTTAACACTGCCATAAATGTGTTTATCCATGGCTCTCCCTTCTTCAGTCATATGGCTCCAGTTTCAGGGTTGACCTGTGTTTCCGTAAAAGTTTGTCTTGGAAATCTAGCCTTGCACTTGTTGTACTTATTTTCTTTACATCCAGTATAAGTTTTCTTTCTACTCACAGTACCATCTTTGTTCATGTATCTCTCACAGTCATGAACATTGGATCTAACAATCAGATTGTCTACTGTTTCTTGATATCTTGTATCCCATGATTGGATGTCATTGCATGTGGGGCAATCTTCATGTATAGTCTTTACGATGCATTCTTTGGGCAGAACTTCAGGTAACGACCATGTCAGATTGACATATCCAGTCTTCACTTCATTTTGTTCCACTTTAGACTGTACCTCAGACTGAGTGCCATATAACAGTTCACCCATATGACAGCCTTCTAACCATTCAACCATTTTTTTTTTGAAACTTGGAATCTAGATTTAGTATGCTATCACGCATGTCTTGAGGACTCATGACACCTTTTATCCATATTAGCATGTGAAGATGTAGAGTCAATCTACCTTGCTGCTTGACTGTACCATAGTATGCATTTGTATCACCATATATACCTTTATGTTGATTTGTGGATGAACACCCAAGAACTTCTTCTATGAATAGTTTGCACATGAATTCAAAAAACCATGCTGCACCTGTGGGATTGTTAATGATGGCCCATTGACAGTCGCTGCTTGACAACAAATTGATACCCTTAAATGCTTTATCATTTGACATGTAGTAAAGACTTAATGGGTGTGCTGTATCCAGTGGGGAAATCATTATATACCATGATGGCGGTCCCTTAGCTGCTATCAGAGACCATATTTCATTGTTCATGTGTTTCTTTGTTGTTGCAGACCCTTTAATCTTTGCAGACACACTGTCTAAATCATCTATTATTCTCAGGCATGCTTTCTCAGCTTCAGTCGTGGGTCTAATCCACTCGCTGTCTGCCATTCTTTTTGCCATGGATTTCAAAACTTCAGGGTCTACGTTCAATATATGGTCAGTTACATTGTTAAACTTTGACCTCTCTGCTAAGAGAAATGTACCTGTTGTAGATGCTTTGATCTGAGCATGACTGAATGTCACAAATGTGAATGTAGGGTCCCTCTGAAATCATTTATCATGATACATCATCAGAAATGATTTATGCTTTTCATCTGACATTCTAATAGACCCTATCCCCCCTTTCCCATATGGAAACAACCAGGGAAACATTTTAGGGTAAAGCTGGATGTTGTTCCAAATCGATTCCAGTCTGTCTTCCTGACCCACAGCCAGCACTTTACTGTTATTATCCAGATGCATCATGCCTCTATCCTTTATCTGGGTAGTAGTCATGGATTCTAATTTTTCACCCATTAAACCGTATACTATAAAAGGACAATCTCCCTCCTCTGTACTGTCTTCTTCTTCATTGTCATGCGCACTTAGACCTTCCAGGGTTTTATTCATTATGGAGGCTTTATATTCCACACCCACTAATGGTATGTCTTCCAGGTATTCGTTCATGTTTTCCTGTGATATTTCAATATCATGGTAATCACTGTGGTTCAATTTTAGCCACTTCAAAGCTTTGATAACTTTGTTTCTTCGTACCAGCACCGGGGCACATTTAAAATCATCTTTTGTCAGTTTGTTGGGTCCTGTGAACATTATGGCCAGTACAACATCCATATCTTTCCTTGGGGGGGGGGGGGGGGGTAGTAGATGATTGTATACAAGTGGCATCAGATTTTCAAAAGTGATTACATTGGCCTTCATTTTTTTCATACCATTTGATATGCACACATACATACACGTGTGTCTGACACGAGCGATGAGCATGCATTCCATGAATTGTAATTCACTCAATTGTCTGAGTACATTGCCTATCCAGGTACCTCATGCAAGTGTGTCTGCCAGTATGCAACATTTCCTTATGTCAGCTCGGCAGGTGTCACATATACATGAGCAAGTACGATTGAGCACAGGTTCGGCATCATGCAAAGATGTGTCCTTCAGTGACTTTTGTTCCTTTCTCATCACCCCAGGAATGACTAGGACATCTAATAGTTTTGCTACATGCCTTAGATTACTTAATTTTGTCTTAGGTACCAGTCACCTGCACACCACACATCTGTCTTCTTCTATATTATTCATGTCCATCTTTTGGAAGCATCTTCCTATCATATCGTGTATAAATTGATTGGTAGGAGGGGTTGGCAGAAAGGTAATCTTCGAGTGTGCAGATCCTGTCTGCAAAGTTGATCAGTAATTGATTTGTCTTCTTCTGTTGATGGCCTCTTTATTTGCTTTTTCTTTTTCTTTCTTTTTGGCTAATCTTGCTGTCTCCTTACTGGGAACTAATTTAAATACAGTATACAGAAGGTTGCATTTGTAGTACAAGTGCACACTCACCTTTGCCTTAAGTTCCAGGAGCTGTATTTGTCTAACATTTGTGATGCCATGTTTACCAGCCAATGTACAACCCATAGATACGGAGGTGAGTGACAGCACTTTATACAAAGGCATCATGGTATATACATGATTATCAGCATCATAGGAGGCTAACGTGTTGGCGTCAGTATGCGTCACATACTCAAAATTGTATGCTTCTAATTGACCTTCAGGAGCTGCAACCATATAAGCTTCCACATCTTTGAACCTAATTGATCATAATTTATACCCTCCATCTACATCATACTCACTTTTACCAGGTGTGCAGATGTCGTCACTTTCTTTTGTGACATATCTATACTCAAATCCGTCATTTGACTTAGGGGGGGTTACAGGTGTTCAAGGATATGCAAACATGTAGACCAGTGATGCTTGACCGATTCAAACATTGAGAATGAATGATGTCATAATCACATGACTATTCATCAGTAACATGTATGCTTGTCCATGTAGGCAATTTTCAGATTGTCTGGTCACAAAGTGTCTCCAGATGGATATGAAAGTGTTTCAGACCAATCTCGCAGGAACAAGATGGACTGTAAACCAAGCATTAAGATACTTGATCATATGCAGATACACGTAAACATAATCATTCATGGGGAGTTTCATAAACACAGTTATTACACGGTGGCAGGATAACTGAACGGCACAATGAACATCCTGTCGATATTGGCAGATGGTATTTGTATACAGCAGAGAACGATGAACATCAGTTTCTGCGCATGACATCCCAATAATAGGAAACACGGCGTATCTGGCACAGCTTGAGCATAATTCACATATATAGCGAGATGGACCCACTCAGAATAAATAAACGGTGTGTACTTGATACCACTCTAATCTATCAATTCAACTGGAAAGGTTATTGGCTGTGTGGAGTTTCGACGACCTGATGCGATTTGTTATATCTGAAATCGACTGACATGTAATAAATTTACCTTGCAGCAGATGCAATCCAGGCTGAAGTATACTGTCACTGTCGAAGGCTTCATACATACAAGGAATGATAGCCAACAAGTAGCAGATTGCAAAGGAGAAGAGTAACCCTACTCTAGTCAGAAGGACCATGGTGGATCTGAATAACCTGTTTGTCGAACTGCTGCTACCCGCTTAACCTTGTGTAATATCGGTGAGCCACAATTACTACTTTTCTGGTATTAACATCAGCGGACAAGCTACCGGCTCATCAGCGGCTGGTGCAGACCCATTCCTCATGCGCCCGGTTTTGATGTACCTGATTATGTTAATGATACATCGGACACATGAAAGTAATATGTTGTCTGTCTGTGGCAAGTCCATGGTACACATTATTAGATTTCGACCAAGTGTCAACTTTCAAGGATATTGCAGGTAATGAAGTACATTATCTTTGTTGCTCGGAGTATATTCTGAGTCCTATGTATATAGGATACTTGATTATTATGCTGTCTGAACTGACTGTGGGAAAAAAATCTATTTGTGGTATCAAACCTCAACAGACATTGCTGGAGTCACTACCTGAGGACACCGGGGGAATTCTTTCTACTTGTCCCCCATCACTTTTCATTATTCTTTCCCATTCTTTTCTGTCTCGCTTTCTGCCTGTCCTCCCTCTGACCCGATGGTGCAATGATCACTTGCTGTCATCACTTTGGCTCCTGTCCCACTGACACTGGTCCCGATCTTCATCTTTGTTGATTTCTAGTTTTATTGCATATTGACATCAATCCACAGGTAGACTTGTATGCCTTTGATGATCCATGTGAATAAATAAGTATGGTATGCAAATGGCAATTCCCATTTGATGTGTTACATGAAAAAAATCAGATTGTTCCTTATGGTTTTCTAAATTCTAAATTCTAAACTCTTACACAACACTCATCCTAATGCTCTCATAATGCCCTCTACGCTTCTAGACGGATATGCTGGTGGATAGCATGGTGGTTATAGATGATGACCCTCCTACTTGCTCCCATTCTGCCAACCTGCAAAGGAAAAGGAGCATGGATGGAGATATAATCGAGATCTCTTCTGATGAAGAAGATGTTTCCATGAGAAGGAAAAACAGGAAAATATCCAGTTTGGAAGGCATGGTAACCTGCCTGAAGCAGGTTGGTGGTCTCACATAGATGGTCTTTTGTTCTGATGCCTATTCAGGAAATGACCACGGCAAGGCAGGATCAGCCAAGCACAGTAAAAAAACTGAAGCAGGTTGGGGTCTCATCTAACTGTATGTTTTGATCTGACATGCCTTTAGGAGCTTAATAAGGTGAAGCAAGCACAACATGCAGCAGAAGAGCTGGTCACAACATTCGAGGAACGGTTGGGAGAAATCAGGGAGGATACAGCCCATCAAATTGTATGTATTATTATTTTTATTTGCTCCTGTCCGCTCTTACAGTAAACCTAAAATGCACAGGATCAGGTTGGGTGTAGTCCTGTTTGGGTACATTGTTCTGATGTGTATTTAGGCACAAGACAAAGCCCAAAATCTTGTCACTACCTATGAGGCCCAATTGGAGGAAATTAGGGGGGGGGTCGGAATGTCAAGTCATATGTACCATACTTCCTTCCACTCTCTCTGACCTTCAATCACTGAAAATGGGCAGGATACTGCTAAACTTAACCCCCATGTTATGTGCGAAATCTGCATGGAGCCGATGTGGCAACCTTTCCTGTTTGTATTTCTACTTAATCTGTCAAGAGAGATGTATGGCCAACCGCTTCATCAGCCTTCCAGACTGCAGCCACAGTTTCTGTCAGGATTGCATTCGAAACTGGTTCGCAACTGAGGACCAGAATTACCAAGCTCAGCACCCCGAATACCATTGATACCAGCCTATCCTGATTCCTGACCCTGTCTGATTGGCCATGGTGAAGGCATACATTGAACACAAACATCTCACCTCTTTGACCAAGTATATCATTAACACATTGGGTGGTCCCATCTTTTCCTGTCCCAGGTGTCGTGGCATGGTCAGGAGCTGTCCAGTTCTTGTGTATGTGACGAAGTCAGTTGTCTGAACGGTAGCAGCCACCCAAAGTGAAAGTAGTCTGAGAAAAGGCGCAGGCAGTTCTAGAGGCAACGATCCATGGAATCCGTTCTTCCCACTGGTATAGTGTCATTGAAGACAGGTGTTATGAAACTCAAATAAATTGTAGTAACTTTTACAGTAGTTGCTATCCTAACAGCCATTATGTTGTACAATAATAGTACTTCCAGTTTGGTAAATCCGTTTGACTCACGTGACACATTGAACTTTCTGAATCTGAGTTCTTCTGCCTATTTCTGATTGCCTGAGTGCCTCTGTCTATTTTCTTTCACAGAGGCAAATCTATTCGTCACACTGTTCCATTATGCACTGATCTCATGGTGGCCACAGGGACAATCATCAAAATGTATCTGGAGGCTATATTAAACACTAACCTTCATCAAGATTCTATTCTGGCCACCATACCATTGCATCCTTCATCAGATGTTACTGATGTGTTCACTTGCAATCTCCCTCCCTCTGATGCTACCAGGTCCGCAGTCCTCATGAAAATACAACAATATAAGCATTTTATCTTCTTGGTCAACAGCTATGGCCACCATATAGATGTGAAATGACAGTCATCTATAATCTTGGAGTGAGCAAAGGCGAAGAATCTTATCGTCAGTCTGAGATTGATAGTACATCTAATCTGCTTTGTACCGGATGACATTTTGCTGGGAATCTTCGCCGTGGTCATTGACACCACATGTGCTTCTTCAGTTGTGACCAACATGGATCTTTGGGCATGCTCCCGCATATGTCAGCGGTGGTGCACCCTTGTCCTGTGTGTGCCCTCGCTGTGGGCAGATGTGCATCTTGATTTTGATTTTGATGTATACTTGAGATATTGCCTATCTCATGCTGAACGTATCTTCACTGAACATCTTGAAAGGAGCAGCAATAACCTTCTTGACGTTTATGTCCATGGTCCTTGTGCTGATCCAGATACCAATACAGTTCTTTCCTGCCTTCTCATGTCAGCTACCAGGTGGTGATCCTTGACTGTTGATGCAGGACCAGAGGTTTACGGGCTGTTCAAAAATTGTCCTGGAGGATCTCTGTCAGAGCTGTGTACCCTTTCAATCACAGATTCCATTTTATGGATGGGAACATCGATGAAAAGATTGATATGTCAGTGTTGTCCTTGAGGCATTCAATTTCACTCCTAATCTATGCTGATTGTTCATATCTCCTCTACCTCTTACATCTCTATTGCTGTCTGCTAAAACCCTGCATAATGGTATCAAGGAATTTTCCATCAACCTGTTTGATCAGGCTGTCGATGTCTCACGCCTCCTACCAACAATGCAGGCATTGATGTCTTTGGATATTCTCTGCAATGCAGTTTTGGAAGGCCACAGTGGTATGGTCTGCCTGCCTCTGATTTCTCGTATAATCTTGAGGGATTACAATGACACGCATCATATTCTTGATGTGTGGGATAGATTGTACCTTCCTAACATCATGTCTCTTTGTCTGTCATATGAAGGACTTGTTTTACACCCAAGATTCCCTCTGTTTGATAGGCCCAATCTACGTGTCACCAAGTTCACCTGTTACATCAATTCATTTGTGGATTTCGAGATCCCAGACTTTGAAAGTGATCTCATTGTGATGTTGTGATCCTTGCCAAACATTACCAATCTCTATTTGTCATCTTGTCATACCACCCCCATTTTACTTGAAGCAATGCGCTCCGATACTCAATTTCTGTCTGCGCTCACAGACTTGACCCTTATTTTGAATGTCCCTACTTCCAGGTTTCCTGATGCCTACCTCTTTCTGCTGATTGACACCTTGTATACACATGCAACGTCTGTCACTTGTGTGACTGTGAAATACCTTGCTTTTGTGAATGAGGTAATTCTGTACAAAGGGCCGACACCTTATACAGCTATGTGGGATGAATTATTAATGGTGGATTGGAGGCCATAGAAACCTGCAATGCCTTGTTTTGAATGAGGCGTTATCAGTCTTCACATGTTTCATATGTGATAACTTCATGCATATTTCTGCTATTGTTCTAATATCCTGTTTAGGTTGTGTATTGGGTTTGGATCCGTCCCATTCACTGTAACTGCAGCTCCCATTTCTTTGATTATACTTTCATGTTGAAAAAGTTTACTATATTTTTGTTGATTAATTCCACTCATACCTTGTTTGCCATGTACACTATTCTACATACAATATCTGTTATTGATATCTCGTATCTACATTGCACCATTGTCTATGACGAAAATGTTATCTCTGACCTGCTTTTGTGCTTTGCAATGTTCTGCTTTATATGCCATGTGTGTTCTGCATGATTTGCTCTTTCTTTCTCTGTTGTTTGACGTTGAGCAGAATAGAAAACCTTATTGAATGTCATGCATGGATCTCATCTGTCTTAGTAACATGGCATTGTACCACCAGGCATCCCAGATTTTATTGTAGTATGGTCAACCATCGACAGCAATAGATGGACCTATGCAATGTCAGCACACATCTAAGTCATTTAGGTTTTCCATAAAATATATTTCTTAGTCATTAGTGCTTGGGAACAAATATGTGAGAATATTCATACTACATGTAGCTGTCTACAGCATGTATGAACCGATGTAAGTGATAGTATGCTACGAAGAAAACTGACTGACTACCATGAAACTGCCCACCAAATGCACTGTCACTTCTGATCAAACTTATCTTCCCTGCTGTGACCTTGATAACATGATAGTGGCCTTTGAGCAATTTCAGGTCGCTGAAGAACATGCATGATACTCTTCAATTAATGACAGGTAACAAGTTGTTACGATTTATTCACTTTTCTTATCTAAGCGCCTCTTATCTTATCTTATCTTCGGCGCTTACCTTATCTCATCTTTAGATCCGCGACTCCAGGAGAGCCTTCACATCGCTATGAAGTCACACTCGCCCGACGTGTACTTTATTCTTGGCTACCGTGTATTTGTCTTATTCATCTTCTAACACGGTACCCTCATCTTAGTACCCGTTACAGATTCTTGACTTAGTATATAAGTAGTTTACTCAAAGCTGTATATTCCCTAGCTTTGAGCTAAAGTTTATTCATACCGAAACACAGACACTCACGCTAAGTGCTAAAGCATTAGTCTTGGTCTTCTAACATCCTAGAGGCTCAGCAGTGATTGTACGAACGTGATACAGCTGACTGTTCACTCATTGTTAGGAAATCGGGTCTAACAATTAGCTCAAAGCTTTTTCTTTACCCTATCGCTCTGTTTCACGGAGCGCTAGCCTAAATGTTCGGTTTTACTGAACGCGTCTATGGACAGCAATAACGCTACTATCCTCGCTCTCGCATTAGGAATCCCCTGCGCTACTGTACTCTCCATAGCCTGTCTGCTAACGCTTAGGATTTCGCATCGACAGTTGTTAGCACGCAGGATCCGAAACCCCACAGTCCCTACAAACTCCCCAGCACCGTCTCCTCCCCCTGTAGACCCATACTATGGCATCCCGCTCGAGCAGCGACCACCCAGAATCCTCGCACCCCTACCACACCGACCGATCTCACTCGACAGCCTCGCTAGAGTCGCAAGGCAAGAAGCGGACGGGAGGATTTCTAGGTCGGTTTCTACCGAAGTCCCGGAAGGAAGGCCTCCTACCCCTCCCAGAAGGCGCCAGCCTGTCGTCATCCTCTCCCCCTCAACTACTGCCGCTGAGTCCCCTTCAGTCGATCCATCTCCCCCACCCGGCAAGTACGGACACTACCGGAATAACGGCAGGGGATTCGATGTGGGCCGCGACGTACGAGTCACCGCCCCTCCCACCCATGACCATACTAGGGATGCCAATCCTACAGCACCCTCAGCCCCGGTCAGCCCAAGCGAGTTCTGGGATAATGTCACCATCCCCCTCAGCGCCTATATTCCAGCGCCCCGTGACGGCTCACCCGAGCACCGAACACCTCCCCCATCAACAAGTACTCTCCAACATCAAGGAGCTCCGCCAATCGGGGAGCAGCCCGTATCGATCGAGGACTGGGAGCAGTACTCATTCGAGCCTGTACCGCCAGTCGAGGAACCCGTCGCCAGTACCTCACGCCTCCCAGTCCCCGACAGTAACGACAGCAGTTACTGGTCAAATGCGATCGAGCAGCGCCCAGGACGTCGAGCTCGAATTCACCGCAGGAACTGGTCACGAATCGCCCAACAGCTCGGGGCAGAGCCACGACCTCCACCAGAGCTACTCACGCCCCCCGAGTCGCGATACTATGAGTATTTCACTGACTCGACAACAGGAGAAGGTACCCTCCAGGAATACCCCTGACAACCCGACACACCAATCCCGACAATCCCCGATGCAGGAACAATTTCCGAGTCAACCCCCGAGCCGCCGCAGTCGCCAGACGACCCCAGCTCTACCAGCGATGACACTGTCTGATGCCATCAAATTTTATCAGAAGACAGCTGCAGATCTCAGCATCGCCATACCAGAAGAGTTACGACGAGCTGAGTATCGCGAGCTTTATAAATATTACGCTTATGAGTTACCCTTCATTCTGGCTTGGGGAGAGACCCAGGCTGGGAATGATTATTTTATGAAGAAAAACCGAGGACTCCCGTGCGACGACATTCTACAGTACGAGGCTGAGCAGAACGCTCGCCTCCTGTATAACGAAGTCCATCGGAATGCTCCTATAGAGGAACTTCTCCCTTACGAAGACGTCGTCGAAGCAGCCGACATCCAACTGCCGATGCCAGACGAACCCCCAGTACCCCCTCCGCGCGCACCAGTCAAAATCACCTACCCTTACGCCAGAGGAAATGCACCACCAGGAACGTACGAAAGCGGCTACCAGCCATTTGCAGGTGCAGGCGGATCAGGAGGAGGTGGAGGGCAGCCTGCTCAACCACCACAACCTCCCGCCGCACCTTTGCGATGGACGCTACCATGCTATCCAGCACCTCCAAAGGCACCCACTCCTCCTTTACCTTGGCAACTCGTCACCGGGAACGTCGCTCCCTATGATGAGTTCAAACCCAAGATCTTGAAAGAAGTCGACGACTTTCATGGAGATTCTAACGACATCTCCCGATTCTTTCTGAAGTGTGAACTACACTTCGACCTGTATAATCGACACTACCGCTACCCCCCACATAAAGTAATCTTCTGCGTCTCACGACTCGCTGGCGATGCACAGAGATGGTGGGAATTGCAGGCCAGGATCTTAGGCAAGTCGACAGATGGGGAGCAATTTTACCCCGCCTACGACGACTTTGAAGAAAAGTTAAGGAACAGATTTTGGAAGGACGCTGACGAACAAATCAAGCGCGCCCAGTGGGAGAAACTCAGACAGGTAAACTACAAGGACGGCGACAAGTTCTTCCAGGAGTTTGAGGAGCTCGCTCATTACGCAGGAGTACGCAGTAATGAGCAGGTAATGGTCGCCCAGATTAAACGAGCCGCCCGCGAAACCAGTAAAAACACCATATATGCGGGCGATGGCGACTTACCAGCCCTCTACGACGACTGGAAGAGTCGACTACTCCGGATCGACTCCAACTGGCGCCTCAAGCAGGCAGAAGGTATGGGACGACCGGTACCAACAGCAAAGGCGCCAGCATCCAAGGGAGTATTGACAGGTGTACCGACACAAAGGACAACGTCGGGGACTACTTATGGAGGACGAGGTGAGCCCATGGATATTGGCACGGCGACCGTGATGACAAAGTGTTACCGATGTGGAAAACTTGGTCACTTTAAAAATGATTGCCCCACTGCACCAAAATCCAGAGCTGAAGCACTTCGTCGAGCCAATACCTACTGGGACGACAAGGAAAAAACGCTGGAACCAATCAAGGAGGTAAAAGAGGACGCCGAGAAGTAATTGATTCGACTTACTCGGCAAAGGACTTAGTCTCGTCTGGTACGCAAATAACGCCTGAAAACTGTACTAATATGCTTGTAGTAACCACCGCGCATTTGAATATACCCGCGACTTTGCAATCAAACCAGGAGCTAATTAAGAATCACACAGGATCCCAGGAACCAGCGGTAGTCAGGCTACCGGCTGGACCTTCGACGAGTAACCTATTACAGGCGAAAGCGAATGGAAAGTCGCCCACCATAGTGACACCCAGCATAACGGCGTTGCGCCAGTCGAGGCCTCCAACGACGGAGTTTCAAGCCGCAGTGACGAACGAGCGACCGGTTGGGACAGGGGAAAAGGCGCTGAACGCACCCCCTGCATTTACGGCTCTACAGAGTCCCTGCCTCGCAGGGAGTTTCGAGGGAATAGCGTCAGTTGAGGCAGTGGATCTCGCCGCAAAACCTCCTCTGGGAAAAGAGATTACTGTACGACTGCCAGAGTGTAAATCTCCTGTACCGTCACAGGAGGCTTTGGGGCCGAAACCTGTCTACACCAAGAAGATTAAGGACGAACCGGAATCGAGTAAGTGCCCCCGACCAGTTGCCAATGCCTGTCGAGACGCAGGGCGACTCGAGGACGGGGGAACGCCGAATGAAACGAGGGACCTGACTACTACAGTGACAGGCTCAAAGGGACCGGTTGAAGGCGACCTCCTGGCGGATGAGCGGAAGCTTAAGGCACTCACTCATTCGGAGGTGTCAGCCCAACCTGTTACCCCTTTACGGGGTGACGCCTTCGAGAAACGCACCTCCCGTTCCATGACCGACCATCAAATAGCCGTAGGACAGGAAGCTGCTAGCGCCCAGGCAGTATATAGGGGGCGCAAAGTAATTATGTCTGAGGTTCCGGACCAAGACGACATCCCCAGCTTCATGATGAACATGAAGAGTAAATTAACAACCCCTTTAGACTTAGACGCTACGGTGACCTCGCCAACGGTAGTCGAGCCCTCATGGGTCGATGCGACAACTAAGGAGGCCCCGCAGCTCTCGCGCACTTACACTAGTGGCGAGACTTACAGCGGATGGCTCAAACCATTCGGAGCGGAGTGGACTCTGCGCGGCATAGTACAAGCCAAGACAGAGTCAGAGGCGAAGGCAATCCTAAAAAATTGGATTCACAAGGCACGAGCGGAGGAAGTTGTGGACAGTATGATTGAAGGCATGCGGAAGGCACTACGCGTTGATGCACTCTGGTGGCTCGAAGAACTACGACAACCAAGACGGTACATCAGCGCACTGAGCGGGAAAGGCAAGGACTTGACAATCGACGTCCAGATCAAGAGCGAAGGAGTTGGCACCAAGATTGCGACAGCTGCGTTAATAGACAGCGGGTGTACTAGCAGTGCTATCAATCGGACCTTTGTCAAAAAGCACAATATCCCGACTCATGCCACTGCGGCACCCATCCCAGTCTACAATGCCGACGGAACTCGCAATCAGGGAGGATCGATTACGCGCTACGCCGAAATCTGCCTGACAATCGGGGACCATACAGAACGAATAGACCTGGCCGTAACAGAACTAGGCGACAGACAAATTTTCCTTGGCCATGACTGGCTAGACCGACACAACCCAATCATTAATTGGAAGTCGGGGAAATTAACATTTGCCCGATGTCAATGTCGAGGGCCGTCGTTCGTACTACCTGATGCAGATCCCAACGACAAGTGGGACGAAGAGTTGGAAGAGGGAGAAACCATTCTCGCGATAGACTTTACACAAGCTATCCTCATACGCGCTCATCATGCAAATGACCTCGCTGCCAAAGCTAGCGAAGGGAAAAGCGTCAAAACGTTTGAAGAGATGGTCCCAGAATGGTGCAGGGATTTCGCCGATTTATTTGAAAAAGGCAATTTCGACGAACTCCCCGAACCAAAGACGTGGGATCACGCCATCGAACTCATTCCCAACGCAAACGCCAATCTTGACTGCAAGGTTTACCCTCTTAATCGCAATGAACAAGCGGAGCTCGACAAATTCCTAGACGAGAATCTCTCAAGCGGACGGATCCGACCATCGAAGTCACCGATGGCTTCGCCATTCTTCTTCATCAAAAAGAAGGATGGCAAGCTACGACCCGTACAAGATTATCGCAAGCTCAATGAGATGACGATTAAAAACCGTTACCCACTTCCTCTCATCTCTGAGCTCATGGATAAACTATGGGGCGCCAAATACTTTACCAAATGTGACGTTCGGTGGGGATATAACAATGTTCGCATCAAGAGCGGTGACGAGTGGAAAGCAGTGTTCAGAACTAATCGAGGGTTGTTCGAACCCACGGTTATGTTCTTCGGACTCACCAACTTGCCAGCAACCTTCCAATGGATGATGAACGACATCTTCAAAGATCTCATCGCGTCCGGTGCCGTTACGGTCTACCTTGATGATATTCTAATCATGTCAAAAACCAAGGCGGAACATCGACGCATCACGCGAGAAGTCCTAAAGATCTTACGACAGAACAAGCTATTCCTTAAAGCGGAAAAATGCGAGTTCGAGACTTTAGAGACAGAGTATCTCGGGGTTATCATCAGTGAAGGGAGCATCCGAATGGATCCAGTCAAAATCGCAGGAATAGCAGAGTGGCCCGTGCCCACCAAGAAAGTGCAACTACAATCGTTCTTAGGCTTTACCAATTTCTACCGACGTTTCATTAGAGGGTACAGCAAGGTCGTCAAACCAATGACGCAGCTGACAGGAAACGATCCATGGACATGGGGAAAAGCGCAACAGAACGCCTTCGAGGAGTTGAAAAGGTTGTTGGCCGAAGAAGTGGTACTGGCAATACCCACAGAAAATGGCAAGTTCCGAGTTGAAGCGGATGCCAGCGAGGGAGCGATAGGCACTGTGTTATCGCAGGAACAGGACGGAAAATGGCGCCCAGTCGCGTTTCTATCCAAGTCTCTAACGATAACAGAGCGAAATTACGAAATTTACGACAAAGAACTGCTTGCAATTATGCTTGCGCTCGACAAGTGGAGACATTACCTGATGGGGGCGACTCAGGTTTTCGAAATTTGGACGGATCATCAAAATCTCCAATATTTCCGAAAACCTCAGAAGCTGAACTGCCGTCAGGCCCGCTGGGTAACAGAACTAGCGGAGTACCACTTCACACTCCATCACAAGCCAGGAGCGTCGAACAAGAAAGCCGACTTACTCAGTCACAGAGCAGATCACGACACGGGGAAGGAGGACAACGATGAGGTTATCGTCCTCAAACCAGAGCATTTCCAGGCATTGGTCATGCCAACAATCGAGGAAATCCACACCAAAATCAAGCAAGCCACGCTCGAGCGCCAACGATGGGACAAGAATGTCTCCGTGTCCCTCAACCATGATCGCGGGATGAAGCTAGATAACGGTTTGATCTATTACGATCACCATATCTATATTCCCCAAAATCATGCGTTGCGAGGGGAAATTATCGCGGTATTTCATGATCACATTACAGCGGGACACCCTGGCATTGAGAAGACCAAAGAACTCATCTTACGAGAATATTGGTGGCCCAAGATGAAGAAGGACGTTGAAGACTACGTCCGCGCTTGCGAAACGTGCCAACGAACAAAGTCGAGCACTCAAGCAAAAGCAGCGCCCCTTCACCCAAACGCCATCCCCTCCCGACCTTGGACACACATCTCCGTCGACATGGTCACTGGTTTACCAAGGTGCAACAGTCAAGACGCTATCTTAATGATCGTCGACCGATTCTCTAAGGAAATCATACCAATAGCTTGTACCACAGAGCTGTCATCGGAAGGGTGGGCCAAAATCCTACGAGACGAAGTTTACGCCAAACACGGAATCACTGTATGGAGAATCCAATATTTTGGCTTAAAATATTGAATTCTATAACTATTTATTTTTTCAATATACTAGACTGAAATATTGAGATAATATTTTAATTATATTTGTGATATTTGAGAAATTTCCAATATTTTTTCAATAAACAAGAATATTGAAATAATATTCAAAATAATCTTTCAATATTTCAGCATGGAAGTTGATAAAAATAAATAGTTATAGAATTCAATATTTTAAGTTAAAATATTAAATTCTCCATGCAGTGAATGCCCCAGGTCGTCATCTCTGACCGAGGCACCGTGTTTGTTTCCAAGTTCATGAAAGACCTCTATGACTTGCTACAGATCAAGGCAAACGCATCCACCGCCTATCATCCCCAGACAGATGGTCAAACAGAACAAGTAAATCAAGAGGTTGAAAAATACCTCCGGATATTCATCAACCATCTTCAAGACGACTGGGTTGAATGGCTATCCCTTGCGGCATTCGCTCATAATAACCGCGTACACTCCGCCACCGGTAAAAGCCCCTTCAAGGTTAACTACAGCTATAACGCTGAAGTCCTCCCTGGCGCCAAACCCAAGGCACCTTTCCGGACGCCTGCGTCCACCACCTTCGTTTCAGAAATGCAGAAAATCCATGAAGAGGCCAAACAAGCTCTGGAAAAAGCCGCCGCCCAAATGAAAACTCAATACGACAAGAAGAAACGACCAGCGATCGAGTATCAAGTAGGAGACAAGGTGTGGCTCAACACGACCAACCTCAGTCTCCCACGACCAAAGAAAAAACTTGCCGATAAACGCACAGGTCCATTTCTCATTGTCGGAAAGAAAGGAGCATCGGCTTATACCTTGAAACTCCCCTCAACCTGGAAGATACATCCGACATTCAATGAATCACTCCTTACCCCATATATGCCGCCCGCATTCCCAAACCAAGAACAACCGCCGCCACCACCGCCAGACCTAGTCGACGGAGAAGAACAGTACGAAATCGAGAAAGTCCTCGACAGTAGAGAACGCAAGGTCCGAGGAAAAATCGGAGAACCATGGCATTGGACTACAGACTACTTCGTCAAGTGGAAAGGCTACGGACCCGAATCCAATACATGGGTACGGGAGGGTGACATGGACGCCGATGAACTCATCGACGATTACCTCGCGCAAAAGATAAATCGTACCGAGCATGAGGCGGTAGATTGGCAATCCTATACGGACCCATTCACTGGCCGGCAAGTTTGGTACGACCAGGAGCTAGACTGGGACCAGTTTGGTGGCAATGACGACCCTTCGACATATTTGAAACCGTCATTCGAAGTAACCGAAATCCCATAAAGCAGTACGAAGAACTCGCCCTATAAAGGGGGATAGCCATGGACCCCTATTCACGACTTCTTACGACAAAAAAAATCTTACTAAAACATGTGCATAATCAGGCAAGACCAACGATACAAAAGGGCCAAATTTGTCAATCGCATCACCACCATACACTAAATCCTCTCTCCCTACCGGCGACTTGCCTAAGGGCCGCTGGGACAAGCTGCAGCGCGTATGGCATTCTCCCGATGAGCTCTCGAGAAGAGTTCTCTGGGGACGGCATGATGATGAAACAGATACGGACGCCAATGTACAAGCAGTTGGGACACCTGCCCTAACAGGGGGGTAATGTTACGATTTATTCACTTTTCTTATCTAAGCGCCTCTTATCTTATCTTATCTTCAGCGCTTACCTTATCTCATCTTTAGATCCGCGACTCCAGGAGAGCCTTCACATCGCTATGAAGTCACACTCGCCCGACGTGTACTTTATTCTTGGCTACCGTGTATTTGTCTTATTCATCTTCTAACACGGTACCCTCATCTTAGTACCCATTACAGATTCTTGACTTAGTATATAAGTAGTTTACTCAAAGCTGTATATTCCCTAGCTTTGAGCTAAAGTTTATTCATACCGAAACACAGACACTCACGCTAAGTGCTAAAGCATTAGTCTTGGTCTTCTAACATCCTAGAGGCTCAGCAGTGATTGTACGAACGCGATACAGCTGACTGTTCACTCATTGTTAGGAAATCGGGTCTAACACAAGTAATAGACAAACAACATGAAACCAATTAACTTACATACATATTAGGAAGGAGAAAGCTTTTAAAAGGTCAACATGTTGAAGACAACCTGTTGGGTAATGCCAATGATCGAAAGAAGACAACCTGTTGAGAGGTAAGCATGTCAGAGTTGAATCTGACATAGCAAATGCAGAGTAAAAGTGATAATGCAAGTTCATACTAGAAAAAAATTAATTTAAAAAAGCACTGAGAGGAGTATGAGAAGAAAGAGGGGAGGCAATGATAAAGGAGCATTACAGGTCAATGCAATTGAATAGAACAGTGTGTCAAATTTGTCAATGACTACTTTTTAGCCTTTCCTTTGCCTTTAGGTTTGGTGTAGTGTCTTACTGTCCGAATGTTAGCAACGACACATGATTTTCAGATATGCTATGACTAACTTTTGGCTGGAGAACACTCTTTGACCCATTCCTGCTCGGTGCTGCCTTTGGCGAGAAGAATGACGAACAAGACATTAAGAATGACCAGGTCTTCAGTACCTCCTGCTCTGCCTTTGAAGGTGGATGCTGTATATCCAACAGTAGCAATAGCACTGTTGGGAATATCTCAGCGACCGCCCTTGTATAGCAGATAGGTGGTCAGTCTGTCAAGATGATGCAGGTCAAACGAGAATGAATCATCCCTGGTCACATCATATATGGAGACTATATGTGTCTGCCATCATATAGTCAGTGTAAACCCAAATGAACACAGCAATCATAAATACCTGGGTCCAAAAACAAAAGCGCATCTTTTTCAACTATGTACTTTCCACCAGTTCTGGATGAAGATTTCATAGACCTAGATGGACTAGATGAATTCATGTAAAGATTATGCCTCCTTTTCGATCCGCTTCCCATATAGGTATTTTTGTGAGTGGCATATACGAGATGGGAAGGAAGGTCTGTTCATGCCTCGAAGTTAATGAGATGTGTTGTGAAGTCCTTGCCCAAACTGAACATTCCACCAATGAAACCAGCAGAGAGCTCGAATTCGCCACTTATGACTTCCAGTCCCACTTGCTTGATTGAAGTATCACGATCATTGTGCAGGACAACCAGATTGCAATGTCCAATGATACCAGTGGTCAACAGACAAACCTGTTCCCTGTTTTTCTATAGGCCCTTTTTGAACAATCTCCAATTGGTGCAGCCAGGGTTTATGAAAGGATAATGCTTAATAAAATTTAAGCCTTTCTTAAGGAGCCTATGAAAACATCAGAGGTATATGATCAGTTATAGCCATACATTACATACTTCCAAGCAGGTCTCGATATGATCTGGTGTATGTCACTTAATGATGCAGCAATATGACAATAGTAGTTCTTGTTTGCCATAGGCTCTACAAAGCGGTAACTGCAGCAATAGGAATGGCAGTAAACCTAGTCAGATCGAGATAACCTTGAAGCATGTGAAAGTTTACTAAGTCACTGGCAAATCATCATAAGAGCTTCCCATAATACTGTCGAACGGCACCTCACTTTGGATGGTAACCAGTCCATCAGGATTATCATCCACACTGTTGTCATCGCTTCCATCTGATTTGTCATTGCTGCATAATGCAAATGGTTCAACTAGCACCGATATATGAATTATATCTAATTACCTTGAGTTTTCATCTGCAGAGCAGATGATAAAGCCATCCAGACTAGTGTCCTCATTGGAAGAACTGCAAAAGAAAGCAGGGGTTCAGCCCCATTTGCAGGATTCATACACTGATAACACATACTCTGACACCTTTTGTTTTTTTTTTCTCTTTATCTTGATAAGAAATCCATTTATCTTGTTCTTCCAAACTTTCATCATCGGACCTACAAATTTACAATTAATACATTTGATCTTCTGTCATACAACAATGTACTCTGGGGATTTCATACAGGCGTGCTTATGCATCCTTGCTTTTGATTTATCTTCAACGTCCTCGTCACTACTGTGTAGTGCAGTGTCAGAACTCGGACAGAATGATAGCATGGAATGATTTGAAAGCAAACCTGTCGTCCTGTCACTGCCGTTTCTGGTGGTGTTGAGTAGAGTACAATGCTTTGGCCTTTCCTTTATCTCAGGAAGTAACTCGTTTGGTTTGACCGTCTGAACTATCATCGGTTGGGCTGCATGTCCACAATTAAAATTAATCAGGTATTCCATCATACAACTATGCACTCTGCGTGTTTGTGGCAGGCATGCTTCTTCGATTTTATCTTCAGTTTTTCCTCATTGTCCTCGTCGCTGCTGCATAAATTGAGATCAGAAATCGAACAAAACGGTGTATAGCCTAGCACGAGAACAAACATAACATCATGTCATTGTCATTTCCGGTGGTGCTGAGTAGAACAAGGTGTTTCCATCTCAGACCTATATGATGATAAGGTTCAATAAGTGCAGTCCAATGCTATCGTCTGAGAAGATGCATACACTGAGTCTTGATGCCTACAAGATCGAAGTCAGCTTTAAATGATTGCTTTGTTTGATATGTGATGCTGCTTACTGTCTATATCCCTTTTGACATACGAACTTGCCTTGAGAAGAAAACGTCAAGTCATCATCTGATCTGAACGGCAATCATGAGTGTCTCGCCTAAAGCATATTGTATAAAGTACATACTCCTCTTGAACGTTGTGAGCTTTCTTGTGTAATTGATTACTGTTCATCATAACATCCATCAGCATTGTACACAAGTGCAGTAACTCATAATAATAAAAAATATCTCTGTTTGCCTCTCATGACCATGCCCGACTTTGAACTACAGGTCAATACCGATTTGTGACAATTAGTGTGCACCATAACAGAAGATGCTGGGACCCACCTAACAGCTACCTTGCTATGCCAGGATTTCTCCTTCTTTATAGTACTCAGTTTGACAGATCTAAATAAACATTAGAGGGCCCTCTGGTGACACACAGTAGAAAACAAACTGGTCTGAGTCACTCATACTACTTTCCAAAGAAGGAACAGTTCTTTTTTTTGGAGAAAAGGTGGTACCAGGCCTATATGGCATGCGTAAAAAAGTTGATAACAGCCAAGCATGTCAAAAGCACATACTTATAGAAGACCTTTATGCTATGAGCACTTTCCTTGTACTCCTCATCTTGGACCGTGCTGCAGTATGTCAAGGAGATGGTGACAACAGGTGAAACACAAATGCACATTAGATCTGATTTTTGATCCATATGGTTTTTCTTGTTTGTAGCAGTGGTGTTTTCCTCACTCAAACTGACAGAACACCCATTAACGTAGGATGTGATTGTAGCTCGATAGACACTCACATAACTTCTATCACTTCATCACATTTCTGTTTCCTTTGCACTACCTTGTCATTACAGTCAATGACTGCTTCCTTTCTGATATAAAAGTTTAGATCAATCCATGGTTGCATCAAAATAAAGTCAACTCACGACTTGATTGTGTTGCTGTCTTCTGGTTTAATTCCTGTCACGTTGCTGCTGGTGTGAGTGCTAGCAGATGTTGTGCTGCAACAGGTAGGTATAGTCTGTCACTTTTGAATATTATGTAGGGGGTTTATGCACATAGGAGATTCCTGATGCTAAAGACAGACATTATCATCTCCAATTGTGCTGGCGCTTAATTGCTGTGAGTGACATATGTGTTGTAAGCAGGCATGAACACGTACTCGATGAGAGAATCTGCAGTCTGGCTCCCAGTGCCAACACAAGATGTCTCAATGGATGTGCTTAAAACATATCAGCTACAGCCAAATTGCAATTGTCAAAAACCATACAGGTCATCCGGCACATCATTCGCCTGGCGAGACCTCTTCTTAGCAGATGGATGGTCTGCAGTCTTGTCGTCCTCATTACCAGTAGCACAACACTTTGCATTGTAGAACAGATATCATATAACATCATCTAAGTGTAAAACAAGAATGGACCTCTTACCAGTTACCACCAATGCTCTTTGTGGTGTCATCAGGAAGGTCGGACCTGTATGGTAGTGTAACCATGACAAAATCCCATGAACTGTATATAAAAATGCACCCTGACTCTGACACCATAGCAGGTGTTATCAGGTGTTTGGTCTTGCAAAGCCTGATACTGTCGGTCAGCAAAGGTCTACAAAGGAGACGAGCATAATGACTTTGGAGGCATTAAAATGAATCAATGATACAGTTACAAGAACAAGTTTGAATTGTGTGTGTCTGGCTTGAGAAAATGTGGACACTGGTAGATATGAAGACCTTGGCTTTTTAAAGAGGACATCAACAACGATGACCAGTGATATGCCACGTAGTTTGCCCTTGGTTTCCACCCTCAGTTTTCCCTTGAATTCCATGCGTCACAGATATTGATTATTGTTGAAAGCTGATTCTGCACTGATCATCAATCATCGATTCAGTTTCACCTTTGTCTCTTTGTACATCAAACATGATGTGTCCAATCTTTTGATTGATCGTATCACATATGGACAGAGATCATCATCCAAGATTCATTCTTTGGGGAAAAAGAGGGGCTGTGAATCGTGAGCATTGACCTGCTGAAGGGATAAAGATTCACTTGACATACCGACGACGTGTACTTGCTCATATCTACTTGTGGATTGATGACTCCGAAGTAGCCCTAGTATATTGTTTACTGCGGTTTTTTTTTTCTTTCTCTCTTTCTTTTCTATCTGTGTAATGATAGCATGTGATGCAAGCCAATAGCTATTGGTGGTCGAATTGATCAGGTTCGAGCTTACCGGTATCAATAGGTGATTTTGCAGTACAACACTTTTTTGATAGCAAATAATGTTCACTTCATTTTCCTCATCGTGACTTATATGGTTGTATATTGCGACTTCAAATCATACTACTCGTAACATTGTTCGTCTTGAATCTTTGTACTACAATTACTGCATATTTATTCGTACCTGTGATATCATCAATGTCTGAGTTTGAGTTGAGGTATGGGTGGCATGTTTGTAAATCACCAGTACATAGTTCTGTCTATAGCATCTATCTACAATATGTTATTTTTTTTATTATGCTTGCTTGATTCTGCCTTTGTTCTTCTGATATTCAGCATTTATGCTGCTCATGTACCATACTCTCTCCTTCAATCATCTTGTTGTACATGATATGGCATTTATGACACATTCATACATGAATCTGAATCAATCAAATGAAATAGTGTCCGAAAGTGATGAAGTGGTGAACACTCAACTGACAGCTGCTGGCAATGCTTATTATGTTGACATTCTAGAGCTGTAGAAATCGGAAGCTGCATATGATGTGATCTAACATACAATTGTTATGTCCAGTGGAATCATGCATGCCATGTGATAATGACGACGATGACGATGTGATCGAAAAACTGGTTGTGAGTGCAGACCTTGGTTATCTTTTTACACTCGGTGGATCTGATGATCTGGTTATGGATTCAAAGCAGAAGTATTCATCCAAACTAAGATGTGCATACATCTGCTTACAATTTGTATTTACATAATACGCAAAGGCATAGAATGTTTATCTTGACAAAGGAAAGAGGTTAAGATCAAAGGGGCAAAATGTACCAACAAACAGAAAGATTGTATAGGGCCTGTTTATATGCATTTAGCTATATCTGAACCACATACAATACTGAAACCAGCCATTTGAACCTGTTTAACATGATTTACTTGGCATACCATTGCAGCTTATTAGCACTATATCCGATCGCATCTTTTAGTGAAGAACAATGGCGTGTTGGACAATGACCTACAATAGAACACCATTCTTTCCAGTTAAGTGAAACTCAATACCATTCATTTTGTCACGTCGTTCTTACAATGCGGTCTATAAATCCATGCATGATCCGCCATGTGCCCTAACACAGACGAATGTGCATATCAAGATAACACTGTACCTGTATGTGAGGAGGAAACCATCACGCATCACAGCGATCTGGTTTCATTTTCTAATTCCTGTTCCATCACCCATCATGGAGGGCTGGTTTACCAACTTTGGGTGTGATAGCATTAAATATGGATCGAAATGCTTTAGATCTTATACATTTTTGCATCCAAAGTTTCCAAAATTTACCTCTGTCACGTATCAACAGAGGCCATTTTCCTAATGGAAGAAAATCTGGACCGTCACGCTGGTGCAGCGGTCTTCTCCCTACATACAGGTACAGTAACAGGACTATAAGTTTTGATTATTACATCCAGCTTTTAGGTAATGAAACAAAAAACGACCTACTACATGGTCAAGACATACAACACTATCACTATGTTCAATTTTCTTGGTTCTTAATGGTAAACATTAAACAGATATACATTCTTTCTGGAGTTTATCCAGAAGCATACCCTGTTTATCTCCTTTCCTATCGAGATTTGCTTTGCCGTATGATTACATGCACACATTCTATTGAGCCTAGTCTTTTTTTTCCCCCCCTTTTGTTGTCTATCTTTTCTCCTTCTGTCACGATGACAATAATAGCATGGTACATGCAAGTATGTTTTCTTCTGAACTCTCAGCACATTTATCAATGGCAGGCTGTTGTCATGTCTCAAAGATACATTGATTTTCCGTCTTTTCAGCACAATTGACTCTCAGCATGGACAGGTTTTATGATACTTCAGCAGCCAGTGAACATGTTTATTCATTTGCGAGGCTTCTACCTCCATACTAACTGAACACTGTGAAGGCCATGCATTGTCGTGCATAACAAAACAAATACGAGAACAAGGCAACAGTCTTTTCCTGACTGACTTTGAAAAGGCACGTACCTATAACACAGAGGAATCGTATCATTTAACCTTGCATGCAGATGGTGGACAATACATCTGTATGTGTTGTCAAAAATGACAGTCCTCATGAGTGGAGACTATACAACATCGAAGACAATCCTGAATTAAGGCATAGCACAGATGCATCCGTGGATGGATACGGATCCGTCCTGTGGATATCAGGGTACCTGAGAGGTCCCATCCGCATCTGCGGGTGTGGCTGTGCATGGATATCCATATCCGGGACATCCGCACTGCAGATATCTGCCTATTTTAACCAAAAAACCGATTTTCACATATGTTGACTGGTATTGGCTCGTTTATTCTGAGATTTGGAAGGCTAATTCTACGCTATGAGAGGTACCTAAACGTTATCTTTGAATACTGGATCATGCTAAAATTTGGAGACAGAAAACACAGAAGAAATACAGTATTTATGATATCATTAAAGTCTTTGATGGCTACTCATGGGCCAGGATCATCTCCGATTTAAAATCGGACGGTGGATTCGGAATCCCCGACCTCGAAAATGGTAGGACACATCTGCATACTCAATATTAGTGTCCAGGCAATTGCTGGAATAATGTAAAGACCTGTAATAGAATATCACTAAAATCTTCGATTGACTCCCATGAGCCAGGGTGACCTCCAATTAAAAATCGGATGGTGGAGTTGAAATCCCTGACCTTGAAAACACTAGGACGCCCCTACCACATTAATTTCGCCATTCAAATAATGGTCATAAATAATAAAGGAAGTTTGGACAGAAAATCAAGAAAATCATTGTTTGCTTACCACGGATCCGGATGACCTCCGATCGCTGATCGGACAGCAGATTCGGATTCCCCGACCTCAAAAACACTAGGGCGCCTATTTACCAGTGGAGAATGATACAACCACAGATGTAAAAAGATCATCCGCAGATATACTGAGTTGCTTAAGCTATATCCACATCCGCAGGTATTTCTTCGGATATCTGCGGGTCATCCGGATCCATGCTATGCCTTACGCTGAATGCATGTTTGCGCTGCAAGGAGTTGTATGTATGTCGGACCTTCTGCCTTTCAAAAAAAGAACGAAGTATGTGTATGTCATCTAGCCATCCAAATGTCCTAATGCGATTCGTAGGGACAATCAGATACCATATCTGAGGCAATCGATCACAATCACAGGCCTAGGTATTGACACATTTATGTCTTCGATCAAAGCTATGGCTCAAATTGTCACCTATTTCTCTTGTGATGTAGGTCAGAACAAGCTAAAAGACATTGAGTTTATATCAACCTATCAAAATTTCCCGGTTGTGCACTTGTCCAACTGATACTTCTCCTGCCACAACCAAGTGTCGTTGGGAGATGAGGTGGAATTTGATAGAAATGTCGATCCCCTCAGGATTCTAACAAAATTGAAAGGACAACAATACTGTCACACAATGGATAATGGGGTATATCACTGTGAACGTCTGAATGAAGGAGACGACCCCAAAAGGTGAATGTGATGTACTTATTTCAGGCTTCATGCTGTTCCATCGATCCCTTCCAGTATAGCTACCCCAGCATCAAGCCAGATAAGATCCACATTGGTGATATAGTTGAAGTCGCATTAAGTTTCATCATCTATCCACTGGCCAAAGGTCATGCAAAATGTACTGCGGTGTTAAAGACCATTATGCTAATCGACAGCAAGTACACCAGGGTATGTGGACCAATGCATACAGAAGATTGTAAACAACTTTGACATGGCATAACAGGAAAGTGCGGCCAGTAGAGCGCTCTCAAACATGATTCCTAAGATGGTCACTTACCCAAAGAGGAAAAATGCCTATAATGATGGGGCTATAAATCATACAAGAGAACAATTGGAACAAATGAGTGTAGACTCAGAAAAGAATCCTGTGGAAGATGCCTAAGCAATAAGCATGATATATTTATTCATACTGAATACAATATAAAGTCACATAATCCAGACAATTAGATTAAACCTGACCATAGACACCATGGTAAATTCGGTAAGTTCTATGTTATTATAGAGGTCTGGCAATCCGCCAGTCCTGTCGAGAATTATAACCAGATTGACATAATCAGATGACTAAAATCAGATAAACCATCTGCATGCTTATGAGCCAAGATTGATCGTGATACATTATCTTTCCTGCACCTAAAGATTCCAGTGCACTCTAGTTTTGTGGTCCAACTATATGTGTCAGCTATGGAGTTTTTGTATTGTCCTCTTGTATGATGATGAAACAAAATGAGACATAAATATAGATCCATACAGTGATCATCAATCAGATACAATGAATGAAACTATGTATTAACAATGGGGATTGCTATGGGACAACAATGGTCATAGCATAGTCACTGATGTAATATCATATAATCCGTCTGGCTCACTTCATACCCTTGTGTTTACTGGATTGCGATTTGAACATTATATTCAGATATATCTCGGGGTTAAATATGTTTAGATCAACAAAGACAAGCATTGACACACACATCGCAGTCAGCAATTGAAGCGGGTCTACAACTCACAGATGCTCTAACTAAAAGGGCACATATCCTAGCACTTGTTGGTGGATAAGTCTATGCTAAGGTTCTTGAATACTTCAACTTGCAATAGCACTGTCAGGTCACTCACGGAATGATCACTACAGATGGATGCTATAGCGTCCATCGCCAAATTACGAGAGATTGTTATATACATACCGAAGAGCTGTACATGAGAGATGTACATAACAAACATGTCAATGGGAATACCTCTGACTTACCTTCATCTACAGTTGTACAACACTGGGGATAAAAAGTACCTCCTGACACAGATTTGAACTGTTGATAATATTGACCAATTAAATATCGTTGGAGCAGTGCAGAACATGACATTCCGACCGCACTAATCAGACCTCTACTACCTCGCTTTATGTGGCAACAAGGTCATGTCTTAGCACAAATTATACCGTCCAAGACTAATAAGAAAGGAGGTTTTGTTAGCCATGGCCCATTGGCACTCCTGAACAGAAATGCAACAATGTCCATACTATAGTTACGTATGAGTAAGATGTCCAGAAATGAGTTCCTGCTATGGGACTGAACCTCAACCATACTCTGCCACTACAGTGAAGCCTTGCCAAGAGTACCCTCTCATGGCCTCAGCGATGGAGAAGTAAACAGAGTGATCATAAAGGCCTGAAAGCCTTTTGACAGAATGTGAACTGAATAACACATGCAATGATGGGCCTAAGACTTCCATGGCAATGGCAACACCAACTCGGAACAAGATTGGGTAATTAACATAGTAGCACAGCAATCAAGGTGATCGTGTGTGCGAGTGGTTTGGGGCACCTCTGTGCAGTAGATCAATTCCTCTATATACAAGAATACACTACAACTTTAAGTCTGTGAAGTAGTACTGCTTGGTAGTCAAATACTAGATGCTAAGGCTGTAAGCCGGTAGGGTTCTCTCAAAATGAGAGGGAATGGAAGCAGGTATGACGTGAATACCATGAATCTGTATGAGAAAATGTGCAATGAGACTAGAAAACATCGCTCAACAGTAATCTGAGCAGGGCAGATGATGGAAGGTAGACTAAATGGTTGGCAACAGTCTATGAGTGAACAAGGCAATGAGAAAATGGAGTGGAGGCTGTGTGTGGCGAGAGAAAACATTGAACTACGAAAACTGGCGATGATACTGGTCCTATATGATGTGATGGTGCTGAGTCGATGTCAAAACTTGTCTGGTACTGAAATGGTTCTATCCTATGTCAAACTAACCTTCAAGTCCACTCGGGGGACTGATACTATATGAAAACTGGCTGAAACTGATCCTAAGTCTGCTCTGAGACTACCCAAGTGGGCAACGATAACAATGGCGAAAGAGAAACTGTAAAAACTCCAATGGTGTGAAAGTGAAATGATGATGGCCTATAAAAGATAATGGGGATGAGGTATGGCACAGCAATCACGTATTGGCATGGTAGGAACGTGTACCAATAGTGTTAAGAGCAAAGAGTGCATAGCAAATGACTCTTCTCAGTTAAAAACTGTGGAATAACTCTGGTGAGCTCAAGAGTTGACATGCAATTGAGAATATGCTGGGGTAAACAGTATATTGCCATAGAACGGTGAATAGACATGGTTTACTGGTGATAGACTAGTGCATGACGATAATTGATGTAGTCTGGGGTCAACTAGAGATGAACTAGCTTGTAACTATGTTTTCTAGCTAGTTTTTATACTACAAGTATGAATTTATAAATAGAGTAACTAATGTGAGACTTAGTAAGGCTGTAAGGCCTTGGCTTTGTAAAATTGTAGGCAACATATGGTCTTTTTGACTTCTGAAGTAACAGCAACTTGTCAATGTTGCCTTGTATGGATGAGAACCATATGGTTTTGCTGAGCGATGCACAGATCATTAGATGCTGTTTAGCTGCAGATTACTGAGTGATAGTCATCGTGCTGAGGAGTACATGTGGGGCAATGTTTTCTTGAGGCCTTGGTGAAGTAACAGCCTTAGTAAACATGGGCTGTAGTTGCCGTAGCTGCAATTGTCATAGCTGCAAAGGTACTTGTGTCTATCACATCATTTTCATTAAGTGATCAATGAGCACGTCAATTGGGTGCTTCTGAGTGATGCGTCAATTCTGTATTGGGGTGATGGTTGATCAAAGGTGCCTTGCCATGATGAAGTATGGCAATTATGATGTGTGGCAAGATGGGATGGATAACAAAGCGCATAAGGAGTGGTTGCTGTAGGATGAAAGTGGTATCAATGTGCGTGCAATCATTGGTTTGCTGAAAGGCCATTGAAGGGACAATAGTGTTATTTAGCAGGCAAAATCTGCGAATTCTGAGCATACAGAGCCTGGAGGCTCATCAGCGAGGGAGCTAGAGCATGAAAGCTTTGCGGCCATCCTCCTTTGTCATAGCATAGTGGCCTTGACGACATAACATCACTAATCAGGTCAAACATCACAACTCCTGTTTTCTGCTCAAGATAATTTGGGCATCATCCCTCGAAATCTGTCCATCTAGATTAACCGGCGACATTGCGGGATGCACTCAGAGGTCATCCAAGCAAGGGTGGCCAAGATACCACAAAGTCCCTAGTGAGAACTGTTGCAATCCCTAATTTTTTTGCTTGCTTTTTAGACACTATATGTTGGGAACCATGCTCCTTCAGCAACATACCACTCTATGCAATACCATACTCAGCCATTAGACCATGGAGGTATGAGGTCAGGCAGCATGATTGACTGCAAGTACCAGTTGTCACCATTACCCCTATGTTGCACTTCGAGGTGATCCATATGATGTACTCACAATCCATCGAAGCAAGGTCTCCTTGAGCAATCTGCGGCTTGCAAGTTATGCTCAGTGGCTATTCAAGGGAGGGGAAGTCAAAAAATGGGACCCCAAGTATATCAATGATAGTGGTGGTCAGGAAATAGAAAACATCCCACACCTTCTCCATAAGTAGCTGACTGCTAAGGGATGACCTAGGTGACACGAGCAGTTGACAAAAGAAATAGCAACCAACATTATTGTGTATTTGAGCTCATATGGTATGCATAATATGCCTTCGCTTGTAAAGAAACTGTATGACACACAAACCTGGCATGGTGGACACTGCTCAGGCACTGTACAGTGGAGCATCACATTTAAATGTTCTCTAGTATTGATATGTCTTCAGCCATTCTTTGATTACTCTGCAACTACTCACATAGACAAGGTTATAAGTGTACCTATTAGAACTTCCTTGCATACATTTGAATCCGCATTTATAGTATACTATATGGTGCTCACTTTACTGCGAGAGGGTATTTTTTGCCCAATGGTCATATGTATTCTTACAATGGCTGGCTGGTGAAGGGATGGCTTCAATTCTCTGCTACAAAATCTGTCAGTTTGAATGCTTTAAGTAATGCTTCTTGTTATGATTTATTTGCTTTTCCTATCTAAGCGCCTCTTATCTTATCTTATCTTTGGCGCTTACCTTATCTTATCTTTAGATCCGCGACTCCACGGAGTCTTCACACCGCTATGAAGTCACACTCACCCGACGTGTACTTTATTCTCGGTTACCGTGTATTCGACTTATTCATCTTCTAACACGGTACCCTCATCTTTATACCCATTATGGGCTCTTGACTTAGTATATAAGTAGCGTACTCAAAGCTGTATATTCCCTAGCTTTGAGCTAAAGTTTATTCATACCGAAACACAGACACTCATGCTAAGTGCTAAAGCATTAGTCTTGGTCTTCTAACATCGCGAGGCTCAGCAGTGATTGTACGAACGTGATACAGCTGACTGTTCACTCATTGTTAGGAAATCGGGTCTAACACTTCTGCTCACCTCGTATTTTATGTCAGACACTGAACTATTAAATGATAATAGTTCAATAAATATCATTCCCAGCTGACTCTGAACGATGGGTCGAGTCTCTTCTTTGGGTCTGACTGATACATATCACAGACACACACCTGATTCCTTGGCAATGTTCCCTTCTCCAATCCAACCTGGCTACGTCCATTCAAAAGCAGTCCTATCGAACCTGGCTCTTGACGTCCACCACTGCCATACATACATTGATCTCACCCTTCTGGTTCTCCTGAACACCACAAATCTCCAACACCAGGTAGAGAGCTGCCTGGTCCTTGGCGTCCTCACTCCACCGGCACTTTCTTTGGGTGAAAGTTAAACCTTTTGTAGCTGATTGGAGGACTTACGGTGAAAGGGACTTTTTATATGAATGACATTGGTACACCATTCTCCTTTCTGTTCTCGATTCCGAGTCCTTGAAGATCAAGAGACAGACAAACATACAAAGAACATCTTGGAGAGGAGGCTGGGCAATGGTGCCAAGGAGCCTGACCCTGCTATATCTCCTGCATCATATATGGAGTCCAACCTGAAGCCACAGACTGAAATGGCATCAAGATCAAGGTCTCTTCCTGCTAATCCTCTTGCCGCGTTCCACCAGAGTTGTTAGGCATGTTCCAAAATAATGAAGATCTTGGAGTTTGCGTGCAGTAGAACACTGCCCAGAAGGTGGCCAAGAAAGCAGCCAAGACCACCACTGGGATGGCAGTGCTTTCAAGTGGAAGAAGTGGAGAGAAAGTCAGCAGTGGACAGGTAATGGCACAGGTAGATGCAGGACTTTGGGCAGTAGATCGAAGGATTCTGGGAACAGATGATGGAACAGAGGTCATGTTTCATCTGACTTTGGCCCATAATGACAGTGAACATGTATGGAGGCACATGCGTGGGGTTCTGTGCTGACGTATTCCTTGTTAGGCACTTTGATCCATGCCTAGCCAATGTCAGCGTATGAACCCAGGATTTGTGACATTGTATTCACTACATGTGTGGTCCCAATTAATTCTCGGGATGACAAATTTAATTAGTAGATACAATTGTCCCCTCAGACCTAGTAGAACAAGAGCCCATTGTGTATGAAGACATTGGGGACCAGACGAGGTCGCCCTGCATGGTTCATCTTCAGAGGTAGGTGCTGCCACAGTGATTGGTTCATCCAGATCCTTCATGAGTAACATACTCGAATACTCCTTCTGTACACGCTCATGCCCATGCTCTTTCATCCATTGAGCCCTCATACATTGGGGTGTCGAAGCTCAGACAGTTTTTAAACAGGACTTGGAAATGTTCCTACGTAATGATTGGGAGGTTTATTGTGAGTACAGCATGAAGATATCCTGGTAGATGTGCTATCAACAGTGACTGGACAGATAGCTTTACACTTCACTCCTGCATATAACAGAGTGTCGAGGTTGAAATAAGAGGTGAGGATGATGTCTAGTATGTAACTCAGTATTATTTTACTAGGCAAAATGAAATCTACTAACTCACTGAATCAATTTCGACAGGGAGTGACGGCTTTGTCAGCCTCAGATATGAGTGCATTTTGTTGTTCCATGGTGAGCGTCTTCACACAAGGAACAGTTGGGGAGGGCACCATGATGGAAGGTGGGAGTTACATGCAGGCAACAGTGCAACCTTTTCTTGCTCGCTTGTAGGCTTGTTCAATATCTCTGTGGGTATTGCCTTCTATCCGTTTCTGGAATAATATCATGCAAATCATACACCTCTGCTGGATCACTCATCATCGCATTATATGGCGGGATCTGATGGCTCATATCTGTCACTTCTTTGGCTTCGTATGGTGAAGCATATTGCATTGGCAACTTACATAGCTCCAGCCAGAGTAATTGAAACATACGCAGCATAGGCAGTCCCACCGCATCCACATCAATGGTATCTTGGACATACCCTATGCACATGTGTCAACCTTGTTACACTCCTGCACACGGATAGCCACCTGCAACTTTTTCGACCTAAATGACTCCCCAAGTGCATTCCTTGCCTCACAGTAAGCTAACTGTGCTGGTGTTAAACTTGCAGGAACAGATCTGAGTACCTTGACGGTGTGTGCCAATGAATGCAAGGGTGCCAGTGTAGGTAGGAGTGTCAGTGAGGATGATCGCAGGTTATGCACTGCCAGGAGATACCTAATGTTTATTGTTAAAACATTCAGTTAGCATGAAGTGAGGACCTGGCAACTCACTGACAGCCAGAATCTGCAATATGCTTATTCTCTTCTTCATCAGAAACAAACTCAACACTTGGCATCTCTCCAATGATGATCATCGTGTCTGTGCTAGACATTGCATTGTTTTTCCCCTTTTCCTTGGTCTTTGACTTGGCTTTTTTTACTTCATGCATAGCACTTAAATGGCATTGATGTTGCAAACATATCTCTGGTCTGACATCCATACGAGGGAATCATCCGAGGAGATATGACCAAACATAGTCCATCTGTTGGCAATATGATAAGAAGGAGCAAATGAAGGAAGAAAAGCGGTGTACCTCCTGGTGACAATGTGTCATTATGGTGACACTCTCTGCCGAGTCTACTCTCTATTGCCTGTTGACGGCTTCATGTTGTCCTAAGTACACAGCTACTTAGGCAGGACCTTGGTATTCTCAGTACTTGCGACTCATGAACCCCAGAGAGTTAAGAAAGATGCCATCAGGAAGCCAGGGGATGTATGCTGGCCCAGGATGCTGTGTTCTATCATTTCTCCATGGATCCTATGAATGAATAGAACAATTTTGTAGTGCGATGTTCATCTCTGTCTTTCCATCTAGCCCATCGCACACACACATGTACTACCCAGGATCCTGTAGGAGGTGAAAGGGAGCACTGACGGAGCTATGAGCATCCTGAGTACACACCGTAAAGTTTTTGTCCTTCCATAGATACAGCTCAAAGCTTGAACCAACCATGAATGCAATATCACAAAAACCGGTGGTGAATGTTGCCTTGTAAGTTTTTAAGAGGCACAGTCAGACAAAAAGTGAAGTAGCAAGCATAAGTCCAACTGGGCTGATCTGAAAAGAACAAATTGAGACACTTGGTTAATAGGCCCGAATTCTCCAATGGTGTGGACTTTAGGGGCAAGCTTCCACCTTTTTCTTCAGTGTTAGTAATGTCGTTCTCTATCTGTTGCTTCGTCACTCTTGTTGTCTCTCTGATAACATTCTAAAAGTCTAAAGAACATCTTAAAAAGTAACCGTCTATATCAGTATGCGAGTCAAGAACACGAACATCACACTTCACGTGATTCTGCGATGATGCATTCGTTTTGCATCGTTCTTGTGTTCTTTCCACTCTATTCAGACATCCGACAGGATTTGCCAACAAAGGGCAAGTCATAATCATAATGTTGTATAAACATTTATTGATACAGGTTTTCTAGGAATCAACCATATGACATGGAGCCCTACAATACATCATTTACCAATGAACTCTTTCTCGAAGGAATATCAATACCCTCCTCCCCCTCTTTGGATGTCACTATGATGTTAACTCATAACTTTCTGCCTTCTGACCACATCAGAGTCGTTATCCTCAGAAGAATACAAGAATACGAATGTTTCCTCCTTTCACTCAATTACAAATATTCATTGAAAGGGAATAAAGAATCGTTCCTCTTTATAGAGAAGATGAAAGCACAGAGTCATCTCATCTCATTGAAATCAATCTTGCACCCCATCTGTTACATACCTGACGACATCATGTTAGAGGTGTTCACCACTGTCATTGTTTCTGGGAAGGAATCCTCTGTTTCAATGGACACAGTTCTGTGGGCATGTTCCTGGGTTTGCTGAAGATGGAGAGCACTCGTATTGATGACACCATCACTGTGGTCTGATATAAACCTCGACTTTGATGAGGACATATGTTTAAAGCAGCATTTACAACGTGGTCAATGTTTACTTGCCAAACATCTAAACAGGAGCAGAGATCATCTTCTCAATGTTTTCATTTGTGGTCCTTGTATACATCCACATTCAAACTGTGTGCTCTCCTGTGTTCTCTCATGACCAGATGGCAGTCACTACATGTTGACGCTGGACCCGGCATGTTCAAGGTTTTGGAAACATGCCCAAAAAGATCTCTAAAAAACCTGCAGAGACTTACCATAACAGATTCTCCATATGCAGATTCTCTATATGCAGATACAGATCTGGAGGATGAGGAGGATCTGTACAGTGATGTTGTCTTCAAGACATTCCATTACACCCCAAACTTACGCCAGTTCTCTATTTCACCTCTTCCGCTTGCAAGTTTTGTGCTTTCCGCCAACGCTTTGTGTAACAAAGTCAAAATTTTTTCAGTGAATCTGTTAGGTCAGTGGCTAGAAATCTCTGACCTTCTTCCAATGATGCTGGCCTTGAAATCTGTGGAAATTCTTTGCGATGAAGAATGGGAAGATGACAATAATATAATACACCTTCCTTCAATTTCTTGCCTAACTTTATCAGATTACCATGAATTGGGTTTGATACCTGAAACATACGACAAATTGGATGTTCCCAATGTGACAATCTTATGATTGGCATACAGAGGGTATTTTTCATTTCCCCCGAAATTCCCTTGACTCTGACAACCCAATACACATATCACAGAATTCACCTGTATTATCAATGATCTTGTGTCTATCAATTTCCCAGAGTGTCAGTGCGAGCTGATCCTGATGCTGAAAGCCTTGCCGAATATCAAAACCCTACATCTGTCCTCTTATAATTTCACCCCAATTTTACTTGAAGAGGTGTGCTCCAATTTGCATCTTTGCCCTTCCCTCACAGATATTACCTTTATTTGGATGTGTTCACTCACAGACAATGATCTATGTTTGCTTGCTGACATGTTGTATGCACATGCAGTGTGTACTACTCACACGACTATAAAACACATTATATTAGAAGATGAAGTCATTATTTACAGCCTATCGCCATGCAAAGCCAGGTGGCAAGATTTATGCAATGATGGATTGGAAGTCCTGGAAGATGCAAGTTGTCAATTCTAAACACTTTGTTCTCTGTTACACTTATCGCTACAACATCCATGTTATGTTATCTTTAATTATCTTCAGACCTGTATCATCTTCTGAGTGATTTATTTTCTGAGCATTATAATTCAAGCTAAATAATATCCTAATCCACAGTCACAGCACATGGTTCGCATTGTCAGGGCTGTGGGTCTGGCTGTTCCTTACTGGGACTTGTGCTGGTAACAACACCAACACACTGTGAATGCCATGAATATAAATCTACAAACTACCAGAGGGTTCTACAGAAAACCAGGTCCCTCTTGCTTAATCAATGTTGTGAATGATCACATAGCATGCTTAAAGTGCCTTTCTTAATCAGTTTGTTGATCAATCAGCTTAAATAATGTCATTAATTGATGTGATTAAACAGTGATTAATCTACTTTTGCCTCATTTTCATTGTCGTTATTGAATCTTGGTGGTGGCAGAGTGTGGCTACTCTCAACATGTGCCAGAGCGGAATCCACATCTAAACAATCAGCCATAACCTGATCAGCTAGTATCATTCCTTCAGGCATTGTCAGCAGATGACAATATCCTGCAGCAATCAACAAAGCGCGGCCATCCTTCCAGAACTTCTCAAACATTGTTGATATCTTCTTCGCCATTGCTGTATAACCAGGTCCTCGGTCACACTTTTCACCTGTATCAACCCAGGCATCAGCAAGGAATTTCATTGCGTGAATGTAGCGCAGAAAGTCCGCCTGTTTGAGCTCTCATTCCTCTTGCCAGCGTTCTATTTGAGCTTCGGAACGACAATATTGTACTCGATCCGCTGTGAAGATGTTCAGTACATGCCATGCAGTGGATAGTGCAGATAATCACCCTCTTCAGACCATTCCTGAATATCCTTCTCAGTCCATTTGCCCTTCGCTGCATGCAAGGTCCAAACCCAGCCCTCTTCTAGGCTTGACATGAGCTCTTCATCAATAGAACGGCCAGAGAGCATACTCACCATCACTGTCTTCTACCTCTGAGTCCTCCTCTTGTTCAACTGATGTCTTCGTTTTCTTATTCTTGCTAGCTTTCTTTCACTTAGATGGATTGCCTGCATCAGTTCAACCTAGGTGTCTATTGTCACCAATAAAAAGAGAAGGACATATAATATCACTCACACTTTCGCTTGGTGCCCTGGGTAGATGCATCATCTAAATGTTCTGGTGTGGAAAGATCAGGTAGAGTCATCCACCACAATTTCCCCTCTGACTGGTAACTCTTGCCAAACTGTCTGGTTGATGTCATCTTTTTCCTCTTCAAGTCTTTTGGTTCAATATGTTGGAAAAGAGGGTGATCTGAATCAATGCGATCCAGCAGAATCATGGCATCACAAGAACAATGATACAGGCCCAAACTCGCCGTAAGCTTGCGCTGTGCATCATGGATGACCTGTCAATAGCGAGTGTTCATAGCTTGGCTGTTTCCGTTTTCTTGCATGCTTTGCCAGGCTAGACTGAGGTCCTTGATGCAGTTTCTGATGGAACGAATGGCATCATAGGCTATGCCCTCTTGGAGACGACCCTCGATAATTCCCAGCTCCACAAGACCTAAGGCCTTCCGTTCAGCAGCGTCGAAGCTAGATGGTAGGTAGAGGACTGCGTGCTCTGAATCCTTGGTAGAGTCCAAGCGGCTACCCTCTGCCTTTCGAGTTGCCTCTTTAGTCACTGCTTCTTCCAAGGCTTTGGCATCCTTCTCTTCTGCATACGTTAGAGCAGGCCCCATGATTTCCCCTTGTCTCGCACGCCATTGAACCAGCCATTGACACAGCTTGTTTCGACGTTTCTCAATGTCCTTTTTTGAACGATCCACAGGATGCTCTTCATGAATTCGGACATCATCACAGATAATTCATCTGTTTGGCTGCCAACATTAGCGACAGAATAATAAAGAGAACAGGATATTTTACTGGAGACATTCAATCTCAAGGGCTATATGAATGAACTCCATGTGGCTGGAACCAGCGACAGCCTTCGATTTCTTCAATGCTAGCTTGCATTCTTCTTCCTCATGGACAACGAGGGCCTTAAAGATCCCTTCTTGCATCGGCACTGCAGATAAATTCAGCATGTGGCCATCAAAAAATACGAAAAGGGAACGTACATTTTGAAGGTGTGTGGTGATATATGGAGCTTACCAGCTTCAGTCCCTTTCCAGATGCATTTCTCTTGACCTGAGGTTCCTTGTTCAAGCGTGACCAGATGTCTGCATGCTCTTTATGGACATCACACAGTCCCAAATACAGTGC